>CM022303.1:216184254-216784254 GCA_011799875.1 Thinopyrum elongatum
TGTTCTAGACTCAATTCCACACAATTCCACCAAAGCAATTGTAAAAAATACACTCGAGGAGGCGGGGACGGCGAACACAAATCCGCTGTCCAGAAAAAAATGTTGTCAATATGAAGACGAGCCATCGATCTTTTCGTTGATCTCACATCGGAACTCTCAATGAAAGCACCAGTGTTGGTGTGAAATCCGACAGACCTAGGGGTAGGGGGCCCTGAGCTGTGGACCTCGGATCATGGGTAACAGGAACAGGGAGACAATGTTTACCCAGGTTCGGGCCCTCTTGATGGAGGTAAAACCCTACGTCCTGCTCTTGTTTATATTGATGAAGATGTATCGAATATAGAGTTGATCTACCTCGAGATCGTAAGATGTGGTCTAACTCTAGCGCTAGATGAATGAGATTGTGTTCAAGTTCATTGTCCTATCGAATAGCCTGGCTTCGGCTTATATAATGTACTGGAGGCCTAGGGTAACAAGAGTCCTAGTCAGATCCGTTGGTTTAGAGGAGTCCTTGTATCACCAAGTCTTGTGGTATCTTCCTCGTATGTCATGGGCTCCCTGAAGTGGCCCAATAGTGAACGGCCATGGGGGTTTGGCCCGATCCACCTAGTCGGGAGACGACATGGTGAGTACCCCCAGTCCAGGACATCATCAGTATGTTTATTCTATTATGTTAGTGATGTGGTTTGGTCGTTTGTCTCTTCTTGTTCCTAGGAATCATGTGTATCGATGCTTTGAAGGCCGGCCAAAGATAGGTAGATAGTGATACGTCTCCATCGTATCTATATATTTTTATTGTTCCACACCAATATTCTACAACTTTCACATACTTTTGTCAATATTTTATATTATTTTTGGGACTAACATATTGATCCAGTGCCCAGTGCATGTTCCTGTTTGTTGCATTTTTTTGTTCCGCAGAATATCCATATCAAACGAAGTCCAAACGCGGTAAACATTTATGGAGATTTATTTTGGAATATTAATGATTTTTAGGAAAAAGAATCAGCGTAAGGGGTGGCCCACAGGCCCCGCAAGTTCACACGGCGCGACCCCCTACCCTGGCCGCGCCCCTGCACTTGTGGCCACCTTGAAGGTCGGTTAGGCGTGTCCTTCTGCCACATGGAAGCTAATATCTGGATAAAAATCCCCTCAAAATTTCAGCCCAATCAGAGTTGCGGATCTCCGGGAATTTAAGAAACGGTTTTCGGCCACAAAACAGGAACGCGGAACAGAAGAGAACGGAGAGAGAGATCCAATCTCGGAGGGTCTCCTACCCTCCGGGAGTCATGGCGGCCATGGACAAGAGGGGAAACTCTCCTCCCATCTAGGGGAGAGGCAAAGGAAAAAGAAGAAGGAGGGGGCACTCTCCCCCTCTCTTCCGGTGGTGCTGGAGCACCGCGGGGGGAACCATCGTGACGGTGATCTACACCAACAACTTCGCGGCCGTCATCACCAACTCTCTCCTCCCTCTATGCATCGGTGTAACACCTCTTCGCCCCGCTATAATATCTACTTAAACATGGTGCTTCATGCTATATATTATTACCCAATGATGTATGGCCATCCTATGATGTTTGAGTAGATTCGTTTTGTCCTATCTGTTGATTGATGATCGTGATTGGTTTGAGTTATATGTTTTATTTTGGCGTTGTCCTATGGTGCCCTCCGTGTCACGCAAGCGTGTGGGATTACCATTGTAGGGTGTTGCAATATGTTCATAATTCGCTTATAGTGGGTTGCATCAGTGACTGAAACACAAACTCGAGTAAGGGGGTTGTTGCGCATGGGAGTAAAGAGGACTTGTTACTTAATGATATGGTTGGGTTTTTGCCTTAATGATCTTTAGCAGTTGCGGATGCTTGCTAGAGTTCCAATCATAAGTGCATATGATCCAAGTACGGAAAGTATGTTAGCTCATGCCTCTCCCTCATACAAAATTGCAATAATGATTACGGGTCTAGTTATCAATTGCCTAGGGACAAATCCTTCTCTTGTGTTACAAAAAGCTTTCTACTAAACAACTAACTTTTATTTTCTCGCAAACTACTCCTAGTTTTATTCTTGCAAAGTAGTTCTAGCATTACCCCTACAAAGTACTCCTAGTTTCATACTTGTTCTAGCTAAAGCAAACGTTAAGTATGCGTAGAGTTGTATCGGTGGTCGATAGAACTTGCAGAGAATATAAATTCTACCTTTAGCTCCTCATTGGGTTCGACACTCTTACTTATCGAGAAAGGCTACAACTGACCCCCTATACTTGTGGGTTATCAAGACCTTTTTCTGGCGTTGTTGCCGGGGAGCAATAGCATGGCGTGAATACTCTCGTGTGTGCTTGTTGGCTTTATCACTAAGTAGTTTTTATTTTCTGTTCTAAGTTGTTTTGTATCTTTAGTTATGGATATGGAACACGAAATACCAACAAAAAAATTATACTTGCTACTCATGGAGATGGGGAACCTCCTCAAACCCTCGATGTTGGTTATGTGGAAAACATTAAATACTACTTTGATAATCCTGATAAATCTCCATTCAACTTCATAATGGGAGATACTTTGGATCACGTGGAATAATTTAGGGACTATCGCTTGTCTCAAAAAGGGAAACACTTATGGGATCAAATTAAAATGTTGCATTGGTATGCTTGGAATTAATGCTTACGATATGAGTATACTTGTTGCTCTAAGATGGAGGATCCACATCTCGCCCTTCAATGTCAATTTAATGATAATGAAACCTTAGCTTCTTATGCTAATGGTGTATGTGATTACTATGATGTGGAACAAATAGAAGAATTTGTTGCTTTTAAGGGTGCTTATGAAATTGAATCTTTGTTTGAAGAGTGTGAAGATTGTGATGATGCTCTTTATAGATCTGAAAATTCTGCTATACTTAAATATTGCTTTGAAAATTATAAATACAATGCCTATATTGATGAATTTATTGAGAAAGTTTCCGTTGTCCAAGAAGAGACTAATATTTTGCAGGAATCTATGGAAGAAGAAATTGATGAAATTGTGAGCTCATTAGATGAAAAAGATGACGAGGAGAGAGAAGAACAAAAGGAGGAAGTGCGGATTAGCTACCCGTACCCACCTTCTAATGAGAGTAACTCTTCAACTCATACATTGTTTAAATTCCCTTCGTGCTTATCGAAGGATGATTGCTATGATCCCTTGGATTCGTTTGAAATATCCCTTTTTGATGAAATTGATGCTTGATATGCTTGTGGCCATGATGCCAATATGAATTATGCTTATGGAGATGAAATTGCTATAGTTCCTTATGTTAAACATGAAATTGTTGCTATTGCACCCACACATGATAGTCCTATTATCTTTTCGAATTCTCCCAACTACATTATCTCGAAGAAGTTTGCCCTTATTAAGGATTATATTGATGGGTTGCGTTTTACTATTGCACATGATGATTTTGATGAGTATAATATGCTTGTGCTTGCTGCTCCTACTTGCAATTATTATGACAGAGGAACTACATCTCCGCCTCTCTATGTTTCCAATACGATAAAATTACAAGATATTGTTTATACTATGCATTGGCCTTTACTTGATGTGCATGAATTGTTTTTTTACGACATGCCTATGCATAAGAAGAGAGTTAGACTCCGTTGTTATGTGATATATGTTGCTTTGTGCTCACTACTAAATTACAATTCATTGTTAATTAAAATTGGCTTTGATATACCTTGGGATCGAGTGGATCAATTACTTGAGCACTTTATGCCTATCTTAATGGCTTTAAAGAAAGCGCTGCCTGTGTGACAACCTGGAAGTTTTAGAGAGTCATTTTATTCTGTTGTGTGCTTTTAAAAGGTTTAAAAACAAAAAATATAGAGGGGAACCTAAAAACTTTTTCAAAAAGGGAAGTGATTAGAAGGTTATGCATTGGAGAAGTGATTAGAAGTGCTTGAACACTTGTGTTCATGCTCATGGAAACAATGTAGAATTTTTCATGGAAGTTTCTCACAAAAATAATTTTCCCCTTGTACAAATCCATTGTATTATAAAAATTATGTGCCAAGATTTACCTTTAGGATGTCTAAATTGCTTGTTTGGTGTGTGCTGTGAAAAAACAGAAAGTTTTGTTGTAGTGCTTGAATTTTGATAAATTACTGGAACATGCAAAAAATCTAAATTTTTTACATAGTATGCTATGAAATGTTTTTATCATGTCCTAATTTTTTAGAATTTTTTGAGTTACAGAAGTATATGTACCATCTGCATCTTTATAGACTGTCATGTTTTCACAGATTGTTGTTATAGTTTCGTTATTTGCTTATGTTTGAAATCTTGTTGAGCCCTGTTGACTTGGGAGCCATAGAATTGTGATAGCATACAGTGGGTAATGTTTGATTATAATTATAAATAATGTTACAGTAGGACATGATGGGATTTGATGTTATATGTACTAACCCCTCTAATAAAAAGTTCGGTTAAGTTTTGTGTGGATGAAGTGTTCAAAGATCGAGGAGGTACTGATATGAGGAGAATAAGGAGAGGCAAGAGTTCAAGCTTGGGGATTCCCAAGGCACCCCAAATGAATATTCAAGGAGACTCAAGCGTCTAAGCTTGGGGATGCCCCGGAAGGCATCCCATCTTTCTTCTTTGACAATTATTGGTATGTCTCAGTTTTTGTTTGTTCACATGATATGCGTAAATTCTTGGAGCATCGTGTGCTTTTTCTTTTTTCTTTTAGAAATGCACCATGCTGGTATGAGATAGTTCTTGGTTGAACTATAGAATGATCTTTGCACTTCACGTATATCTTTTGAGTATGGCTTTATAGAATGCTTCATGTGCTTCACTTATATCATTTGAAGTTTGGATGCTCGTTTCTCTATATTTAGAAAACCGTTATTTGTAGAATGCTCTTTTGCTTCACTTATATTTGTTAGAGTGTGCGCAAGTCTTTTGTAGAAAGAACTAAACTCTCATGCTTCACTTATATCTATTTAGAGAGTTAATAGGAATTGGTCATTCACATGGTTAGTCATTAAATCCTACATAAAACTTGCAGATCACTGAGTATTATATGTTTGCTTCCTTGCAATAGTTTTGCGATATTAAGATGGTGATATGTGGGAGGTACAAGTTAATGATTGTGGTTTAGTATGAATATTGGTGTTAAGGTTTGTGATTCCCGAATCATGCACGTATAGTCTCTAGTTATGCTAAGAAGTTGGAGCATGATTTATTATTGTGTCTCTTCCTTTGCGTGAGGTCGGGGGCGCGCGATGGTTAACTCCTACCAACCTCACCTCTAGGGGCATGTGTAGTAGTACTTTGCTTCGAGGGCTAATAAACTTTCACAATAAGTATGTGAGTTCTTTATGACTAATGTGAGTCCATGGATTATACGCACTCTCACCTTTCCGCAATTTGCTAGCCTCTTCGGTACCGTGCATTGCCCTGTCTCACCTCGAGAGTTGGTGCAAACTTCGTCGGTGCATCCAAACCCCGTGATATGATACGCTCTATCACACATAAGCCTTCTTATATCTTCCTCAAAACAGCCACCATACCTACCTATCATGGCATTTCCATAGCCATTCGGAGATATATTGCCATGCAACTTCCACCGTTCCGTTATTATGACATACACCTTCATTGTCATATTGCTTTGCATGATCATATAACTGACATAGTATTTGTGGCTCAGCCACCGTTCATTATTATCATACATGTTATGCTCACATCATTGCACATCCTGGTACACTGCCAGAGGCATTCATATAGAGTCATATGTTTCAGTTTTATCGAGTTGTAAGTAAATAGAAAAGTGATGATAATCATTATTAGAGCATTGTCCCAGTGAGGAAATAAAAAAAGAGGAAAAATAGACCAAAAAGAGCCCAACAAAAAAGAAAAAAAGGCCAAAAGAGCCAAACAAAAAATGAGAGAAAAAGAGAGAAGGGGCAATGTTACTATCCTTTTCTGCACTTGTGCTTCAAAGTAGCACCATGTTTTTCATATAGATAGTCTCCTATGTTGTCACGTTCATATACTAGTGGGAATTTTCATTATAGAACTTGGCTTGTATATTCTGATGATGGGCTTCCTCAAATGCCCGAGGTCTTCATGAGCAAGCAAGTTGGATCCACACCACTTAGTTTTTAGTTTGAGCTTTCATACACTTATAGCTCTTAGTGCATCTGTTGCATGGCAATCCCTACTCCTCGTATTGACACCAATTGATGGGCATGTCCATAGCCTGTTAATTAGCCGCGTCAATGCGAGACTATCTTCCTTTTTGACTTCTCCTTATTAATCCCTACCACTGCATTCTATTCCACCCATAGTGCTATGTCCATGGCTTACGCTCATGTATTGCGTGGGGGTTGAAAAAGTTGAAGCGCGTTAAAAAGTATGAATGAATTGCTCGGCTTGTCATCGGGGTTGTACATGATAAATACTTTGTCTTAAGAAGATAGAGCATGACAAGACTATATGATTTTGTAGGGATAACATTCTTTAGCATTTTTATTTTGAAAGGCATGATTTTTTGTTGGTATGCCCGAGTATTGATGTCTTTATATCAAATTATAGACTATTGCCTTGAATCACTCGTATCTTAATAATCATGCCATGATCAGATTATATGATCAAGATTATGCTAGGTAGCATTCCACATCAAAAATTATCTTTTTATCATTTACCTACTTGAGGACGAGCAAGGATTAAGCTTGGGGATGCTGATACGTCTCCGTCGTATCTATAATTTTTTATTATTCCATGCCAGTATTCTACAACTTTCCCATGCTTTTGGCAACATTTTATATTATTTTTGGTACTAACATATTGATCCAATGCCCAGTGTTAGTTCCTGTTTGTTGCATGTTTTTTGTTTCGCAGAATATCCATATCAAACAAAGTCCAAACACGATAAAAACTTATGAAGATTTATTTTGGAATATGTGTGATTTTTTGGGAAAAAGAATCAGCGTAAGGGGTGGCCCACAGGCCCCATAAGCTCACACGGCGCGGCTCCCTACCCTGGCCACGACCCCTGCACTTGTGGCCACGTTGAAGGTCGGTTGGGGGTGTCCTTCTGCCGCAAGGAAGCTAATATCCGGATAAAAATCCCCTCAAAATTTCAGCCCAATTGGAGTTACAGATCTCTGGGAATTTAAGAAATGGTTTTCGGCCAAAAAACAGGAACGCGAAACAGAAGAGAACTGAGAGAAAGAGAAAGAGAGAGAGAGAGAGATCCAATCTCGGAGGGGCTCCTGCCCTCCGGGAGCCATGGTGGCCATGGACCAGAGGGGAAACTCTCCTCCCATCTAGGGGGGAGGCCAAGGAAGAATAAGGAGGGGGCTCTCTCCCCTCTCTTCTGGTGGCGCCGGAGCGCCATCATGGGAAACATCATGACGGCGATCTACACCAACAACTTCGTCACCGTGATCACCAACTCTCTCCCCCTCTATGCAGTGGTGTGACACCTCTTCTCCCTGCTGTAATCTCTACTTAAACATGGTGCTTCATACTATATATTATTACCCAATGATGTATGGCCATCCTATGATGTTTGAGTATATTTGTTTTGTCCTATGGGTTGATTGATGATCGTGATTGGTTTGAGTTGTATGTTTTATTTTGGTGCTATCCTATGGTGCCCTCCGTGTCGTGCAAGCATGTGGGATTACCGCTGTAGGGTGTTGCAATACGTTCATAATTCGCTTATAGTGGGTTGCATGAGTGACTGAAACACAAACCCGAGTAAGGGGGTTGTTGCGTATGGGAGTAAAGAGGACTTGGTACTTAATGTTATGGTTGGGTTTTACCTTAATGATCTTTAGTAGTTGCGGATGCTTGCTAGAGTTCCAATTATAAGGGCATATGATCCAAGTACGGAAAATATGTTAGCTCATGCCTCTCCCTCATATAAAATTGCAATAATCCGGTCTAGTTATCAATTGCCTAGGGACAAATCCTTCTCTTGTGTTACAAAAAGCTTTCTACTAAACAACTAACTTTGATTATCTCGCAAAGTACTCCTAGTTTTATTCTTGCAAAGTAGTTCTAGCATTACCCCTACAAAGTACTTCTAGTTTCATACTTGTTCTAGGTAAAGCAAACGTTAAGTGTGCGTAGAGTTGTATCGGTGGTTGATAGAACTTGAAGAGAATATAAATTCTACCTTTACCTCCTTGTTGGGTTCTACACTCTTACTTATCGAGAAAGGCTATAATTGATTCCCTATACTTCTGGGTTATCAGATAGCAAGGAGTGGAGGACTATACTAAAGACCAGTGCCAATAAGCATTAGCAGCATAGTTCTTTCAAAATCATTGGGGAGTAATGATGTTGTCATATAACACTAAAGTGTTTGTACGATTCATCCTTTATAATCGATATAACCCCGTGAGCCGGTATAGGGACAAGGTTGGACAATTAATCCATAATGCATCTTGTGATACCACATGTGTGTACGAGGTTATAGGTGAAATTCTTTGTCGTGATCAATTTCTATAATATTGATTATAACTGTCTCATACTAGTTTCACATTGCTAATACTTGCAGCCTTTGATCCAGCAAACAATAGACAACTGAGATGCTAGGAACTTGCAAGACATCCCTTACTAGCACCATACTTCCCATTGTTCAATAAAACTAGTATCTCTAGGGAAAGGGCACAATAATACAAGTATCCAATCCAGATCGAGGTAACCATTATGCCCCTTATATCCAACTAGTTATCAATTCTCAAGCTGGACACAATATTTCAAGGTTATGAGCAAGCACAAAGAGTTCAAACCTCCCCTCAAAGACAACATGGTTACTCTTGATTCTCAAGTCACCGGGCTAGGTAATCCCAGGTTATTATGATATTTTTCATAAATATTCAGGTTTCAGTTGACATGAATAAGATTATTCACTTTGAAGTTATTTGGGAGAAGTATGCAAACAACATGTTCTTTTTTCACGATCGCACAATCTACATAAAAAAACTATTGCATCAAGTCTAGTTTCTATATCTGACATAAGGTATTACAGTAGCATATACCTTCAATAAAAATTACACTGAAGGAACTAATAACTTCTAACTGATCCCTATTGCCATCTTATCATATGTAAAAGTACACATATTTCTCTCATCACAATTTTTGAAATTAAATAACAATGTGTCAATTACTTTGTTAGAGAATGTCGTCGAAAGATGCTATTTTGCTTCAACTGCGGTTTCTCAAGATGCCATATTTATAGTTTCCTCATGGTGTTTGCGCGTGACTTTGCTCCATAACTAAGTTCATATATTTTTAGTCATTTAATATCCGCTGTTGTTCCGGTGAGTTCACCAATGGAAGACCTTCTCGACTATATAGCCATTTATAGTAAATAGAAGGGACCCTTAATATGATGATGAAATTGAAATATAATAGGGAATTTGTTTGTATTCTCAATACAAAAGTTAGTTTTATGGATAAGTTTAGAAGCTTTTGCAATACACCCACTGTTTTTATGCTTTCTTCTCCTTGCCTCCTCTCTCATTTGTAATATATTGTCTCTTTAAGTAGTTTGGCATGCTAATGTACCGTGACATAGTTCATATTTTTTGCTATGAACCATTAAGAAAAGTCACAACAAGTTCTCGCAGCAATGCACAAGGTATTTTCTAGTTTTTCTAAAAGCTATGCACTCCCAAGGAATTCATTTGATTGAGGAGAGCTTCTCATGTACCAAAATAATTATGCAATTGCATTCTGAAAGTAGATTCTTAATAATGTGCAAATTTAGGCGAAACACTTGTATATCATATATTCATTGAAGCATTGTACACTTACCTAAAATGTTATGCGAAGCTTTGGACAATATTCTCATCAATCACTAAAAAGGGGGACATTGAAAATGTATCTCTATCCCCTATGTGGTTTGATTATCTCAAGGGATGAATGATCATTCAAGTGTATTTGAGATTATGTACCAATACATGCAACTAAGAAGATGGTTGTTGACCCCTAGTTCCTCAATGACAAGTGTTAGCCAAGAGAAGGGAAGGTAAAGAAGACGGTCATGACAGATTGGTGAATGAGTAAGAAAAATCCTAACCTATCCAAGCAAGATAATGAAATATAAAGTTGTCAAGTAAGCCTGTTTTGACCGAGCAAGCAAGCCGGCACCTTGCACTCCCAGATATAAAGGCATTTATCCAATTCCATAAAACTATGGGTATACGGAACTAAGATCATTTAGGGAGCTCTTTCTTTTGGTGATTTTTGGCGTAGAGATGGAAGATCAAACGCAAGGAAGACACGATGATTTTTGGTGTGGTTCTGATAGGTGGTGCTATGGTATGTCCACGTTGATGGAGACTTCAACCCATGGAGGGTAACGGCTGTGCGAGTCCATAGAGGGCTCCACCCACGAAGGGTCCATGAAGAAGCAACCTTGTCTATTCCACCATGGCTTATGTCCATGAAGGACTAGCCTCACTAGGGGTAGATTCGCGAAGTAGGCGATCTCCTTGCCCTTACAAACTCCTTAGTTCAACTCCACAAGATCTTGGAGGCTCCCAAGTGACGCCTAACCAATCTAGGAGACACCACTCTCCAAAAGGTAATAGATTGTGTTGTTGATGATGAACTCCTTGCTCTTGTGCTTCAAATGATAGTCTCCTCAACATTCAATCACTCTCTCACAGATTTGGCTTTGGTAGGAGAAGAATTGGAGTGGAAAGCAACTTGAAGAGGCTAGAAATCAAGGTTCAAATGGTTGGATTGGAATTACTTGATCTCAACACATGAGTAGGTGGTTCTTTCTCAGAAAATGAATGGTGGAAGTGTAGTTTCATTCTGATGGCTCTCTTAAAGAGAAGGTGCGGGTGGAGGGGTATTTATAGCCTTCACCAAAAATCCAACCATTACACTCTTTTGACTCAACTCGGTGACACCGAATCAAAAACTTGGTGAGACCGACCTGTGTAAAAGATATGAATGTTCGGCTCTTTGGTGAGGCCGAACTGGAAATCTCGGACGGACCGAAATGTGATGACATGTGACGCCCCCGGCTTAATCGTGCACTAATCATACACGCAAATGCACACGATCAAGCCTAATGACTCACTTGAAGATATCACAACACAACTCTAGACACAAATTTAAAATAATACAAGCTTTATATTACAAGCCAGGGGCCTCGAGGGCTCGAATACATAAGCTCGCATACAAGTGTCAGCGGAAGCATTAGATATCTGAGTACAGATATGAAACAAAACAGATAAGCCTTTAGAAAGGCGGGGCAAAACAAAAGCTACTATCGAAAGGCGCAGGCCTCCTGCCTAGGACCCTCCGAACCTACTCCTGGTCGTCGGCCAACTCGTAGTAGTAACCACCCTCGGGGTGGTAGTAGTAGTCGTCGGCAGGGGCAGCAGACTCCGGGGCTCCGTCGTCTGGTTGCATCAAAAATGAAAAGGGGAAAAAGAGGAAGCAAAGCAACCGTGAGTACTCATCCGAAGTACTCAGCAAGCAAGGATCTACACTACATATGCAACATTATCAAGGAAGGCTGTATATGTGGACTGGGCTGCAGAAATGCCAGAGTAGAGAGAAGGCCTAGTCCTATCGAGGACTAGCATCTTCAGCAGTCTTGCAGCAATAGAAGAGAGTAGATCAGTACAATATATAAGTAGTAGTGTTATCAACCTCGCCCAGAGATCCTTCCTCGACTCCCTGCGAGAAAGCGATCCCGGAGCCACATATCCAGATATCATCTCAAGTTCTAGTTGTATCAATCGGGATACAACTCCGAGTGTCCGTTACCGTAGGACAGGCTATCAATAGATGTTTTCTTCCCTGCAGGGGTGCACCAACTTACCCAACACACTCGCTTAATTCTGGCCAGACACACTTTCCTGGGTCATGCTCGGCCTCGGTCAAACGATACACCGCAACCCTACCTACAGCTCAGCAGAGAGGTCCTCGTCGGTCTACATCCTAAGCGCAAGGGGGTCTTGGGCCATCGCCCCTTGCCCTCCGGGTCATTGCGTGCAGGGCGAACCAGGCTCCACCACTACAGGATGGTGCCGGCCCAGCCCGGCCGCCAGGCTGAACTGGACGTGTGACAGAGCTTTCGGCCGATGCCACGATGTAGAGTGCCCATAACTTTTCCCACGTGATGGTTAGTGCTATCAGGCCAGAGGCCTGCTCGGATCAAATATCCAAATCGTTAGTGGATTAGGGGCTTGCGGTAATGAGCAGAGACTCATGATCGATGTGACCCCGTCGCCCCATCTCGAGGACTTGCTGCAAGGGCTAAGAATGCCCGGCCGCGCCTCGTATTTATCTCACGGGTAACCTCCAGGTCAACCCGACATCCCATCATTCGCGGGTACCCCTCAGGGTCGACCCGCCTTTCCAAGTATCAGTTGTAAAGTCCAAGTATCTGTGTGTCCATAACATCTGAAGAATCCGAGGTATCACCCTCGTTGGATTCTTACTCGATGTATCTGTCAAGGTGAACTCGGAGGAATCACCCTCGATGGGTTCACACTTGAGGTGTTGCACGACAGCATCGTTATTGGGAGCAGTGAAAGAGGAATCACCCTCGAAGACCACAACCGAATAGCTACTCTACAGAGTTAACATCAGAAGTGCTATACGAGGTATCACCCTCGGCACTTGATAGTAACGCTGCAGTGTCGTACAACTAAGGGGGTGATGTGCGGTGCCGGGGTCTGGTCTTCGATCCCGTTGATCGGGTCTTCTGATAATCCAGCGGGGCAGTTGGGTCAAAGTGGGGGCTCTGATGGGTCACTAACCAGCCTATACTAAGCAGTTTGGATATCAGTCAGGTATCAATAGTAGTTACAAAAAGAGGCGATGCAACAGAATAGGAGCAATCAATTATAGTAGCAAAATCTAATGCAAGCATGAGAGAATAGAATGGGCGATATCGGGATGATCAAAAGGGGTGGCTTGCCTGGCTGCTCGGCGGCAAAGGCAGGGTCGTCAGGGGTCGTCGATCTCCAGAGCTACATCGATACCGGGCTCTATTGAGAGAGAAGAGGGGGAAGGAAACAGATAAATACACAACAAACATATGCAACACAGAGCATGCTATGCTAACGTGCAGTGCGGGGTTGCCTAAAAGCATGTCTAAGTCATATTAGTTATTTTAGGATTTAAGTTGGATTTATTAACCGGTATATATGCACTATTCATCTACCGGATACGGCCTCGAAGTTGCGGGTTCACCTCTGTAGAGGGTACCGACACGGAAACAGATAGCACAGTCAGCTTCGTCTCGTCGTTCTGATCAACTTTCATGTACATAGTTTTTCGATCCGAGCTACGGTTTATTTCCTACGAATTTCTAAAGATTTTAGTATTTTCTGGAATTTTTTATACCAGCATAAAACAATTATGACGTCAGCATGATGCAATGGTGACATCAGCAGTCAACTGGTCGGCTGACCAGGTCAAACCTGACCTGTGGGTCCAGTGGGACCCGCTGGTCAGTGACTCAGCTAACTAAACAGGGTTAATACTAGCTAAATAGCCTAATTAGCTAGTGGGCCCGCACTGCCAGTGGCTAGTTTAGGTTAATTAGTTTATTTTAAATAGTAAATAGATAATTAGGTTAATTAACCGCAACGGGCCCACATGTCAGCGGCGGTGGGGTGAACAGTACCCGCGTTGACCGTGGTCAACAGGGTCAACGAAGGCTGGGACCCACAGTCAGCGACTCTGGGCGGGCCCCACGCGCGCCAGGTCAGCGGCGGCGCCGGAGCTAGCTCCGGCGAGCTCGCTAGCGGCAGCCCAACGCCGGAGACGGTCGGAATCACGCTGTGGTGCCCCATTTTGCGTGTTCTCGGTCGCGTTCGAACGGGCAGAATGCGCCGCGTCGATCTGTAGCATCGGTTGGTGCGGGGGTAGCCGGAATCGTCGCCGGCGATGAGATCCGTGGTGGGGAGGTTTCGGGCGATGACGCAAACGGCGATGCAGTGCGCAGTAGCTCAATCTAAAGCTTCGGGTGTGCTCTACGCGTGCGCGCGAGGACAACAGACGCATGCCCATGACCAAATGGTCACCAGAGACGTGCCGGTGACCAAACGAGGCGGCAGTGGGTTCTGGCTTCGTCGGGGCAGGAGCTACGGACGGCTAGAGGGGTTAGGGACGGGCGCCAACGGCGCAGTGGCTCACCGCGGAGGCGTAGGGTCTAGGTAGCGGGCTCGGGGAAGTCCGGTGGCGCCGGAATCATCGACGAACGCCGGCGATCCGAAGTTGAAGATGAGCTCGCCCCGGTCGAAGAAGAGGCGCTCGGCTCAACCCCGAGGACGCAGGCGATGCGGAAGACGATGAGGTAGCCGGTGAGCACCAGGAGGAGGCGAGGGAGGCACGGTGGCCACGGAGCTGACAGAGCAGTGGCGGCGGCCACGCTCGGGACAGAGGGGAGAGGCGAGCGCGAGTGCTGGAGAGCGAGGGAGAGAAGGGGAAATGGAGGGAGTGACCAGGGGGAAGGAACGAGGGGTTGCCCTTATCCTCTCCTACGTCGGTGGCCGTCGGCGTGTCGGGCGCTCACCGGTGCGCGCGTGCCCAGCCACGGGGACGACAACACGGCGACGAGGAAGGTAGGTGAGCTGGGCTGGGCCGGCGCCAGGTAAGTAGCTTTGACCTTTATCTTTTTCTGTTTTTCTTTTTAACTATTAAACAGAGAGAGAAAAGAGATTAATTGGGCATCCCAATCACTTAGGAAAAAAATGGAAAGTGTCCCATTAATTCCCTGGTGTTTTTAGACAGTGCCACAAAAAGTTTGGGAATTTTTGGTACTCATTTGAATTTTCCAAAAATAGAATAGCATTTAAAAATGCTGAAATGGTGCTGTTATAATGACTAATGCTCATCTTTGTTCAAGAGTGATGTTGTGTTCCTTAACATATAATTGTTTTGGAATATTTGCAAGATGATGAACATTTTCCCAGCAACTCTTGTGCAACTTTAAATTCCACTTGTGATTTGAATTTGAATTCTGTGGAGGAATTTGAAATGAGATATCATCCACTGTGATCAAGCAATGCAAAGGAGGTTGACTTGGCATAATTAACATTATGTCACAGTGCTTATTACATAGGGGGGTTAAATGACCTAGGCAAGACTTTGTTTCAGTAATTCCGATCGGTTCAACTCGGCCATTCTGCAATGAACAAACTGGCTTACACAAACTTGGTCACTGCAACTCGGTGAAACCGATCGTCATCTCGGTGAGACCAAAATTCTAGGATTTGGCTCTGGCAGTGTATAGGATAAACTTGGTGAGTCTGGAATGAATGTTTTTGGTGGGACCGAGTTGGCTATTTAGGGTTTGGACATTTATGATTTGGAGAAAGTGGTTGAGGGTCTTTGGAGCAAAATCTTCAAGCACTTTAGCAACTAGGTCATGATCAAAACCTCATCCCCTTTTTAATAGTATTGGCTTTTCTATGGACTCAATGTGATCTTGGATCACTTAACCAAAAATGTAGAGTCTTGAAGCTTTGCCAATCCATGTCCTTAGCATTTTAAAGGGGTCCACATCCTAATGTCCTTGCCATGCCAATGTTGAACTTTTCTGAAATATACTAGATAAAAGCATTCACTACTGCAAGATGGTCCAAACGCGACAGTCCAATCAAAGACCCTTCAAAGAAACTGTGTGCGATGGATCAATCACAAACGGTGATGTAATAAAACCATAAAAAAGATGCAAAATGTTTGCCATAGCGGTGACATCAAACACGGTTCATATTGGAGTTGCGTGTGCGGTGCGTGGCAAACGGTTAATCCAGCAGAATTGTTTGCGATGAGGCAGAAGAACAGAAACGGGCAGCCAGATGAGGGTGTGTGCGATATACAACATACAGTTCACTAGGATGAAATGTGTGTGATTAGGAAACACAATACAAATGGTTCAACTGAACAAGATGTGTGTGATACGCGGCAAACAGGCCCGTAATCAGAAATGTGTGCGAAGACCAATAATAACACAGACGATTGCTGCTAATAAGCCGTGTGATTTGCTCTGTCTACAGAAGAATATATATATATATATATATATATATATATATATATATATATATATATATATAACTGAAATAAACATCCAATTACATAAGTGACTATACAGATCATTCGCACACACCTCAATAAACAATTGTATGCATTCTAAACTAGGAGAAACGATCGTCTAGTCATCTACTTCTTGTGACGCTCCCGCCACTGCTCTGTGGCTCGATCCCTCGTCTGGGGTAGCAAGAAGACACTCCCTCATGTCAACGATCTGCATGTACATCTCGTAGCTTGTGTACGCGTCCTTGGCCGCGTACTTGACGTGTTGTTCATCCAGTCTCTCATGCCAGACACTGTGCCAGGCGTTCTTGTCCTTCTTGCTCTCATCCTTCATCTTCATGTAGTAGGGGTCGATGATGGCCAAGGCGAGGTCAACCAGGGAGCTCTGTTTGTTGTTGTCGCTGCCCCGGACCTTGTAGTGGTCCTGGATGTTGACAAGATTCTGGCATTTCAAGCCCGAAACCTTGAGCGCTTTTAGATCGTTGGTGGTGTGCACCATAGCAAAACTGTAGTCAAAGCTGTTGATAAACCTGGAGAAATGCTCGCAAGGCCTTGTGGCCAGGTGGTAGTGGTAGACGAGGACATCATGTCGCACGCACAACTGGGCGACGACAACCTTCTGATCGTGCCCGGCATGACCGATGGTGTACTCGAGGTCGAAGCCGACCACTTGGTACTTGTCCTCGACAAGCAACTACTCCATAGTTTGGATGGAGCTCTCCACCAAGACCGGCTCATTCGTGTACACCACCGAGAGGGCCTTCCCCCTCATGTGGGTGTCCACTACGTGATGCGTGGTGAACTGCCCGCCGTTGTCGTCGTCGGCCGCTGGGAGCGCCATTGGAGCCACGGGGGAGCGCCATTGGAACCGCTGGATGTCCTCTCTGTATGTGTCGTCGTGGGTGTGCTTATTGTGTCATGTGGCGCGAGAGATGAAGGTAAATGGCCGCAGGAATAAATGGGGGCTGGGCGGCCTGGATTCTCGGCGCGTCCGCATGGCAGTTTTTGCAGCGGGTAACTGCATCGTGGCGCCGCGCCCGGCGCAACCGCATGCACATGAACATGCGTGATCGTGCGCCAGCCCCAAACACTGGCAGCGCGCGTGGAGGGACAAGGGCAGAGCACCCGGTGGGACGCGAGAGCAGAGCGCGCGCGGCGGGACGCGAGCAGAGCGTGTCGTGTTCGCCTCAACCGCAAGCAACCACACGCATAGAGCAGTTGAACACGCAGGAAATGGTCGTCTACAAGCCGGCCGACAGTTGCGTCGCTGCGTAGAGAGCGGCCGTGTGCTACTACCGCCGTCTTGGTCTATTAGTCCCCTTTATATTATGTGCCATATTTTGACCTTAAATTTAACCAACAAAATGTTAATGCATGTTACAAAAACTATATAATTGGAAACTATGTTCAAATATGAATCCAACGATATAATCTCTGGCGACATGCATTCGTATTTTATTAGTTAAATCTCTAGTCAAAATTTGGCACAAAAATACATAGATGACTTATAAACTAGGACGGGGGTAGTAGGTAATTTAATCGCAATCGTTTTTATTTTATTAACCGTATGTGTATGTGTCCTTTCATCCTCCTCTCGCACGTCTTGTCACCCCGCCGCTGCAGACGGTTTAGAGCGCAAGCTTGAGCAGCGCGTGGGGGCGTTCTTTTGGCCAAACGGTGGTGAGCCCGTTCCCGCGCAACCGCACAGGTTCCCGCGCAAGCTTCCCGCCCGACTCGGTGAAATCCCCCAAAATCCCAATGTTTACCGGCCTGCTATATAAACCCTCATGGCCGGCGAGTCCTGCGTCGCATTTTCCCCTCCCTCCCTGTAGCTTATCTCGTCTGCTTCTCCCACAATCGCCAATGGCACCGGTCCGTCGTCGTCGCTCAGCCACTCCACCGTCATCAGAGGACAGCTCCTGCTGGGAGGCTACACCGCGGTGGTGGCGCAGTCCCCGGTGTAGTGTAGTGCGCGTGGCGTCCCTGTTGGGTGTGCGCGGAACACCCACCACACGCTCCGCCGCCGCTGCCCGTCGGCAGCTGTTGCCGGCTGCCGTTGCCGCCACCCCACCTTCTGCCGCCGTGGCCGCTACACCACCGTCGAAAGCCAGGGCCATCGCCAACTCCGCCGTCGCGGCCCGAAGGCGGGAGGTGGCCGTCGTGGCCGCCACCCCACTGCCGGCCACCATGGCCATCACTTGCTCCGCCGCCGCGGCCCGAAGGCGGGAGGTGGCGGTCGTGGCCGCCACCCCATCGTCGGCCGCCGTGGCTGCCAGCCCACCGTCGACCGCCGGGGTCATCACCCACTCCGCCACCGCCGCCCGAAGGCGGGAGGCGGAGGTGGAGGCCCGCACATGCGTCAGCGACCTTGCACGCTACATCGAGTTCCTGCGGGAGGAGGAGGAGCGCCTCGTCGAGCACGCAAAGAGCCTTACCGCCGCCGTGGCCGCAGCACACACCGCCGTAGAGGCGAGGAATCAGGAGATCTACAAGGAGAACCACCGCTTCGAGAGGGGTCGTCTGGAGCGGCAAAGGGCGTTCGAGGTGAGCGTCGCTGAAGGTGCAGCAGTGGCAGGCACCATATTGTAGTTGTCCAGCTCGTCGGTAGGCTCCTCCTCCTCTGCCTCTTACTGAGCGCGCTCGGCAGAGGAGAGGCTACCGGAAGTAGTACAAAGCCCCTCCGTAGTAGTAGTAGTATTTAGGGGCTATTTTGTTCAGTTCATTTGACTATAGATGTGGTGGAACTGTACAACGTACTTAAAATTAGCTAGTATATATAGTTGAACTAGCTATTTCAGTACGTGGTTGGCAACAATTGGGGAAAAGTTTGTCGGTTCAGCTGTCGAGTTGAACTGTTTGTATAAAGTACTTAATCTATGAATGAAATCTATGCTTAATTACTGAATTTTAGTTGCAAAAATTATATAGTGCTAGTGATTTTTAGCTGCATATTTTGACAAATCGCAGTGTTACAAGGTTGACAATGGCAATGTTACTAGATCAACAAATGTCAATCTTTCCAGTTTGACAAATGGCAATATACCCAATATGACAGATGCAAATCTTACCAAGTTGTCTGTACGTGGTTACACATGGGTCATCCAAAACAACCGTTTGCGTTGAAGGGATGTACAAATCCTGCTCGGCACATTTTCTCTTGGCTTAGCGCTGAAGTCTGGCTTTGCATACCGTATTCAATCTGAACCGTTTGCTTTGAAGAGATGCACAAATCCTGCGCAGCGAATTTTCCCTTGACTTACTAGGGAAGACCATAGCTCTCACTTTGCATACGGGTGTTCTATCTAAAACGTTTGCGATCAAGAGCTGCACAAATCCTGCTCATCACATTTTCCCTTGGCTTCCTCGGGAAGCTGACGGTTTGCATACGGGTATTCTAACTAAAACGTTTGCGATGAGTGTTTTATATTTAAAAACCATTGACATTTTTTTAAAGAAAATCGTTTGATAAGTCTGTACATTAAGAGAGAAAAACACAAGTTCGTTCAAACCATATCTTTCATTCAGTCACACTGCGAATTTATATTCATATGATCGAGATATAGTATTAAACCCAAAAAAAACTATTTCCGGCAGCGGCGGAGGCGGCGTGCCGCGCCGGCGTTGTCGTTGTCGTCCTCTGGGACGCCGTTGTTGAAGTCTTCAAGGCAGTACAAAAATTTTCTTCACTTGGAAATCAAACATCATGTCGTCGCGCGATCGACGGGCGGGGCGCGGGAGGACGGCAACTGGCGGCGCTGCGAGGTAGCGGTCGATGGCGGCGTCCCATGCCGCTGAGGAGGGTGCACGCACTGGCACGGGCGCGGCGGGTGCAGGCAAACGCACGGGGACCGGCGCCGCGGTGGGTGTAGGGGTGCGCATGAGCACGGGCACGGGCGCTGGCGCTGGCATGTACATGAGCTCGCGCGGCACCGCGGAGACCTCGCTGACGCCCGCGGCTTCCAGCTCTGCGATAGTGCTTAGTGACCAGCTCGTCAATGCTACGGGGATGGTCGCAGGCGCAGGCACAGGGATGGGAGCTGGGACGGGCACGGGGCAGCAACCGCCGCGGCCAGCTCATTAAGGGCCATGTCCATGAGGCCCCATTCCTCCTTATTTTCTATCTCCTCCGGCTTGGAGTTGACTTCACCAAACTTGAAGACTAGTGGCAGATGATCCTTCTGCACCATGGCATTGGTGGAGGTCTGCGGGAGGGAGGGGAATGGGAGGCGAACAGTAAGGCCGCCCATATTAAACAGCGGCTCGGGCGCCATTAATGGAGAGGATGCGAGCAAGGCGGGCGGCCATGGAAGTCAAAGGGCTCGTTTCCCAGTGAGCCTGCGCAGCATACAGCTCGCATGCTTCCCGGTGAGCCTACGCATTGGAGGACAGCTTGCACGCCTCTCGGTCAGCCTGCGCACCGGACTGCGCTCTCACGCCTCCCGTTTAGTCAAGCAGCTATCCGCATGGCACCTCCTATAGCCATTAAAAGAGAGACACGTGGCGTCACTGTTGGGGAACGTAGCATGCAATTTCAAAAAAATTCCTACGCTCACGCAAGATCTATCTAGGAGATGCATAGCAATGAGAGGGGGAGAGTGTGTCTACGTACCCTCGTAGACCGAAAGCAGAAGCGTTTGACAACGCGGTTGATGTAGTCGAACTTCTTCTTGTTCCGACCGATCAAGCACCAAACATACGACACCTCAGAGTTCTGCACATGTTTAGCTCAATGATGTCCCTCGAACACTTGATCCAGCAAAGTGTCGAGGAAGTAGATGAGTTCCGTCAGCACGACGGCGTGGTGACGGAGATGGTGAAGTGATCCGCGCAGGGCTTGGACTAAGCACTACGAGAATATGACCGGAGGCGTAAACTGTGGAGGGGGGCGCCGCACACGGCTAACAATTGTTGGTGTGTATTCTAGGCGCCCCCTCCCCATGTATATATAGGTGGGAGGGGGAGGGGAGCAGCCTTGGGGCGCCCCAAGTAGGAGGAATCCTACTTGGGGCCCTAGTCCAATTCGGCCCCCCCCTCCTTTCCTTATTACCGGAAGGAGGAAAAGGGAAGAGAGGGGGGAGGAAGGAAAGGAGGGCCGAACTCCCTCTTCCTTCTCCTATTCGGCCTCCTTCCTTAGGGGGGGGGGGCGGTGCCACCTCTTGTGGGCTGGTGTGCTCCCCTCCTATGGCCCATAAGGCCCATTATTCCCCCGGGGGGTTCCGGTAACCCCCCCGGTACTCCGATAATTACCCGATACAATCCGAAACACTTTCGGTGTCCGAATACTATCATCCTATATATCAGTCTTTACCTCTAGACCATTTTGAGACTCCTCGTCATGTCCGTGATCTCATCCGGGACTCCGAACAACATTCGGTCACCAAATCACATAACTCATATAATACAAAATCGTCATCGAACGTTAAGCGTGCGGACCCTACGGGTTCGAGAACTATGTAGACATGACCGGGACACTTCTCCAGTCAATAACCAATAGCGGAACTTGGATGCTCATATTGGCTCCTACATATTCTACGAAGATCTTTATCGGTCGAACCGTTATGACAAGATACGTTATTCCCTTTATCCATCGGTATGTTACTTGCCCGAGATTCGATCGTCGGTATCTTTATACCTAGTTCAATCTCGTTACCGGCAAGTCTCTTTACTTGTTCCGTAATACATCATCCTGTGACTAAGTCACTTTGCTTGCAAGGCTTCTTATGATGTGCATTACCGAGATGGCCCAGAGATACCTCTCCGATACTCGGAGTGACAAATCCTAATCTCGATCTATGCCAACCCAACAGACACTTTCGAAGATACCTGTAGAGCATCTTGATAATCACCCAGTTACATTGTGACGTTTGATAGCACACAAGGCATTCCTCTGGTATCCGGGAGTTGCATAATCTCATAGTCGAAGGAATATGTATTTGACATGAAGAAAACAATAGCAATAAAACTGAACGATCATTATGCTAAGCTAACGGATGGGTCTTGTCCATCACATCATTCTCCTAATGATGTGATCCCGTTATCAAATGACAACTCATGTCCATGGTTAGGAAACCTTAACCATCTTTGATCAATGAGCTAGTCAAGTAGAGGCTCACTAGGGACACAGTGTTTGTCTATGTATTCACACATGTATTTAGGTTTCCGATCAATACAATTCTAGCATGAATAATAAACATTTATCATGAATAAGGAAATATAGAATAACAACTTTGTTATTGCCTCTAGGGCATATTTCCTTCAGTCTCCCACTTGCACTAGAGTCAATAATCTAGATTACATTGTAATGATTCTAACACCCATGGAGTCTTGGTGCTGATCATGTTTTGCTCGTGGAAGAGGCTTAGTCAACGGGTCTGCTACATTCAGATCCATATGTATTTTGCAAATCTCTATGTCTCCCTCCTTGACTTGATCACGGATGGAGTTGAAGCATCTCTTGATGTGTTTGGTTCTTTTGTGAAATCTTGATTCCTTTGCTAAGGCAATTGCTCCAGTATTGTCACAAAAGATTTTCATTGGACCCGATGCACTAGGTATTACACCTAGATCGGATATGAACTCCTTCATCCAGACTCCTTCATTTGCTGCTTCCGAAGCAGCTATGTACTCCGCTTCACACGTAGATCCCGCCACGACGCTCTGCTTGGAACTGCACCAACTGACAGCTCCACCATTCAATATAAATACGTATCCGGTTTGTGACTTAGAGTCATCCGGTTTGTGACTTAGAGTCATCCGGATTAGTGTCAAAGCTAGCATCAACATAACCATTTACGACAAGCTCTTTGTCACCTCCATAAATGAGAAACATATCCTTAGTCCTTTTCAGGTACTTCAGGATGTTCTTGACCGCTATCCAGTGATCCACTCCTAGATTACTTTGGTACCTCCCTGCCAAACTTATAGCAAGGCATACATCAGGTCTGGTACACAGCATAGCATACATGATAGAACCTATGGCTGAGGCATAGGGAATGACTTTCATTTTCTCTCTATCTTCTGCAGTGGTCGGGCATTGAGTCTTACTCAACTTCACACCTTGAAACACAAGCAAGAACCCTTTCTTTGACTGATCCATTTTGAACTTCTTCAAAACTTTATCAAGGTATGTGCTTTGTGGAAGTCCTATTAAGCGTCTCGATCTATCCCTATAGATCTTGATGCCCAATATATAAGCAGCTTCATCAAGGTCTTTCATTGAGAAACTCTTATTCAAGTATCATTTTATGCTATCCAGAAATTCTACATCATTTCCAATCAACAATATGTCATCCACATATAATATTAGAAATGCTACAGAGCTCCCACTCACTTTCTTGTAAATATAGGCTTCTCCGAAAGTCTGTATAAAACCATATGCTTTGATCACCTCATCAAAGCATATATTCCAACTCCGAGATGCTTGCACCAGTCCATAGATGGATCACTGGAGCTTGCACACTTTGTTAGCACCTTTAGGATCGACAAAACCTTCTGGTTGCATCATATACAACTCTTCTTTAAGAAATCCATTAAGGAATGCAGTTTTGACGTCCATTTGCCAGATTTCGTAATGATAAAATGCGGCAATTGCTAACATGATTCGGACGGACTTAAGCATCGCTACGGGTGAGAAAGTCTCATCATAGTCAACTCCTTGAACTTGTCGAAAACCTTTTGCGAGAAGTCGAGCTTCGTAGATAGTAACATTACCATCGGCGTCAGTCTTCTTCTTGAAGATCCATTTATTCTCTATGGCTCGCCGATCATCGGGCAAGTCTACCAAAGTCCACACTTTGTTCTCATACATGGATCCTATCTCAGATTTCAAGGCCTCAAGCCATCTGTCAGAATCTGGGCTCATCATAGCTTCTTCATAGTTCGTAGGTTCGCCTTTGTCTAGCAACATGACTTCCAGTACAGGATTCCCGTACCAATCTGGTGCGGATCATGTTCTGGTTGACCTACGAGGTTCTGTAGTAACTTGATCTGAAGTTTCATGATCATCATCATCATTAGCTTCCTCTCTAGTTGGTGTAGGCGTCACGGAAACAGGTTTCTCTGATGAGCTACTTTCCAAATTGAGAGAAGGTATAATTACCCCATCAAGTTCTACTTTCCTCCCACTCACTTCTTTCAAGAGAAACTCCTTCTCTAGAAAGGATCCATTCTTAGCAACAAAGATCTTGCCTTCGGATCTGTGGTAGAAGGTGTACCCAACAGTTTCTTTTGGGTATCCTATGAAGACGCACTTCTCCGATTTGGGTTTGAGTTTATCAGGTTGAAGCTTTTTCACATAAGCCTCGCAACCCCAAACTTTAAGAAACGACAGCTTAGGTTTCTTGCCAAACCATAGTTCATACGGTGTCGTCTCAATGGATTTAGACGGTGCCCTATTTAACGTGAATGCAGCTGTCTCTAATGCATAACCCCAAAACGATAGTGGTAAATCGGTAAGAGACATCATATATCGCACCATATCTAATAAAGTATGGTTACGATGTTTGGACACACCATTACGCTGTGGTGTTCCAGGTGCCGTGAGTTGTGAAACTATTCCACATTGTTTTAAATGAAGGCCAAACTCGTAACTCAAATATTCCCCTCCGCAATCAGATCGTAGAAACTTTATTTTCTTGTTACGCTGATTTTCTACTTCACTCTGAAATTCTTTGAACTTTTCAAATATTTCAGACTTATGTTTCATCAAGTAGATATACCCATATCTGCTCAAATCATCTGTGAAGGTCAGAAAATAACGATACCCGCCGCGAGCCTCAATACTCATCGAACCGCATACATCGGTATGTATTATTTCCAATAAGTCATTGGCTCGCTCCATTGTTTCGGAGAATGGAGTTTTAGTCATCTTGCCCATGAGGCATGGTTCGCAAGTATCAAATGATTCATAATCAAGTGATTCCAAAAGCCCATCTGCATGGAGTTTCTTCATGCGCTTTACACCAATATGACCTAAACGGCAGTGCCACAAATATGTTGCACTATCATTATCAACTTTGCATCTTTTGGCATCAATATTATGAATATGTGTATCACCACGATCGAGATTCAACAAAAATAGACCACTCTTCAAGGGTGCATGACCATAAAAGATATTACTCATATAAATAGAACAACCATTATTCTCTAATTTAAATGAATAACCGTCTCGCACTAAACAAGATCCAGATATAATATTCAACGCTGGCACCAAATAACAATTATTCAGGTCTAAAACTAATCCCGAAGGTAGATGTAGAGGTAGCGTGCCGACGGCGATCACATCGACCTTGGAACCATTCCCGACGTGCATCGTCACCTCGTCCTTAGCCAATCTTTGTTTAATCCGTAGCTCCTGTTTCGAGTTACAAATATGAGCAACCGAACCAGTATCAAATACCCAGGTGCTACTACGAGCATTAGTAAGGTACACATCAATAACATGTATATCAAATATACCTTTGTTCATTTTGCCATCCTTCTTATCCGCCAAATACTTGGGGCAGTTCCGCTTCCAGTGACCAGTCCCTTTGCAGTAGAAGCACTCAGTTTCAGGCCTGGGTCCAGCTTTGGGCTTCTTCCCGGGAGTGGCAACTTGCTTGCCATTCTTCTTGAAGTTCCCCTTCTTTCCCTTGCCCTTTTTCTTGAAACTAGTGGTCTTGCTAACCATCAACACTTGATGCTCCTTCTTGATTTCTACCTCCGCAGCTTTCAGCATTGTGAAGAGCTCGGGAATTGTCTTCTCCACCCCTTGCATATTATAGTTCATCATGAAGCCTTTGTAGCTTGGTGGCAGTGTTTGAAGAACTCTGTCAATAACACTATCATCTGGAAGATTAACTCCTAGCTGAGTCAAGTGATTATGATATCCAGACATTCTGAGTATGTGTTCACTGACAGAACTGTTCTCCTCCATCTTTGTCGGGACCGGTTTTCCAGGATATAAATTTCCCAGTAAATGGCCCTTGTGCTCACCAGCCCCAGGATTACTGTTAGCTGATGAGACACCAACTTGATACAGAAATTCCAAGCAAAATACAAAATATGAAGTACAAGACCATTCTGGCCTATGAGTACAACAAATGGTTTCTAGTGGTTGATGGCGAAAGCGGTTTGCGGTTCATCAGCGTTTATGGGACTCCATTTCCCACAGGAACAGCTGAACTGGATAACTCCTATCTTTGTGAGGCTGCTATCATCATTGCCTAGGTTCCGGGGCTATCATCGCAGCGCTCCTCTCCAAGCAAGAAATCTGGCCAAGACAATAGCCAGGGACAAGCCAGTGAGTACTTTGAATGTACTCGCAAACATTATGAACACAGGTATAATATAACAGATGATAATCATGCTCTGAAATATTTTCATGATCACTTAGCCAGTCGTGAAATAAAAATTTATGTCGCATGCAAGCAGGCCATTCAGAAAAAAAAATAGATGATAAGAATAAAGTAAACCGATAGGGTGTCTGAAGAGACGCCTCGAAAGGATAAAAATATAAAGCATGCCTCAGTCGGGCGTCTGAGCGACGCCACATAAAGGGCTTGTAAAGGAAATTAAATAATCAGCATGCCACAGTCGGGCGTCTCAGCGACACCACATAAAGGGCTTATAAATAAATAAATAGCAGGCATGCCACAGTCGGGCGTCTGAGCGATGCCACATAAAGGGCTTGTAAAGAAAATTAAATAATCAGCATGCCATAGTCGGGCGTCTCAGCGACACCACATAAAGGGCTTATAAATAAATAAATAGCAGGCATGCCACAGTCGGGCGTCTCAGCGACACCACATAAAGGGCTTATAAAGAAAGTAAATAACAATCGTGCCACAGTTGGGCGTCTGACCGACACCACATAAAGGGCTTATATAGGAATAAACACAGTGAATATCCAGGAGGTAGAACCGTCCCAGGGATATTCAATAATTCAAATAATACAAATGGTTAGTCCATAATAATAATAATCATAATCGTCGCATGTCATGATCAATGTTCCGGTTTAGCAGTTTTTCCTCCGAAGACCGACTCTAAGACCGACACTTGACCTATCCCAGACTGTAGTCCTTAACCATGGACACGGCTATTTGAATAGATATAATCTCTACAGAGGGTGTACTCTTTACCCACGAGTAATGGATTCCTTTAGTCCATCAGGACTAATTCCGTTTACGGTCTTTTACTTGAAAACACACCTGACCCGCACACACCAGCTTAACTTACCGGTGTCTGGAATCACCCACGACACCCGTTAAGCAAAACTCTAAGTGGGGAGGCTACAACCTCGACTAGCATGGGATCACAAATTTTATAACGCGCGCAAACTAGGGGAGCTACCCCCTCGGCTCCAACCGATAACACCCATGCCCCCGGACCAGATGGCATGTCTACCGGATGCAGCCGGTATCTTCCACCATGGCCTCTCTGTACGGTGTGTGCTAAGAAAGGGGTTGACAACTTACTGAACCGTACCCTACCTAAGGCAGGGACAAGTGGTAGCACGAAGCAAGTATGGGGGTTACTGGCACAAGACTCGATCTACGGTCGACTCAGGAGGTTAAAGTATTCCCTGCATGATTAGTATAACAAATATATTCCACACCAACAGACAGAATCACCACTCATCATACCTCACCATGCCTCACTGAATATACCCGTCTCAGCGAAATATCAGTGACAAGCTCGTGTCCACCCAAGACAGAGACTTTCCCGGATTCCTTCCGGTAGGCATGAAAGGCATACGAGGGTGATTACTATCACAAGTATACCAATTCCAACAGCAAGGAATTTCCATCATGCACACAGGGACATGATCATAACATCACATGAAATAATGCATGTTCCAATCAACTCGGTGTTGTAGCTATATCAAAACAACACACGGCAAATATTATACTAGGGTTCAGAATGCTTGCCTTTAGTGTGTGGAGAGGTAGGGTGCACCACAAAACTTTTGAAGGTTGCTTCCCTCTCCATTTCCTAATTTTGAAAAAAATATTCAAATCAACACATAGTTTCAAAATAGTACAAAAAAGTTGTTCGAATTTTTTTCAAATAAATATGAAAATAAACTAGACAAAATTTGAGAATCAACAGAAAAAGAATCAAGTCAAACGGAGTTGTATTTAAAAAGTTATAGCCAGTCAAAGTTCAGGTCAAAATCTGTTTTTTTTTAAACAGAAAAAGGAAAACGATTCGGGGACGAATACGTTTTCCAGTGACAGAAAATGTATACCCAGAAGTACGCGTACTCGCGGAGAAGACGTACTCGAGGGCCAGAGCCTCTGGCGGTTGGGTTGTGACACCGACCGGTTGGGCCCACCTGTCGGGTTTGTCCCCCTCCTCACGCGCGCTCCTGGCCAGAGACAGAGGCCGCGACGATTGCCGGTGCTAGGGGGCACCATCTCCGGCGCTGGGCACACCGGCGTGCTCAGGGGGATATGCCGCGTCGGTTGGTGGGGGAGGTGGATATCGAGAGGCTCGGGGTTGAGCAGAGCTTCAACAATGGCGGGAGGTGGTCACGGCCAAAAAGGGGGGGGTTCACCTACGGTGGCTCCCGAGCACCATTTAACAGGGGGAAGGGCCTAGGGGAGGCAGAGGTTACCTATTATAGGCGCCGGAGGGAAGGATGGGGCTCGGGTGGCCTCGAATTTATCATGGGGCGGCGGCGGCCGAACTGACCAGAGACGAGGATGAAGACTCCTTCCGGTCGTTCTGATTGCTGCGGGGGCTTTAGAGGGGAGGCAGGAGGTCGTCTGAGGGTCTGGTTGAGCTCGAGGTCTCTATTAATAGCGCGGTGAGGCGGTTCCCATGACGGCCGGAGATAAGATCGTCGGCCGACCGCTTCTGCTGCAGTAGGGCGACGTGGCGCCGGTCGGCGCTAACCAACGAGCTCGCGGATGAGCTCGAGCTGTACCAGAGGGTAGCTGGCGTGCGGGGAAGGCTCGGGCGGCGCCATCCATGGCAGAGGCTGGCGGGATGGCAGTGGCGGCTTGCGGTGGTGGCTCTGCGGCGATGGGCCTGGTCGGGCTATCCGACGAACTTGGAGATGAGGATGGCCTGTTCCAGGGGCAGCTGGCGAGCTGGGGTGGTCGGGGCGGTGCTGCGGCGGTGGGGGCCGGCTGCTACCGCCGGCGTGCTGCCAAGAAGGGCCTGACGGCGGCGCTGCGGCGAGCCAGGGGGCCCGGGGTATCTCTGCGGCTCTGGAGGGGTCGAGCGCGTGTCCCTACGGGCAGGGAAGGGCCAGGGATGGGGTAGGTGGGGCGCGGCGGCTAGGGTGCGCTTGTCTGCAATAGACGCGCTCTGGGCGCGCCCAGCGCACGCACGCCAAGTGCTCGACGATATGCCAAGGCATGCCAGGAGGTTTCAATGAAACTGCAAATTAACAGGATGGTTAGGGCTTAAGCTACACTTCTAGAGGACACGCTGGTTGGGCAAAGCAAGCAGGTTCATAATGCAAACTAAAAACTATGCCAACTCTGTCCATGAACACAAGGTGCTCGACAGAATGCCATGGGCATCTAGGCATCTCCTCTGGTGGCCAAAATCTCCAGATCGGAGTCTCTTTAGATGGAAAAGAGGGTGGCAAGGTTAGTTTGACAAAAGCAAAAACTTACTAATGCAAGTTTTTGAGAAAACCAAATCTGGACAGAAAACATATGCAATTTTTGCATGTGTCAAAAATATTCAAATGGGTCCAATCTTCTGGACTTAAGGGTTTGGTAGGGTGGACTACAAGCAGGAAAAATCCCAAGATTAATAGAGCAAAATAAAATATGGTTGCAGTGCAAAACACCAAACTGGACCAGAATGAAGATGAGGATGGTTTGCTCAAATTTTTCAAAACACATGCCTGGGTTTTTGCATAAAAGTGATCCAGGGACATCACATGTCATCCCCAAATTTTGGTGGAATTACCAAATGAATTAATCAAAGGGTTGTAGTGCAAAAAGGGACTCTAACACTTATGAGAAACCATTTTAAAAGAAATAAAACTTAGGAAAATAATTATAGAAATAATTCCACTGATAAGAGAAATGTTTTTGAGAAGGTATACAAGTCCAACAATATTTTTGAAAAGTTTCCATTTGGAGGGAAAAACTCCACAATTCAGAAGAAGGAGTGATTCTGAAATCAGAAGATAATCCAGAAAATAAAAATTTAATTTCCTGGCAAAACTTTAATTAATAAATCATGGTTAAGTTTTTGGGGTGTTACAATCTTGCAGCTATAGAACTTGTTGGAGACTTCATATCTCTCAACTCGGGCATTTGCTTGAAATATTAACTTCAACTCTTGGAACATCTCATATGCTCCATGACGTTCAAAACGTCTTTGAAGTCCCAATTCTAAGCCGTAAAGCATGGCACACTGAACTATCGAGTAGTCATCAGATCGTGCTTGCCAGACGTTCAAAACATCAGCATCTGCTCCTGCAGCAGGCCTTTCACCTAGCGGTGCATCAAGGACATAATTCTTCTGAGCAGCAATGAGGATAATCCTCAAGTTACGGACCGAGTCCGTGTAGTTGCTACCATCATCTTTCAACTTAGCTTTCTCTAGGAACGCATTAAAATTTAAGGGAACGGTAGCACGGGCCATTGATCTACAACATAGATATGCAAATACTATCAGGACTAAGTTCATGATAAATTAAGTTCAATTAATCAAATTACTTAAGAACTCCCACTTAGATAGACATCCCTCAAGTCATCTAAATGATACGTGATCCAAATCAACTAAACCATGTCCGATCATCACGTGAGATGGAGTAGTCATCAATGGTGAACATCTCTATGTTGATCATATCTACTATATGATTCACGTTCGACCTTTCGGTCTCCAGTGTTCCGAGGCCATGTCTGTACATGCTAGGCTCGTCAAGTTTAACCCGAGTATTCCGCATGTGCAAAGTTGTCTTGCACCCGTTGTATTTGAACGTAGAGTCTATCACACCCGATCATCATGTGGTGTCTCAACACGACGAACTGTCGCAACGGTGCATACTCAGGGAGAACACTTATACCTTGAAATTTAGTTAAGGGATCATCTTATAATGCCACCGTCGTTCTAAGCAAAATAAGATGCATATAAAAGATAAACATCACATGCAATCAAAATATGTGACATGATATGGCCATTATCATCTCGTGCTTTTGATCTCCATCTCCAAAGCACCGTCATGATCTCCATCGTCACCGGCTCGACACCTTGATCTCCATCGTTGCGTCGTGGTCGTCCCGCCAACTATTGCTTCTACAACTATCGCTAACGCATAGTGATGAAGTAAAGCAATTACATGGCGTTTGCATTTCATACAATAAAGCGACAACCATAAGGCTCCTGCCAGTTGCCGATAACTTTTACAAAACATGATCATCTCATACAACAACGTATATCACATCATGTCTTGACCATATCACATCACAACATGCCCTGCAAAAACAAGTTAGACGTCCTCTACTTTGTTGTTGCAAGTTTTACGTGGCTGCTATGGGCTTCTAGCAAGAACCGTTCTTACCTACGCATTAAAACCACAATGGTGATTTATCAAGTTTGCTGTTTTAACCTTCAACAAGGACCGGCTGCAGTCAAATTCGATTCAACTAAAGTAGGAGAAACAGACACCCGCCAACCACCTTTATGCAAAACTAGTTGCATGTCTGTCGGTGGAACCGGTCTCATGAACGTGGTCATGTAAGGTTGGCCTGGGCCGCTTCATCTGACAATACCGCCGAATCAAAATAAGACATTGGTGGTAAGCAGTATGACGATCACCGCCCACAACTCTTTGTGTTCAACTCGTGCATATCATCTACGCATAGACCTGGCTTGGATGCCACTGTTGGGGAACGTAGCATGCAATTTCAAAAAAATTCCTACGCTCATGCAAGATCTATCTAGGAGATGCATAGCAACGAGAGGGGGAGAGTGTGTCTACGTACCCTCGTAGACTGAAAGCGGAAGCGTTTGACAACGCGGTTGATGTGGTCGAACTTCGTCTTGTTCCGACCGATCAAGCATCGAACGTACGACACCTCCGAGTTCTACACACGTTCAGCTCGATGATGTCCCTCGAACTCTTGATCCAGCAAAGTGTCGAGGAAATAGATGAGTTCCATCAGCACGACGACATGGTGACGGTGATGGTGAAGTGATCCTGGCAGGGCTTCGCCTAAGCACTACGAGAAAATGACCGGAGGCGTAAACTATGGAGGGGGCGCCGCACACGGCTAACAATTGTTGGTGTGTATTCTAGGCGCCCCCTCCCCATGTATATATAGGTGGGAGGGGAGGGGAGCAGCCTTGGGGCGCCCCAAGTAGGAGGAATCCTACTTGGGGCCTAGTCCAATTCGGCCCTCCCTTTCCTTATTACCGGAAGGAGGAAAAGGGAAGAGAGGGGGGAGGAAGGAAAGGGGGGGGGGGGGCGAACTCCCTCCTCCTTCTCCTATTCGGCCTCCTTCCTTGGGGGGGGGGGGGCGCCACCCCTTGTGGGCTGGTGTGCTCCCCTCCTATGGCCCATAAGGCCCATAATTCCCCCGGGTGGTTCCGGTAACCCTCCCGGTACTCCGATAATTACCCGATACAATCCGAAACACTTCTGGTGTCCGAATACTATCATCCTATATATCAATCTTTACCTCTCGACCATTTTGAGACTCCTCGTCATGTCCGTGATCTCATCTGGGACTCTGAACAACATTCGGTCACCAAATCACATAACTCATATAATACAAAATCGTCATCAAACGTTAAGCGTGCGGACCCTACGGGTTCGAGAACTATGTAGACATGACCGAGACACTTCTCCTATCAATAACCAATAGCGGAACCTAGATGCTCATATTGGCTCCTACATATTCTACCAAGATCTTTATCGGTCGAACCGTTATGACAACATACGTTATTCCCTTTGTCCATCAGTATGTTACTTGCCCAAGATTCGACCGCCGGTATCTTTATACCTAGTTCATTCTCGTTACTGGCAAGTCTCTTTACTCATTCCGTAATACGTCATCCTGTGACTAAGTCACTTTGCTTGCAAGGCTTCTTATGATGTGCATTATCGAGAGGGCCCAGAGATACCTCTCCGATACTCGAAGTGACAAATCCTAATCTCGATCTATGCCAACCCAACAGACACTTTCGGAGATACCTGTAGAGCATATTTATAATCACCCAGTTAAGTTGTGACGTTTGATAGCACACAAGGCATTCCTCCGGTATCCGGGAGTTGCATAATCTCATAGTCGAAGGAATATGTATTTGACATGAAGAAAACAGTAGCAATAAAACTGAACAATCATTATGCTAAGCTAACGGATGGGTCTTGTCCATCACATCATTCTCCTAATGATGTGATCCCGTTATCAAATGACAACTCATGTCCATGGTTAGGAAACCTTAACCATCTTTTATCAACGAGCTAGTCAAGTAGAGGCTCACTAGGGACACAGTGTTTGTCTATGTATTCACACATGTATTTAGGTTTCTGATCAATACAATTCTAGCATGAATAATAAACATTTATCATGAATAAGGAAATATAAAATAACAACTTTATTATTGCCTCTAGGGCATATTTCCTTCAGTCACGTGAATGGTTAACAGAACACAGATGATTTAAATTATACAAACATTTGAGATGTTAAAGTGGCAGCTATTTGTTTCAAAATGCCTTTGTTGGCTGTTATTCGAGTGCGCCTTCACTCAAAATGGACACGAAAAATACCACAGCATGTCGGGTGCCATTCCATGATAGCATGCCAAGTTTCGTGAATTTCAGACGAGTTTTGGATTTACTAGAATTTAAAAACAAAGTATCTCAATTTTTTGCCGGCAATCAACAGTGCCCTGGTGTTTGAAATTCATTCCCATTTTTTGCATGTGACCTAAGCATGCACCCAAGGACACACATTTGATATGTCAACCCATTTTTCTGCACTGGAGCATGTGCATGTAGTTCAAATTTGAATTATGCACATAAAATGCCTAGAAAACCCAGTTAATGTATAAAAATGTCCAAGCGAACCCCGAAAAATCCCAAAAATTGACACAACACTCCTGTCATTCTATGTTGACACTAGAAAAAATTTGAAAGCAAGAAGAGGCAACGGATATCGTTTCGTCCCCAAAGGTGGCAGGTTCCCTACCGAAACCACCAGGCTTGTTGTGAGAAGCTCTGGTTTGCGAGAAGCTTATACCCAAACCTGTCCCAAATGGGACAAAAAATTTACCACAACATGTTGATGCCGCTCCATGATAGCATGTCAAGTTTCATGAACTTCAGACGAGTTTTGGATTTACTAGAATTTAAAAACTATGTATCTCAATGTTTGCGGCCGAGCGACGGTGGCAAGGTGTTTGACATTCATTTCCATTTCTTGCATGGGACCTAAGCATGCAACCAAGGACACATATTTGATTTTTCAACCAATTTACATGCACTGGAGCATGTGCCTGTAGTTCAAATTTGAATTATGCACATAAATGTATAGAAAACTTAGTTAATGTATAAAAATGTCCAAACGAACCCCGAAAAATTCCTAAAATTAACACAACACTCATGTTGGTCTATGTTGACACTAGAAAAAAAATTGAAATCAAGAAGAGGCAACGGATATCGTTTCATCCCCAAAGGTGGCACATTCCCTACCGAAACCATGAGGCTTGTTGTGAGAAGCTCTGGTTTGCGAGAAGCTTATACCCAAACCTGCCCCAAATGGGACAAAAATTTTACCACAGCATGTTGATACCGCTCCATGATAGCATGTCAATTTTCATGAACTTCAGACGAGTTTTGGATTTACTAGAATTTAAAAACCATGTATCTCAATGTTTGCGGCCGAGCGATGGTGGCAAGGTGTTTGACATTCATTGCCATTTCTTACATGGGACCTAAGCATGCAACCAAGGACACAGATTTGATTTTTCAACCAATTTACATGCACTGGAGCATGTGCCTGTAGTTCAAATTTGAATTATGCACATAAATGCATAGAAAACTCAGTTAATGTATAAAAATGTCCAAACGAACCCCGAAAATTTCCTAAAATTAACACAACACTCATGTTGTTCTATGTTGACACTAGAAAAAAATTGAAATCAAGAAGAGGCAACGGATATCGTTTCGTCCAGAAAGGTGAAACGTTCCCTACTGTAACCATAAGGCTTGTTGTGAGAAGCTCTGGTTTGTGAGAAGCTTATACCCCAACCTGCCCCAAATGGGACAATATTTTTACCATGGCATGTTGATGCCGTTCCATGCTAGCATGTCAAGTTTCATAAATTTTAGACGCGTTTTCGATTTACTAGAATTGAAAAATCATGTATCTCAATGTTAGCGGCCGAGCGACGGTGGCAAGGTGTTTGACATTCATTCTCATTTCTTGCATGGGACTTAAGCATGCAACCAAGGACAAATTTCAATTTTGAACCCATTTATATGCACTGGAGCATGTGCCTGTAGTTCAAATTTGAATTATGCACATAAATGCATAGAAAACTCAGTTAATGTATAAAAATGTCCAAGCGAACCCCGAAAAATCCCAAAAATTGACACAACACTCCTGTCGTTCTATGTTGACACGAGAAAATTTTTGAAAGTAAGAAGAGGCAACAGATATCATTTCGTCCCCCAAGGTGGCATGTTCCCTACCAAAACCATCAGGCTTGTTGTGAGAGAAGCTCTGGTTTGCGAGAAGCTTATACCCAAACCTGCCCCAAATGAGACAATATTTTTACCATGGCATGTCGATGCCGTTCCATGATATCATGTCAAGTTTCATGAATTTCAGACGAGTTTTCGATTTACTAGAATTTTAAAACCATGTATCTCAATGTTAGCGGCCGAGCGACAGTGTCAAGGTGTTTGACATTCATTCTTATTTCTTGCATGTGACCTAAGCTTGCAATCAAGGACACACATTTGATTTTTCAACCCGTTTTTATGCACTGGAGCATGTGCATGTAGTTCAGTTTTGAATTATGCACATAAATGCCTAGAAAACTCAGTTAACGTATAAAAATGTCCAAACGATCCCCGAAAAATTCCAAAATTTAACACGACACTCCTGTTGTTCTATGTTGACACCAGGAAAAAAATTGAAAGCAAGAAGAGGCGACGAATATCGTTTTGTCCACAAAGGTGACACATTTCCCTAACGGAACCATGAGGCTTCTTGTGAGAAGCTCTAGTTTGTGAGAAGCTTATACCATAACCTGCCCCAAATGGGACAATATTTTTTACCCCAGCATGTTGATGCCATTCCATGATAGCCTGCCAAGGTTCATGAATTTTAGATGGGTTTTGGATTTACTAGAATTACAACAGCAAGTACCTCAACATTTGCCGGAGAGCCACGGTGCTGTGGTGTTCGAAATTCATCCCCATTTCTTGCATGGGACATAGGCATAAACCCATGGACACATATATGATTTTACAACCCATGTTGGTGCACCGGAGCATGTGCATGTAGTTTAATTTTGAATTGGGTACCTGAAATGGCTAGAAAACCAAGTTAATGTATAAAAATGTCCAAACGAACCCTGAATAATTCCAATTTTTTTACGACACATCTATAGTTGCATGTTCACTGCAGATAAAAGTTATAGCAATCCAAACACCCTCCATTGCCGCTGTGACCCCATTATGTAATTCAAATCACGATGAAAAATCAAGTAGATCGCACACAATTTATTATCACCAACCATGTGAGATGCAGTACAAAATATCTTGGAGCACCATCGGAGTATAGTACGCCTATGGCTTACGCGAGAAGGTGCGTCGGCTACAGTCCACAGCCGGCGTGTCAAGCACACTAGCTCGCTCCCCAAATATCATTTCACTGTTCAATCGTCGCCGGTGAAAGATGGGGACGTGGACCCGCGTCGTGAGGGCAACTTCGGCGGCCCACTCCGGCGAGAGCGCGGCCGCAGCCGCCATGCGCGTGCTAACAAGGTGCATGAGCGCGGCCGCAATCTGCGACTGGGCGGCCAAGGCAGCCCAAACGGCCGCTGTTGCTTCTCAGGTGGCAGCAGCAACATCTGCCCCGGGGATAGCAACTGGCGAGAGCGGCACAGCAGCTGTCTGTTCCGCAGCGGCGGCCTTAGCCCTGATGGCGGCCACCCACGCCCAGCTCATGGCGGTCACCGCACAAATTGAACGAAGCTTCTCCCACAACGGTCGGCAACCCATGGCTGAAGAGTTGGCAATCATCGAGAGCGTTCGAGTAGCCGTCCGTTCCTCCGGCGCATACCTTGCCACGACGGAGCCCGTCCAAGCCCAGATCGCGGCCGCCCACGCCCAGCTCGTGGTGGCCTTTTCGAAAGAGATGGCGGACGCGGATGGTGAGATGCTTGCCGAGTATGGTGCGATGGATGCCATGGAGCCCCTTCCCCAGGAGACCGTCGGGCGCGAGCTGGACATGGAGGAGGCGGCGGAGATCGACGAGCACCAACCGTAGTAGTACTCTTTGTTTTGTTTAATTAAGGGCGTCGATCTTTAATTTGTTAGAGTAATGTTTAGGTCAGCTAGCTCTGTTTAATTGCTGAACTTGCTCGATTAAGAAGTGTGGGTGTGCTGTAGTCTCCTTTGTGTACCCAAATTATGCAATGACGTGGATAACCACTGTAACCAAGGAAAGTCGAACCAAAATTTTTGACATACAAACTCATCACACATGGGTTAAGCTATATGAATCGTTTGTGATGTTCACATATTGTACACAGTGCTGAATAAGGGACCGTGTCTGATGACACTTTGCGCGCCAGTTTTTTCGCTGCACCGATTCAAAATTTTCGGCTTCCGCGGAAATATCTACCTCCCCGCACCCCCCTACCAAAAGCCACATTTCCCCTGTTTCCGCCTTCCTTTCCAACTTGAAACCTTCACTCCTTGCTTGCAGCACCGCCTCCTTGCCGGCGACCCTCCTTCACGCTGCTTGGCCTCGTCTATCCAGGCAGGTAATCCACACCTGACCCCCATCCTCCTCCTCCTTCCACATCCCACATGCCCCGACCGCAGGCGCGACACCTTCCACCCAAATCACCAACCCCTCCCCCAAATAAGCAGCGCCCTAAGCCATGGTGCATGCAGTATAGCCAGGAGCTCAAGGAGCATTTGGCAGCGGAGAAGCAAATCACGGCCGCACGCGCGGATGAGGTCGCGATGGCTGCCATTCGTGCCGACCCCTGATACGTCTCCAACATATCTATAATTTTTGATTGTTCCATGCTGTTATATTATCAATCTTGGATGTTTTATAATCATTTTATAGCAACTTTATATCATTTTTTGGGGCTAACCTATTGACATCGTGCCCAGTGCCAGTTGCTGTTTTTTGCTTGTTTTTTACTTCGCAGAAAATCAATATCAAACGGAGTCCAAACGCAGTGAAACTTTTTGGTGATTTTTTTCTGGACCAGAAGACACCTGTTGGGCCAAAGAAGTACCAGAGGGGGGCTCCGAGGGGAGCACAACCCACCAAGGCGCGCCTGGGGGCCAGGCGCACCCAGGTGGGTTGTGCCCACCTCGGCCGCCTCCCGCGCTGCTTCTTTGCTCTATAAATACCCTGGACGTCCAAAAACCCTAGGGGAGTCGACAAAAAATAATTCCAGTCACCGCAAGTTCCAGAAACCACAGATCCAATCTAGACACCATCACGGAGGGGTTTATCATCCTCATTGGTGCCTCTCTGATGATGCGTGAGTAGTTCATTGTAGACCTACGTGTCCGTAGTTAGTAGCTAGATGGCTTCCTCTCTCTCTTTTGATTCTCAATATAATGGTCTCTTGGAGATCTATTTGATGTAACTCTTTTTGCGGTGTGTTTGGTAGGATCCGATGAACTTTGAGTTTATGATCAGATCTATGCTTTTATCCATGAAAGTTATTTGAGTCTTTTGATCTCTTATATGCATGATTACTTATAGCCTCGTATTTCTTCTTCGAATCTTTGGTTTAGTTAGGCCGACTAGATCGATTTTTCTTGCCATGGGAAGAGGTGCTTTGTGATGGGTTCGATCTTACGGTGCTCAATCCCAGTGACAGAAGGGGAAATGACACATATGTATCGTTGCTATTAAGGATAACAAGATGGGGTCTATTCCTACATGAATAGATTTTGTCTACATCATGTCATCGTTCTTATTGCATTACTCTGTTTCTCCATGAACTTAATACATTAGATGCATGCTAGATAGCGGTCCATGTGTGGAGTAATAGTAGTAGATGCAGGCAGGAGTCGGTCTACTAATCTTGGACGTGATGCCTATATAATGATCATTGCCTGGATATCGTCATAATTATTTGAAGTTCTATCAATTGCCCAACAGTAATTTGTTTATCCACCGTATGCTATTTTTCTCGAGAGAAGCCACTAGTGAAATCTACGGCCCCCGGGTCTCTTCTTTATCATATTTGCCTTCGAGATCTATTTATTTGCTTTTATTTTTAGATCTATTAATCCAAAAACCCAAAAATATCTTTCTGCAATTTATTGTTATTTATTTTATCTCGCGTTCCCGCGAGATCTATTTATCCGATCTACTACAATTTTATCTATCTTTTTACCCGGGAGGGATTGACAACCCCTCTTTTACGTCGGGTTGCAAGTATTTGTTCTTTGTGTGCAGGTGCCGTTCATGTAGTGTTGCGTGGTTCTCCTACTGGTTTGATAACCTTGGTCTCATCACTGAGGGAAATACCTACCGTAGCTGTGCTGCATCATCCCTTCCTCTTTGGGGAAATATCGACGTAGTTCAAGCCGCATCAAAAGGAATTTCTTGCGCCGTTGCCGAGGAGGATCAAGTCAAGATAGTTTCCCGGCCACGCGCCAATTTCTGGCGCCATTGCCGGGGAGACATCATCAATATCTATCAGGTTCCTAATCACAAATATCATCTCCTTTCAATTTACATTATTTGCCATTTGCCTCTCATTTTCATCTCCCCCACTTCACAAAAATTTGCCTTTTTATTCGCCTTCTTTTCCGTTTGCCTTTTTCTTGTCAGATCTCTTGTTTGCTTGTGTTGCCATGTGTCTTCTATTTTCTTGCATCTTTGCTTGCTAAAAATCTATTGATATGGATCCTCATCCACTTGCTAATCTTTTTAAAAGATCCAATTATGACGAACCAATTGTTAGTGAATTGAATTCACTAGATTATCTTTATGAAGTTTTGCTTGAGATTTATGAATCTGAAAATTGTGATGAAGTATTAAACGAAGAAATTCATGAAGTGATTAATGATAGCTCCTTGAATGAAAAGCATGATTGCAATGATTTTACTATAAATTCTATTAATGCCAATTGTGTCAGTGATATGCAAAACCCCAAGCTTGGGGAAGCTTGTTTTGATATGTCTACTACTTATTGCAATGATCATGATTGGGGTGATAATGTTTCTTATGGTCTTGAAAATTTATTTAAGCCTCATGATGATTATGATATTGATAATAATTTTTGCAATAATATTGAAAGTGGGTTTGGAAGAGCGTCAACTTTAGGTAAAAATAATCCCACATATTTGGAGAGTGTTCAATCTTATGAATTTTTTGATGAAAGTGGGTTTGGAGAGGTCATGACTTTAGTTGATGTTAATCCCACTATTTTGGAAGAGTGTCAATTCTGTATGCATGTGGATCATGAAGAGAATATATTATGTGATAGTTATATTGTTGAATTTGATTATGATCCATGTAATTATTATGAGAGAGGAAAATATGGTTGTAGAAATTTTCATGTTACTAAATTACCTCTCGTTATGTTGAGATTGCTTTTGTTTCTTTCTTCTTCCTTGCATATGCTAGATATTTCTTGTCTTGATAATTTGTTTGCTTATAAAATTCCTATGCATCGGAAGTATGTTAGACTTAAATGTGTTTGTCACATGTATTATGATGCTCTCTTTGTGATTCAATTCTTGTCTTTCATGCGAGCATCATCAAAATTATTATGCCTAGCTAGGGGCATAAAACGATAGCGCTTGTTGGGAGGCAACCCAATAAATAAAATTTATTTTTATCTTTTTCTTTCTGTTCTTGAGTGTTTGCACAATTATGCTACTATTATGATTGTGTATTTTTTATGTTTTAATTAGTGTTAGTGCCAAGCAAAGCCTTTGGGATCATGTTGGGTGATAGTTGATTTGATCTTGTTAGAAAACAGAAACTTTTCATCCAGTAAAATAATTTTCAAAATTCACAGAAGAGACTAAAAATTCTGAATTTTTTACACAAGATTTATATAAGAATTTCCTACGTTTTCCTAATTTTTCAGAATTTTTAGAGTTACAAAATTATGAGAACAATTCGTATCTTTGCAGACTATTCTGTTTTTGACAGATTCTATTTTCTTTGCATTGTGTGCTTATTTTGATGAATCTATGGTTTGTATTGGAGGTTATAAGCCATGGTAAAGTTAGAATACAGTATATATAATGCAATAACAAAATTTGAATGGGTTTTCTATAGTACTTAAAGTAAAGATTAGTTTTCTTATACTAACGGATCTCACGAAGGTTTTGTTGAGTTTTGTGTGATTGAAGTTTTCAAGTTTTGGGTGAGATCACGATGGATGAAGGAATAAGGAGTAAGAAGAGCCTAAGATTGGGGATGCCCATGGAATCCCAAGCTATTATCTAAAAGAGAAGCAAGGAACTAAGCTTGGGGATGCTCGAGTGGCATCCCCTCTTTCTTCTAACGACCATCGGTATTTTACTTGGAGCTATATTTTTATTCGTCACATATCATGAGTTTTGCTTGGAGCGTCTTGTATGATTTGAGTCTTTGCTTGTTTTATTTTTTATTCTTAGTCAAGTATCCCTGCTGGACACACCTATTTGAGAAATCCAAAATTATGCTATGATTTGTTAGAATTGCTCTCTATGCTTCACTTAAATCTTTATGAGCTATGGAATTGCTCTAGTGCTTCACTTATATCTTTTTGAGCACGGTGTGCTTTAATATTTTTGAAGAAATGCTCTCATGCTTCACTTAGATTTATTTGAGAGTAGTAATTTTTGAATAAATTCTCTCATGCTTCACTTATATTATTTTGAGAGAAGAATTTTTTTTATGCTCATGTTCTTCACTTAGATTTGTTGGAGCTATCAAAAGCAACACATTAAACTAGTCCCAAAGTGATAGATATTCAAGAGGGATATAATAAAAACTTTCATGAAGATCATTGGACAAGATAAACTTGATTCCTTGTAATAGTTTTGCGATATGATGATATAATATGTGAGTCATGTTGGTGAGTAATTACGGTTTAGTAAGAATATTGGTGTTAAGGTTTGTGATTCCCTATGCAAGCACGAAAGTCAATAGTTATGCAATGAAATTACATCCTACTTGTGGTGCATTATTCGATGTTAGTTATGCTTAATGCTCGCTTATGAGATTTTTTTCGTTTCTTGGTTGGATGCTTCTCAATCTTTTGCTAGCCTTCATTTGCACTAAGTATGATCACTACTTGTGCATCCAAAATCCTTAAACCAGTTTTGCCATATGAGTCCACTATACCTACCTATATGCGGTATTTTCGTGCCATTCTAAGCAAATTTGTATGTGCCATCTCTAATTTTCAAAATAAATTTCTCTTTTGTGTGCTCGTACCGCTCATGAAACGGTTGGGGGTAGCTGATATTTTTCCATGCTACATGTGTTATTCTCAAGATGAGTGTTTATTCACTTGTCATTGCACGAGAGTACGGCAAAGGTATTAGGGATGCCCAATCCCGAAATGAAAAATGAATTTACTTTATGTTGTCAAATAATAAATTCCTTGGAAAGTGTTGGTATGGACGGCACCCGTGGATTCGGTTAGCCGTGGAATGTGAAAGTACGGTGGAAAAAGGAATAAACTTTATTTTCTGTTTGGGAACCGCCTATGATATATCTAGCATGGAAAGTATTGGGAACTACTCGATCATTTTCATTGACAGGAAAAGCAGGCCACCCAAAATATTTTTATCTCTATCTTTTTCGCTTTGAGCTCTGGCACCTCTACAAATCCCTACTTCCCTCTGCGAAGGGCCTTTCTATTTACTTTATGCAATTTTTATTTTGAGTCTCCATCTTTTCTTATAAAGCACCAACTAAGGGGCACTATGATCGTACTTGAGCATTGGGTGTAGCTAATATGAGAGTGTGTTTCATGAATGGATCAATGATTGAGCATAATAAGCTAGGGATAACTTGCTTTAGTGTTGATATTTTGAAAGACATGGTTGCTTGTTGATATGCTTGAGTATTGAAATCTTCATGTCAAAACTAGACTATTGCTTTGAATCATATAAAAGTCCAAATGTCCATGCTACAAAGAAAAGATTATGTGATGAACATGTTAGGCAGCATTCCACATCAAAAATTCTGTTTTTATCATTTACCTACTCGAGGACGAGTAGGAATTAAGCTTGGGGATGCTGATACGTCTCCAACGTATCTATAATTTTTGATTGTTCCATGCTGTTATATTATCAATCTTGGATGTTTTACAATCATTTCATAGCAACTTTATATCATTTTTTGGGACTAACCTATTGACATAGTGCCCAATGCCAGTTGCTGTTTTTTGCTTGGTTTTTACTTTGCAGAAAATCAATACCAAACGGAGTCCAAACACAACGAAACTTTTTGATGATTTTTTCTGGACCAGAAGACACCTGTTGGGCCAAAGAAGTACCAGAGGGGGGCTCCGAGGGGAGCACAACCCACCAGGGCGCGCCTGGGGGCCCAGGCGCGCCCAGGTGGGTTGTCCCCACCTCGGCCGCCTCCCGCACCGCCTCTTTGCTCTATAAATACCCTGGACATCCAAAAACCCTAGGAGAGTCGACGAAAAACAATTCCAGCTGCCGCAAGTTCCAGAAACCACAAATCCAATCTAGACACCATCACGGAGGGGTTCATCATCCTCATTGGCGCCTCTCCGATGATGCGTGAGTAGTTCATTGTAGACCTACGGGTCTGTAGTTAGTAGCTAGATGGCATCCTCTCTCTCTTTTGATTCTCAATACAATGGTCTCTTGGAGATCTATTTGATGTAACTCTTTTTGCGGTGTGTTTGTTGGGATCCGATGAACTTTGAGTTTTTGATCAGATCTATGCTTTTATCCATGAAAGTTATTTGAGTCTTTTGATCTCTTATATGCATGATTACTTATAGCCTCGTATTTCTTCTTCGAATCTTTGGTTTAGTTAGGCCGACTAGATCAATTTTTCTTGCCATGGGAAGAGGTGCTTTGTGATGGGTTCGATCTTTTGGTGCTCAATCCTAGTGACAGAAGAGGAAATGACATGTATGTATCATTTCTATTAAGGATAACAAGATGGGGTCTATTCCTACATGAATAGATCTTGTCTACATCATGTCATCGTTCTTATTGCATTACTCTGTTTCTCCATGAACATAATACACTAGATGCATGCTGGATAGTGGTCGATGTGTGGAGTAATAGTAGTAGATGCAGGCAGGAGTCGGTCTACTAATCTTGGATGTGATGCCTATATAATGATCAATGCCTGGATATCGTCATAATTATTTGAAGTTCTATCAATTGCCCAACAGTAATTTGTTTACCCACCGTATGCTATTTTTCTCGAGAGAAGCCACTAGTGAAATCTACGACCCCCGGGTCTCTTCTTTATCATATTTGCCTTCGAGATCTATTTATTTGCTTTTATTTTCAGATCTGTTAATCCAAAAACCCAAAAATTATCTTGCTGCAATTTATTGTTATTTATTTTATCTCGCGTTCCCGCGAGATCTATTTATCCGATCTACTACAATTTTATCTATCTTTTTACCCGGGAGGGATTGACAACCCCTCTTTTACGTCGGGTTGCAAGTATTTGTTCTTTGTGTGCAGGTGATGTTCACGTAGTGTTGCGTGGTTCTCCTACTGGTTCGATAACCTTGGTCTCATCACTGAGGGAAATACCTACCGTAGCTGTGCGCATCAACCCCCAGATCTTGGAGGAGCACCTCGCCATCGTGGCCACCGTCGATGCTTCGCGTGCCGACGCCGTGACGCGGTTGGCTGCTTTAAACGACAGTTCATGGCATTTTCTTGAGGCCACCCTCGGTGCTTTCGACAAAGACTACGAGGTGTTTTCTCAGCATGCACGTGCTTACCTCAACTCGAGAGCCAGCAGGTTGGTGCCCGGAGCGGCTCAGGCAACTCACCACTACGACGAGGGCACCCATGATGTGGAGGCCTCACCCTCTTCCATGTCCAAGGAGCCAATCATCATCGATATCTCCGACGATGAGGAGTAGCTTGTCTTATTAGCTCACTATAAGGACCCATGTTCAGTTTGCTAGCTACGCCGGTTAAGCATGCTCGGTTTACCCGTTGCATGTGCTGCTCCTGCCTTTCCTTAACAAATTCTAGTGAATTGTGCTATCTACTTTTACCATGCAATCTGTTGCTCTAGTGTATATGTTCTATATGTCGTGCAATGTGGAGCTCACTTATTAACTGTTTGGTTAATTAGTTGTCGTCTTCAGTTAACTGTTTGGTTCAATTCTGCAAATGTGATGTTCAATTCTTCAGGCTGCAATTTTGTATTGTCTTCCATGTGAGAAATAAATCGAATTTATCTTTACAAAATACATGAGAAACAAATACAATTGCTATATTTCCAAGTTGTCAAGCATACTTGGTTTGGTTAACTGTCTGATCTTCTAGTATGTTATACATTGTGCAATGTGGTGCTCAGTTAATGTTTGGTTCATTTGTTGTGGTGTTTAGTTAACTGCTTGTTCAATTCTACAATGCGATGTTCAATTGTTGTGGGTGCATTTTGTTATTGTATACCATGTGATAAATAAATCGAATTTGGCTGTACTAAATACATGAGAAACAAATACAATTGCTATATTTCCAAGTTGTTAAGCATGCTTGGTTTGGTTAACTGTCTGATCTTCTATTAGGAGTATGTTATATTGTGCAATGTGGTGCTCATTTAATGTTTGGTTCATTTGTTGTGGTGTTTAGTTAACTGCTTGGTTCAATTCTGCAATGCGATGTCCAATTGTTGTGGGTAGAATTTTGTATTGTTGTGCATGTGAGGAATAAATCGAATTTGGCTGCACTTAATACATGAGAAACATATACAACTGCTATATTTCCTAGTTCTTAATCATGCTTGGTTTGGATAAATGGGTTTTCCATGTGGCTTGAATTAATCTGATGAATCTGCAATGTGCTTATTTTTCATCAACATATTTTACTGATAGCATGCGAACCCTCACTTAACCTGATGACTAACTACCTTATATGTGTTGCAGGGAAACAATGGGAAGCACTGAGGTTTACAATCGAGGTTTGCACATGCATGGTCCTTTGTCTAATAGCACATTATTGTGCAATTGCAGGAACCATTCTAATATTTAGGTTTTTAACAATTTGGTTTTGCACATGTAGGTCCTGTTGTCATAGGTTTTAACCCACTGTTCGACCCTTTTTGCATATGGGGAAATGAGTTGTCCATGAATATCAGTCAAGTCAAGAAACTCAGAAAGATTGTTAGGATAAATAAATTAGCGACAAAAAACAACAAGATCTTTGTCTGCACAATGAAGAAGACATCAGTTCACTACAAGATGGTACTAACTATTATACCTTGTCTTTTTTTATTCCTTTGCCCCATTTCCAATATAGAGAATATATATATGCACATCCTTGTTTTCAGGCCTTTCCAAAGCAGTTCACTGATGATTACCTCTCAAACCACCTGTATGGTCAGGAGGCGAGGAAGGTTTTCATACAACACCCATGGTTCAATATCGAAGTGTTCCTGAAGAGGACAAAGGATGGACGGTCAATCATCCACATGCACTGGCCTAAAGTTGCAAAGACCTTCAACATCAATGAAGGCTCAATATTCCCCTTCCACTTCAGCAGTTTTCCAGATGAGATGCATCTGTCTATGTACCGTCTATGATGCTAATTTCAAAAGGTTATAGATGTTGCATGTGAAACTTGGTGCTGGTGCAGTTGTGTAATGGGGTAGCTGAGTCCTGAAGTTATATGATGTTGTACTCTGATGTATTTCAATTATGAAATCCTGCTTCCTTAATATGGAAATGAATATATTATGTGCTTAATATGAAATGTCAATTAGATTAATAAATGGATTATTAATAATAGGGCAATTAGCCTGCTAATGGCTAATTAGCCTACTAATTGGGTTTTTTCTATTGCAAACGGTTATTGAGAAAACACCATGGGCGATGACCTCAGGCAACGCACACAGTTTCTAGGAATAAACCATGTTGGATCAATGAACAATCACACACGACATCCTCGTGAAAACTGTTTGCGTTCGGCCACCTTGCGCAAACGTTTACCACATAAAAAGTGTGTGTGATGGGTAGCCTTTGCCACACAGTTTCTTCTACGCACCGTGTGTGATGCATTGAATAACACAAACGATAAAATTGTTAATATCGTGTGCAATGAGAACGCTATCACAAACGATTTAATGGGGAAAATTGTGTGTGATGTACCTGCGAACGGAAACGTTTTCCTTGGAGTGACTGTGTGGGATGTATATACAAACGGAAACGTACTTCTTGGATTAACTGTGTGGGATGTACATACTAACGGAAATGTATTCCTTAGATTGACTGTGTGGAATGTACATACAAACGGAAATGTTTAGCGGGGACTGACTGTGTGGGATGTACTTACGACCAGAAATGATTTGGCCTATATAATTGTATTTTTTTAGCACAACTGTATGTATAACCGTATTTGATCGCTCGCCGGTCGCACACGGCCTCATTTTGCCGAGTGTGTGTGCCAGGAGGGCATATCCCCGACGGTTTCTGGGTCTTGTGGGAAGGACCCCCTATCGCAGTCACTCACTTGGCGACGGTTCGAAACGCCGTCGCGGAAAGGTGTTAAAAACCGTTTGTATGGCACCTCGCTGTACCAGTGATTAGTCCAACAATATGTATGTTGACATGAATTACCAAAGCCACCAAGGGAGCAAATGTGCTTTCAACAAGGTAGATACATTTGTTCCTATGAGGATTAGGTCATCATCTTGTTCATTGCCTGGTGATTGAGCACACAAGGCATTGGACAGAGTACATTGGTGGTTGAGGGATATGCATGATAGGAACATTTAGTACTTTGTGTCACCACTTTTGGTTTAATGTATTCCCAAATACATAAAACAATTCTTCTATATCATCTAATTAACTACAATAAAAAACTATACATGTCTAATACTTGACATTTACTTGTTATGGCGTTCCTGAAAAGCTAAAGAAGGAATCTTTGTGGCTAGATGTTACTTACAACATGGTGAAACTTGTCCCACATCTGAGGGCCAAGGACTTTAGGACATGGCCATGACAAGGCAATCATACATCTTTTCTTCATATTTTCCATTTCAATTATACGCGAGACATTAAATTTACATTTATAGGTTATGTCCCTGGTTAAGAAGATAACACTTACTATTTATGATACAAATTAATGATTATGCTATATATTTCATCAAGCAATTGTAATTATATTCAAAATTTCCTTTATATTTTACAAGCAATTTATATATATGATAAATATTCCAAAGTATCCTAAACATATAAACCAAGATATCATCCCTATTTATTATAAATACAAAAAATATAGAGAGGGGGCTTGGGGTTTTGCTAGCATCAAGTTGTTATCTTAGTGTTAGCAACGAGGTTGTCCTCCTTGGTTGCTCTAGTTCGAGCAATGCATTCTTATTGCCAATGGCATAATGCATCATCCTCCGCCTCCTCCTTTTTGAGCACTTTCTACTCAAAGGAATCACACTTGATAGCGCTTTTTGGGTCCCCATGAGCAAGTGTTTGCAGCAAATGGTACTTTTTCCCTCAGTTAAGAACGAAAGTATCAGTTCACAGAGAAAAGACATGTAGCCTCAGTCAAGCAGTCCTACAACACAAACTAAGAACATACTTGTGCTCCAATGGTTCTAGTGAGGTTGTCAATCTCACTAGCTTTGTTAATTATAATAACTTATGAGAAGATAATGGTATATGAAGTATTTTGTGTTTTATGAATAAATAATTACAAAAATAACAATGCAAAGTTGAGTGTTTTCTTATGATGAAAATTGAATCATGGTTCATTGGCTCACTTGTAGCATCTCTCTGAAAGTAGCGGGGGCACACAAATATAAGCACACATATGTGCAGTGTGCAATCAAGCATTCAAGACATATCATAGACTATGTTGTAATAATGTCATACATGTAGTACATCCACAATTCCACTAGATCGACTACCATCACATCTAATGGCTAATACTCCACCCAAGATGCCGACAACCTATATGAATCCATCTCAAGTGTTAAGTATTAAAATAGAGTTATGCACCCAAACGACAACCAAGGCAAGGTGTCAACTATCCTTTTATCCATAATGAGGTAGTGTTTAAATTTTTCCTCTCTTACTCTCACCGAAAGTACTTAACAAATAGGGATATGCTCCACCTAATGCACATCACACCCTCTATTGATTTTTCATCTAAATTGATCGATTGATAGACTAATGAATCACAGAGCAATATACATCTATAACTCATCAAAGAAAAATGTATTATCTGATCATAATGTAAAAATCTATCACATAGAAATAAGATCACCACAAAAAATACATCAGGTGGATTTCACAATCATGTTAGGTTTCTCATGTTATCTTTGTAGTGAGGTATGGGAGAGAACATTTTTCATTGATATTGCCATGAATTCACACTCCAGGGGATGGACTAGTCACATATCATCATTGGAGGAACAAAGATGTATGTTGATGAAAAAAGAGATGAACCCTGCTCCCCCACCGTAGAGTTCCAAAACATGGCTATCGATTGGTTTTTAAGTCGATAGAGTTTTAGTGCTATTTATGAGCTAGGGGATGAGAACCAAAGGGATGAGTCTCTTGTGTTCTCCATACTCCATGGCGGCCTGCCTGAACCCCGACTTCCTATTCCAGCTCCATTCTTACTAGTATAGGACTCCAAAGCACGTCCAAAAGAGGAGCCTACACATGTTTAATTATTTCATTGATTTCATTCATGGGCATAACATCATTTCATAAGTAGGCCTATTGCGTGTGGTTAGGTCGCCTGAGCCTTGCCGGCCACCCCTAGTGTCCCCTTCTAGCACATGCCCTCTTCCATTGAAAAATTTCCTTCTGAATTTTCTTAGATTTTTATTTACGGAAATACATGGTTCCCCTGAAAGCACAGATACATAGGCAATTTGGCCTAACTAGCAATTTGTTCGTTACATGATAAGGTGCATATGTCTTCAAGCTCCACCCATATACGATATTTTCGCAATCTCAAGGCCTTTTTGGTTTGCAAAATTTCAACAACATGGGAATAGGAAAAACACACTAAAATATGATATGAATGCATGTTAATTTGGAGAACTAGAAAAAATACATATAAATTTTGTAATTTTACATGCTTTGTCCATAGGAATAGGAAACACATAGAAATCTTACTAAGCACATGCAAATCAAAGTTGAACCAGATAAAAATAATAATTAGGATGTTATTATGCCACATCGCGTATGGATTCTTAAAATAGATTCAACTGGATCATCAAATTCCTGGATTTTTTCTTCACTAAATAATTGTGCGTGTGTTCCAATGGGGTATAAATATTTTAATATTCTACACTACTGCAGCGACCTGCTAACGCGACACATGAATCAGAGACCCTTCGACGAAATTGTGTGCAATGCATGCATCCCAAATGGTGTCCTAATAAAACCTTCACCAATAAGACGAACTGTGTGCGATGGTGGAGACATCAAGTACAATTCAGATTAGAGTTGTGTGTGCGATACATGGCATATAGTTGATCCATACGAACTATTTGCAATGAGACAGAACAACAGAAACGGTCAGCCAGAACAAGGTGTGTGCGATATACGACATACAATTCACTCGGATGAACTATTTGCGATTAGTCAACACAACAGATACGGTCGTCCAGATCAAGGTATGTGCGTTATACGGTATACACGTCACTCACATGAAATGTTTGTGATTAGCCAACACAATAGAAACAGTCAGCCAGATCAAGGTGTCTGCGATAGACGGCATACAGTTCACTCGGATTAACTATGTGCGATGAGCGAAAACAAACACACACGATTTAGCTTAATAAGATGTGTGTGATATGCGGCAAACATGTCAGTAATCATAAATGTGTGGGAAGACCGGTAACAACACAGACGATTCATGCGATAAGCCGTGTGTGTTGTGGGCAAACGATTGCTGGTATACAATTGTCAGCGATTGATGAAATCATTGCCGACGGGTTCCCTAGTTTAGTCCGTGTGATTTTCTCTGTCTACAAAAGAACAACATATATAACCAAGTAAATATCCAATTACATAAGTGACTATACAAAATATTCGCACACACCTCAGTAAACAATTACATGCATGCTAAACTAGGCGAAACGATCATCTAATCATCTACTTCTTGTGTCGACGCTGCCGTCACTGTTCTGTGGCTCGATCCCTCGCCTGGGGCAGGACAAAGGCACTTCCTCATGTCAACAATCCGCTTGTACATCTCATAGCTTGTGTACGCGTCCTTGGCCGCGTACTTGACGTGTTGTTCATCCAGTCTATGCACCCAGGAACTATGCCAGACGATCTTGTCCTTCTTGCACTCACCCGTCATGTTCTTGTAGTAGGGGTCGATGATGGCTGAGGCGAGGTCAACCAGGGAGTCCTACTTGTTCTTTGTGCTGCCCTAGACCTTGTAGTGGCCACAGATGTCGACAAGCTTCTGGCGGGCCAAGCCCGAAATCTCGAGCGCTTTTAGATCATTTTTATGCCCACCGTAGCAAAACTGTAGTCGAGGCTGTTGATAAACCTGGCGAAACGCTCGCAAGGCTTTGTGGTCGGGCAGTAGTGGTAGACAAGGACGTGATGGCGCACGCACAAACAACAACCTTCTGATCATGCCCGACACGACCACAAGTGAACTCGAGGTCGAATCCGACCACTTGATACTTGTCCTCAGCAAGCAACTGCTCCATAGTGTGGATGGAGCTCTCCACCAAGACCGGCTTATTCATGTACACCATCGAGAGGTCCTCCCCCTTCACGTGGGTGTCCACTACGTGAGCTGTGGTGAACTGCCGCCCGTCGTCATCGTCAGCCACTGGGAGCGCCATTGGAGCCGCTGGATATCCTCTCTGTCTGTGCTGTCATGGGTGTGCTTATTGTGTCGGGGGGCGTGAGAGATTAAGGTAAATGGCCGAGGGAATAAATGGGGGCTGGGCGGCATGGATTCTCGACACATCTGCATGGCAGTTTGTGCAACAGGTAACTGCATCGTGGCGCCGCGCCCGACACAACCACATGCATATGGCACCCTAAACATATGTGATCATGCACCGGCCCCAAACGCTGGCAACGCTCGTGGAGGGACGCAAGCAGAGCATGCACGGGAGGACGCGAGCAGAGTGCACGCGGCGGGACGCGAGCAAAGCGCGACGTGGCCGCCTCAACCGCGAGCAACCACACGCATAGAGCAGTTGAACACACAGAGAATGGCCGTCTACAAGCCGGCCGACGGTTGCGAGCAGGCGGCGTGATGTGAAATTATATACGTCACGTTCCACATCACACAGTGAGCAAACAATCGTTCGCGATGTTGCATAGAGAGCGGTCATGTGCTAGGTAATTAAATCGCAAACATTTTTTTAACCGTATGTCTAAGTGTCATTTCGCCCTCCTCTCGCACGTCTTGTCACCGCACTGCCGTAGAAGGCTTCGAGCGCAAGCTTGAGCACCACACAGGCGTTCTTTTAGCCAAACGTTGGCTCAAAGAGGCGCCAATGAATCATCGGTGAGCCCGTCCCCGCGCAACTACGTAGGTTCCCGCGCGCAACCGCGCAAGTTTCCCGCCCGACTTGGCGAAATCCCCCAAACCCCAATGCTTACCGGCCTGCTATATAAACCCTAACAGCCGGCAAGTCCCGCGTAGCATTTTCCCCTCCCTCCCTGTAGCTTATCTCGTATGCTTCTCCCACAATCGCCAATGATACCGGTCTGTCGTCGTTGCTCAGCCACTCTGCCGTCGTCGCTCAGCCACTCCGCCGTCATCTGAGGACAGCTCCAGCTGGGAGGCTACACCATGGTGGTGGCGTAGTCCCCAACGTCATGTACCGCGCGTGGTGTCCCTATTGGGTGTGCGCACAACACCCACCACACGCTCCACCGTCGCTGCCCGTCGGTAGCTATTGTTGGCCTCCATTTCTGCCACCCCACCGTCGGCCGCCGTGGCTGCCACACCACCATCGACTGCCAGTGCCATCGCCCGCTCCGCCACCGCGGCCCGAAGGTGGGAGGTGGCCGTCGTGGCCGCCACCCCATCGTCGACCGCCGTGGCCATCACCCGCTTCACCACCATGACCCGAAGGCGGGAGGTGGCCGTCATGGCCGCCACCCCACCGTCAGGCACCATGGCTGCCACCCCACTGTTAACCACCGGGGTCATCACCCGCTCCGCCACCGCCGCTCGAAGGCGGGAGGTGGAGGCCCGCATGTGCGTCAGCGACCTTTCACGCTACATCGAGTTCCCACGGGAGGAGGAGGAGCTCCTGGTCGACCGCGCAAAGAGTCTTATACTGCCGTCGTGTCAGCAGCACACGCCACCGTAGAGGCGTGGAATGTAGAGATCTATGAGGAGTCCTGCTGCTTCGAGAGGGATCGTCTAGAGCGACAGAGGGCGTTCGAGCTAGGTGATGCTAAAGGTGTATTAGCGGCAGGCGCCGGATTCCAGTTCTCCAGCTCGTTGGTAGGCTCCTCCTCCTATGCCTCTTACTGAGCGTGCTCGGCAGAGGAGATGCTGCTCGAAGTAGTACAAAGCCCCTCCATAGTAGTAGTATTTAATTAGGGCTATTTTGTTCAGGTCATCTGAATATAGATATGGTTGAACTGTACTACATACTTAAAATTAGCTAGTATATATAGTTGAGCTAGCTATTTTAGTACGTGGTTGGCAATAATTGGGGAACAGTTTGTTCGGTTCAGCTGTCGAGTTCAACTGTTTGTATAAAGAACGACTGCTTAATCTATGAATGAAATCTATGCTTACTGAATTTCAGTTGCAAGATTAGATAGTGCCAGTGATTTTTAGCTGCAAAATTTGATAAATGGCAGTGTTACAAGGTTGACAACTGGCAATGTTACTAGATCGACAAATTCCAATGTTTCCAGTTTGACAAATGGCAATATACCCAATATGACAGATGCAAATGTTACCAAATTGTATGTACGTGGTTTCACACGGGTCATCATAAAAAATCATTTGCGATGAAGCGATGTACAAATCCTGCGCGCCAGATTTTCCCTTGGCTTAGTGGTGAAAGGAACCATAGCTCTCGCTTTGCATACGGTGTTCAATTTGAAATGTTTGTGATGAATAGATGCACAAATCCTGCGTGACAAATTTCCCCCTGGCTTACTAGGGAAGGAACCATAGCTCTCGCTTTGCATATGGGTGTTCTATCTGAAACATTTGTGATGAGTGTTTTATTCTGAGAAAACATTGATGTTTATTATTTTTTCATTGATAAGTCTGTACATTCAGAGAAAAAACACATGTTTGTTCAAACCATAGATTTCATTCAGTCACACTGTGACTTTACATTCATACGATCGAGATACAATATTAAACACAAAAAAACTAATTGCAGCGACGGTGGAGGCAGCATGCTGCACTGGCGTTGTTGTCCTTCGGGATGCCGTTGTTCAATTCTTCAAGCCAACCCAGAAGTTCTAGACTTGGAAATCAAAGACCTGGTCGTCGCGTGATCGACCGGCGGGGCGCGGGGGGACGGCGACTCGTGGCGCTGCGATGTAGCGGTCGACGGTGGCGTCCCATGACGCTGAGGGGGGCGCGGCAGGTGCAAGTGTGCGCACGAGGATGGGTGCGGCGGGTGCAGGCAAACGCACGGGGACCGGCACCGCGGTGGGTGCAGGGACGCGCACGGGCATAGGCAGGGGCACTGGCGCTAGCACGTACACGAGCTCGCATGGGCCCGCGGGGACCTCACTGACGCCCGAGGCTTCCAGTGCTACGATGGTGCTCAGTGACCAGTCCGTCAATGCCACGGGGATGGTTGCCGGCACACGCGTGGGGATGGGAGCTAGGACGGGCGCGGGGGCAGCACCGCCACGGCCTGCTCGTTCAGGGACATGCCCATGAGGCCCCATTCCTCCGTATTTTCTATCTCCTCCGGCTCCGAGTCGACTTCACCAAACTGGAAGACTAGTGGTAGATGATCTTTCTGTGCCATGGCATAGGTGGATGTCTGGGAGAAAGGATTCGAGTGAGAGGGGAATGGGAGGCGAAGAGTAAGGCCTCCTATATTAAACAGTGGCTTGGGCGTCATTAATTGGGAGGTTGGGAGCGAGGCGGGCGGTGATGGAGGTCAAAGGGCTCGCTTCCCAGTGAGCCTGCATATCATACTACTCCCACATTTCCCGGTGAGCCTGCACAGCGGAGGACTGCTCGCACAGCTCCCGGTCAGCCTACGCAGCAGACTGTGTTTGCACGCCTCCCATCTACTAAAGCAGTTGCCCGCACAACACCTCCTAGCCAATAAAAGTGTGACGCATGGCGTCACGTGAATGGTTAGCAGAACACCCATGATTTAAATTATACAAATGTTTGAGATGATAACGCGATAGCTATTTGTTTCAAAATGCCTTTGTTGGCTGTTAATTCGTGCACCTTCTCTCAAATTGGACACAAAAAATCACTGACCCATCCTCCAAATAAGCGCCGCTCTAAGCCATGGTGCACGTAGTATAGCCAAGAGCTCAAGGAGCATTTGGCAGCGGAGAAGCAAATCGCAACCGCACACGCGGATGCGGTCGCGATGGCTGCCATGTGTGCCGACCACCAGATCTTGGAGGAGCACCTCGGAATTGAGGCCACCATCGACGCCTCGCACGCAGACGCCGCCACGCGGTTGGCTGCTTTAAATGACAGCTCATGGCATTTTCTCGAGGCCACCGTTGGTTCCTTAGACGTAGACTACAAGGGGTTTTATCAGCGTGCCTGTGCTTACCTCAACTCCAGCGCCAGCAGGTTTGTGCTCGGAACGACTCAGGCAACTCACCACTATGAGGAGGGCACCCACGATGTGGAGGCCTCGCCCTCTTCCAAGTCTAAGGGCGTGTTTGGCAGCCGTAGTAGCCGGCCCTGGCTTAGCTCAGCCTGGTTCACCGGAAGCTGGGTGAGGAAATACAGGGTAAAAACTAACATCTGCACATTGTTTGGTTGCCCGCATCTAGACCTCTCGCATTAGGGCAACAATTTTGGTACAGTGTTTGGTTGCCTGCATTGCCTTGGCTCATGCAACTACACTGTGTTTGGTTGTATACACGGGATATGATTAAGTGCTAAGACTTACACTTAACACACACAGTTACACCATGCCTCGCAATTGTGGTGGATGGTGACCGCGGCGCTGTGTTCGACACGACAAGCACGGAGTCTCAGGCAAGTGTTCCTGCCGGTGCCGCGGTAGACTGGTTGCTAGCGTCGCTGCCGCAGAGAAAGTCTATGCGGAGGAGCGTTGAGGCAGAGGACGGGGGAGGAGAAATGGAGTGTGTGTCGGACCATGGCGACTGCAGGTGACTGTGGTCGTGGCGCCGCATCTGACACGACATGCACGGAGTCGTGCATGAGCGACCCCGTCGGCGGCGCGACAAACTAGTTGCTAGCCTCGTCATCGCAGAGAAAGTCTGCACGGAGACAGTGGACAGAGGAGAAGAAATGCAGTGCTTGCGCCATGGCAGTGTCAGTGCAGTAGGATGAGAGAGAGGAGGCCAAGATGACCGACACTGGAGACGACTCTAGTGTAGTAGGATGCGGGCAAGGAGGCCAACAGGAACGCCAAGAGGGCTCTGAGACAGAGGACAGAGGAGAAGAAATACAGTGTGCGCGTAATTGCGGCATCAGTGCAGTAGGATCGTCAAAACAGAAAACTTGCAACACGAATGTCGTGTGGAACTGCATAATGAAGCTGCCGGTCAAAGGAAATTTCAAACGGCATCAGTGCAGTAGGGTGTCACAAACCTACCCCCCTTAAAGAAATCTCGTCCTCGAGATTTGGTTGCTCAGGGGTTAAACCTGAATATTCCCCTTTGAGGAAACCGTTTCCCACTCGGGTTTCCTTTATACCTTTGTATTCTGCTCCCGCTGGTTACTCGGACTGACTGCCTGGCCCTGATGTGATTCATTTCACTGGATTCTCATTCTGACGGGTCTTTCCTCATATATTATTCTGACTTTAATCCTTTTATGTCTAATGGCCTGCCTAGGTGCAATGAATTATCCTGACTACAATACCCGTCCTTCTCGCAAGCCCGAGAGTTGTTCTCTATGGACGTGTTGTGATGAAGTCCAATACGGATGATCGTCCATTGACTCGTGAACAGATCCTCTCGAGGGACATGAAATCTTTTACTCATCGTGCTTGGGTGTCCTCAAAGGGCTGTATGTCCTCCAAGTTTGAAACAGTACTGTGATTCATATCGTTCTCCTTCTCGCATGGTTTACTGAATCATCTTTGGTACCTGTACTATCTCAGGTATCACATTCGCACCAAAGATTTAATTGTCACCTGTCGTGACCAGCATAAAGGTGTACGGTGATATTATCCATAGACTGGACTGACAGTGGTCCTGGCAGTAGAATCTTGTTCATGGCAGGTTATTCTTTATCTGCTTCCCATATGTGAGGACATGTGCTGCGAGACTGTTGCTCATCCTTCTGAGTGCTCAGTCTGACAGGCTTGACTATTCTCTTCTGATGATTCTGGGAATATTTAGTTGGCTGAGCGGGTTGACTCGATATGGGGTCCTTGCAAATAGATTAGACCCCGTGGTGTGTATCCCCATGGTGACCAGTATCGAACCAGTCTATTCTGGCATTTGTACCAAGTTGATCATGTAACCATTATCTTATCTGTATGGCCAATCTTGCTCCTTCATTATGGTTTTCTTTACCTGGATCCTTAGCTGAAAGAGCTTGGCCTTATGTATTCTCGATTCTTCGGGTGACCATGGGTACTGCCAGATGCAACGTTCCGGCAGGCATATTACTTTACAAGTTGTAGCTGTAGGGTAACGACTATCTGAACCCTTGGATGAAATCGGCAAATAAACCAGTAGCCACCAGAACGGTCTTTACAACTCAGATCTGGGACATTACTGGAGTAACTCAACCCCGACTCAAGACGGCTGAAAAGCAGCTCAGAGCATGAGACAGTGTCGATAGGAAGAAAGTAGCAGCTCCCTAAGACGGCCGACAAACAGCTCAGAGCATAGGGTCACCGCTACGGAAAGAAATTCAACAACTGTCCGAGACGGCCGAAAAGCAGCTCAGAACACGGGCCAGTTACTGACAAAAGAAATAAAAATCGGCATCCACCCCGGACGGCCGTAAACAGCTCAGTACACAGGCGTGGTGCCGTTACTAAAGAAAGGCAGGCAGGGGTTCAGTAGCGTCCCATACAGCTTGCTACTACGCAGACAAGCACAGGTATGTTAATTGAAACCGGGCTGACATCCTGGTCTGAGTAACTCATGTAACCTTGGCAGCATGTTCATCATTTCCATAAAAACATGTGTAGCTGGCACTTGATTTCTAAGGCAGGCTTGTGTCCTGACTGGTTCTTGCATTCCGACCAACGGTTGCGGACCTGACTCTTGGGATGCATTGTCATATGCTGCCAACTGTCTGGGGAGTATCTTGTACTCTGAGGCTTCCTTTTTGCCACATACGGACTGAGTGCATATATCTATTCCTTAATGTTTCTGCTGTGAAGGTTGCAATGATGCATACTGGATGCTAATAATCAATCCAAAATACCATTGGTAGTCAGGCTAGGTATTTCCCGATATCAGGCAGTCAGCGGAAAATTCCATATTGTTGAGCTGAGCCTCCAACTAACTGTCTCTTCACTGATTTCTTTGAGTCCGGTGTCGGGGAGCAACTTCCATAAGGGGAAATAAGGTAACACCAAGGACCCGACGAAAGAAGCAAAAGAAACGACTAAACAAAAGCACACAAAGTACTAAGATCACACACAAGCAATATATTACAGCTACTCACAGCAATAATATGCATGCCTACCTAAGCACACAAATCTCACGGAGACTCCGGTATTACGGTCTAACATGCTGTGGCGATGTGCACGAAAGGAAGTCAAGGTGTGGAAGGAGTTGGTGTAAACAAAGGTACACCAAACAATGGTTGCAGCTAGAAGGATACTGAGGCGAGGACGGACTTGATGATCGTGGATCGGAATACGGAGGTCACGACCACATCATCATCAAGCGTACGGAAGAAACCGTACTTGTCCTGGGAATGGATGGCTGGGAAGGATAGCGATGAAAAGAAAGGCTTGCTGGCATTGCCCTTTTCTGATAACCAAGATCAGTAAGGGTTGCCAAGGCGGCTAGAGGGATGGCACGATCCGGGATAGAGACATGTCTATCACCGAATCATAGGGGTGGCTAAAGAGGATATATTGGTGTGGTACCTGTGCATCAATCCTGCAAAGGATCGATACACCAAGCACCTAGGCATCGCTCCGCTGGGACGAAGATGACACCAAACACCAAGGAAAGAGATGCAACTGGAGGGTACAGGCAGTGGATTGCCACCTATACTCACCAGATCAATCGTTAGTGATAACTAGTCTATATGCATGCTATGCAGCAAACAAATGCAACAAACAAGTGCAGCAAACCAACTAGACTCTATACTACCGGTTCTAACGCTCGCACCTAGACTGCGTGTCCTATAGCCAGACCTGCTCTGATACCAACTCCTGTGGCACCCCGGCTCAGAGGAAACCGGAACGCCCCGTATTCCAGTCCCAGGGACAAGTCCACTGGAATACAGCACTGTTGGCATAGAACAAATCAGCTCTTTATTGCTATAAATATGGTTACAAAGATTACATCAACACGGCGACACTACGCCTGCTCAAAATAGCTCTATGCTAACAGCGGATCGACCTGAGGAGGCGGAGTATCTCTCGGCAGCGGAACAGCGTCGGCGGTGATGGACTCCACTCCACAGGGACTCTGGCTAGAACGCGTATCCTAGCTCGCGCAATCAACATCTTCGACAAACAAGCAGTCATGGCATGACCTGCAAACTGGCATGACACGCCAGGTGAGTACTTTGAATGTACTCGCAAGCTCACAACAAACATCAGCATTAAGGCAAGACAACATCACAGCAATCAAGATTAGGTTAAGATTTAATGTTACCGATAGGATAGTTGAGAATAACAATACAGGCTATACTCCCTGTATTCTGGTGACCAACTCATGATCACTCCAAGAATATCCAACGATCATCCTTGAGATCGTTACCAATACTTGCCCATGGCATGATATCCGACTGTTACCATACTCAGATGAGTTCCTTCCTTATCACTGTCATTATAACGGTTGATCTCCTATAGAGGTCTGGACGGGCTGTCCAATACCGTGGACACGGCTATTCGAATAGATTTTACACTCTGCAGAGGTTGTACACTTTACCCACACCACGGAACTCATGGCCTCGTGCTCCCATTCGGGTGGACCAACGACGTTCCGACGAAACCCGCCTGACCCGTGACTCTTCCATCGTACGACCGGCAATCATACTCCCTCTTGGAGTCAGGCCCTGGGTGGCCCCGTGTCCTCAAGACACCTGCCAGCGTCCTGGCCAAACAAACTATCCCAAACGGGGACCTGGATCCAATAACTCAACTGGGCTCACAGGGTTATCGCCGCCTACCGGGCCAGGGTAGCGCGCGCGCATAACCCTCCCTCTTTGGAGGTACCGGTGGAAGAGCACGCGATCAGACCAAGTCAAGGCCGTCCCATACCGGCAAATGTGGCTGCACGAATAAGCCCGGACAGGTGACTCTCGATCAACCAACTAAGTTCACTTATTACCAGGTTGTTTCATCAAGTTAACTTAGTTGGTCAAATTAGGCATCTTATCCTCGAACAATCTTTCTGTCACAGCTGATACTCCGATATCATAGTAATCCAATAACCGGCATGCTTAGGCTACTGCTACTAGTTCATATCCACAAATGCCGGATGAAATCCCAAAATAATCATAGACGGTAATCTCAACATCATAACCTCAACGAGTGGGTAAACTACTAGTCATTAACAATCCGGTATTCAACATCTACTCATGCATGTCATAATCCAATCCATGCTACAGATAACATTCTTGCTATTAAAGTAATTAATTAAACTATGATATTGCATTGCAATTATGCAGATGATGGTTGTGGCTTGCCTGGAGATGAAGGAGTCATTGGAATGAAGTGCGGAAATGTCGCGGGGACGAATGCCGGAAACAGTTCTCTCTCGGAGGGGGCTGATTAGGGGCAAGGGCAATAAGGTCATTTTCACTATGTCAAAGCATTATGAAAATGATGCCAACAGAACGGGCTCGACGAGACGAAGAAGTGGGCTTTGGAATCACCTGATTTGGACTTACGAGCGAAGAGATATTGAGGAATGACTGCCAGGGACTTTTCTGCAAACATTTCATTAGCATCCAGGTCCCTGGACAGTTTCTAGAAAAAAAAACAAGAGGCACTGTGCCGACCCGGGCCGAAACTGCTGCCACTGCACTGCTGCTCCTGGGCCAAGCCCAACACCGATGCCCACTAATTCAATTTTAAAAAAATTGGGCCACACCGGGCCAGGCCCACCCCATCCCTCCACCACCTCCTTCTTCCTCCTCCCGTACAGAACCGGAGAGGCAGGGCAGAGGCGGGTCCGGTGCCGGCCCCGGCGGCTCAGGCCATCCCCGGCGAAGGCGAGGACACCGGCGGGCGCGGGATGGGGCGTCGCGTCCAGGAGCGGCAGAGAGAGCGGCGGGGGAGGGCTGTGGAGTGAGCGGCAAAGGCGGCAGCGGACGGCGGCAGTAGGCGGCTCTGGTTCGCGTCGGGCGCAGTGCTCCGGCGATCCCGGCGATGAAAGAAGGAGGTGGGGTGAGTCTAACGGCAATATTGGGAGACCACCGGAGAGGTCGGGAGAGGAGGTGGTAGCTCGGCTGGCTCCAATTCGAGCCGAGCTCCGCGGCGGCCATGGCGGCCAAAGGAGAGGAGGGGGGCTCCGGGGTTCAGGAGGGGGCTTGGGGAGGGGCAGAGGAGGGTGGCCAGCTCGCTGGTGAGGTCGGACGAGCCCGGGGAGGGCCTTAAATAGGCGGGCGACGGCGAGGTCCGGGCACGGCCGCGGTGACGCGTGCCCCGGTGCCTCGATGCCTCCAGAGCTCGTCTGGAGGAGGGGAGGGCATTCCAGGGGGTTCGGGGAGGGGCTGAGAGCGATCAAGAGGAGTCGGGAAGGACTGAGGGGGCTTGCGGTGGTCGGAAACGACAACGGCCGAGAGGACATGGCCCTGGCATGGCGGCCACAGGGCGATGGAGGGGACGGGAGAGAGGGAGACTGGTCTGGGGAGGAAGAAGACAGCGAGGGAGAGCTGTTGGACATGACTACTCGCGCGGAACCGACGAGGAGAAGAGGGGCCCGAGCTGACTAGTACGCAGCTCACGTCCATGTCATGCCAGGGCGGCGGTCACCGCGTGGACTCGGTGTTTCCACGTGTCCTGGTCAACTCCATCATGTCAACTCGATCAGTCACTCGTAGGAAGAGGTCAAGGAGGAAAGAAACGAGCATAGTGGCACATGAGTTGACCACAGCTTGCAGGTTTTGTCTGGAACAGGAAGGTGTTTGGAGTGGGCTGGGGGAGATCGAGCAGGATCTAGACTCCGATATTTGGCATGGGATGATCAAATGCTAAGGTGATCATGTCTGCAAATTTGCAGCTTATTTGGATGAAGATAAATAGCACTTGCTGTTCAAAGGGCCTCATTGACCATATTTGCAAAGTATGAAGTAGCACTCACATACTTCATTGGATTGAACTGAAATTTGTCAAGGCAGGGTTATTTGGACATATGAAGATGCTATAAAAATTTCATACCAAATGGACAAGCCATAATGGTACTTGCTTCACAAGCATCCTTTCTGTCCAGAAACTTGCAAAATTTGCACAGGGCAATTGGATTACTGAATTGGGCCAAAACTTGGTTGAAGGAGTTGAAATGGATTTAAGAATGTCCTGGTAAATTTTCAGCTTAAATGAAGCAATATAAAATATAGTTGCTTCACAACTGAAAAATATGGCCAGAATCTAAGAATTGATGCTCTGCTCACTAAGATGATTGGATAGGGTTGAAACTTGTGTAAGAGTCATTATTTGGGCAATTGGAGGTGCTTGCAAAATTTCAACTCATTTGGATACTCCTAGCTAGCACTTGCTTCACAAAGATTCTAGTTGCCCAGAAACTTTGGAAATTAGCCAAGAGAGATTTAATATCCAAATAAAGTTGAATTTTGGCATGTGGCAATGATATGGATAGGAAAGGATGCCCAAAAAGTTTGAGAGCAAGTAGGCCAATATAAAGGGTACTTGCTTCACAAACTGACAACTAGGGCAGAATCAGAAAAGGAATTTTGGTGGATTATTTTTGGACATGGCAAGGAATATTTTGACATATCTGGATAAGATATGTCCCAAAGGATTTATGAGAATTATTTGGGAATTTTGGGAATGATAGAAATATGAGTTGCTTCACAACTCAGAGCTGACAGGGTTATTCCTTTAATAGAAAAAGGAATATTCCCAAGAAAAGAATATTGGGATTGGTCCAAGATGGAAATGACAAGGTCTTGGGATGATTTTGAGGTTGGCAAGCCACTTGGGAGAGGAATCAAGGGTGATCTCTCCAGGTTTCAGGACTACTAAGCCACAGAAAAGCAAATCCAGACCAAAATAAAAAGGAAAAAGAAATGGGCAAAATCCAGGGTGTCACACCTGCTAAAGTTCGAACATGTCTGTAGGCCCAATTAGATAACGTCAATTCCGGCCCAGCTATAATTTGAGACCATTACGACAAGCAATTATGGACAGGACCAAAACCAATCAATCAAAGGCCTATGAGAATTTTGGCCCCTGCGAGCCCATTAGGGCAGCCCATTAAGGGCAGTGGGCCGCTTCCTTCATATAGGGCCCACGACTGTTCGTGCTAACTAATAATTTCACTACTTTTTTGGCTTCCTAGCGACCAGTTTGCTGGAATGCGAGGCGCGCTAAGCAAACGTACGGCATACAAGGAAAAACGTTGCACATCCAGCATATATTATAGGAAATTACATCCACTTGGCAATCAAAGACTGATGCCAGTGCAAATAAATGAACAGAACTTAACGATCTACAACCTCACAATCTGCAACCTCAACGCGGATGACGCCCATAAGCATGTGAGCAAGTTCTTCCTTCTTTGCTACACTGTCTCTGAAAACATTGATCAGTTGTTGTTGTGCAAGAATGTGCACCTCTGATTCCTCCATGATTTCCATCATTGCTTCAGCCAGTAATTGGTTCACAAACATACATTTTTTCCGTTGGATTCAAGACAGAGGAAACTAAACAGATTCAGATGGCGATTTTGGCAGGCTTGTATTATTGATAGTAGAGAGTGTCTCGACCACCGCATCATAACATAAATTAGGAGGGGAACCGAATAGATTAATCAAGAGTTATTGCCATATTACCTGTCCTAGATATATTGGAAAGAAACAATGGGGTTGCCTTGCTGTTTTCAGAGTTTGTCTTCTTATCTTCAACAGCCTGCACCAAATTAACACACTAGCTTTGCTATCATTGGCCAGGTCAGATAATAGGAAAGCAACATTGACAAAACGAATGTTTGGGCAACCACACCACACCAGCCTACACCAAATTAACATAATATGGCACAGCTATCATCAGCCAGGTAAGGTAATAGGAAAGCAACATTGATACAATGAATGATTGGGCAATCAGAACAACACTACAATTTAGTAATGTGCATGATATGAGATAGTACACTCATGCAGCTCAGTATGCAAAACTACCAGGCAGTTTTCCTTACAAAAATCAACATTGTTGCCTTTAATTATACATTTTACTACAAGTAAATTTAGATCAGATAAAGGTTGGATTCACACCGATTAACAAAATACATGCTGATGTAAAAATTTAGTGATATACAACAGGTACTTACATCAGCATTGGAGCACAGAGAATTCCCGCAAGATACTGTCCTCGAACATGATCCTAGTTTAGAAAGTGATCTATCCTTTAAGCTTATTTTCTAAAAGAGAGATGGGTAAGAAACATGTAGAAAATATGATCTGAATGCTATAAAATTTCATGATGTGAGGATACACACACGCATTTTAGAATGGAGTTGACATATTTTTGTTGGACTGGAGCGGACTAGTTCTTTGGCCACTTGAATCTGCTTATTATCAGTAGTAGTTGGGTTTCTCTGTGCTGGAGAAGTATCTATGAACACTGGAGTTAGTCTACTATCTCCTGGCGTTTGGATCTTTTGCGAAGACCTTGTTTGTAACCCTTTAGATTCTAACATAGCCGTCTTCCCCTTGCATGCCTTATATAGAAGAATGGTGCTTCAGTTATAAAACATGCTACAGCAGAGAGATGGAATAGGTACTGAAGAATAGAAAGGCATGACATATTGACATGTATTCCCTCCATCCGGAAATAAATGGATGTGTCTAGGCGTTTTTCAGTTCTAGATACATCCATTTTTATCCATTTCTACGACATGTAATCCGGACGGAGGGAGTATGATGTAAGAGCTAGGGATACGACATGACAACAGAGTAAAAAACACTAGTTGAATGTAAAACTGTATGATAGCGGAATACATACAGAAAAACACTAAGGCAACATATGCGTGTATGATTGGGAAACTAAGATGACATTGCAACAGACAACTAGAACATCGCTTCAATGTAAAAAAAAACATGGTATGGTAGACAGATGAAGTACATACTGATCAATAACAATGCATAAGATATTCAGAAGCATGATGTCCAAACTAAGCAGATGGCATTGCGACAAAGTAGAATGACAGTACTTGAATTTGAAAACATGTTATCATGAATGGAATAGGTACTGAAAAACAGGAAGGAATGACATATTTACATGAATGATCAGCAGGCTAAGCACATGGCATTACAACAGAGTAGATGCACTCCAGGACATTATATGCATGTTGTACTCATATCACGGGCCAAGTTAGAGCAAGGACCTTGTGGGGTGAATAGGATTCATCATCTTTCTGCAAGTCTTCTGAAGAACTGCCTTTACATGTTCCATCATATTGGGTATCATTGATGTCAAGTTTGTTGGCCGTTACATTGCTCCGTGAGGTTCTTGTGGATATATCAGTGTGTGCAATTATATCTGACATGCATGGAAGACAACTAGTAGTTAGATTTATGTAATGAGTGCCTGTAGGAGATGACATAAATAGTAGGACTAGGCTTAACTAGCAGCAACAGGTCTCAAAAACTAAAGGGAGAACACAGATGAAAGCTACAGAATATGTATCGTTTGTACTCGAGATCAACTAGATGGCACACAAAAGTATTAAAGAACAACATAGGTAATACTAGAAGTGGTATAATACTATAATCACCAGCCTGTGGGATAGCATTGGCTGATGGATGATAACTATGGAACATCGTTACCTAAAGAACAAGTCTCTTATCTGAACTATGGAACAACGTTAACTCCTGAACAAGACTCTTAAGAGATCAGCATGAATATACAGTGAAATGTGCTAATCTATTTTCCATGCTTAGATGAATAACAAGGCCATAAATGTTGCACACAAGTAAGATGAGGGTACAACCTATCTGGCCGCCATCCATAGGAGTGAGCATCATGTGCTGACTTGTCGATGGCCCTGCAGTTGTTGTGGCTGTCCATGTCGGGCACGCACGTTCGATGCTGGGAACTGTTGAGTGGGGACTATAGCTCCCTTCTGGTGTATGCTTCCCTTGTTGGAGCAGCTGCGGTGAGAAGGAAGACGGTGTGGCTGAAGATGCAGAAAACACATAATGTTAAGAACGACACATATCTCTGATCTGAAGAAATACCCTAAGAGATCAACCATAAGGTACGAGAGTGGTCACACGTCTGAAAACTAAATTGGGGTCACACGATTTTATTTTATTTTGGTACTGTCCGATCTACGCCGGATGGCTTGATGGCCGTCTTGTGCCTCCCGGCTGACATTGTTCAGAATCTTCCCCGAAGAGCCGGCGACCACCGGCAAAGCAGCCTGCCTCCATCGTCCCTGGCCGCGAGAGCTTCGACCAAAACCCCGTTCCCCGCCCCACCGCACTGCCGTGGTTGCGCCGCCCCCGGCCAATCCACAAAGACTCGCCGTCATCCAGATCCGGCGGCGGCAGTACCTTCAACCCACACAACTCTAAGAAAGCCACCTAAGCGCTGCTTCCGCGACGAACTTGCGCCCCCGCACCCTTATGATAGACACCAGCCAACCGGCAGCCTAGGAGCTCCGCTGCCTCGAGGGGTGCTGCTTCCCATTGGGAATCGATTGGCCCGGAATAAAAATTCAGATGACTGACGCCTAAATAAAGTGATTTAAGATGAGTGTACGACCTATCTTGCGGCCCGGTGAAGTAGGCAGCTCCAGCTGCCGAGTCGGTGAGGCGAGCGCGGTTGTGGTGGCTCCCGGCGGCAGGAAAGCAGATATGTCGCGATGGTCGATGGCTACGGGGAAGCAGTGCCGGGGCCCTGGACGCATCCGAAGTTGGAGCCGCTCCGGCGCCGTGCACAATGGCGGGGGTGAATCTGCTCCGATACGGTTCACGTGGTCGTCGTCGAGGCAGCTCCGGCAGCATGGAGTAAGAGGCACACGGCCCAGTGCATGATGGCAAACAGACAGCGTCTCCGGCATTGGGGAGGAGGGCGGTGGTGAATTTGGTGCGGTGGGGGCGCCATGGAGGAGGGGCTGAGGTTTCGCGGCTGAGGAGAAGGGAGCTTCCGGGGAGAAGGTGATTTGGTGCCCACGATGTATGAATGGGGAATTGGGAGGGGGGAACCATGTCTTACGGATGCATTTGTCTGAAATGTGGGGGGAGTTACAGTTCTACCCATGCCTTTAGGCTTTTGGGCTTGGGTCTGTGTCTTGAGGGTCGGGGATAGTTGAGTAACTTTGCTTCTCCCAAATAGTGGGCACGAGCGATTTCGGGCAAGGAGGTTGTGTTTTGAAATAGTGTGCGCGAGCGATTTCGGGCGAGGAGGGCGTGTTTTGAAATAGTCGGCGCGAGTGATTTCAGCCGAGGAGAGGGTGTTTTGCCGCCCATGGTTTATGAATTATTCGGCACCTGTCATTTCGGCCGAGGAGAAGGCATGCTTGGATGAAGTTACGAACCTATCCTTGATGTACAACGGGCCAATTGATGCGTGTCCCACATAGACCGGTAATTTCATGTCTCCCATTTATTTGCTCGGGCGAATTCCATCGAGCAGAGGGTGTTTAGCAGTTCGTTCAAATTTTGGGAGAACAAGCATCCACGTCTACCTTACCAAGTCGATTCGAATGGCCAGCAATTTGGCTGAGCCAGTTTAAGTATGGAAATGGAGTGTTCCATTTCAAAAAAAAAGTCGATTCGAATCAAATTTTGAAATATTAGCTTGCCACTTCTTTTTTAGATGGTGAGATGATGCTCGGGACTAATGTGTTTTTACATGCTCGTTGCTAACGATTTACTATATGACAAATAGTTGACCCACTCAAAAACGGGAATCAAACCCAAAATGAAATATCTCAATTCAATGAAATAGCTCGTTTACCAGGTCAAAATAGTGAACTAAATCCAAAATTGAAGACCTCAATTGAGTAGCATGTTGTATTATAGTACTCCATGAACATGTTGAAAGTCAAATTAATGAACTTGTTTGATACGCATATCTCCGTTCATGTGTGGATTGCAGACAACATGTTCTCCAATTCAAATATTTGAATGCAAATTTATATCGAAACATGGTTTATATCAGTCTTTGATGCATAAACGCGACCTCCCCCTCTCCCGGACTCCTGTTCTCTCTCGCGTCGACAATCTTAAATTCTATCGCACGCATCCAAAAACAAACCTTGTCGGTCCCTCTCCCTCTCTCTCTATCTCTCTCTGTGTGTGTGGGTGGGGGGTCTTTCTAGTTCGCATGCACCCTCCATGTATAGGTCTCTCTGGCACACAATGTATGATTCTCTAGTCCAAGCTAAATATCTAGGGTGCACTCATCGTACGCACACAAATTCCCTAGCTCATTAACCGTAACTCTCTCACACACCACTCTGCCGTCTCGGAGCTCTTCCCTCTCTCTCTCTCAAACTCTCCGTCTCCCTGGGTCACACATACACATGCATATCTCACTTGCACTCGATAGACCCATATAAAACTCTCTCTCTCCCTCGTTCTCTCTCCATCTCACACGCACTGTCGTGGGAAACCACGGCCACCTATGGGGCCAAGGGCCCCTTTTGGTTCAGTAGGGGGACCGAGCACGTTGCAGAAAGAGCGGAGGAGCGTAGGGTAGCGCGGCAGAGATCACACGGGCAGTTTTACCCAGGTTCGGGCCGCCGCAAGGCGTAAAACCCTACTCTTGATTTGGTGGATTGATGGTGGATGGTGGTGGAAACGCAGCGCTCTTGCCCAGCAGGATTGCCTTAGGGCGAGAGCAGCTACGCGCGTATGAGTGTACAGGGGTCCGAATCCTTTCTATGGTTGCCATGGGCCTCCTTTTATAGATTAAGGGGTCACCACAGTGACAAATCAATCATTGTGTACTGATTAGATAGCGAACAGTGCTATCATACCTACTCTGCAGACAGAGCAGTATGCATTAAATGCGCTGCTCAGTGTCACATCAAGGCCTGCCCGACATGCCTTGCTGGGCTGTTTGGCCACCTTCTCTCCTGTCTGCGTGACACGTCGCAGGACTGGTGTCATCTGGAGGTGATTCCTGTAGGAAATGGCTGCCATGTGGCAAAAGGCAGCCACTTAGTCATCTTGGGGCTTGACGCCGCACCGATTGATGACTTGCGTTGCTGTGAGGTGGGGCGGTGAAGCCTTGGCGGGGTGTTTTGCCTTCGTATGCCCCGGCAGGCCTGCCGGGGCGGTCCTGAGGCTTGCTCCCGGGGCAACCTTGACCTTGCCAGGCTCTCCTGCCTGGCAAGGGAGGCTTTCCCTTAGCGGTGTCTTACTTCCTGGCTTGATTTGGTCTTCTCAACTTTCCCTTTGATTCCTCAAAGAGCCTATCTCTTCATCTTGGTCTTGTCTTGGATGTTGCAATCTTGCCGGGTTCGTGGCTCACTGTCCGTGCGCAAGTCAGGGGAAAACATACACCCCTGTTTGCGTACCCCGACAGAAGCCCCCGGGCCTGAGCCATACGTGTCGCTGGGCACGTTGGGTTAGGCCCCAAACAGTGCACGAACACGTGGCGAAAGAAGGCCGCGCGTATGGTGGTCTGTTATGATGACCAGTAAATCCAACGTCCACTTCGCGCAATTACCGCGGGTCGTGGGGGCGTGGGACTTGCTGCAGTTAATGTAAAATGGTAACTTTTTGAAGAGTCGCGTCCTTCCCCACGTCCTGTCCCTTAAGAGAGGAAAACGCGAAAGGGTACTGCTCATTCATCATCTGCCTCGCTTCCCCACCATCTTCCTCCGCAAGCCAAGCAACAGTTCTTCTTCCTCGCCCGCACCCGCCGCCAATCCCCTCTCCATTCCCTTCCCACATCCCCGCAGCATTTTGGAGACATGGGGAAGAAAATCACCGCCAGGGGGAAGCGAGCGACCGCGGTGAAGGAGGCGTCCGTTGAGGGGAGCAAGAGGGCGTCGGAGCTAGACAGGAAGCTGAGGGCAGATGTCGTCTTCTTTCCGTCGAATCTGGACGGTGAAGTGCTTGAGGCAAGGTATGGTTATCTATGGGGGAGGGAAGTCCCGAAAGGGCACGGCGCGCCCAAAGGTCTGGCGGAGGGGAAACAGGACCCGCCAGATTCGTACTGATTCTTTTGCGCGTACTTCATCTGCAGCCTCTGTTCTCCTTTCTCGGATTTCTTGGAAGCAATGATGGTGATTTATGGCTTCCATCTCACGCCAAATGCAATGGCGTGCATGGCGATCTTTGCTCACTTGTGCGAGAATTTTGTTGGAGTCGCCCCCAACGTTGATCTGTTCAGGCACTATTTTGTTCCGTGAGTGGGGTACAAAAACCACCGCTCCGGGAACATAAGTTGGATGCCACGGGTAGTGCCAAGGGAGAACTGGGATTACATCTCTGGCCAACAGTGCAGCAGATGGGAGGAGTGGATAGGAGATTGGTGTTGGATCCAGGACGAGGAGGCCCCAGAGTTCTGCCAGGCACGGACGGAATGCATTGAGCGCAGTAATGACTGGAGGGAGCTTGGCCTCACCGATGATAGGCTCCGCCTGACAATAAACAAGATCACCCATCTGAAGGCTGCCGGGCTAACCATTGAGCATGTGGGGGCCGACTTCCTTCTCCACCGTATCATGCCGTTGCAAAAGAGGGATAGGTTCGCTGGCTCTATGGGGATGCCGCAGATAGGATGAGGTTACTTCCTGGCCTGGCCAACAACTTGTCATTCTACGGCCATGCCTGGTTGTGCGACCAGCTGTTTGGCAGCTTCGAACTTTTCAAATTATCTGCCAACATCATCCCTCTGAACATCAACTCCGCCAGGGACTAGATCATGAAATGGATGCCGCATTGCGATGCTCAAGGAGTTGCAAGTGACTGGCAGTTGCCCTCGCTCGACGAAGAGCTGGCGTGGTCCTCCACCCTAGTGGAAAGAGCTACCAGGGTGGAGGCTAATATGTACAAGCGCACCTCCAGGGTGGAGGAGGCGTACATCAGGAAGCGGCTTGAGGAGGACAGGGCATCCTGAGCTGCAGCAGCGGCGAAGGCCGGGAAGGCAGCAAGGGGAAAGGAAAAGGCCAGAGACAAAAGTTCTTCCTGTGGCAGGGACGAGGCGCAAGTCTCGGAAGAGGTTGCCGGGGACGAGCCTGCCGGGGGCGAGCCTTCCGGGATCGAGGCCCTATATACCATGGTGGCAATGGCTCTAGAGGAAGAAGAGGTTGAGGAGGCGGAGCAACCTGGAGAGGAGTGGCTCGCGGAAGGCCCTCAAACCCCCGAGCCTGTCTTGGATCAACGCCTCGTAGGCGGGCAGCCAACCGGGGAGCGGCAGTCTCCGATCCTGCGCCCGCCACCAAGAAGGTGAAGGAGGCCACCTCCAGGAGCAGCATCCCCGAAGCTGCACGCCGCCACTCTCCTCGGCTTTCCAGGGCCAGGGCCCCTCCTGCCAAGCAGCCAGCAGCCACAGAAGACGACTCCTTCTCCCAGTTGGATTCGAGCTCTTCGCAGAGCTCATCTTCGTCGGAGCCCCCTGTGTCTCAGCAGGGCTCAATGTTGCCGGAGAGCTCAGCTCCCCCGCCCCAGAAGAGGAGCAGGGCATCTTCTCCGCCTGTTGATTTTGTGCTGAGCTCCATGCTCATCGACGAGGAGTAAGAAAGAACTTCCTCCCTTCCTTACTGTTATTTCCGCATGTTTCCTTGCTTGTTGACGAATCTTTGCTTGCCGCCTTTGTCAGGGAGGAAGAAGAAGAAGAACAGCCCCTCATTCACCGGACCAAGCGGCTCAAACGCACAGAGCCACCGAGGACGGTGGAAGGGTCGGGCTCGGCAGGGGACGGCGCGAGTCCCCCGGCATCAAGCCCCCAGCTTGAACGTGCAGGGGTGGTTCCTCCCGTCAGGAGCGACGGAGGAGAACTCCCCACCACTGAAGCCAAAGGAGGAGAAGGAACCACCCTGGACGAGCCTTTCCAGGAGGGGCCCACTCCGCCCCTCGATCGGGTCGAGGGATCCCCGCTAAGGGTCTCCACGGAAGAGTCCGGCCTTGGCCCAGCAACTAACGTTGCCGGAGAGACTGAAGCATCCGCCCGGCAGACCTCTCCGGGTAACTTATTCACTCTTCTTTCCCCATTCCCTCTTACCATCTTGCTTCGTACTCCTGACTTGTTAGCAATCTGGTATTTCTGTCATTGATTACTGGATCTGCTTGCAGCCCCTTTAAGTGAGGAGCCAGATTTGCTGGATGAGGTAGCCAGCATAGGGAAGGACGCCGCGGAGGAGGCCGCCAAGATTGCTGCCACGGAAGGGCAGGAACATGCTGCCGGGGGTGCCCTGGGGCCCTTGAAGGAGTCCGAGAAATCCCTTGGTAGCACGTCTGGATCAGGGGTGGTGATTGAAGAGAAGATACCTCTCCAAACCATGGGTCCCCTTCCCCTGTTTGGCACCCGGTGGGGGACCCGCCATCATCTTCAAGCCATCTGGCGCTGGTGCTTGCACAACCTGGGCTTGGAGCCCCCGGCTCATCAATGGTGACGAGCACGGAACTTGATGAAGAGCTTCAGCGCATTCTGGCGTCGCTATACCAAGGGGTCGAAGAGGTGGATGACTCCGTCGCCGTTGCTTCGGATTTGTCTTTTATGGAGTCCGTGGCGACGGGCATCAAGGAGATGCGGGATCGGCACAGCCAGAAATGGCAGGAGCTCAAGGAGCAGTGCAAGTCCGCCAATGAGGTAGGCCAGAAGCTGAAGGACAAAGGCGCCGAGCTGCGCGATTGGCACGGCAAGCAGTTCCAGGTCCTCTTGAGGCAGCAGGAGACAGTCTCGATGGTGAGGGAGGATGTCATCGCTCGTGAGGCGTGCCTGGCGGACCACAAAGTGCTTTTGGACACTAGGGAGCAGGACATTTCTCTCCGGGAGGAGAGGCTTGAAGCTGCTCTCCGCGCCAAGGACGATGATCTAGAGGTCCTTGTGCAGCAGCGCACCAAAGAGCTGGAAGACAAGCACAAGGCCGCCCTGGATGCCCTTACTGTCAACTCTGCCACTCGGCTGAAGAAGCTTGCCGATGACCTTGCCGCTGCCTCTTCCGCCAAGGTGGACCTCGACCAGCAGGTGGCCGAGTTGACGGAAAAGCTTGCCGGGAGTGCCAAGGAGGTCGAGACTCTCAGGGAGGAGACGCGGAAAGCAGAGATCCTCTTAAAGGATGTGCAATCGCAGCTCTCCTCTAAGAGCCAAGACCTCGAGAGCACCAACGGCACCATCGAAGATCTAAAAGCCAGGATCGACACCCTGGAGAGCTCAGCAGAATCCAGCGGGGCCCGTGAGCAGCAGCTGACGAAAGAACTGGACACCGCGAAGCGCCTCTGGAAGGATGCAGAGGACAAACTGGCGAACCAGTCTGAGCAAGTTAACCTCTAGATCAAGAGCTTGATTGATGTTGCTGAGCGCCTCACTGCCCAGACCGCAACGATGGGCATGGAGGGGCCAGTCTACTTGGCCAGCAAGCAGGAGGCCCCCAGTGTTAAGCTAGGGGCCTTCTTTAATGAGCTGATCGACAAGCTGAAGGTGCATGAGGAGGGAAGAGCTGGTCACTTCAAGGCTGAATCCCAGAAGCTTGCCCGTAATTCCCTCTTCATGGTTTTGAGCAACATCACCTGCCGCCACCCGGACCTCGACCTTGCCGACGGCTTCAGGAAGTCGCTGCGTGGCGCAGACGTTTCTGCTACCGAGGAGAAGGCCACCCCTTTTGCCGACAGGGTTCTTGGCGTTCCTGTTGCTCCCCGAGGTCACAAGGACCGGTCTTGAATCATGCCCGCTGCTGCGCTGTTCTGTAATCAAAACATGATGCATGCTCTGTGTTTAGACATCGTGCTATTTATGCTCGCGTGAAACTTGATGTCTTTGTTAAATCTGAACTGCGTGTTTTATCCCTTTTGAATGTTACCCCATTGGTGTTCGCATGATTAATCTCTATGCACGCTCTGGTTGCCTGCCGGTATCATATTGCCGTGAAAGTCGTAAGGGTCTGGCCCTTAACATTTATCTTGGCGTGGATGCGTCCCGGCAGGTTTTTCCTTAGTAGTTTTTGACGCAGCCACCAATCCCGCAAGCAAGCTCTGAACGGAATGAGGGTGCAGACAAGAATCTAGCAAAGGTACCATCTTGTGAAATATTTCTTCACACGAACACTCCGATATTCAAGGGATAAACAAACGCAAATTCTTGATTTACAAGTAAAGCAAAGATTGAATAAACTTAGCTCTTATTCGTGCTTCCATCTACTCCTTCCGGCTGCGGCCGCTTGCTGAGCTCGCACGTTCCGAGAAGGGTGGTGCCGCATGTATATCGACTCCTAGCTCCCAGCAAGGGTCGGTTAGAAGTATATGTATCTTGTGGGTGGCAGGACATGACGTGTAGGCATGGACGGTTCTTCTCCCCTCCTCTTCACACTTTTTGATCAATCCAACGGCGGTTGGCACGAAAGTCACGCCAGCGCGGACAGCCTTGCCGGAGCGTACTTGCCGGGGCGTCAACCAACGGATTAGCACCGGCGTTCTACTCAGGATTTTCCCAAGCAGGGTAAATGCTGGACCGAGGATCGCGCGGGCTCATCGACGTTGATGATGCTAAAACCCAGAGTAGCTCGATTGTCAATAAGTGAGAGTGGCAGGGAGAGAAATCCAATACCCTTGCACATCGCTCCTTTGCCCGAACGGGGCTCGCAGGGCGTTCCTGCTGTCTGATCCGTTCGGGAAGGTACTGTCGCCCTTGTCGCTAGCTTCCGCCTCTGTGACCACGGCGTACGGAGGTGGCAGAGGTTGGACGAGGTCGGCGGGGGAGCGGCATCGCTCTCCCGCTCCACCCCCGCCATTCCTTTGGGCGCCGTGAGTGGTGACGCCGTTGATGAAGAAGATGGCGATGAAGGTGACGCGCAACATACACTTCTTGGGTTCGCGCAAGCGCAATCCCCCTACCTGGCATGCCAAAGATGTCGTGGGAAACCACGGCCACCTATGGGGCCAAGGGCCCCTTTTGGTTCGGCAGGGGGACTGAGCACGTTGCACAAAGAGCAGAGGAGCGCAGCGTAGTGCGGCAGAGATCACACGGGCAGTTTTACCCAGGTTCAGGCCGCTACGAGGCGTAAAACCCTACTCCTGCTTTGGTGGATTGATGGTGGATGGTGGTGGAAACGTAGCGCTCTTGCCCAGCAGGGTTGCCTCGGGGAGAGAGCAGCTACGCGCGTATGAGTGTACAGGGGTCCGAATCCTTTCTATGGTTGCCATGGGCCTCCTTTTATAGATTAAGGGGTCACCACAGTGGCAAATCAGTCATTGTGTATTGATTAGATAGCAAACAGTGCTATCATACCTACTCTGCAGATAGAGTAGTATGCATTAAATGCGCCGCTCAGTGTCACATCAAGGCCTGCCCGGCATGCCTTATCGGGCTGTTTGGCTACCTTCTCTCCTGTCTGCGTGACACGTCGCAGGACGGGTGTCATCTGGAGGTGATTCCTGTAGGAAATGGCTGCCATGTGGCAAAAGGCAGCCACTTAGTCATGTTGGGGCTTGACACCACACCGATTGATGACTTGCGTCGCTGTGAGGTGGGGCAGTGAAGCCTTGGCGGGGTGTTTTGCCTTCGTATGCCCCGACAGGCCTGCCAGGGCGGTCCTGAGGCTTGCTCCCGGGGCAACCTTGACCTTGCCAGGCTCTCCTGCCCGGCGAGGGAGGCTTTCCCTTAGCGGTGTCTTGCTTCATGGCTTGATTTGGTCTTCTCAACTTGCCTTTTGACTCCTCAAAGAGCCTATCTCTTCATCTTGGTCTTGCCTTGGATGTTGCAATCTTGCCGGGTTCGTGGCTCACTGTCCGTGCGCAAGTCAGGGGAAAACATACACCCCTGTTTGTGTACCCCGACACGCACACACACACAATCTCATGCCTAGCTAAGTATGATTGTCTCTCACTCAATTGTAGGCACACGCAGTCCCCCCTATGTATATGACTAATTCTTAGTCTCCATCACAAACATATGCATTGTCTCTTTTCCTCACTCGGTCTATCTCGATTTCTCTTGGGGCATCTTTCTATCGCACGCACACCTCGTCCCTCGATCTCCCACCCATATAGTCCCCTCACGATCTCGAGGGGATCTCTCTATCACAAACACACCCTCTCTCCCTCCCCATGCGTCCATCTTCTCCATGCGTCCCTCTCGACCTCTGTCCCTTGTTGGCCAGACCTCTATTGGACATGTGCTATAGGGGTGTCTCTCTCTGTTGCAAACAATCACGCACTAGCTATCTTCATGTATCTCCTCACCTCGCTTTTCTATCTCGGAGATGCATGCGTGATATGTTTGCATAAGAAATGAACACACATTCTCTCTATTTTATCATTTGTTGTCCCTTTCTCTTTCACACACACACTCTTTTTGCACACTCACTCATTCTCCTTCACATGCACTTGATCTCTCTCGACTTAGGTACTCTCTTCGGTCCATAGCATATAGATTTATTGAAAAGTCAAACATCACAAAGTTTGACCAGGTACGTGGAGAAAAACATTTATATCTAGAATGGCAAACATATATCATTAGATTCATCATGAGATGTAGTTTCATGTGATGTATCTTGCATATTGTAGATATAAATAATATTTGCATAAACCTGGTCAAAGTTTCCAAAGTTTGACTTCTAAAAAATTTGTATGCGCTGCATTATCGAACAGATGGAGCATCTCTTTACCCCTCTCAGCTATCTGAAGCACCACTCAGCCGTATCGGGGCTTCTCTATCTCTCTCAAACTTTATATCTCCCTGGTTCACACATACACATATCTCGCTCGCGCTACATAGACCCATCTAACACTCTCCGCCCTTGTTCTCTCTCTATGTGACACGCACCCCCCTAAGTACCATAATCCCTCACTCCATCATAGGCACACGCACTCCCCCCTAAGTATGACTATCTCTCACTATCCATTAGGAACACACTTATTGTCTCCTTCCATCCATACTTCTATCTCGATATCTCTTGGGGTATCTTCTATCGCGCACACACCTTGTCACTCCATCTCCCACCCATGTAGTCCCATCATGATCTCCAGGGGATCTCTCTGTCACAAACACACACACTCTCCTCCCCATGCCTGCATTTTCTCCATACATCTCTCTCGACCTCTCTTCCTTGTTTGTCAGACCTCTCTTGGCCACGTGCTAGGGGTCTTTCTCTCTCGGTTACAAACAACCACACACTATCTCCTCACCTCGCTTCCGCTGTCGAAGATGCATGTGTGATATGTTTGCATAAGACACACACGTTTTTTCTCTACTTTATCGTGTGTTGTCCATGTCTCTTTCACACACGCACACACACACACACACTTTTTTCAATCACTCTTTCTATTTCACACACTCTCTCGCCCTAGTTAGGTACTCTCTCACGTCCATAAACATATGGATGTTTTGAAAAGTCAAACCTCAGAAAATTTTGACCAGGTATATGTGGAGAAAAGCATTTACATATGGAACGAACATTAGATTCATCACAACATGTACTTACTTCATACTATAATTTATCTTTGGTATTGTAGATATAAGTAATTTCTTTATAAACTTGGTCAAAGTTTCAAAAGTTTGACTTTAAAAAAAATATAGGCACTACATTATCGAACGGAGGGAGTAGCTCTTTCTCTCTCTCTACTATCTCTCACGGGCCTCCCCTCACTCGATCTCTCTTTACCGAGGGATTATACGATCACTATGTCAGCGTATAGCTTCGTATATTGTTTAGTTGACCGGTCAACCAGTCCACATGCTGCCTTGTCAGCTCGTGTTCTCTATCTTCGTGTGCTAGCCCATGTGGCAGTGGGTGAAAATATGTAAACTAGAGGCCCATCTAGCACGCGGTGAAGTAAACAAAGTTGAAACCACTCACGGTAGCACCCCGCACGCTAGTAAATTGAGGGCACACTTCTTCCGCGTGAAGGACGCACTCGTGCACACTTCACCACTGCGCGGCGGCATGCACACAAGGACGCACTCGCGCACACCCAGCACACAAGACACACCAGCACATGTGTACACTGGCGTCGCCGCCAGCTGAGATGGACGGCGAGGTAGCCAACGAGCGGAGGCGGCTCGAACCAAAACCACATTCGGCGAGCCTGGACTTCATCAGCAGCCTCCCCGATGACATGCTGCTCGTCATCATCGGCCTCCTCCCCACCAAATAGGCCGTGCGGACCACCCTGATCTCCCGGCGGTGGCAACCCCTCTGGCGCCGCGTCCCCCTCAACCTCACCGTCGATAGCTGCCTCTGCGACGGGGATTGCAAATGCATGGCCGCAGTCTCCAAGATCCTTTCATCGCACCCTGGGCCAGCCAGACGCCTTGACATCCGCATGTTCAGTACCAACTGCAAGGTCCAAGCCAAGCTCGACGAGTGGTTCTTATCCCCCGCCCTAGATCAGCTCGAGGAGCTCAGGTTTGAAGCTAGATGATGTCGCTCTCTGTCGCCGTCCGTGCTCCGCCTCACGCCAACGCTGCGCCGCGCCAGCTCCTGCTATTTTCCCCAGATTAATGCCGCGCCCGCCCTTCTTCTCCCTCAACTCAAGCAGCTCAACCTCTTGGACGTTGGCATCTCGAAGAAGGCTATGGAGCACCTGCTCCGTAGCTGTACTGCACTCGAGTACCTTCGTCTTCGATAGATCCACGGGTTCAATAGCCTCCACATCGCCTCGACGAATCTCTGATGGATTTATGTGTCTTGTTGGCCCCGCAACAAGACATCAATTGGGAAGAGACCACTCCAGCTGTTCCACGTTATGGTCATTGAGAATGCGCCTTTCCTTGAGAGATTGCTTGTATCTGACCTAGAAGGTCCAACAAAAATCAGGGTCATTGACGCACCAAAATTGACAGCGTTGGTGTACTCGTCTGCCAAATTCTCCAAACTCTTTATTGGATCCGTAATCGTTCAGGTACAACACTCATCTTCTTCTCCGTCTTCTTGAAATTCACATTTTTAAAAATCTTCTTGATGTACTTATGACTGTCATCCAGAAAATGATTCCCACAAGCTTGACCCAGTCTCTGCGCACAGTGAAGATCTTGGCAATAAAATCTATCGGCCCCAATGTGGATCAAGTTGTTGGATTCCTTACATGCTTTCCGTGCACGGAGAAGCTACTCATCAAGGTGAAACTTCTTTCCTATTAGTAAACGGTAATCACAACGTAGCTCAATTTTTTCATAATTTTCCCAAATTATGATGACAAGTGTAGTGTTCAAAACTGCATCTACGCACTGCACCGGAAGAAATGTTTTTAGTATTTTTTCTCATGTGATCACCTGCATCATTTTTTTGTTGTACTAGTAGCCTAGGCTAGTCATAGTGGCAAGTAACTTAGAGTAGTAAACTCTATGGTTAGCCTAAGAACAAGTACTACCTCCGTCCTGGTTTACTCTTCGTATTTTGTAGCATCAAAAATTGACCATAGATTTAACTAACAAAATGTTAATGCATGTCACTAAAAATTATATCGTTGGATTCGTATTTGAACATAATTTCAAATGGTATAATTTTTGGTGACATGCATTGGCATTTTCTTACGTAAATCTATGGTCAAAATTTTACACTAAATACGAGGTAGTACAAAAGTGGGCTATAACATGTAGGATCGAAAGTAGGTCTAGAGGGGGGGGGTGATTAGACTACCTGACCAAATAAAAATCTAGCCTTTTCCCAATTTTAATTGTTGGCAGATTTTAGCAACTAGTACAACTCAAGCAATCAACCTACACATGCAATTCTAAGAGTATAGCAGCGGAAAGTAAACATTGCATATGAAGGTAAAGGGAAGGGTTTGGAGAAGGCAAACGCAATGTAGACATGGAGATTTTTGGCGTGGTTCCGATAGGTGGTGCTATTGTACATCCACGTTGATGGAGACTTCAACCCACGAAGGGTAACGACTGCGCGAGTCCATGGAGGGCTCCAACCACGAAGGGTACACGAAGAAGCAACCTTGTCTATCCCACCATGGCCATCGCCCACGAAGGACTTGCCTCACTCGGGTAGATCTTCACGAAGTAGGCGATCTCCTTGCCCTTACAAACTTCTTGGTTCAACTCCACAATCTTGTCGGAGGCTCCCAAGCGACACCTAACCAATCTAGGAGACACCTCTCTCCGAAAGGTAATAAATGGTGTGTTGATGATGAACTCCTTGCTCTTGTGCTTCAAATGATAGTCTCCCCAACACTCAACTCTCTCTCACATATTTGGCTATGGTGGAAACATGATTTGAGTGGAAAGCAACTTGGGGAAGGCTAGAGATCAAGATTCTTATGGTAGGATTGAAATATCTTGGTCTCAACACATGAGTAGGTGGTTCTCTCTCAAAAAATGAGTAGTGGAAGTGTAGGCGCGTTCTGATGGCTCTCTCTTGAATGGAGAAGGGGGTGGAGGGGTATATATAGCGTCCACACAAAATCCAACCGTTACACACATTTGACTCAACTCGGTCAGACCGAATAGAAGAACTTGGTGAGACTGATTCAGTTCAAAATGTGAATGTTAGGAATCTCAGTGGGACCGACTGGAACAACTTGGTGGGACCGATGTGCAAGGGCTAGGGTAAAACCTCATCTCGGTGAAGCCAATTGCATGAACTCGGTGAGACCGATTTTAGCAAAGCAAACAGAGAGTTGGTCAAGCAAACTCGGTGGGACCGATCGCTCATTTCGGTGAGACCAAAATGTTACAAAGGGAAACAGAGAGTTTGCAGGGCCATCTCGATGAGACCGAGATCCGTATCGGTGAGACCGAATCATTTAGGTTTTCTGGCAGTGGCTATGTCAACTGAACTCGGTGGAGCCGGATAGATCAAATAGGTAGGGCCGAGTTTGACTTGGAGTTTTGGACATATGTGGAAATGAGAAAGTGGCTGAGGGTTTTGGAGCAATATCACTAAGCACTTTAAGCAAGTAGACCATTAGGCAACACCTCATCCCCTTTTAATAGTATTGGCTTTCCTATGGACTCAATGTGATCTTGGATCACTAAAATATGAATTGTCTTGAGCTTTTTCCAATATGTGCCCTTAGCATTTTGAGGGGTCCACATCTCTAGTCCATGCCATGCCAATCATTGAACTTTCTGAAATATTCAACTTGAATGGATATTAGTTCAATGAGCTATATGTTGTTATGAATTACCAAAACCACCCGGGGATTAGTTGCATTTTCATAACGGCCCTCCAGTATGTAGGCCAAAACACGTGCCACATTCACTTCCTTCTTGGAGGTCACCTCCTCCTCAACAACAAAGTCCTCATCCTCAGATTCAGATGTTCTCTTCTTCCTTGTCCTGGTTGCTACCTTAGGCAAGTTGCAGGGAGTGCTTCTGCTCCCCTCATCATAGTTGCTTGAGGGACTAGTGCCCTCACTGAGGTTGACCTGCTCTTCAGACTTGTTCTGACTATCACTGCCCTCTGACATTGCTGAAACTGACCCTGTGAATAGTTGGGTATAGATAGAGTGGATGAGCATCACAAAGTGCAGCTTATTTTGCAAAAATATTGAGACAAAAACTTAATTTCAGTTTTCTGCAGAAAGCATTTCGGAGCTACAGATTTAACAAACTCGGTGACACCGAAGCACTAACAAAGTCTAAACACATAGTTTCGGTCAGACCGAAATGCAGTTCGGTGACTGATACGTCTCCAACGTATCTATAATTTTTGATTGTTCCATGCTATTATATTATCCATCTTGGATGTTTTATATGCATTTATATGCTATTTTATATGATTTTTGGGACTAACCTATTAACCTAGAGCCCAGTGCCAGTTTCTGTTTTTTCCTTGTTTTTGAGTTTCGCAAAAAAGGAATATCAAACGGAGTCCAATTGGCCTAAAAATTTACGGAGAATATTTTTGGAAAATATGAATAATACTGGAACGAAAAGATATCGGAGGAGAGTCCCGAGGCCACCACAAGGGTGGAGGGCACGCCCCCCGTCCTTGTCGTCGCCTCGTGGGCCCCCATGACTTGTCCCCGACTCCAACACCTCTTATAAATCCCAAAAACCCCAGAACAAAACCTAGATCGGGAGTTCCGCCGCCGTAAGCCTCTGTAGCCATGAAAAAACAATCGGGAGCCCGTTCCGGCACCCTGCCGGAGGGGGAAACCATCACCGGTGGCCATCTTCATCATCCCGGCGCTCTCCATGACGAGGAGGGAGTAGTTCACCCTCGGGGCTGAGGGTATGTACCAGTAGCTATGTGTTTGATCTCTCTCTCTCTCTCATGTTCTTGATTTGGCATGATCTTGATGTACCGCGAGCTTTGCTATTATAGTTGGATCTTATGATGTTTTTCCCCCTCTACCTTCTTGTAATGAATTGAGTTTTCCCTTTGAAGTTATCTTATCGGATTGAGTCTTTAAGGATTTGAGAACACTTGATGTATGTCTTGCATGTGTTTATCTGTGGTGACAATGGGATATTCACGTGATCCACTTGATGTATGTTTTGGTGATCAACTTGCGGGTTATGTGACCTTGTGAACTTATGCATAGGGGTTGGCATACATTTTCGTCTTGACTCTCCGGTAGATACTTTGGGGCACTCTTTGAAGTTCTTTGTGTTGGTTTGAATAGATGAATATGAGATTGTGTGATGCATATCGTATAATCAAAGCCGCGGATACTTGTGGTGACATTGGAGTATCTAGGTGACATAAGGGTTTTGGTTGATGTGTGTCTTAAGGTGTTATTTTAGTATGAACTCTAGGGCTGTTTGTGACACTTATAGGAATAGCCCAATAGATCGATCAGAAAGAATAACTTTGAGGTGGTTTCGTACCCTACAATAATCTCTTTGTTTATTATCCACTATTAGTGACTTTGGAGTGACTCTTTGTTGCACGTTGAGGGATTGTTATATGATCTAATTATGTTATCATTATTGAGAGAACTTGCACTAGTGAAAGTATGAACCCTAGGCCTTGTTTCGAAGCATTGCAATACCGTTTTCGCTCACTTTTGTTACTAGTTACCTTGCTGTTTTTATATTTTCAGATTACAAAAACCTATATCTACCATCCATATTGCACTTGTATCACCATCTCTTCGCCGAACTAGTGCACCTATACAATTTAACATTGTATTGGGTGTGTTGGGGACACAAGAGACTCTTTGTTATTTGGTTGCAGGGTTGTTTGAGAGAGACCATCTGCATCCTATGCCTCCCATGGATTGATAAACCTTAGGTCATCCACTTGAGGGAAATTTGCTACTGTCCTACAAAACTCTGCACTTGGAGGCCCAACAACGTCTACAAGGAGAAAGGTTGCGTAGTATACATCAAGCTCTTTTCTGGCGCCGTTTCCGGGGAGGTGAGTGCTTGAAGGTATATCTTTAGATCTTGCAATTGAATCTTTTAGTTTCTTGTTTTATCACTAGTTTAGTCTATAAAAGAAAACTACAAAAAAAATGGAATTGAGGTTGCCTCATTTGCTTCATCTTTATAATGTCTTCCGTGAAAATGATGGAAAGGAAAATTGTGCTCAAGTGCTAGAAGAAGAATTCAATAAAATGTTTGGCATACAATCTTTGAATGATGAGCATGATTACAATGTTGTTAGTATGAATTCTTTGAATATCCATAGTACTAATGATGATTGCACTAGTCATGATAAAAATGTCTCTTATAAGCATGTCAATTTTTGTGGAGTGCATAGATTTTGCAATTACACACCAAAAAGGGAAGATAGATTTTGCAAGAGGCATAAGTATTTAGAAACTAAATGGTTGCAAGAGAGGCTAGATGTTTGTGCTGAAAGATTTAATTTTTCTCGCCATCCTTGTGAACTTTGCAATGAACATGGTCATTTTAATTTCCAATGTGAATTATTTCATGATCGAATTGTGTCCAAAAATTGTGATAACCTCATTACCCTTGAGCATCATAATGAACTTAGTCTATTTTTGGGGTATGAAGAAATGAAACATAAAGCTAACGATGTTCCAGATTGGGTTCTGATGAAAATAATTGATTTTGATCTAAATGAAATTTATATGTATTGTGCGGTGAATTGCATTGAGAACCCTTATATTGCCAATTACTTTAAGACAAGAAAACAAATAGAAGATGGAGAGAATACTAATGAAGGGGAAGAGGTTTCCCAATATCCTCCTATTTTTTCTTATGACGAATCAGGTAACGAGGAGGAGCTTTTTATTCAACCAATCTCATCAATAAGGAGCTCCAAAATGGTGATTAAACCCACACATGATGTGGATAAGAAAAAGAAAAGATGGAGAAGCAAAGGTAAAAAGGTATCCCTCCCAAATGATGTTGCTCCTATTATTGTTATGCATATTACTCATTGTGATGATAATAATTGCTATACTATTGGTGCTATTCGTACTGTTAATGATGAAAGTGATTATGCTTATGATATGCAAAGGCACAAGCTTGGGAATGCTATGTTTGATGAGAATGACATGCTTGAGAATTTATCTACTGCAATTAATGTTTGTCCCAAGCTTGGGGATGCTATGTTTAGTGAATATGATATTTTTAGTCCCCCAAGTTTTGATGTGCAAATTTATCATGATGATAGCATGCCTCCTATTTACAATGATTATATCAATGAAAGTGGGTTTGGAAGAGTGTCAACTTTAGGAAGTAGTGATCCCACTATTTTGGAGGGTGTTGAATCTTATTATAATGATAAAAGTGGATTTGGAGAGGTCATGACTTTATTTAGTAATGATTCCACTATTTCGGAAGAGGTATCGATTGACTATGATGAGAACAAAGTGGCTACTTATGATGATTATTGTGAGGATACTTATGTTATAAAAAGTAGTGATAATTATTGTCATAATTTTTAATATCCTTTTACTGAATATTACTCTTTTAATGTGGAAACAATTTATAGTATTCAAGTTTCATATGATGCTCCCACTACTATTCATGAGAAGAAATTTGCTTATGTGGAGAGTAATAAAAATTCTATGCTTATGCATCATGAAAAGAGTGCTTTATGTGATGGTTATATTGTTGAATTCATTAATGATGCTACTGAAAATTATTATAAGGGAGGAGTATATGCTTGTAGGAATTGCAATAATATCAAGTTTCTTCTCTATGTGCTTAAAATCTTGAAGTTTTGCTTGTTTTACCTTCCTATGCTAGTTGATTATTGTTCCCATAAATTGTTTGCTCACAAAATCCCTATGCATAGGAAGTGGGTTAGAGTTAAATGTGCTAGTCATATTCTTCATGATGCTCTCTTTGTGTTTCAATTCTTATCTTTTATGTGAGCATCATTGAAATCATCATGCCTAGCTAGAAAGACATTAAAGAAAAGCGCTTGTTGGGAGACAACCCAACATTTATCCCTACTGTTTTTGTGTGTACACATGATTTTGCTACTTTAGTAATCATTTTTTATAGCTTTTGTTTCAATAAAGTGCCAAGTAAAGCCTTTGGGATAGTGTGGATGATAGTTGACTTGATTCTGTGCAAAAACAGAAACTTTTGCGCCCAGTCCAGAAAATTCTAAAATTTACTGGAATGTGCTTTTGATCTGAATTTTTTACAAATGATTGATATAGAAATTTTCTACGTTTTCCTAATTTTTCAGAATTTTTGGAGTTACAGAGGTATGGAAAGTTTCCAGATTACTTCAGACTGTTCTGTTTTTGACAGATTCTGTTTTCATTGTCTTGTTTGCTTATTTTGATGAATCTATGAGTAGTATTGGAGGGTATGAGCCATGGAGAAGTTGTAATACAGTATATATAACACCAATATGAATTTATAATGAGTTCACAACAGTACCTAAGTGGTGATTTATTTTCTTATACTAACGGAGCTCATAAGATTTTCTGTTGAGTTTTGTGTTGTGAAGTTTTCAAGTTTTGGGTGAAGTTTCAATGGACTATGGAATAAGGAGTGGCAAGATCCTAAGCTTGGGGATGCCCAAGGCACCCCAAGTTAATATTTAAGGAATACCCAAGCAACTAAGCTTGGGGATGCCCCGGATGGCGTCCCCTCTTTAGTCTTCGTTCATCGGTAACCTTACTTGGAGCTATATTTTTGTTCACCACATGATATGTGTTTTGCTTGGAGCGTCATTTTCTTTTGTTTATATTTGCTTGCTGTTTTAATAATATTCCAAGATCTGAAATTCTTAAATGTTAGAGAGTCTTCACATAGTTACACAATTATTCGACTACTCATTGATCTTCACTTATATCTTTTGGAGTAGTTTGTCATTTGCTCTAGTGCTTCACTTATATCTTTTTAGAGCATGGCGGTGGTTTTATTTTGAAGAAATTGATGAACTCTCGTGCTTCACTTATATCATTTTGAGAGTCTTAAGCAACATGGTAATTTGCTTAGGTTATGAATTTAGTCCTAATATGATGGGCATCCAAGAGGGATATAATAAAAACTTTCATATAAAGTGCATTGAATACTATGAGAAGTTTGATTCCTTATGATTGTTTTGAGATATAAAGATGGTGATATTAGAGTCATGCAAGTGAGTAATTGTGAATTGGAGAAATACTTGTGTTAAGGTTTGTGATTCCCGTAGCATGCACGTATGGTGAACCGTTATGTAACGAAGTTGGAGCATGAGATATTTTTTGATTGTCTTCCTTATGAGTGGCGGTCGGGGATGAGCGATGGTCTTTTCCTACCAATCTATCCCCCTAGGACCATGCGCGTAGTACTTTGTTTTGATAGCTAATAGACTTTTGCAATAAGTATGTGAGTTCTTTATGACTAATGTTGAGTCCATGGATTATACGCACTCTCACCCTTCCACCATTGCTAGCCTCTCTAGTACCGCGCAACTTTCGCCGGTATCATACACCCAGCATATACCTTCCTCAAAATAACCACCGTACCTACCTATTATGGCATTTCCATAGCCATTCCGAGATATATTGCCATGCAACTTTCCACCGTTCCGTCTATTATGACACGCTTCATCATTGTCATATTGCTTTGCATGATCATGTAGTTGACATCGTATTCGTGGCAAAGCCACCGTTCATAATTCTTTCATACATGTCACTCTTGAGTCATTGCACATCCCGGTACACCGCCGGAGGCATTCATATAGAGTCATATTTTGTTCTAGTATCGAGTTGTAATTTTTGAGTTGTAAGTAAATAAAAGTGTGATGATCTTCATTATTAGAGCATTGCCCCATGTGAGGAAAAATAAAAAGGCAAAAAAAAGGCCAATCAAAAAAAAGGAGAAGAAAAAAAAGAGAAAAGAAAAAAAGGGAGAAAAAAAATAAAAAAAATAAAAAAATGAGAGAAAAGAGAGAAGGGGCAATGTTACTATCCTTTTCCACACTTGTGCTTCAAAGTAGCACCATGTTCTTCGTGATAGAGAGTCTCCTATGTTGTCACTTTCATATACTAGTGGGAATTTTTCATTATAGAACTTGGCTTGTATATTCCAATGATGGGCTTCCTCAAATTGCCCTAGGTCTTCATGAGCAAGCAAGTTGGATGCACACCCACTTAGTTTTCTTTTTGAGCTTTCATACACTTATAGCTCTAGTGCATCCGTTGCATGGCAATCCCTACTCACTCACATTGATATCTATTGATGGGCATCTCCATAGCCCGTCGATACGCCAAGTTGATGTGAGACTATCTCCCTCTTTTTGTCTTCTCCACAACCACCATATTCTATTCCACCTATAGTGCTATGTCCATGGCTCACGCTCATGTATTGCGTGAAAGTTGAAAAGGTTTGAGAACGTCAAAAGTATGAAACAATTGCTTGGCTTGTCATCGGGGTTGTGCATGATTTGAGTATTTTGTGTGATGAAGATGGAGCATAGCCAGACTATATGATTTTGTAGGGATAGCTTTCTTTGGCCATGTTATTTTGAGAAGACATAATTGCCTTGTTAGTATGCTTGAAGTATTATTGTTTTTATGTCAATATTAAACTTTTGTTTTGAATCTTATGGATCAGAACATTCATGCCACAATAAATAAAATTACATGGATAAATATGTTAGGTAGCATTCCACATCAAAAATTCTGTTTTTATCATTTACCTACTCGAGGACGAGCAGGAACTAAGCTTGGGGATGCTTGATACGTCTCCAACATATCTATAATTTTTTGATTGTTCCATCCTATTATATTATCCATCTTGGATGTTTTATATGCTATTTTATATGATTTTTGGGACTAACCTATTAACCTAGAGCCTAGTGCCAGTTTTTGTTTTTTCCTTGTTTTTGAGTTTCGCAGAAAAGGAATATCAAACGGAGTCCAATTGGCCTGGAAATTTAAGGAGAATATTTTTGGAAAATATGAATAATACTGGAACGAAAAGATATCGGAGGGGAGTCCCGAGGCCACCACAAGGGTGGAGGGCGCGCCCCCCGTCCTTGTCGTCGCCTCGTGGGCCCCCTTGACTTGTCCCCGACTCCAACACCTCTTATAAATCCCAAAAACCCCAGAACAAAGCCTAGATCGGGAGTTCCACCGCCGCAAGCCTCTATAGCCACGAAAAACCAATCGGGAGCCCGTTCCGGCACCCTGCCGGAGAGGGCAACCATCACCGGTGGCCATCTTCATCATCCCGGTGCTCTCCATGACGAGGAGGGAGTAGTTCGCCCTCGGGGCTGAGGGTATGTACCAGTAGCTATGTGTTTGATCTCTCTCTCTCTCTCTCTCTCTCTCTCTCTCTCTCTTTCTTGTGTTCTTGATTTGGCACGATCTTGATGTACCGCGAGCTTTGCTATTATAGTTGGATCTTATGATGTTTCTCCCCCTCTACCTTCTTGTAATGAATTGAGTTTTCCCTTTGAAGTTATCTTATTGGATTGAGTCCTTAAGGATTTGAGAACACTTGATGTATGTCTTGCATGTGTTTATCTATGGTGAGAATGGGATATTCATGTGATCCACTTGATGTATGTTTTGGTGATCAACTTGTGGGTTCTGTGACCTTGTGAACTTATGCATAGGGGTTGGCACATGTTTTCGTCTTGACTCTCCGGTAGAAACTTTGGGGCACTCTTTGAAGTTCTTTGTGTTGGTTTGAATAGATGAATCTGAGATTGTGTGATGCATATCGTATAATCAAACCTGCGGATACTTGTGGTGACATTGGAGTATCTAGGTGACATTAGGGTTTTGGTTGATGTGTGTCTTAAGGTGTTATTTTAGTACGAACTCTAGGGCTGTTTGTGACACTTATAGGAATAGCCCAATAGATCGATCAGAAAGAATAACTTTGAGGTGGTTTCATACCCTACAATAATCTCTTTGTTTATTCTCCGCTATTAGTGACTTTGGAGTGACTCTTTGTTGCACGTTGAGGGATTGTTATGTGATCTAATTATGTTATCATTGTTGAGAGAACTTGCACTAGTGAAAGTATGAACCCTAGGCCTTGTTTCGAAGCATTGCAATACCGTTTTCGCTCACTTTTGTTACTAGTTACCTTGCTGTTTTTATATTTTCAGATTACAAAAACCTATATCTACCATCCATATTGCACTTGTATCACCATCTCTTCGCCGAACTAGTGCACCTATACAATTTACCATTTTATTGGGTGTGTTGGGGACACAAGAGACTCTTTGTTATTTGGTTGTAGGGTTGTTTGAGAGAGACCATCTTCATCCTACGCCTCCCACGAATTGATAAACCTTAGCTCATCCACTTGAGGGAAATTTGCTACTGTCCTACAAAACTCTGCACTTGGAGGCCCAACAACGTCTACAAGGAGAAAGGTTGCGTAGTAGACATCAGTGACTCCAAGATGCTAGGGTTTCACAAAGAAAGTGATTTCGGTCGCACCGATCAGTACACTTCGGTCAGACCGAGTTGTACTTGTGCAATGGCCAGGGCCAATCGGTGTGACCGAGATCCTCAGATCGGTCGGTCCGAGATGAGTTCGGCGGAAACCTAAATCTAAGTTTTTGCATCAAATCTATTCTAAGGAATTCTTTTGGTGGATAGATCAATCTCATGCATGGGAAGAACATAGGCATTATACTTTGTGCAAGAATCGGAGTTATGGAAAGTACAAAGGGTCAAATCCGTACCCTAACTTGGTGACGGATTTGCTACGGCGGCAATGGTGGTGAGAATTCTGTTGACGACGGCGGGGACCAGCGGCAGGGGGTCACTGGCGACAGCGGCGATGATCCGGAGACCAGGGCGGCAGTGCTGGGGCGCGGGCTCGTGCGGTTGATGTGATTTTCAACTGTACGGGTACGCAGAGTATAAATACCCACACGCTGTCAGTGTGACCGAGTGGAACTACTCGGTGGCACCGAGATGCAAAACTGCTAGCAGTTGCTGCAACTCGGTGTGACCGAATGGTTCTAATCGGTTGCACCGAGATTGAAAACCTAGATCAACTTAATGATTTCGGTGAGACCGAATAGGAGTGAGTTGGTCTGACCAAAAGGCATTAAGAGGTTTTGGAAGTTAAGCCCTTGACGGATCGGTGGCTCCGATTGCTCCTCACCCGGAGGGTCCGAATTCGACTTGTTCAAACTTTGTGATGTAGCATGAATAGAGTTTGAGACGAGAAAAAGCATAGATAGCTAGAGGGAGTACTTAGGCATTCTTGTCCATCCATTTGGCAAAAAAAAAACCAAACAATCAAAGCAACAAATGGATGTCCTCGAATGGAGAAAATTATGCAACCAACATGCTCACACAATAAGATGGCAAATAAAACATGTGGCAAAGCATGCACAAACATTCTAGCATCTATCAAGCAATTGGCGATGACTAGGTCATCTATATATGAGTATATTGACTTAGGAGTCAAATGAGAACATTTGATCATAGGTCATACTCATCGTTTAAGCACAAGTGGGGTTACCACTTTTACATAAAGCATTGTTGTGTTCACACCATTAGAGTTGCTTTAGCTCAATTCTTAGAGCAAAGCTCCCCCTAGATGTGATTCCCCCCTTAGAGGGATGAACTAACCTTTGGTTTTGTCGATGATGACTTCATGTAGGTGTTGAAGATGTGGATGCTTAATGTTGATGTAGATCATTTGGAGCACTCCATTGGAGTGAGTTGCACTTTCAATACCTACACGGGTTAGTCCCACAAGGAACATACAAGGATATCCATAGACATAGAGTGAAGCACACATATGATGATGTCCATGAAAGAATTAGGTTACCTTGTCCCTTGTCTTACCAACAAGAGGGTTTGTGACTCCTTGAACTAGTGCAAGATATGGAAGTTGGTTGCACTTGTCCTTGCCAATATGAATATGAGTTAAGTACGTTGGCGGAGTCACCCTCAAGAACTCTCTAGTTCTTCTTCTTTGGGATCCACATCAACTTGGTGGGAATCCTTGGAGTTGTAGTCGTACTTGATGAAGTAGAACTTGATGTAGTCTTGGGAACCCACTTGACCATGGCCTTAGAAGCTTCTTCAAATGCATCAATCTCTTCTTGAAGCTTGTTCTTGCCTTTTAGCTTGTGGTCTTGTGGTGGAAGATCATCTTGAGCTTGTGTTCCCTTGAAAGAAGTGGGATCATACTTCTCTTGTTGAGGAACAAACTTCATCTTGGGGTATTGATCTTCTTCCCACTCAACTCCATTGGCATTGAACTTTCGTTCAAAACCAACACCTTGATTCTTACGGTGCCTTCCTTGCTTGCGTACAATTTCCTCAAATTGCTTACTTACGGCAAGGCTTTTGTAAACACCTTTCTCTATAATTCCCTTCAATAAGCTATTTTCTTGCTCAAGTGTAACTTGGCTAAGAGAATCATTAGTGGAATCAAGACAACTACTAGAAGCAACAATATTGGATTTAACATTGTTATTGTTACTACTAGAAGAAGAATCTTTCTTGCTCTTGTTGCTAGATTTTACTTGTGGCATATAACTAGACAAGGGTAAATGCTTGGCAATGTAAGAAGAACTCTTCTTTCGAAGATCATCATTGAGTGCTTTTAAGAACCCATGCTCTTGCACTAAGTTGAGCTTCTCGATGCGTAGCTTCTCATGAGTCTTTAAAAGCTCTCGATGATCCTCTAAAGTAGTTTCATGAGCTAACTTAAGAGTGTTTAGTTCTTTAGTTAGACGCTCAATCTCCTTCTTATCATTGCCATTCGTTTTATCTTGATTAGCATGATGAATAGCAATTTCATCATAGTTTTCATCACTAGTGTTGTTAACAAGTAAATCATCATCACCTAGCAAATCATCTTCATCACTATTGAACTCAACATACTCGCGGTGTGATATCTTAGGGCCTTTAGCCATGAAACATCTTCCAATTCCTTCATTTGTGTAACACCCCTATGTAATGGTGCTACAGTAATCCATCATGATGATGCTAAACTACTGTGGTTTGCAATGATAATCATGTTGGGATAATATCTCATTTCAAATTCCTTCTCTGAAATCTATTCAAATTCGAAGTGAAATTCCAGGTTGCTCAAAACTTGCTAGAAAAATGTTCATCATTTGACAAGAATTCCATAACAATTATTTGTTAAGGAACACAAAATCACTTTTGTGCAAAGATGAGCATTAGCAATTATAACAGCACCAAATCAGATTTTTAAATGCTATCCTATTTATAAAAAAATCAAATTAATTCCAAACTTGCCCAAACTTTTTGTGGCAGTGTCTAAAATCACCAGGGATTTAATGGGACACTTCCCAAGTTTTTCCTGAGTCAATAGACTGCCCAAATAATTCTTTTCCTCTCTCTGTTATTAAATAAAAAGAAAAATAGAAAACAGGAGATAATAAATAGAAAAAGGCCTAGTGACTACTGTGCACTTAGGCCTATGAGCTACAGGGACCGGCCCAGCCCACCTAGCCGCCTTGTCGTCCTCATCGCGCGCTGTCGCCCGCGCCCGCTGACACGCCGACGAGGCCGCACGGGTCGCCCATCCGCCGCCTCCTCGGGGTGGATAAGGACCCCAGTGGCCTCCCGCAACCCTAGCCAGCCCCAGTCTCCCCCTCGCTCTCTCCCTCGCCCACTATCTTCCTCCTCGCACAGCCACGCGAGGTCGCCGCCGCCATGGCCGTGTCTTAGCGCGGCAACCGAGCCTCGATTGCCTCTTCGATGAGCCCGTCCACTCTGCTTGCTGCCTCTACTTCCTCTCCGCCCTCTGGATCGAGCTCGGCGCCACCACAACCTCGGGATCGAGCTACTCCCCGACCTCGGCCGTCGCCAATCGCCGTCGCCATACGCCTCTGTCGAGCCCTCCCCGAGCGCGCCTTGCACGCCTACAGGAGCTCGGTGAGCTCCTGCTCCTCCTCCCCCTCTTCGTTAGCTCACCCGTGTCCCGTAGCCACCGCATTTTGAGATGGCCGAACCCTCCGCCGCCTAACCTCATCGCCGGCGTAGCCACGGTGACCATCGGGTCCCGTGCGTGCCACCATCACGCTCGCCGCACCGCGTAGGCCTCGCCTAGCCATTTTGTTTGCCCGCAAACGCACCCCAGCCGCTGATCCCCACTCGCCCGACTCCGGACGGCTGCCGTTGTGCTCGCCGTGCTCCGCTCCGGCCATCCCATGGCCAACCGCCGCCACCAATCGACGTGCGATGGAGCGCACGTTCGAACGAGCTAGGCCGCACCCCCTTCCGCGCCCTGTATGCGATTTTTAGCCAACTCCGGTGCGGATCCGCCGCTGGAGAGGTCGTCGGCGTTGCTCCGGCCACCATGCTGACCTGGCACCGATGGGCCTCACCCCTGTCTCACTGACTCTGGGCCCCACGGGCCCCAGTTGACCCGGTTGACTGGGCGCCGTGGCCCACTGACATGTGGGTCATGCCTGATTAAACGAATTTAGTTAAATAGATAATCTATTAATTAATTAGTTTAAATGCTAATCACTCACTGACAGTAGGTCCCACCCACTAATTAACCTAATTAGTTTAGACTAACCCCTCTATTAGTGCCACAGTCACTGACATGTGGGTCCCACTGGACCCACAGGTCAGGTTTGACTCCAGTCAACCACACTATTGACTGCTGACGTCACACATATGTCATGCTGACATTATCCCATACTATTCTGGATAATGTTGATTTAAATTAATTAAATAAATTTCAAAAAATGATTAAATCTTTGGAAAATCATAGAAAATAAACCGTAGCTCGGATCGAAAAACTTTCTACATGAAAGTTGATCAGAAAGACGAGACGAAGCCGGTCGTGCTATCTATTTCCGTGTCGGGACCCTCTAAGTAGGTGAACCCGCAACTTTTGCCCATTTCCGGTAGATGAATAGTGCATATATACTGGTTAATAAATCCAACTTTAATCCTCAAATAACTAAAATGATTTAGACATGTTTTTAGGCAACCCTGCACTGCACGTTAGCATAGCATGCTCTATGTTGCATATGTTTGCTATGTATTTATTTGTTTCCTCCCCCTCTTCTCTCTCGGTAGACCCCAATACCGACGTAGTCCCCGAGGCCGACGCAGCTCCGGAGTCCGACTACACTGTTGACGACCCTTCTCTTGCCGCAGAGCTTCCAGGCAAGCACCCCCCTTGAGCATGCCTATATCACCTATTCTCTTCTCTCTTGTGCTTGCATTAGAATTGCTGTTGTTACTGCTTTACCTATCCTAATGCATGACCTGATTTTGTAACCTGCTTTTGATAATTACTTGCTTATCCTAAACTGCTTAGAATAGGCTGGTTAGTGAACCCCAGTGACCCCCACTTGTCCCAGTTGCCCCCGTTGGATCATCGGAAGACTCGACGACCAGGCCCCAGCACCGCACATCACCCCCTTAGTTGTACGACACTGCAGTGTTACTATCGAGTGCCGAGGGTGATACCTCGTATAGCACTTCTGATGTTAACTATGTAGAGTAGCTATTTGGTCGTAGTCATCAAGGGTGATTCCTCCTTCACCACACCCGATAACGACGCTGTCGTGCAACACCTCAAGTGTGAACCCATCGAGAGTGATTCCTCTGAGTTCACCTTAACGGATACATCGAGTAGGAATCCAATGAGGGTGATACCTCAGATTCCCCTGATGTTATGGACACACGGATACTTGGACTTTACATCTGCTACTTGGAAAGTCGGGTCGACCCTGAGGGGTACCTGAGTGAGCATAAGATGCGAGTGTTGTGGAGACGGGTTGATCTGGAGGGTGCCCATGAGATAAATACGAGGCGTGTCCGGGCATTCTTAGCCCTTACCGCAAGTCCTCAAGATGGGGCGACGGGGTCACATCGATCGTGAGTCTCTTCTCATTACCGCACAACCCCAATACACTAACGATTTGGATATTTGATCCAAGTGGGCCTCTGGCCCGATAGCACTAACCATCACGTGGGAACAGTTATGGGCACTCTGCGTCGTATACATCAGCCGAAGCTTAATAGACGTCAGCGACTGAGCGGCACACGCTGGGTTGGACTGGGAACGCAACTGCGCTTGTATTAAGGGGTTGCGGCGTATCATTTGGCCGAGGCCGGGCATGACCCAGAAAAGTGTGTCCGGCCGGAGTTAATCAAGCGTGGTGGTTAAGTTGGTGCACCCCTGCAGGGAAGAAAACATCTATGCATAGCCGGATCCTCGGTAACAGACGCTCGGAGTTGTATCCCGATCGATACAACTAGAACTGGATAGAAATGGATACTAGGGCTCTGGGATTGCTTTCTCGCAGGGAGTCGAGGAAGGATCTCTGGGCGAGGTTGATACTGATTACTGCTACTACTTTATACTGTACTAATCTACACTCTTCTAATGCTGCAAGACCGCTGAAGATGCTAGTCTTCGATAGGACTAGGCCTTCTCTTTATTCTGGCATTTCTGCAGCCCAGTCCACATATACAACCTTTCTTTGATAATATTGCATATGTAGTGCAGATCCTTGCTTGCTGAGTACTTTGGATGAGTACTCACGGTTGCTTTGCTTCCTCTTTTTCCCCATATCCGTTTGATGCAACCAGATGAGGGAGTCCTAGAGCCAGCTGCCCCCGCCGCCGACTACTACTACCACCCCGAGGGTGGTTACTACTTCGAGTTGGCTGACGACCAGGAGTAGGTTCGGAGGGTCCCAGGCAGGAGGCCTGCGCCTTTTCGATCATAGTGTTTTTTTGCCCCACCTTTTAAAGGCCTATCTGTATTATCTTTTATATATGTACTCAGATATCTGATGCTTCCGCTGACGCTTGTAAGCAAGCTTATGTATTCGAGCCCTCGAGGCCCCTGGCTTGTAATATAAAGCTTGTATTATTTTAATTTGTGTCTAGAGTTGTGTTGTGATATCTTCAAGTGAGTCCTTAGGCTTGATCGTGTGCATTTGCGTGTATGATTAGTGCATGATTAAGCCGGGGGTGTCACAATTTGGTGAGTCAAATATGTCGTAGGAGTTGGATGACACAAGTGCAAGACCGACAACACCTTCATCTTGAGTATATTCGGAGTCAGAGTGATAACTTCTCTCGGAGTAGTTGTCGGAGTGGAAACCGGATACCCATTCACCAACATGAGCTTGATGTCTTCGTCTTGTGTAGCTCTTTGATGACTTGTCCTTCCTTTCTGAATCCTTGCTTCTACGAGAGGGTCTTCGTTCATAACGATCATCTCTACTCCTTCTCTCTCTTGGTGGTGATTCGTCTCTTTTACTTCTCCTTTTAGGTGAATCTTCTCTTTTCTTGTAGGGAGCCGTACACTCATTGGAGTAGTGTTCGGGTCTTCCACAATTGTAGCAATTGCGATCACGACTAGAAGATCTTTTGTCATTGTAGGACCTTGACTTGGAACTTCTCTCTTTGCTTCTGTTCTTGTAGAATTTGTTGAAGTTCTTCACCATTAAGCTCAATTCTTCATTGAAGACTTGTTTCCTAGTTGATGTTGTAGGAGCATCACATGAAGCTTTGTAAGCACCACTTGACTTGTCGTGGAGCTCTTCCTTATCCTTGAGTGACATCTCATGAGCAACAATTCTACCAATGACTTCCGTTGGCTTGAGATCTTTGTAGTTGGGCATCATTTGGATCAAGGTGCACACGGTATCATATTTTCCATCCAAGGCTCTTAGGATCTTCTTGATGATGAATTTGTCGATCATCTCTTCGCTTCCTAAGCCGGCAATCTCATTTGTGATGAGAGCAAGCCTAGAGTACATCTCAGTGACTCCTTCACCATCCTTCATTTTGAACTTGTCAAGTTGACTTTGAAGCACATCCAATTTGGATTCCTTGACAGACTCGGTACCTTCATGCATATCAACCAAACTATCCCAAATTTCCTTTGCATTCTCAAGATGGCTGATTTTCTTGAATTCTTCGGGGCACAATCCGTTGAAGAGAATATCGAAGCTTGAGCATTGTATTGCAGCATCTTCATTTCTTCCGTTGTCGCTTCACTATCCGGTTCTTTTCCATCCTCGAAGAAATCACCTTGCAAGCCAATACGCACAACAGCCCAAAAGGCGAGGTTATGACCAAGAATATGCATTTTCATCTTATGCTTCCAACTAGCAAAATTTGTACCATCAAAATAAGGACCTCTACAGTGGTAATTTCCCTCGCTAGACACCATACTCTCCTAGGTTGTGAAACCAAGGCTATGATCACCAATGCTATGGAAATCAAGGCAAATGGAGACCAAAGCTCTGATACCCCTTGTAGGATCGAAAGTAGGTCTAGAGGGGGGGGGGGGGTGATTAGACTAGTTGACCAAATAAAAATCTAGCCTTTTCCCAATTTTAATTGTTGGTAGATTTTAGAAACTAGTACAAGTCAAGCAATCAACCTACACATGCAATTCTAAGAGTATAGCAGCGGAAAGTAAACATTGCATATGAAGGTAAAGGGAAGGGTTTGGAGAAGGCAAACGCAATGTAGACACGGAGATTTTTGGCGTGGTTCCGATAGGTGGTGCTATTGTACATCCACGTTGATGGAGACTTCAATCCACGAAGGGTAACGGCTGCGCGAGTCCACGGAGGGCTCCACCCATGAAGGGTCCACGAAGAAGCAACCTTGTCTATCCCACCATGGCCATCGCCCACGAAGGACTTGCCTCACTCGGGTAGATCTTCACGAAGTAGGCGATCTCCTTGCCCTTACAAACTTCTTGGTTCAACTCCACAATCTTGTCGGAGGCTCCCAAGCGACACCTAACCAATCTAGGAGACACCACTCTCCAAAAGGTAATAAATGGTATGTTGATGATGAATTCCTTGCTCTTGTGCTTCAAATGATAGTCTCCCCAACACTCAACTCTCTCTCACATATTTGGCTATGGTGGAAAGATGATTTAAGTGGAAACCAACTTGGGGAAGGCTAGAGATCAAGATTCTTATGGTAGGATTGTAATATCTTGGTCTCAACACAAGAGTAGGAGGTTCTCTCTCAGAAAATGAGTAGTGGAAGTGTAGGCACGTTCTGATGGCTCTCTCTTGAATGGAGAAGCGGGTGGAGGGGTATATATAGCCTCCACCCAAAATCCAACCGTTATACACATTTGACTCAACCCGGTCAGACCGAATAGAAGAACTCGGTGAGACCGATTCAGTTCAAAATGTGAACATTAGGAATCTCGGTGGGACCGACTGGAACAACTCGGTGGACCGATGTGCAAGGGCTAGGGCAAAACCTCATCTCGGTGAAGCCGATTTCATGAACTCGATGAGACCAATTTCAAAAAAGAGCAAATAGAGAGTTGGTCAAGCAAACTCGATGGGACCGATCGCTCATTTCGGCGAGACCAAAATGTTAGAAAGGGAAACAGAGAGTTTGCAGGGCCATCTCGGTGAGACCGAGATCCGTATCAGTGTGACCGAATCGTTTAGGGTTTCTGGCAGTGGCTATGTCAACTGAACTCGGTGGCGCCGGATAGATCAAATCGGTAGGGCCGAGTTTGACTTGGAGTTTTGGACATATGTGGAAATGAGAAAGTGGCTGAGGGTTTTGGTGCAATATCACTAAGCTCTTTAAGCAAGTCGACAATTTAGCAACACCTCATCCCCTTTTAATAGTATTGGCTTTCCTATGGACTCAATGTGATCTTGGATCACTAAAATATAAATGAAGAGTCTTGAGCTTTTGCCAATATGTGTCCTTAGCATTTTGAGGGGTCCACATCTCTAGTCCATGCCATGCCAATCATTGAACTTTCTGAAATATTCAACTTGAATGGATATTAGTTCAATGAGCTATATGTTGTTATGAATTACCAAAACCACCCGGGGATTAGTTGCACTTTCAATCTCCCTCTTTTTGGTAATTGATGACAACATATATGTCAAAGCTTCGACAAATGATAATATGAATGAAATACATTGTCGCTTTGAGAAGTATGTGATAAGTAAGAGCTCCCCCTAAATTTGTTCATTATTTATAATTTGCTTTTGAATGCAAATGCACAATCGATTAGGATCATGGGTCACTCTTCCATGTCACATACATCTTGGTGGAGCGCTCAAAATGATAAGAGTTAAATAACATGCACTCATCACCAAGCGTACAAGTGATTGATCATACACAAATATCATAGATATAATTATGAAAGCACACATTAAGGCATAGTATGATCAAACACATGATCACAAGTATCTCACGAGCATAACACAAATAGTAGCATAGGAATCAAACAACCAAATGATCAAAGTAGCAAGAGAGGTAAATAAAAGGCAAAACACTCTCTCTCGAAGCCTATGATCTATACACTTTCTCCCCCTTTGGCAACAAGTTACCAAAAAGTTTGAAAACATATAGTGCTATGCGGCACTCTAGGCACGATCTCCGGGAACTCCTGAAGGAGTCTTCTGGCTTGTCGCTCCAGTGTGCGTAGATGGTGTGGAGAGGAGGGCATCTACAAAAGCTTCTGAGGAAGTCTGTGGAGCTGGAGGGGTTGACACTGGAGGTACAACCGTGGCAGTTGCTGCAGGTGCTGAAGTAGTAGTCCTGGTGTCTGTGACAACTGGCACTGCTGATGATCTTTGTGCCCTTGGCACTCTATGGAAAGTATCTGTAGTAGGTCTATCCTCCCTGTCCTCAGCTTCTTCTTGGAGCTTCTCCACAATGGTCTGTATCTTAGTGACCTTCACATCTAGATCATGAAATTTAATCTCAATGATCCTCTCAAGACTTTCTTGATTTTGAGTCAGGGTGGCCAAGCCCTTCTCAATTCTCACTGTAGCCTCAAGCATATAACTGAGTTGATCTTGCTTGGTCTTGAGCATCACTATGGAGGCATCTGGTGCACTTTTTGCCTTCGCTGCTTTTGCAGCCTTTGCTTTCTCTCTCTTCTCCTGGGCTTCTGCACTAGTAGGATGGGATGCATCCATGACAACCTCGTTGTCCTCAAAATCTGGCCTCAGGGGAAGATGCTCTCTATCAAGAAGATATGTCCCGGTTCCCATCTTGGAATTGACCAACATTTGAATGTGAGGGGCATATCCACATGATCTCCTTTGATCAGCAGCTGTTCTCTTCACAGTCTCAACAATCAAGCTCATCACTTTAAATTTCTGAGGTACATCAAACATGTGAAGCAAATTGATTGAGTGACCACGGATCATTCTATGATCTCCTGACTTGGGCAAAAGAGTGTGCCTTAATATGGTGTTGATAGTGGTCAAACCAGACAGCAGATAGTATATTGATCCAAGCTTGTGTGTCTCCAGGGCATCATCAGAAATAGTCTTGTACATGTTGGCCATGGAGTTATGATCCTTCCTAGGCTTGGCATATACATCAGTGTCATTCTCCTCTTCCTTTGGGGCATTGATCAGCTTGGCCCATTCTGAGATAGTAGATTGATACCTTGTACCTTCAGTCATCCAGACAATCTTTCCATCAGGGTAGAAGTGAGCAGTAGAATAGAATTGCATGATCATCTCATCGTTCCACTTAGTCAACTTCTGAGCAACAAACTTGTCCAGACCATTCATTGTAAAGCTCTCATGCACACCTGGGAAATAGTCCTCATTTTCATCAATGTATTTCCAGTCAACCCACTTCATGTCACATACTATGGGCTTCTTGTCCAAAAGGACAATCTCATAGAAATCTTACTGTTCCTTGGTGTGAAAGCGGTAGTCTACAGCAGTTCTCCTCCTACTGGCATAGGGATCAGTCTGTCTCCAAAGTCTCAGACCTGCATCCTTTCTCAGCTTCATATTTTCTGCCACAGGATGATCATCACTATGATCTGGAATCTTGGGTTTCAACTTTCTGAGCACTAGAGACTCTTCTTCTTCTTGAGCTTCAGGCACTGGGGCCTTATTCTTTTCAGCAGCAGGGATGTTCCTAGTTGATCTCTTGGGTGCAGATGGTTTTGGAGCTTGAGCTTGAGCTGGAGGCTTGGGGGCAGACTTGGGCTTAGATGGCAGCCCCAGTCCTTATGGCATCCCCCATAAGCTTCTGAGTCTTTGCAGGAGGTGCAACAGGCTCTTCCTCCTCCTCATCTTCTTCATCAGAATCTCTCATCATAGAAGGTTTGCCAATGACTCTGGCAATGGTCTTTTTGACTCTCTCCTTCCTCTTCTTCTCTTTTCTAGCACCACTTGTTGGCTGTGCTTGCTCTTGAGCAACAGAGGATTGCCTAGCTTTAGACATTGGAGCTCTCTTAGCAGGAGCTTTCTTGGGCATTCCAGGCTTGGTTGCAGTAGCAGCATACTCTTTCTTGAGTACTTTCTTCTTAGAGGTCACCTCCTCCTCAACAACAAAGTCCTCATCCTCAGATTCAGATGTTCTCTTCTTCCTTGTCTTGGTTGCTGCCTTAGGAAAGTTGCTGGGAGTGCTTTTGCTCCACTCATCATAGCTGCTTGAGGGACTAGAGCCCTCACTGAGGTTGACCTGCTCTTCAGATTTGTTCTGACTATCACTGCCCTCTGACATTGCTGAAACTGACCCTGTGAATAGTTGGGTATAGATAGAGTGGATGAGCATCACAAAGTGCAGCTTATTTTGCAAAAATATTGAGACAAAAACTTAATTTTAGTTTTCTGCAGAAAGCATTTCGGAGCTACCGATTTGACAAACTCAGTGACACTAAAGCACTAACAAAGTCTAAACACACAATTTTGGTCAGACCAAAATGTAGTTCGGTGACTCCGAGATGCTAGGGTTTCACAGATAAATTGATTTCGGTCGCATCGATCAGTACACTTCGGTCAGACCGAGTTGTACTTGTGCAATGGCCAGGGCCAATCGGTGTGACCGAGATCCTCAGATCGGTCGGTCCGAGATGAGTTCGGCGGAAACCTAACTCTAAGTTTTTGCAACAAATCTATTCTAAGGAATTCTTTTGGTGGATAGATCAATCTCATGCGTGGGAAGAACATAGGCATTATACTTTGTGCAAGAATCAGAGTTATGGAAAGCACAAAGGGTCAAATCCGTACCCTAACTTGGTGACGGATTTGCTACGGTGGCAACGGTGGTGAGAATTCCGTTGACGACGGTGGGGACCAGTGACAGGGGATCACTGGCGACGACGGCGATGATCCGGAGACCAGGGCGGCAGTGCTGGGGCGCGGGCTCGTGCGGTTGAAGTGATTTTCAACTGTACGGGTACGCAGAGTATAAATACCCAGACGCTGTCAGTGTGACCGAGTGGAACTACTCAGTGGCACCGAGATGCAAAACTACTAGCAGTTGCTGCAACTCGGTGTGACCGAATGGTTCTAATCAGTTGCACCGAGATTGAAAACCTAGATCAACTTAATGATTTTGGTGAGACCGAATAGGAGTGAGTTGGTCTAACCAAAAGGCATTAAGAGGTTTTGGAAGTTAAGCCCTTGACGGATCGGTGGCTCCGAGTGCTCCTCACCCGGAGGGTCCGAATTCGACTTGTTCAAAATTTGTGATGTAGCATGAATAGAGTTTGAGACGAGAAAAAGCATAGATAGCTAGAGGGAGTACTTAGGCATTCTTGTCCATCCATTTGGCAAAAAAAAACCAAACAATCAAAGCAACAAATGGATGTCCTCGAATGGAGAAAATTATGCAACCAACATGCTCACACAATAAGATGGCAAATAAAACATGTGGCAAAGCATGCACAAACATTCTAGCATCTATCAAGCAATTGGCGATGACTAGGTCATCTATATATGAGTATATTGACTTAGGAGTCAAATGAGAACATAAAGCATTGTTGTGTTCACACCATTAGAGTTGCTTTAGCTCAATTCTTAGAGCAAAGCTCCCCCTAGATGTGATAACCCCCCTTAGAGGGATGAACTAACCTTGGGTTTTGGAGCAATATCACTAAGCACTTTAAGCAAGTAGACCATTAAGCCACACCTCATCCCCTTTTAATAGTATTGGCTTTCCTATGGACCCAATGTGATCTTGGATCACTAAAATATAAATGAAGAGTCTTGAGCTTTTGCCAATATGTGTCCTTAGCATTTTGAGGGGTCCACATCTCTAGTCCATGCCATGCCAATCATTGAACTTTCTGAAATATTCAACTTGAATGGATATTAGTTCAATGAGCTATATGTTGTTATGAATTACCAAAACCACCCGGGGATTAGTTGCACTTTCATAACGGCCCTCCACTATGTAGGCCAAAACACGTGCAAAATTCACTTCTGATGCATTTGGCATCGATGCCCTCAATTGCTAACCTGTTGCCCCAATCTGGATCACCTGCTTTTCTCCGGTGCCAAATTAACTCACGCAATGAAAAAACACTTGCGTGGGAGAGGGAGAGGACTGAGGCAATAAAAAACACTTGTTTGGTAGAGGGAGAGGCTGGTGTAGTTGGTTTGATTGATTTGTTTATACATGTCGGTCTGTGTGCACAACGGTGCCAACTCTCTCACATTGCTAGAGCGGTGCCAAAATCTTTTGATTTGACATTGATGCGTATTATGTGGCATACTTTTGAGAAATATGGCATCGGCCACATAGTGGAAGGCAACAAATGCCCAAGCTCTTCACGTGCTCCTAGGTAAATGAGAGGAAAGAGAAAGAGAGAGAGAGAGTGAAAAAATATCATTAGCCTTAGAGCCAACCCTATCATATGAACGAATGATATTGGTACCTCTTGATGACACGGCAATCTTATACAACCAGTTGCTCTAATATGTTCTCTTCTTTTGCAGATAAAAAAAGACCCGAAAGTGAAAAATGTGCTGCACTATAACAATCTCATCGAATTCCTTGATCTCCATCTTATAGAAATTGATTTGATCGACTACCGAGGCAGCACATCTGAGATTAAATTGGCCAGGTTCTTTGTTCTGGAGGCAAGTGTGCTCAAGGTAATGAGGTTGGCGTTCTCTGGCGCAACAATGAATGGCGTGCTGATCACCGCAAGCGTCTAAGCCTAAATGACAGAGTCTCCGCAGAAGCTGAATTTGTTTTTGAAACATCAAGTCGCCAGAGACTCAAAAATTTATTTTCCCATTAGTGACTTGTCAGGGCAGTGGCTTTTAGTTTGTACGATAATGCTGCATCCACCTAAAGTAACGAAAGTTCTTACGTAAACTTCCTAATAATTCCCTCTTCGTAGGTGCAGCATTACTCCTAGCATTTGTAATATCAGTTTAAAACTTGTAATATTACGACTATCCAGCACGAGGTACTATGTTACGATAAATGTTCATGTGCATAGGTGCGGCAACGATATACCCATTACTCGAGTACAATATTTATTATTACCAGCAAGAGGCCCATGCGTTGCACGGAACATCAAGATGCATTTATACGAGCTGTTTATCTTGTGGGAGATGAAGATGAATGAGGGAAGGCCTTATCTGCAAATGTGGAGAGGGGTGCGGGTATCTTTTTGCAAAATTTCCATAGTTTGCTTTCTATCCGTCATATATAGATCGGACGGTCTATATTGTAGGATGGCAGGCACACCATCATCACCAACTCGGTTTTTTACTAGCAAGATGCCCGTGCGTTGCACGGAACATCAATATGCATTTGTATGAGTAGTTTATCTTGTGAGAGAAAAGGATGAATGAGGGAAGGCCTTATTTGCAAATGTGGAGAGGGGTATGGGTATCTTTTTGCAAAATTGCCATAGTTTCCTTCCTATCCGTCAGATATAAATCGGACGGCCTATATTGTATGCGTTGGATCTAGATCTGACGCATACAAAGCAAACTGCTGCAGTTTTGCAAAAAGATGCCCGCACTTGTTCCCTATTCACAAACAACTCCTTGTCGCTCACAATCAGCCTTATCTCTTCTCCACCACATCTAGAAGGCCATGGAACAATCTGGCATGATGGCCGCTGCCGGCGCCGTCCACCCCCAATCTTGGTGTTCCGTGCAATGCACGGGCATCTTACTCGTATAAGAAAAGAGTAGAGATACTCGTGGCAATGCACGGGAAATTATGTCGAACATGGCTAGTTGTAAGCAGGCTAGCTCTACAGCCATGATGATAGTGACTGCAAACGGTGAGGCTGACTTTGGTATGCCGAACACGGCGCCTACACTCAGGTGTCATCTCTGGCGCAGGGTCTTATCACTTCACTGTGAGGAGCAGCACGTAATAATTTGACCAATGGGTAGTACAGTACTACTACATTGGTAGTACTACTACTAGTACTAGCACCACCATCTGGATTTAGTAGTACTACCACCTCTGTCTGGATTTAGTATTTGACTAGCAATATCTAGTAATGCATGTCACAAAAAATATACCACTCCCTCTATAAATAAATACATGGAGTATTGTTTTATTCGGTTTTGAACATAGTTCCCGATGATATTATACACTCTCCCTTCCGGTAGATGGATCAAATCTGAAATCTCATCAATCAGACTACTATTGTACTCACCGAGCGGTCAGCTTGGTAAGCTACCAACAAAAAATTGCAATCAAAGACTACTATTGTACTCCCTCCGTACTGGTGCATTAGTCACATTACGAAAACCAAATAATCCCAAAACTTTTAGGCGCGGTGCATTAACTACCCACCTCGTTCCCTGTTTTTTGCCACGAAAAAAGAAATCACCCAATAGGAGACGTGGGGTGCGTATGCATTCAATGACTTGAGACTACTTAGCACAACATGCAGTGCTCAATTCTCTTTATGCAATGACATTAATTACAAAATACTACTCCTACCTCTGTCCTGGTTTATTGGCCCCTTAGTATTTTGTGCCAAATTTTGACCATAGATTTAACTAAAATAATAATAATGCATGTCACCAAAAATTGTATCATTGGATTCGTATTTGAACATAGTTTCCAATGATATTATTTTTGGTTACATGCATTAACATTTTATTAGTTAAATCAAAGGTCAAAACATGGCGCAAAATGCAAAGGGGACCAATAAACCAATAAACATCAAAGTTCTCTCATTTTGCCCCAACTTGGTCTCGGTGAGTATACTGCACCGGCATGGAGGGAGGGCCGAGAAGTAGATGGCCAACACACACGTGAATGCAACGCAGTCTGCACTTCACATATAAAGGCTCCCCGCCAGTCCATCTACGAAATCCTATGCACCTACGCACCCTAACCAAGGGCAAGAGTGACCACTCCAATCGCAAGATCAGTTGACTAGAAGCTAGACCCATGGAGGTGATGAGCGCGAGCATGAGCCGGCTATGCCAGATGGTCCACGACGCCGGCCTGCGGCCCTGCACCGAGGAATGTCTCCAGGTCGTGCTTGAGGACGCCAGGGCGAGAGGCCTCTTAGACGACAGCTTCGTCTCCTTGTTCGACGAGGTCCTCGTCGGCTTCCTCGACAAGTTCATCATCATCAAGAAGCTCGTGGATGACCTTGACGTACGCCTCCAGCCCACGCGCCCAGGCTCTGCGATGCCCGCCACCCTCAACGGCTTCTATGGTGACAACCTCTTTGACGAAGTGGTGGCCCTGCGACTGCCCGCCGTCGCACCGGAGAATGTCCACCTCGAGGTCGCGGTCGCCGTGCAGCGCCTGGCGCAGCAAGACACCATCGACATAATCACCCACGTCTACGAGCAAATTGTCCACAAGGACTACTACGTGCAAGAGGAGGACGATAAGACGATGGCCTTCTTGGACTGCAGGGCAACCTTGGACGGCATTGTTCAGAAGCACGTTGAGCTTGCCGCCAACGCTGCTGCTCCTCACACGTCGGTTGGTGACCTGGCGCACTAGGGCGTGAGGATGTCGTTGATGGATCCGTATGTATCTTTATCTTTCCGTCAATTCCATGCAGTAGTATATTGTAATTATCTTACCTTTCGCATCAACTTCATAATTTTCGTACGTACCATGCATGAACTGCGCCAGAACCAAACTTCTCATTACTCTAGGGAAAATTGTTATTTCTATCTATCGGTCGCGCCAAGGAGCAGAACCAATTACAAGTTACACGTTCAAAAGGAAAAGCCTCGCCCCTCTGTAAATTGCGTCTTTTCGCCATCCCTTCTATAAGAAAAAGGCAGTGCTCCTGCCGGTTCCTCAAAAAAAAGAGAAAAGCCTGCCGTGTTCGCGTCGCACCCCCACACGATTCGTCCGACATGCCGCTCAAGGGGGAATCCGTGCTGTGTTGCATTTTCACTTACAAGTGGGACCGCAGTTGAGCAAACCGACTATCGGCAAACCCCCACCCCGCCCACCGCGTGGTGGCTGAGCTAGAGAAAATAGGAGGGAGAAGAGATAGCTGTAGCATAGAGTCCAAGAAAATTGGTATCAGATGGGACTCGTGTGGGTGGCGTGTGCCGTACTGCTAGATGTGAATCCTAGTTATGGCCCATGCCACCCCACTATTAATCGAAGTGCTGGTTACCTAGAGCGAACACCACTAGGCCATACGATACACCACTAGTACTAGTAGTACTCACATTGTCGCGAAATTTCCTGGACTCCGTGCTCAGCCCTCCTCTCTCTCTTCTCAGCCAGCCAGCAGACGCGCGGAGTATGCCCATCATCTGTTTGCTCACATTTGGTCCCACATGTCAGTGAAAACGCAAGACGACCCACTGAACCTGCACATCTTTCACCTCGACGTGCTGGTGATGAAAAATAAATCCAATAAAGATCTTCGGTGGCCGCTTTTGGAGTTACTCAAGAGTAAGATTCTAGTATTTACAGTTTAACCCAGATGCACAACACGAACTCCTACCTTCAACTAGCACTCCATTTTCTTGCATGACACGACCTGGATGCTGGATGTCCCACGTATTGGCAAAAGGAGGAAGAACTCGACCAAATCTTCTCCACATTTAGACCGGAGGAGTAGGAAACACGGAAAGCCCTGTGCCTACATCATACGTACAAGCCCACCTCATGCTATCGCCATATTTCTCGGCCTTCATGTGACATCTAGCTCTAGTTGATGGTATACTACTACTAAGACTAACTATTGTACTAGCATACTCCACTATTAGGTTGGCTCTATGTGATGTGTCAACTTCATATAACCGGATGCTGGCTACACTACTACGGTACTCACACTCCAAGAAGTGACTCGAAAACCATTCATAAATTGAGTTTATGACATGCATATGCAAATGTACCATTCATTACATACAACAAGTCATCAACACACAACGACAACGAGGATACATGTTGGATTATAGATTATTTCCAACAAAACATTCTAGTAAATACTAAAGTTTTTATCACACAACAAATAACAAGCAATGAAATGAACTTCAACTCAACCAATCCTCGGCGTTGGAAACGCTTGCTTTGAACCATAAGTAAGCCTCTGGGAAGGGCCAGCTATTGTCAATATCGAGACCAACGCAGGACTCATCATCCAGGCTGAAGCGGACTATATCAGGACGCATATTGTGATAGCCAGGGTAGGGAACCATAGCAATGTCCGAGGTATAGATACAGTTGCTTCTCATAAATGGTAGTAACGTTGTGCCAACAGCAGCTGGATCGCCTTTCACCATCATTGGATAGTTTTGTCCAAGGAAGAGCGAGTTTTCTCCAAGACTATCAATACGGAACCAGGCAGAAGGTGCTGGCGCTAGCACACTAGTATCCATCCCGAATACCCTGCAACGGATGTTGGAATAGGTACGGAGAGTGCGACCATGGGAGACAACACCTGCTTCCTTAGTAACATCAGCAGTGCCCTGTATACATACAAGAAGAGGTGATCCATCGGAATAAGTTGCCAGGCGCCACTGAGTATGTAGGTCCTGCTCGTCATCATCACCATCGTTATCTCCCCCTTGGTTACAAATTTTTTCAAGTATAGGTGGTGGAATGTTCACAGGACCTTGGAAACACAAGAAGGTTAATTAGTACGGGGATACTAACTCGCATGCACATGGATGAAACAATTCTAATTATGGTGGAAGACAAATGTACCGAAACAATAAGGATTCCATGCAAAAACAGTACCATGAGTGGTGGCAACAAACACAAGACCCTCGTATTGAATTGCATCACAGTACTCATCCGTGTACAGAAATTGATTTTTGAGCAATATCCATCGAGGCGTGGAAGTAAGGACGGCAACAAGCTTGTCGAAGTTAGCAACAACATGATAGTTTGTGTAATCCCAAGAGCGGTTGGGAACTCGACAAATTGCTATCTTCTGTAGACGACAGTCACCATGATCGTATTTGAACCTATGTAGATCATCTGTGTGCTCAACCTCAGGGCACCCTGAGATTTTTGGAAGTGGAGCCCGGTGACGAGTGTACACATTCAAAAGTTCCCACTCGCAGTTGTACCCAATATAAACAACCCAATCTCCATTTGCGCCTGCCCAGGCCTTACCCTTAAGCGATGGCATCTTAACGTCGCATGTATCATTATCAAGCGGCATCAACTTGCACAAGGCGAGGCTTCCGTCGTCCCCGCGCCAGCGAGCAGGGTCATGGCAAAGAAGATAGGGGAGATCAAACCGCTCCTGAACCCTTGGGTTCTTTGTAATGATGTTATTTGTTGAGTCGAGAATGGTCTTGAACGAACCTGCCATGCTAGCTGAGGTGATGACATCGCACTGATCAATGAGTTCCTCCACCACGTCATATTTCAGATCGGGGCAAGAATAACGGGGTCGTTTCCGACCTGCTCCCTCCATGGAGAAGACGATCGAACAATGGCAGAAGGAAGGGTGATGGCAAATGGAGGGAGGAAGAGCGCGCGACAACAGTTCCAAATTGAGAGGGAAAGGCGAAGAGGTGATGGACGGTTGCCACGGTATAGGAAGAGGCGCCCCGGCCTACATAGACGTCTGTTCGGAAATTGTACAAAAGGACTCGCCGTCGTCTCACTGACATGTTGGAATGGGAACACATGTCAACGAAACATGGTGTGTCATTTCTCGTGCAAAATGCGATCTGGCCGCGTTGGCCCGAGGTGCCGCATTATTTCTCGACTTTATTTTTTTAATTAATGACATGCCATTCAGTTTTGAAGCACAACTAATTGTTACTGTATGCAGAGAAAATATAAACTACTCTACCACTACTCCACCTCTAGTACTAGTATAAAAAAAGATATATAGGCTGGAGCTTAGCGCTTGCTTGCTAAGGGCCGCCCACTTGCTTCTCACACTATCACCCTCTCTCCAGATCTAAAAAAGATGGCGGTGTCCCCTCTCTCTCCCTCCTCACAGGTGGTCACAGATCCGCCAGGATCCCATCCGCCGGGGAAGAAAATGACGTGCAGCGTTGACGCACTCGTCGTCGGCGAGCGAGGTGACACACTGACGATAAGGCCATCCTCTCAGACCTAGCGCCCACGTGGGATGGCCTCCATCCCCAAGCTCGCTGCCGTAGTGTGTGCGGAGGACGACGACCACGAGTGAAGCCACTTCCCGCCAACCCTCAGGTATGCTACCTCTTTTCGAACCATAATCTTGTTCTATTGCCCCCATCTGCCATGTCGCTGCATGTGGTTCTTTTTCCACTCCACCATCTCCCCAATTTGCTATCCTCTGCTCTGCTGGTCACACAGACAAAAACCTTAATTTGCACTATTAAAGGAAACCCTACTTCATGCAGACTAATCCATGTCTGGGTTGAATAAGGAAAGGAAGGGAGAAAGTACTGTCGAAGAGACTAGGTATCGAACCCGCATCTAGGTTGAAAAGGGGAAAATCAGTAGCTAAGGAACAAGTCTCGTGTCTCTTGGTTGAAAAAGCATAGAAAGGCATGACAACGCAATAGAGAATGACCAGGTCGATCGGTTTGTTGTCCTCACATAGGAAAAAGGTGGCTAAAGAGAACAAAAATCGGACGTAATCCACATATGCTGCCTGGATATTTGTTGCTCTGGGCAACCATCCCTCCCTCACCACTCTATGCGTCTGTGGAGGTACATTGTACTGGTGCACCCACTGTTCGAATGGGCCTCCCAGGCTCTTATTGCCACTTTTTTGTTGTTAGTATAACGCCACCGGTAAAGTCAAGCAATGCTACTGCTAAAGTGGTGCCACATTTAACTAATGTCGCACTCAGTCTAATGCCACCGATAAATTTAAGCAACGTCGTTTAATGTCACTGGATTATTTCAGGGTTAGCTGTTGATTGTGGATGTATTAAAGATTTTTCAGCTAAGGCATTCTAATGCTGTTGCATAGCCAGTATACCAACGATGAAACTTGTTACTACCTTTAGATTTTTGCACTGTTAATGCTTATAGATTACATACCTCACTTTCATGAGATAAGTCAATTTTTTTGTATAGTGTCACCAAAATGCCAAGGCACTGATGTCATTTTATTTTGGTTAAACTACATAAAAAATTATGAAGAGAAGAGGAAAGGTCAAGAGTGGGCACCTCCTCCTCCGACTGTTTTCTTGATTCGATTGATCAAGTTTTTATGTTTGATCGATTATCAAGATTGGATAACAATTTTTTAGGTCCCCTCGAGTTCGAAATGATATTTACCTTGAAGGTACATGGTTTGCAATTTTTTTATACTGTCATTAGTTAATAATGCTAGTTACCTTCAGACTTTTGTATTTGGTTTAATGCTGTTGCACAGCTAGTATACCAATGCTGAAACTTGTTACCTTTACATTTTGTATAGTTAATTCTTATAGAAATCTTCCAGTGCTAGCTTATGGAAATCTGTTCAGTAAAACCATTGTACCGTACCCCGTAATAAAAAAACTACTCTACTGTTGCACTAGCCACTGAATTAGTGTATATTTGTACTATTTGAATGGTGTTGCATTAGCGTATGGACATATATAAGGTGTGGCAAGCTTTCCCAGATATGTGCTCAAGAAAACTACTACATGTTTTTCTAAATACTAGACATTTGGGTACTTTAAATTGAACTGCGAAAACGTCTTATATTAAGGAACAGAGGGTGTAGAGTTCACTCAAATTATGCCGGTAAAGCTAGTCACACCTTTGTTAAATTTAGTGTTCATTATGTTACCAGAGGAGGTCTGCATGTTTGTCTCTAATGCCTGTCGATTACATACTTGACATCATGATGTAATGGTAAGTCATTGCTTTTTGTACAGTGTCACTGAATTGTCAAGGTGGTTATGGCGTTTTATTTTAGTTGAACTGCACAAAATATGCTTAAAAGAAGAGGAAAGGCCAGGAATGGTTCAATCTTTCAGAAAATACTATGTATGCCTTCCTGACATCAGCCGCTGTTGCCTTATTTATTCCTTCAAACAGGTGGTTAGAAACAGTCTTGCTACCTTTTCCCATTAAGAAATTGGAATGCTTATATTTGTGAGTCTATGCTTCAACTAGTGCCACTTTTATAGTAATCACACTTTCAATATCTGTGTAAACAGGGATGCTCGATTTTAGTGGAACTTCACAAAAAGTCCAAATGGTTCAACATTATGAGCATGTTTTCTTCCGAACCGGTATATCCAATTGGTGGCACTATGAGCTGTTCATTACGAAGGTACATGGTTTGCTACTATCTTGCTACTCTTTTTGTACTGTCATTAGATAGTAATATTAGTGGTTTGCATGTGAATCTATTGGCAGGGTGGTCCTACATTGGAGGTGCAGGACATGATTCAATGATAGGATGCTCAATTTCGGTTGTATCGATTTCACCTCTTCCATCACTGCGAACATGGATATCCTTGGTCTGATGAAGAATAGGCGCTATATTTTTGCTCTGTACCAGCAAATCAATTCAGTACGAAATTGTCCAGGGCAAAACATGACAGTATCAAATTGTCCAGTGCAAAACATGACAGATGGTAAGGGGAAACGACTAGAAGAGACGTGTTTAAATCGAAAATACAAGGTGCGGTATATGTTTACTAGCTACTTGATATTTGTGCAGACAGATGTCTGCCCGTTGCTATTTGGCAAACAAACAAAGTGACCTCAATTTTGGTGGAACTGCACAAGAGAATAGTACAGTCACTGCATGCAGTGCCATTTGAAAATAGACACAGAAAGATTGGATAGTCACTTCATGGACTGCACAAAAGTAGTACTGTACTATTTATTGGCCAACACTAGGTGCTTCATTGCTTTGGGCTGATTATACAATGGGCATCATTTTTCCTAAGTTAAAGTTTGTATTCCGAAAATAGTCTCCACTACAAAAAAATACACTTCCGTGATGATACGCGTTTGTCATAGTAGGTCACGTTTTCTGCCATGCATGTACATCCATGACAATTTTATGACAGAATCAAGATAGTCATACCTGTGCTGCCGTAGAAGTGTTCCATGACAATACCAAAATTATCATCACGGAAGTGTCCACTTCCATGACGATAAATGTCGCGTCATGGAAGTGCTTTCGTCAAGGGTAACCGACACATGGCATCCACCGTAACGGGTCGCCATTAAGCTATCGGGTCTGGTTTTGGATCCGATAACCCGCTAACAACCATGACCAATGGCGATTTTCCACGTGTAAAATTCTCATTGCCGGACGGAACCACGTGTCAGCTCCGCGTTGGCAGAGATGTCACTCATCCAATGGGCGAGATGCGCCTATGATATGTTGACACATGGACCAGCCCAAAAGTGGCCCATAAAGATTAAATGGGCTGGCCTAGCTAAAGGCCCACAAGATTTTGAAGACACTAGTGGGCCCCGTTAACAGGCTGCCATGTTTTGGGCCAAATGCCGGCCCATATTTGATCCGGTCCATTAACAGTCTGCCATGTTCTGGGCCTAATAAGGGCCTATATGAGATCTGGCCCGTTAATAGCCTACCACGTTCTGGGCCATATTACGGCCCATATCAGATCCGGCCTGTTAAGAGCTTTTCATTCTTTGGGCTAAATTATGGCCCATATCAGATTCGGCCCGTCAACTGGACGCTGTGCTTTTGGGCCCTCTTGAGGCCTGGTTAGGATTTCTGTTTGCTAAAGGCCCATTTAATAGTACGGCCTGATATTAGTTTTGGCCTGTTAAAGGTCCGTTTAACATTTCGGCCCTATATTTATTTCAGCCTGTTAAAAGCCCGTCATATAGTTGGGCCTAATTATGGCCTGCTTTCCATCCGGCCTGCTCACAGCCGATAATCTGATTGGGCCAAACAAGGACCGAGACAATTTTGGCCTGTTAGCGGCCCGTGATGTGATTGGCACAATCATGGGCCGGGGTCTATTTCGGCCTGCTGTCGGCTTGTGAGCTGTTCGGCATGTTTCAGGCCCAACCTACTTTTCAGCCTACTAAAAGCCCATTGATTTTCTTTCCAAAATAGGGCCGGCATTTTACTCGGCCTATTAAAAGCCCGAAACTACTAGTGGGCCAGTTTACATTTAGGCCTGTTAACGGACCAAGATGACTGGGCCCATGATGTGGCCCATATATAGTGATTTGCATGACGGCCCGATTATCTACCGTAATTTTACGGTTTGGCCGGTTTACTTTTCATTGAGCGAAGACAGGATATATATACAGTAAAATAACTGCAGCATCGTGAATAATTAAAAACCTAGACTATACAATAAAGAAATTACAGCATATTACATCCATTGGGCATCAAAGTCCGCCACTATGATAATAAAGCACAAGCAGACAACTGATTACATACACTGGGCATCAAAGATCGCCACCAGTGCAAATAAACACGCCGACAAAATAATATACAAAACCGACATCACTTCAATAGAGTTCAAGAAAGGTTAGCCCTGCTGGGGAGCTGCAGTGCAAGCAGCTAAGCAAGTTGATGAGACTACGCTTGTTTGACGCTTATATCCTCCTCACTCTGAAAGAGAAACAAGCAGACAAATGATAGGTTCTGCACATATAAGTATCAGTGCTAACAATTCATCACATTTCTTATTGGCGAATAAAGAGACACCGTTTAAAATAGCATTAACACAATATGGTATTGTTCAGGTTAAGACATGGCAGGAAATGACATTGTGAAGGAGTTGGCAGCTCACGACACCACTGGATTACAGATCAAGAACTCATAAGTATCAATGGTTAGTGTGCTATCAATTTATCCCATTTCAGATTGGCAAATAAAGAGACGGTTTAAATAATAGTAGAATGATATGACATTGTTCATAGTTAAGACATTGCAGAATATGACATTGTGCTGTAGTGGGTAGTTTCACCACACCACTGGATTACGGATCAAGAACAGAAGCATACATGCAGTGCAAAAGAAGATCACTTGCTCTGTATAGTTTAATTTACATGGTATGAAGAAGGAACTTGGTTGTACAACTGAAAACTTAAATTGAGAAGGATAAACTTTTGTTTATGAACTTCATAATAAACTTTAAACATGCAATTTGATGCAAACACCAAAAATAAACAGTAGTTGCAGTCATGCCTAACCAAATATACACAACAAAGTTTGAAGGCTTGAGAAGGAAAAACTTACATTAGTGGTGAAGACCGGCTCTATAAAGCCCTTGTCCATGCTGATGGGGGGCAATTCAAGAAGTTTACCACAGAATCTTCTTCATAAGCATTGCCTTTATTCTACACTTTGTTAAGAGTAAATATAGATGTGATAATATAAGAAAAAATGGAGAATATTTAAGATAAGATGAAGAGTGATGCTACATAACCAAGCAGCTATAAATGTAAGTACATCAATACATGCAAAAGGTACAACCAAGAGCAATGCAGAGCTAAACTTCTTCAGTACCATTGGTTTTATCCAACCTTATGGTAAGAGTAAATATAGATCTGATGTGTAGAAAATGGAGGGCAAAGGAAAATAAGCTGCAGAGTGATGGTACATGAATAACTAGCTGTCAATATAAGTACACTGATAAAGGACAGCAGGTACTTACAAGAACAATGCAGAGCTAAACTTTTTATTGGCATTGGGGATATTCTACATTAATGTAACCATTAATACAGATCTGATAATTTGGAGCGAACAATTGATAAGCAAGCTATCATGCATACTGCTGTCACATAATGAACCATGCATGAATGCAAGTACAGTGATACAGGACAACATGTACTAACAAGAGCAAAGCAGCGGGCAGCATATTTGCGATATCCTGTCGTCCTTTTCAAACCGGAATTCTTCTTCGAGCAGATTTCCTGCAAAAGAGATCCGTAAGGCACATGCGGAAAAGTAGAAGTTCAAATTGTTATGTGATATCATAGACAGTACCTCATCCTGGGTACGAGACCAGTGCATAACAAGGTTTTTCCATTCAATGTCTTCTAAATTTAGCACAGGAGACTTCACCGGAAATTTGTTTATAGACTTGCCATCAAAGTGTGTTTTCCTCAGGTAACACCGATACTGCTGCAATGCTTCCTTGAAAAGCGCAAGCAAGCTTTGCTTGTCATGACTATCCAGATTGACCCTCACCTACTTACAACAATGTAATGTAAATCATTGATGTGTTCAATCAGCAGAAAACAGGAAAGTAATCACCATGAATAATAGCACTTACACGTAAGTAGGACAGGAAGATGTGAAAATGGTGTTTGTCTTCACTATAATCTTCCCATGATGGGAATATATGCACGTAGTCCCTAACAACATTGAAATCATTGTCTTTTAAACTGGAATAACTGGAATGGGGTTAGAATCTGTAGGAATTGGTCGTCTCTGTAGTTGGGATAGGTCTTCGGCCGGTGGACTTGCTGTACTTTTTGCTGGAGTGGGATTTTTCTGTGGTACGGCTGGTGCTATGGCAACTGAAATCGGCATACCTTTTGCTGGAGTGTAGGTCCTGTGTGGTGGGGCTAGTGGTGTGGCCAGTGAAGTATGGGTATAGTCTTGTGGAGTCGGTCCTACGTTTTGTGTCACTGGTTGTAGAGCCAATATAAGTGGGGTGCTATCTGATTTCTCCGGCACCACCACGTTTTTCAAGGACTTTGCTGGTGCTCCTTCAGGTTCGGCAATCACACTCTTCCTTTTTGATGTCTGATGCACAAGAACATCATTTGAGTGAAAAAACATGGTATGATGACAGATGGAATATGTATTGATAATGGATGGGCATGGCATCTTGACATATATGATGAGTAAACTAAGCAGATGGTGGTGCAACAAAGTAGAAGAAATGTAAGACACCTTATGCAAGATACGCGCAATCAATAAAACCTTGCCAAATTAGAACAGGCACCTTGATGGGTGAACATGACATGCCATCTGCCTTCGACTCCTCGAGGTCAGAATAGTCATTAGGATCATATTCTGAACAAGAATCTGCAGGTGGGGAGCGTATGAGTTTCATTGCATCCAGAATGGAACTCAATGCCTTGGTGCCAATTTTGTTAGTCATTGCAGTGTTCCACAATATTCTTCTGATGCGCGCATTCTCATATTCATTGTGATTACGTACAATATCTGAGAAGCATGAAAACATAAATAGTAGTGAGATTATCTTTGTAATGTAGAGGATATTCTAATATAGGGGCTCCCTGTAAACCCTTGTGTGCTATCATTGGATTTTGATGAGAGAGCCCATGTGTGCTGTAATATGGTGCGTGAATTAATATAATTTGGCACAAGTACACAAAAAAATAGGCTCCAGAAGTAAGGATAGTTGGCAGATGATAGGTTCATAATATACTGTATAGAGATTTTATTGCCAAACCATGATAACAAGAGCACACAGCAACTAGGAAGATCGTAGTGTACATAAAAGGGGTACACCAAAACCAGCATATATAAATCGGGAAAGTGGAACTGACTGGAAAACACGATATTGTATTGCCGCTACTAATTGAAAGCCTATCAATCACATACAGGCCAGCTCTATCAGCTGTTGACTGCAGATGTCCCTGCTCCCCTTCCTGACAAGGAACATACTGTACGTACTAAATACAGAATAACAAAAGAGGAACATGTTAAAGAACAGAAGAGGAAGCATATTCTTGAGATTCCGCTTCTTTCCATACAATGTTGGTTGCCCACTCATGATGAATAATAGCGCCCAAAGAAATGCAATTCCATGCTGTCTCTCTATATGTGGCCACATGCATTTGGAAAATCAAGTGGGAGCATTAGCTCACCAATTAAATGTGTGTCTGTTAACTAATATCAGTATCATATCACAATTCATATTTGAAGAAGTAAGCTTTGGACTTATGATTGGTGTGTTGTTTAGCTTCAAGAGTGGAGTGCTGCTAGTGCAACACAAAGCAGCTACACAGATCATAGTGTAGATATAACGGGAAAACCGTAAGCATCACAAGTAAAATCAGGAAAGTGGAACTTGCTGGAAAATATGGGCTACTATTGCCGGTACGGCTAGAAAGGCTTTGGATACCAGCTCTCTTCAACTGAAGGTGCGGTACTGTTAATATCAATGTAACTCTCAAAGGCGACACAACTCCCCGCATTTCCTTGCTAATCTTATAGGATTTAAGTGGCAGGCCACTACAATTCCTATTCCTATGTTTACAAAATCCTATGAATCAAAGAGGCCCAAAGAGTTGAAAGTGTCCATCACAACCGAACGAATAGACCTGTACACTGCAAATGTCCCTGCTCCTCTACACTACAAGGAACATACTGTACTACTATTATACTCCCTCCATTCCAAAATATAAGTCTTTGTAGAGATTTCCACTATGGATCACATGCAGATGTATACAGATACATTTTAGAGTGTAGATTCACTCATTTTGCTCCATATGTAGTCCATGGTGGAATCTATACAAAGACTTGTATTTAGGAACAGAGAGAGTACTTATTAAAGAAGAACAGAAGAGGAACATGCTAAAGAAGAGCAAGCAGATTTTGGATAATAAAATGTTCGTTGCGCAGTGCCCACACATGATGAACCAGAGTGCATTAAGAATGCAACTCCCTACTGTCTCTCTATATGTGGTGCACGTGCTTTTCTAAAGTAAAGTAGGAACATTAGCTGACCAATTAAACTATATCTATTTTATTAATATCAGCATCATATGAGATTCGTATTTGAGCAACAAGTTTGGAATTATGAGTGGCACGTTGTTTAGCTTGATGGATTGAGGAGCAGTGCTAAGCAGCTACGATGATGGTACTGAATATAAAGGAATGTCTGCATGCAAGTTGCGTGACTTTCGTCATTTGGGTCAGTCGACCATTTCAGGCGGTTGTATGAGGATCCTACGTCTCCTAACCCTTCTTCTTCCTCGTCTCTGATTCTTCCCCTACAGAACACCGCATGGGCCACCGGCCCCGACCCCCCCGCCCTCCCCTGAACCGCCCCCACCACCTGTGTTCCTCCGCCACCCCCACCCCCACCCCTGCCCCCACCCGCGTTGAGTTTTTTTTGTTTAGCGAGGCCCCACCACCGCCAGGCCACCGCCCCCACAACCACCGTCCCCACCCGAGCCCCTTCCTTCCCTCCGGTGAACTCCGGCGAGCTCTCAAAATTTGGCTGACCCAATTTTGAAATTTAGTCTACTGTCATTTAACTAGTGTGGAATATAAAAGGGGAAAACCATAAGCATTGCGAGTATAGTGTTGAGCGTGCCATGGCGGATCTGAAGGTGCAAACCGGATAAAGGCAACTTTGCAACCAATGTTTGCTTTCAACTAACAAGTAAGATCCTAAGTGATGGACAAGAAATCACAGTAAAGCAGTGGCGATCTATTTTCTTGCTGTGATAAATAAGTTGAGCAAATACGAAAGAGTACCGCCTCTGGTGTGGCGTCGTGTATGCATCTGCTGAGAATATGACGGTGCTGCGGTAGCGATGGCTGTCGGTGGCGTGGAAGCAGATCTAGGAGGGTAGACGGCGGCGGCGGGGGGAAATATCCCAGCGCGGTGGACGAGACAGTCGTAGGAGCGGCGCCGTCAAGGTGGACGATGGCGGGGATGAAGCGAGAGGACGAGATGCAAGGATCCTAGTCTGAAGCCGTGGATGAGAGAGGTCGATCTCTTGTAATGGACAACAACGTCAGGGTATCAGCTCCGGCATGGTGGAGGAGGACGGCGGTGGATGGGGTGGCGGACGGAGGAGGCTGGGGTGGAGAGGGTGTTTTGGCGCCCACGGAGTACAAATGGGGAAATGGAGGGAGAGAGGTAGGGGGGAACCATGTCTTTGGGATGCGCTTGTCTCAAATGCGGGGAAGGTTACCAACTTATCCCCCATTTAAAATTTCAGACATCATAGGAATATTGGGCTGCTGGGGATAGGACGGTAATCTCGCATACACCGAATATTTGCCGATGGAGATTTCGGCAGAGGAGAGTTTGTTTTGGCACCCACCGTGTATGAATCCGGGTGAGAGGCGATTTCGGCCGAGGAGACACTGTGTTTTGGCGACCACCATGTATGAATCCGGGTGAGTGGCGGTTATGTCATGTTTGAGTGAAATTACAAACCTGCCCCTATCAAGACCTATTGAAATCGAGCCAACATGTGTTGCATGTCAGGGACAGGTAGTAATTTCCATCTCCCATATTTTGGTTTTGGGCGGTTACTACGAGTTTCGCCTCTTTGTTCATATTTTTGAGAAAAATCTTGCACATTTACCGTGCCAACTCAATTCCAATCCATTATGTATTCTTTTTTTTCGAGCAGGATCCATTTTTTCTTCGAATAAAATTCTATATAGATCATTTTTTTATATAGACTTTCAAAAGCACAACAAAGAATTCTGCTCCTTTATATATATTGTATGATTTACAAATACAATGATCTCAAAATCATAAGGTTGAATTCAAAAAATTTAAACAAATTATGTTCTACTCAAATGTATGGATCAGTAATATCTAGATATTAAATAACATAGATGCGCGCGAATTCATATGAGTATGCATGTTTGATAGATCAATTTTGGTTCGAGTATGAATTACATGTATCATCATCTCGAATTCAAATATTTGAATCCCTTTTATGTTGACATTTTCTATACACGCAACTAAATATTTGAATCTCCTTTCACGCCCATCTCTCTCGCGTGCTCCTTCATGTAGCTATCACTCTCTTTTCTCCAGCTCACCCGCACGCTCACTTCATGTTTCTCCTATTTTCGCAAACATGGTCTCTCGCCGTCTCCCTTGAGAAGTGTCACACTCTCCCTATCATTATACATTACACAGTTTTCATTATCTCTCACGCCTCTATCGTTCTCTGGTATCACTAGGTACCTAAGCTTTTTTTTTCACCGCCACACACACACACTCTCACTCGTCTTTCACTTTGTCTTTCTCTCTAGGGTTCTCTCACGCACCCTATATCTTTTGAGATATGACTCCTACCACTAAAATTACTCTCTCCCGCACACACAACGTTTGTTGGGGTCTCCTTTCTGTCTTCATCTCAGTTATAAAACTGACATTATTCATTTGTTTACCGATCAGACAAACTCTCCCCCCTTTCTCTCTCTCTCTCTCTCACACACAACTCCTGCTTCCACTCCCCCTCCCGACTACCGTCTCTCTCTCACACACACAAAACTCTCACTTTCACACCCCCGACTCGTATTTCTCTCACAAACATTGATCGACCAGCCTCCAGATAGGTTTATACATCCGCACACTCTTGCTTCCACTATCTCGTACATGTCTCTCTCGCGCTCCTTGTATCTATGTAGATTTTTCGTCCCTTCTTGAGACACGCCCTCTCGATCGTGCACACACACACTATCGCCTCATTTTATGGTGATACCTCTCGCACACACACTCTTTGTGTCTTTGTCACACACGCACTCCGTCCTCCTCCTCTCTCCCTCTCTCTCACACACACACCACACATACACATGGGCTTTTTGCAACAATATACCACTTCTCGAATCTTGAAACCAACCACATTCCTCCCTTATCTCATCAAAACCGCCAAAGGAATATATTTTGAGCGAAACATAACATATTTTTAGTGATATATGTATTTCAAAACTAGACTCTTTTCTATCAAATCGGTGATTATGTATTAATCTACTTTGAACGTGTGGCAATGCATTGGCACATTGCTAGTTATTACCACTGTTCAAGATATCTTCCGATATTCCGATAAATCGGCCGATTTATCGCTTATCGTTGTCTGGCCGATAAGATATATTGGCCGATAAATTAGCCGATACGGCGATAAATCAGCCGATATGCCGATAAACTGACCGATTTACCCCTTATCATGGGTCGACCGATAAGTTCCCGATAAGCGATATCCCCAACATTGGTTATTACTGTATAATTTTTTGGACACTAGACAAATGGTGGAGTACATATATGAAGAGAAGAGGCGCACACACGCAGTCGGTCTCTCGCTGTCTCGCACACATGAGAGTTACGTAAAGGCACCGTAAACAAATAAACCCTAGGTGCATGATTGCTGCATGCACGGGTACCGGGTACGTGGTGGAGCGTACCTTTGTAGGAATAGTCAGCTCACGTGATAATTTGATCCGCAGGAGTTGATGGTCGGGACCACAGGTGAACGACCTGGAAACAGTGGCTCGCCAGTCGCCACTGATTGAGTTGCCACGTTTAAAATATCATTTTTTTATTGGGGTAAGAGTTCTGATTTTCAATGGCGCGTTATACTAGTTTTTAGAACGATTGGTATGGAGCGAAAATGGAAATCATGACTACTACCTCCGTCCTGGTTTACTAGTCCCCATCATATTTTGGGTCAAAGTTTGTCCACAAATTTTACTTGTAAAATGTGAATGGAAAATGAGATTTTGTTATACCCAAACAAAAAAGGATCGGAGGGAGTGATTGCTCTGACACGGACGCGACCTCTCATAGCGCAGGCATTGAACCGGCGCGCCGGCCAAGAGGGCCCCACTCGCAGCACGCCAGGTTGAACACGCCTCCTCGCCGCATGCAACCGGCTTCAGACTGCCCCGCCTGCCTCCATTGAATCCGCGCGTGTGCCGGCAACACGTCCTTCCGCGAGCCGGCCGGCATTTTAGAACACAACGCCGGCTGGCTCCTCTTGTCTGCCTGCTATTTAAACAAGGCCAGACACCTGGCAAGAACCGCACCACACTGCCGCTCCCCATATCCTCCTTGCACCATTTTCTCCACACTCTCCATAGCATTCGGTGAGCAGGAAGACGAGTTCTCCAGCATAAAAGCCGGCTGGGTGCCCCGATGAGCCAGCCAACTCGCTGCCCCACCTCCCTCCCCGCTCCAGGCCGTTAGTACCATGGGCGAGGCTGCAGGAGGGCAAGCGGAGGAGCAAGCTGCCGCTCCAAGCTGGCCCCTGGTGCATCAACTCGACGCTCCAAGCCTCCTCGCAGAGGAGTGGCCAGTTGCTGCACGCCGGCACATGGGGGACCACGGCGTCCAGTGCACCATGGTTGGCCGCACCATCCGACGCAAACATTGGCGGAACCACGACATGCTAGCAGAGGTGGCCAACACGTCCGCGGCCACCGCCGACACCGAGGAATAGTAGACCGTGGGAGCCGCCGCCGCTTAGAACCCACGAATGCTACGACCACCGCATTGCCGGCATAGACACCCGGTGTGTTGCCCAGTTTGGCTCAAAACATCATGGACCCCAGCCACGGCCGGCATTAGAAATTATACCTGCTTCCAGAAGTTATTCGCATTTAGTCAAAAAATGTCCAAAAAATAATTAATTATGTATGGTCTTGACTTGTTGTGCTCGCACTGGTAGTAGGAACTAGAGATTTTCTTTATTTGTAACTCTCCTGACATTTTTTTTGAGTTTGAAGTGAATCATGGTTGTGGACATTATCTATGAATGTGCAGATATCTGTGAACATGACTTTGATGTGCAAGTTGAACTTGGAATGTTGGGCTTGCGTGTGAACTATACCATGTCCAATGGTTCATCTGTTATTGTTCGAAAAGTAATGGCTGTTATTACATGACCCGGAAAAAATATATTTTGTGCCACATCTAGGCATCACAGACTTACATACATCTCAGTAGATGCACGGACATCACAACAGGCATGCTGACTGGATAAACATTTGAACCTACCTATTATGAATGAAAATTTGTATTTACAACAGCTTTAGATAGCAGGAGACGCCTAGCCTGCTCTGCCTCTGCTAGCTTCTTTCTGGCTTCTTCCATCTCTTCTTTGGCTTGGGTGAAGAGAGCATCTGATTGCTCTTTTCGCTTCTTTAGGAACTCAGCTACATTCTCAAGGGCTGCTGCACACTTTGTTTTAGCCTTTACTAGAGCAACGAGGACACGAACACTTGACAACTCCAGCTGGCTTGTGAGTAATCCAGCATCATCTGGGAATTTGCACCTTGTGTCTAATCCAGCATCATTAGGCAAATGGCACCTTGTGTGTAATCCAGCCTCATTTTGGAAACATGATCTCGAGGTTGACCATACTTCCCTCCTCGCAGGAACTACTTCCTGACATGAAGAAGTTACTTCTTTTTTAGATCTAATAGTCAGAGATCCCCAGATCCATTAAGTAGAAGCCCGATAAATAGGACTAGGAGAAGTGAATTCAAAAGGAGTAATATAAAAATAGACTGCAAGGTGAGAACACCCACTTCCTACATCAAGCTAAAAAGGAAAGCATTAGGACGATTAAGACTGTGCTTATTACATATCAAATAGAGCCAGCTTATAGAAACTACGACATATACATCAAAGAACACAAGGCTAAGAGAAATAGAAAAACCAGCAGAGGGGTGCACTAAGCCAAGGGTTGCTGCAGCAAAACAACCGGCAACTAGATGATCTCCAGGGTGTCTGTAGGCGCGTTTGACTGACTAGCTTCAACACTAAATTACAAAAGATTCATCCTACGACATGGTCGGTCCACTAAGTAAATTGAGATCCTACAAATGATTGAGATCCTAATCAAGTGTACAGGAAATTGTTTGTCTCGCCTATTATTGTTTGATAATCTGCCACACTACTGGATTGCATGGCAAGAACCCTAGCCAAGCAGACAACATGGTTTGACGCAGCTTTTGGCTCGGGGCTTGCCCAGGGCCTGGTCTGGTCCTGTGTTCACTATTGCTGCCAGACACAGACCATGTCAAAGTAAAAAAAAATTGGTCAAAGAGGGGGCTCCCTCCGATTTCATTAACGAGACCATCAAGGACACACAAAACATCCACCACCGCTAGTTAGGTTCTCAATCTCAAAGTAATTGAAAGGTTGTTACTTACCAAAGCTCATTTTACAGGTTCGGTGCAGCTCCTCTTTAACTTGCGACATTCCTTTAAGATGTCCCCAACATCCCGTATTTGGTCTTCATTGCTCCTCTGCATGTTCGCATTCGTAGTTTTAAAATCTCAACATGGCAAGAAAAATATAGTAATACTCACGCATCTTGTGGGCAACATTAAAGCACTCATCTGCCATGTTAGCACGAGTGATTTTTAATATCCTACTATGTGGCTCTTCAACTTTGCTAGAACTACGTTTTGGTTTCATTTTGAGTGAATAGAATAGGGGGGGTCACCTCCCTGCTATTCTAAAAAAGTTTCCATCATTTGCGACACTACTGGTTACAGATGAAGAACCAACCCAAGCACAACGCAATACAGGAGCGACACACAATTACAAGATGATATTCTGTTCGACAATGCAAGCTATAATCAATTACTTTTACCGAAACAATAGGAACCAGGAAATTTGAAGGGTAGGTATGAACATAATCGGAACTGCACATGTACTGCTTACAGAATCAATATACACATTACCAATTGAGGAGGAGTACAAAGGTCGCGGCGGCGTCTGTGCATCATGGTCGGCAACGGGAGTCAGTTCATTATCGACGATGGTGGTGCTACAACGCTTGGCTTCGGCTTCCGGGAAGCAGATCCGAGACCGTGGAAGACGGCGCCGGGGAAGCAGCTCCGTGTACGATGGCGACGGCGGACCGGCTCCATGTACGACGGCGACGACGGACCGGCTCCAGTGCGGCGTACGACATCGTCGATAAGGCAGATGCGATGTGGTGGACGAGTGCGCCGATGAAGAAGGGGAGGGGCACGAAGGGAAGGTGCTGCGGTGCCGTGGAGAAGTCTATTTTTTGGTGGGGATAGAATATGGGGAGTAATGTGGAGTACTCTTGGTGCCGGGGTGGGGTTGGATGGGTGGGGTGAACATGAAGTTACCAAAACAGCCCCCAACCAACCAGCTTCCGTCGGCCTGTTCGACCAAGGGTATGATGGTAACTTTGAATTGGTCGAATCTGAGACGCGGGAGATCTCGATGGAAGCGGGAGATTTTGCCGCCGACCTGAAAATTTGTAACACTACTGTACTAGTACTCCCTACTCCCCGTCTGGAGTGTTGCGTGATTGGGCTGAGCAGCTAGGAGTACTACTAGTACTCGCTCCGATTTTATTTACTCTGCATATTATGTTTGACTGAAGTCATACTTCCTAAAGTTTGACCAAGTTTATAGGAAAAATATAAACATTTACCATAACAAATCTGTATGATGTGAAAGTACATTCAATAATGAATCTAATGGTGTTGATTTGTTATTGCATATGTTAATATTTTTGTATATAAACTTTGTCAGAGTTTACAAAACTTTACTTTGACCAATGCTAATGCGCGGACTTAAAAAAATGGAGGGAGTACACATCTGTTTTCTTAGTTTGTCGTGCCATTAATTATTTGTTGTAATTGTGAAATAAATATATTAAGCTATTGACTTCGAATGTAATGGTTTGTACAATTCAATATTTAGAATCGTTGTTGAATTCCAAGATGAATACCAGGTCTATAGTTCTTCACAATATGCTCAAACTCACATAATCCAACTCAAATGAAAATCTAAATGCATTTCATAGTTATTAATTTGTTGGATGCAACAAAACCAACCATAACTCTACATGATCCGGTCTAAAGCAATTTTCACAACACATCCCAATGTGTGAATGGCACGTAGAGAGTTTGTGGACATGGAACAATGGTGGGAGAGAGATGCGTGCACTCAACACACAGGATATACACCCAGTGGAAGAAAGAGACAGAGGACGGGAAAGATTGTATATATGTGGGCGAGAGAGAGAGAGATATGCATAGAGAGGAAGAAGTTAGGTCTGTGAGTAAGATAGAGACATGTAATATATAGGGAGTGAGATGCGTGTGCATCGAGATTTTGTACATGTGGAAGGAGAAGAGACAAGAGGTTTGATGAGAGAGCTCAAAAGAACATGGAATAGAGGGGAATCTTGTGGGTTGAGGGATTGATAATTTTGTGCGGGAGGGACGGACAGAGAGAGGGGGGGAGGAGTCACTCAGCCGTCGCCACGTCATCATGCTTCGAAATGGCCCCGCGGTCTCTAGTGCGGTCTGGTCGTCGTCTTTGTTCTTCCCGATGCCAAATAGTGAGCATGTGGGGGTGCAGATAAGCACAAGCGATAGGGGTCGCTATATAACCTTGGATGGGGATGGATCATGGTGTGTGTGTGGGGGGGGGGTGTGTGTGTGTGTCAAATACTGAGAGAAATCAAACCTATGGAGAGAATATGTCTGCATAGTGAGCATGCGAGAGAGGCTAATGTTGCGAGACAGATACATCATGTGCGTCAGGGTTTAAGCAATATAGAGACATCGTGTGCGGGATACAAAGATAGGACTATGGGGAGTGTGTTTGCTAGGCAAAGAGACATAGCGAGAGATAAATATGTGTGTGCGTGGTACATGGTGTCTATGTGACAGGGAGGTACATGCATGGCAAATAGGGTTTTCATGAAGAGATTGTGTGTGCGAGATAGAGAGCGATGTAGGGGCCTTGAGGCGGCACGGGCTGGGTGAGGGTGTCAAAATGAGTGCTTTGATGCATGTGTTACATGCGATTGTGTGAGGGACGGTCGAATCGAGAGAGATGGTTGTTGTGTTACGCATGCTCCTCTCTCTCTCACACACTCGCACACACAAAAAACACAAATAGAAAACCGTTCTCTCATGTATACACAACATCTCGGTATATCTCTATGTCCCACTCATACATGATCATTTGCACGTTCCCCTCTCTATGACTATCACACGCACACACACACACACACACACACACACACACACACACACACACACACACACACACACACACACACACACACACTGTCTCCACATTGCCCTTCCGCGACAACACACATGTAGACACATACACGCGTTCTCTCTCCGTTACACACACACAAAATCTCTATTAATTTTTTTTGTAGGAGGCACCTAAAATGCCCAAATCCAAATAATCATGAACTAAAGCTAAATACAAACATATGGAAATGTTGTAGCGTGAGGAACTTTTCCAGCCAAAAAAAGTAGAGTAATATTCGGGGATTGTTTTCACACACACAAAAAGGTTCCGTCGATGTCCTTCCAGTGCAACACTGTGACACACCTTTCGATCGACTGCGTGGCCGTGGTGCACGCGCTTGCGTAGGATTACGTATCGATGCTGTGCTAACTAATGTGGTGTATAGGCGTGGCCGTGATGCACGCGCTTGCATAGGATTACGTGTAGTAGTACGGTGTTCTTTTAAGTTTGACCAACCCTATAACCAAGCTCCGATAAGCGCACTCATCAATATGCCGCCGCCGCCGTTGCGCATGTGTACAGTCGCTGAGTACTGTATGGTGCAGTACTATCGCTGCCATGTGGGACCTGGCCCCGCATGTCATCCGCACTACAGCACCGTACGGGACTGCAGAGGATCTCAACCCCTCACGTTGTTTGCAGTCCCTCCTCGCGATGATGCCACACTGCCAAGCATGCGAGCAGGTCGAGCCGCGTCTATGCCCGCAGCTTACGAAGAGGAGGAGGATGAGCGCATGCTCCAGCACGCTGGTGAGGAGGAGCTAGCGTGTGATTGGTGTCTCCACCTGCGCGGAGGAGGCTCGCATGGTGGCTGTCGCGGCGGAAGCCGGTCACGCCCGCGCCGAGCCCGTAAACAAGGTGCGGACGTGGAATCTACCCTCGAGACCTTCAATGCCACGCGGATCATGCAATCTGAAGGAACAATTTGGGTCAGTCGACTCTTGTGAACCGTTGGATGCAACATGGACGGCCAAAAGGGCTTCTTCAACCTCCAAAAATGATGCATTGTTCATCTTCTCTCTCAACCTTCGAGCCGCCAGCCTGCCATAGGCCTAACCGCCTGCCGCCGTCGCCCAGCCTGCCACAGGCCTAACCGCCTGCCGCCGCCACCCATCCCTCCCCTGAACCGCCTGCCACCGCCATGCTCCACCCCACCCCCGCCATCCGTTTAACCTCGGGCACGATCCATTTTTTTCGGTGAACTGCATTCCACACCCAACACTCATAATGTATCATGGGCACCCTGCCATCCTAATATATATATGGGGGCGGCTTCTCTGCCGTCTTCTTCCTTCGCTCCGGCGAACTTCTTCTTTCACAAACCGACTGACCCAAATAGTACTACTAGTACGTTTTAAGTACAGTAGGAATGCGAAGAAACGAGTAGTAGTACCAACCAGAAGAAGAACAGTAGTAAGACATACTAGTACGTACTAAAGAGTTCAAACAACCAGAAAGAACATACTAACATAGTTCTGCTGGGGGCTCAGCATAACACACCCCTGAAATAAAACTAAGCAACTAGTCCGCTTGACATTGCAGTAGAACCAGCATGAGCAACGACACTGCCACCTTACTCGGAGTCCTCGTCCACATCCATGTCCTCGACTTCGTCCTCGTCCCTCTTCCTTTTCCTCTTCGCCGACACTTCTTTGCTTGAACCGGACACTGGGCTCTGCTTCTTCATCCAACCCTTGTAGATATTTAAACAAAGGCATGCTTCCATTGCTGCGTACATGATGTGATCTTCATCTAGTGTCTTCGACTCCCATGCATGATGAAACTTGGGGGTGAGGTTTCTTCAGTTCATCATACGAAGGATCAATCATGGCTGCTGCCAGGATCAGCATTGAAGGCTGAGAGGAGGACACCAGGCTTTCCTTCTGGAGATCGAAGGGCTGGCCTACAATGAAGCCTATTCGACTCAGGACTCTCCAGTCGTTCGTAAAGTCTACAATAACGAATTTCACTCTTTTGTCCTTGAGGAAGAACTCAAAATCCTGGCACCTAACGTCGGCATGGCATATGTGGTAGACCAAGCACACGTTATGTACGCAAACCTGGATCACGGCGGGCTTCTTCATCTCTACCTCCTTTAGAAGTTTATCCCTTTCCAGGACTAAGGTGTACTCAACATCTAGCCCAGCGACCCACTCATCCTTTGAACTTTTGAACATGTGTAGGAAGTGAGCAAGGCATGCTTCCACCATCATGGATGTACGGGTGTAGATGATGATGAACTCATCGCCGGTGATGGTTCTAACCTTGTACTCACCACCGATCATGGAGATTTGGGAGGCCATGGATTTTGGAGGCATGTTAGGAGAAGTGGAAATGGTGTAATGTGAAAGGACGGGACGACTGGGAGCGAACTATTGTAAGGTAGAAGACGAGGACGAGTAGAGCGTGTGAATGGCATAGGGTGGTGGCTTGCCCGGTGGATAAACGGCTGCATGCCCCCGAAGAGTTCTCGAGTACTATGCGGGACCCACTAGATGTCATGTCTACTAGACCCACATCGTAGGCCTGACGGTATAGCTTCTGCGCGTTCGCACGCCATGCCGGCGCGTGCATCTAACTTTCACTTAATTCCGTCAACTGTCGCGCCTCCCATGACCTTCGCCTCCCTCGCGCAGTCGCGCCCTTTGAGACTTCGGACGGCTATAAATGAGCGATTTTTTTGCCTACTCCGCATGCATGATACTCCCTCTAGTCCTTTTTACTCCGAGTAAGATTTGTGTCAAGTCAAAGTTTGTAAAGTTTGACCAAATTTATACTTAAAATATCAATATATATAATACCAAATATATATTTTATGAAACTACATTTCATAATGAATATAAAAATATTGATTTAACATTGTGAATGTTGAACATTTTTCTATAAGTATGGTCAAAGTAGAGGTACTTTGACTTAAGACAAAACTTATATGCACGATGCAGACTAGTTCCTCCGTCCAGGTGCGTTATGATATTGCCATCTCATATATAGTCATCACAACAAGGTTAGAGTACTACTACTACCTCCCTTCTTGTTTAAAGGGCTTGATTCAAAAATCTCACTTACTCTTTACGAAGATAGAGGCGGTGGAATAGTTTTTGTAGTCTGCAAAAGTACTCAATCAATGCTGTCATTCTTCACAAATCTTGAAATCTTTTCCTCTCCATCATGTGTGAAAACAATCTGCATGCTTGACTCTCTGTCTCTCTCCGGCAGTCCCACCGCTCCTCCCCGTGTGAAAACAATATGCATGCATGACTCTCCTCCCCCCGCGCTTGTCCAATCCATTGTGACCAGCAATATTTCCACCCCTTGCCTCCCCCATAATTTACTCCAACAAAAATATGCCTACATAGCTGTTACGTTAGTCACGCACCATATCTTACGTAGATGTGTCATTGCTCGCTATAATTATTGCGCCTCCCATGGCATTCGGAAGAACGCTCACGTTCATCGCCTTTATCTCCTCCTCCTCCCTCTCAATTAAGGACCCGTCGACCACCATGGCATCGCCCCTCCCAAGCCCTAGGCGCCCCTCGCTGCCCCATGCGGAGGGTCACGCGTCGCCGTTCCGTTCCTCGCTGCCACTAGTCGAGGACGACACGTTGGTGTTCCGTTCCTCACTGCCACCAGTGGAGGATGACGCGTCGGTGTTCCGCTCCTCGCCGCGACGCGTCGAGGTGGACGCGTTGGCGTTCCCACTCTCGCCACCACGCGCATTGAAGGACGCGTCGGCTCCCCGCTACGAGGAGAACGTCGTGCCGCCCGCCGAGCCCCCCCAGCTTGGAGGAGCTTTGGAAAGAAATGGAGGTCGCCTTATGGGAGACTTTGCCTCCGGCAGAGCGCGCCAAAAGAGAGGCGGAGAAGAAGGCCGAGGAAGAAAAGCGCGCCGCGAGGCATGCTGCCTGGCAGGCCTATGTCGCGTCTGAGAGAGTCAGGCAATTGGCTCTGTGGCAGAAGGCTCGTGCGAGGGCCGTGTTGGTGGCGGAGGACGCCCATGCCAAAGCCCTGAGTGCAGTCGGGCCCAAGTGCCTCATCTACGCTTGGTGGTACGTGGATCGGGTGCACGCTTCTAGCGAGGAAGAGTACCTATTGGCGCCGGATCACTAGACTGGTGAGATCATGCTCGCCCACCGGCAAGCTGTCAATCAGCACCTCGCGAGTTGGGAGGCCGAGGAAGAGGCGTTGTGTCACCGGGCTGGGAAACAGCCGCGCACGAGGGCACTCGTGGCACGCCGCAAGCGCTCCACCCAGCGTCGTGGCTTTTATTAGGAATAATTTAGTGTCGTAAGGCGATCTCATTAGTTTTGGGATGCAAATGATAAATCCCGAATGTTCAGGAATTATTAGCGTTGTTAATTAAGTATGTAAAAGGAAAAGTTTTTTTTTGAAACGAGCTAAAAGGAAAAGTTTGGAAACCTTGTGTATCCGTAAGCATTTGTAAGTACGTGCATATAGCACAAATTTAACTATATATCGCAGTACACGTGTCTCTCTATATATGCTTGTAGACTATACTACTACTATATGTATACACACACGTGCATATGCATGTTTAAACATTACGATGCGGTTTTTGTAAAAGTAGAAGAACAACACTAGTCAAGCTTGCGAAACGATTCAATGCAAAAGAAATGGAAAAATGCTCGTTTGAATGTTTACTTTAGCTTCCTTCTCTCTGTGGTTATTTCTCTATCGTACTTTGTACGGAGTATCTCACTGGTCGGGAAGGCATGCAAATTCGCAAACCGCTTCGTACACCCTGTATCGAATTTTTTTCCTAACAAGTTGTGCCGTGCAATTGGAATTCCAACTTGAGTACTACTACTAGGAGTACTAGGAGTAGTAGGTAGAGATACTAGGAGTAGTAGCTAGGGATCGAGTGTGCAAGATGAACCGGACAAAGTAAATGCAGAGAGATGAAATGCAAAAAGGACAGAGGGATGTGATGGTTGCTTGTCCATTTATTTTACCAGGCCACTTATTACTGGGAGTGGTGGGGTTTTGTGATATGACAACTTTACTGCCGTGCCACGAGTGGGGTGAGACTCCCGTGCAGCGCCGCCCTCTACACTAGTACTACCTCCGTTGTGGTTTATTAGTCCCCCCTGTAATTTGACTGAAGATTTAACTGACAAAATGTTAGTGCATGTCAACAAAAACTATATCGTTGGATTCGTATTTGAACATAGTTTTCAATGATATAATTTTTGGTGACATGCATGAGCATTTATCGTACTATATATAATGTTAGTTAAATTTATGGTCGTACTATATATAGTAAGGTGCCCGTGCGTTGCACGGAACGGTGAAATGCATTGATCGGGGAGTTGTTTATTTTGACAAAGTATGTGGGGGTCATCTCATGTGTAACGAGTATCGATAGGTTTCTTCGGATATTATTTCTTCTCTAGAGCTCACAAGCATCCGGGTGAATAGTAAATATTGGCTAAATAGATAAAAAAAAGTATCTGTTGCAAACAAAAGCGTTTAATTATTCAACCTGCATCCAAACCTTTTGAAGAAATAACACCTATTGTGCTTTGCAAGAAATGATCTTTAAGAATTATTTTTTGAGTACGATTTTGTTTATTTTTTCTAGACCACCATGAATGTAAATCAGGATGACTTGGAAGGGGGCAGAGGAGATGTAAGAAATGGTTCATCTTAAGTCTTTCACCATTACTGTAGTAAAAATTCACAATTAATCTCATAAATGGCAAGCGAGAACTCTAATGGAGCAAAAGCATACATGGAAGATTCTAGACTAAACCATAAATGGATAGACTTTTATTCAAGCGCGATACTCTAATAGAGCAAGATCATGCATGGAAGGTTCTATACTATATAAATAAGAAGTCTCCACATGCTTAGACAGCGGCTTACATTGAGCGAAGACTAATGATGAATAGTTGACTTGGTAATGCATATGACCAGGTGAACCTCCTTGGAGTCCCCGTGCATCATCTTGGGGTGAAAATCATACCAGGCATCTTCCATGTCCACATTGCCGGGAACGGAGTAGCTCGGCACAGTCCCATTCAGCGTGAGGGAGGCGGTGTGGGCACCCTCATACTTCGGAGGGGCAGTAACAGTGAGCACGCTTCGGTACAGCGGCCTTGTGTCAGCGTCAGCGGCGTTGCCCCTGACGCACACTATAGAGACGGGGCGGCGGCCTGCGCGGGACTTGCCAGTGCCCACGGCCAAGAGGAAGATGCTGCCGTCCTCCTCCGCAACTAGCAGGCGGCGGTGATCCTCCAGCGACTCCGGCATGGCGAACGGGTAGCACGTCTTGTACTTGATGTTCACCGCCGCGGGCCAGTAGTGATTGACGGACGGTGCCGTGAGGTGATGCACGAGGCTCGCCGGCGAGCCCTCAAATGGCAGTGTGCACTCATAGTAGTAGCAGGGCGCGTGCGCGCATCTAGAACTATGCTCCTCCAACGAGTGCTGGTCGACGTACCTCTCGCAGCCGAAATTCTTGTAGACGCAGGGCACCTTGCAGGCATCGACCAGGCCATCCATGAAACGGGAGTGGCTGTAGGGGATGTTGCGCCCACCGAATGGAGCGCCGGAGTAGCACACGAAGCAGTAGATGGTGTCCTTACTAGTACTCCCTCCATTTCTCTACTCTCTACTTTCTCTACTTCTCTACTTCTCTACTTCTTATAAAAAACCGAGTTGGTGATGATGGTGTACCTGCCATCTTGCAATATAGACCATCCGATCTATATCTGACGAATAGAAAGCAAACTATGGCAATTTTGCAAAAAGATACCCGCACCTCTCTCCATGTTTGCAGATAAGGCCTTCCCTCGTTCATCCTTATCTCCCACAACCTCATTGTTGAGCAATTAAAAAAGGAAGTCTCTGGAACAATCTGGCATGGTGGCCGCTGCCAGCGCCGTCCTTCCCCATGCCTGCGCCCAGTCCAACCACCAGTCACCACCACGCCCCACTCCTCCTCACCTTATCTCTCATCTTTCTCGAGTTATCATTTTTTCGATGAAATTCTCAAGATACCATTTTTCTGATGAAATTCTCGAGATATCATTAGTTTTTACACATGGGATTACTCCTGCATGGGTCAATCACAACAGGTGTTTTGTAAAAAAAATGCATCTTGATGTTTCGTGCAATGCACGTGCATCTTGCTAGTTTGCATATAATTCCAAACACCACGTAGACACGTTCTTTAACCATTTTACAACTATGTTAGTATCATTGTTAGTGGTCAGCCGGTGCAAGTTATAGCCCCGGGTGCTTTAACCTTTTTTTTAGTAATGATATCTAGTGATTGTTCGCCACGAGCCCAATCCTGGCGAATCCCACATAACCGTCAGATTTCCATCCGACGGTGGCCTGTTTTTAAGCCATAGTATTTGACAAAACCGCCACCCTTACACATGTACTGTAACTGCGTCGCGGGCGTTTGCAACTGCCATGTCTCCCAGCGAACGTTTGCTGGGGATTGGAGTTAGCACCGATGGCGGTTCGTAGTCGTTCCACGCTCGGGCATTGAAATTTGTAACTATTTTACAATATACTACTACTCCGGTGCTAGTAGTAGAGCAGAGTCCTACTCCACTATATGCAAACTAGGGCATAGTAGTAGGTACTGTAGTTTATTGTACTAGTACTGTGATCACTCAAGCAAGTTGTCTGGCATCGATATGACCCTACGCTGCTGGGATGTGTCTCGTAAGTCAAGCGGCGTGCTACTGCTACATTGTCATCATCACTTATCCACTTCCCGCAGCACATATTCACTTCTCCATCCTCGTCCGCACATAATCACCCAATCTTCCATCCCCACTAGGTGCCTCCCCCCTTTTCCGAAACCCAAGCACTAGAAATGGCAGAACCGAGCAGCGTCCGCCGAAAGAGTGGCTGGAATTCGCTCCCCACAGAGGTAATCAAGCTCATTGTTTCGCGTGTGGACAATCTCAGTACCATGCCGCTCGCCGCGTGCTCGTCGGGGTTGTACCGTTTACTCAAAGCGCTCAGGCCGGAGCTTTTTAAGCTAGATCCTTGCTTGCTGATGCTGCCTGATCTTCAGAAACGGCGTGTCACGCAGCATAACGATTGTAGGGTGGCAAGCATCAACCCCCTCGACTGCGATCCGACCCCCGTCACCCTCAACTACATTAATGGTATGTACTGGGTCGGCATGAACACGTCTTGGATGGTGCTCGTCGACAGTCGTGGCAGTTGGATGCTCGTGGAGGTCTACACCCGGCGATTGATCCACCTTCCTTTGATTAACACTGCACTGCTTTGGCACCGCGGCCCAGAATACTCGGAATCTTACAGTAGCCAACATGATACCAAGTTTGATTTGCTCACGGTTGTAATCTGCCAAGTGCCCACAAGATCTGCGAATTATAAAGACTTCAGGCTAATTGCGTTCTTCAACCATGGTCTCGCCTATCTGACAGGCCACTGGGGTAAGTGGATAAATCTGCACGTCCATCGCAGGATCATACATCCTCCATGGCTCTCTGATGCCATTGAACACAAGGGCTTCATTTACGCTGTGGACTCCTTCTATGGCTGGACGTATTGCTGGCCTACTCCAGTCATCGCTACAATGGGCTGTTACGACAGTATGTTACTTTCCTATGATATCATGATGGCTTGCTTATATTACTGTCAACATTTACTGAAAAAATATTCATGCTCATAACATGCAGTTCTTAAGATTTACTACAGTATGAGCCCTTTTTTATTTGACTCCAACTTGATATGACATTGTGGGCCGCCTGGTGTCCCTACCCTTCCTAATCCCAGAACCTTTCAAAGAAAAGCGGCATGGCAGTTGCAGGTGGTTCCTGGCTCGATCAGATGACGATGAACGATTGATGATCGTTCGCACGTACCAGACGTGTTGTTTCGCGGAATACAATCACAGTCACAGCAATGTCTTTGAGCAGGATCCCAGCTTGTCTGGGCCTTCAGGAACTTTTGACTGGAGGCCGGTAAGTAGCCTTGGTACACGCTCTCTATTTCTTAGACTGAATTATCTGATTAACCAGGAGATAATCGACGGCAAGGATCATGATGGCAGCGCGGTTTCGTTCATCAGGCAGAACTGTGTGTACACAGCGTACCATGCGTCTCTCCATGCACCATACCCTGATATGTGCCGCCACGCTCTGTAGCCCAAAGTAGGAGAGAGGATCACAAGTATCAGACTTCGACCTGCTGGCTGGAGTTTCCCCCGTCAGGCACCCATCTGGTTCAAGCCGTCAGCCAATCTCCACAGCTTAATAAATAGTAACATCCAACTGAGCCAGTTAGTTAGATGCGTACACTTGGTGTAGTAGGATCTTTATTTAGTTTGATGCATACACTTGTTATTTTTTGGTAGCCCTTTTGTAATGTTGGCTGTTGTTTGGTTGGGAAGAGAGAGCTGCGTCTTTACTCTTCTGGCCTGCTTACTGCATCTGTTGCACCCCCAGCCCTGGTTGTTGCTGCTGCTGTTTTCAATGTACAATCAGTAATATATTTCGTTTGTTGGTTGAATAAATGTGTTGTTAGAACGACAAACACAATGTTTTGGAAGTTGTTGCACGGTCCGATCCTTTAGTGCCCCGTACGTAGCGCATACTAGTTTTGGGACGGAACACATTTTTCACTTGTCGATCACATGCAGCCCAGTGATGAAGGCCCAATAGAGGAGCCCATAACTGGAAGGGAGGCTCACACATGAATCCGGCCCAGGTACATGCTCAATGGTCCCCTAAACATAAATAAGTAAATAAATAAAGCTAAATGCTCATGCACCAATTCTTTAAATTTATGGTTTGAAAAGTCAAATTTTAACATGAGGATATTATTTCCTATGAGAGTGTCGTTACATTCAGTCAATATTATTCTTAGGCGAAGATAGCGACCAGTCTTTTTTCTCCCACCATTTTCTTCCTGCAACCAGCGGACCCATGCAAATCGTAGTCAACGTCATAAATAGTTCTGGTCCATTATTATTTTTTGATAAGAATGCGCAACCCAGCCCAACACACTGGCGACACCACTTTATCCCAAGGCTTCTGAATGTGCTCGGCTTCACACCTCAAGAAGAAAATTGTCTAAGAAAACCTCAAGAAGAAAAGGTGCTTCACAGCATTTTACAATAAGTTGTAGCCATATAAAATTAATTCTTATAATCCAGCATAATGAGTTTTTGGGTCTGACCGGTCCTATTCTTCTCGGGCAACGGTAGCCTACCCCGCACCAGAACCAGTGAACCCTCGTAATCCCCTCCACCTACGGGCATACTACCGCATGTTCCCCGGCTCCTGTTCATTCCCGTCAGAGGCCTCGCCATCGTCCTCCACCTTGGTGCGCTCGCAGCGGAGCCGCTGTCCGGCCCTGTCAACATAGTGAATCGGGAGAGGACTGTAGTTGTGAGTATGACAGTACGGACCCACCAGGTCCACTCCCGAACACAAACAAGCGCCTCTTTACTACTCAGATGCACCCCTCAATTTTTTTACTCTAATCCACCCTGCCGATATCTAGGAGACTAGGACACACATCATTGTCAACGTATAGTCAATTAACGACAGAATTGCACAATGCTTTTTTTTTAGGATTTGTTCAGAGGAGCAGGCTATAAACTGGGTTGTGCGGTCTTTGTGGCTCGTCTAACAACATGACCAGCCGAGCGGTTTTTTCTTTGGGAAAATAGGTAGCCCACTCTTTCTTTTTGAAGAATACCCAAGCTAGGCCTATTTGTTTTCTCCGACTTACTGGGCTGAAAATCTTTGAAGACGAGGAGGGGTGCATTCCGGCCTGGCCAGAGAGTATGGGCAGTAAATCTTAAAAGTAATATGAAAGGGGTTGCAAATTCCAAAAAAAATATTGCAAATGGGCAATTAGTTTCATTTTTTTTTCTTCACTGATATTTTATATTTCATTGGATTTTAACATAACATAGTATTACTTTGTTTTTAAATTAGTTTTAGTATGGCTACTAATTTTTCGATTAAAATTATTTTGTTCCCCAGCAAAAATATGCGAATTTTTAAAATTTCGTATATTTTTTAGTTCAAATTTTTAACCCTGGTATTGACCATAAAATGGCTAGCAATTCTAAAAATAGAAAATGGACTACAATAAATTCCATATGAATTAGTAAATGGGCTGTAAATTAAAAAAATAATAGCAAATGGGCTGTACACGCCACAGATTTTGAGGTTGACTTGTTTACGCAAGGCTTTGTCAACTTATAGTCAACACACGATTCTAGCAGCAGTGACTGTTGGATGTCCATCCAACGGCCGGCGTGCTTCTTCATTCTCTGATCTTCCTGCTCCAGCTGCCTAAACCAGCGCCGGCGGGACTGCCTGCTACCTCCTCTTGTGGCCGACTGTGATGCCGCGCCTGCTTCACCGGCCCACCCTACTCCCTCCGTTGGCCTGGCCATCGCTCTACCCACCCACACTTCCTGTTATTCTCCGGTGATGGAAGCCTCACGCCACAGCCGAACCAGTCAACCGTCATACTCCCCTCAGCGTGGGCATCCACTGTTGTGTCTTCGCCGGCTCCGGGTCATTCCATTCCTAGGCCTCACCATCGTCCACCGCGTTGGTGCTCTAGGCGCGGCGTGCTCAACGTGGTCAACATTCAACAAACGACAGCCATCGGAATAGGGATGTACGTGGAGAGGTTGATAGTAGGGACCCCCATGGTCCATGGCCGCACGCAAGCAACTGCCTCCTTATTACGCGAAAAAAATGATTCCTCCCACTGACATCTGGGGCGCACCGGTTCATAGGCTGACCTGTGGGCATACTAAGTTGACGCGTACGCACGACTTTGTCAACTTAGTCAACGAACGATTCTAGGAGCAGTGACCATTGGATTTTAATCGAACGGTCCTGCTGCTTCTTCAATCTCTGATCTTCTTGCACCAGCCGCCCAAACCAGTGCCGGCGGGACTGCCTGCTCCTACCTCCAATGGCCGGTTGTGCTGCCGCGCAGGCCTCACCGCCCCACCCTACTCCCACCACTGGCCAGGCCTTCCCTCTACTCACCCACACCCCCTGTTATTCTCCGGCGATGGCAGCCTCAAACCGCAGCCGAACTAGTCAACCCTCGTACTCCCCTCCGTGTGGGCATCCACTCTAGCATATTCCCCGGCTCCGGGTCATTCCCTTCCTAGGTCGCGCTGTCGTCCACCACCTTGGTGCTCTCAGACGGTACGGCATCATCAACGCAGTCAACGAATGACAGCCATCAGAAGAGGACTGTAAGTGGAGAGGCTGACAGCTGGGTCCATGGCCGCACGCAAGGAAGTGCCTCCTTATTATGTGCAAAATAATGATTCCTCCACCTGACAGCTCGGACCCACCGGAAGGGCCTCTGTATTTTGCAAAAAAAATGTTCCCCCCTGACAGCTGGACCCATCGGCTTTATCTTTGGATGGAAGGAAGTGCCTTCTTACCCCCTGACAGCTGGGACCCACCAGGTTGAAGCGAAGTAGCGTTATCTGTCTGGCCGCCAACGTGTATGTACATAGCGGTCGATCGGTCTCTCTGCAGCGATGTACCGTGGCCGAGTAAGGAGTGGCACGTGTTGAAGTAGAGGTGCCGACGTAGCATGTCACGCAGTCCCGTCTATATCGTGTACACGTACGTACAACCACGCTGCAAGATAGTAAATATGGCTACATACGTACATACGGGCGGGGTCTCTAATGCGTACAGCGACCGAGTGACGTCGTCCTGTTCATCGGCAGCTAACCAGCCGGGTCGGAACGGAGTAAACAGCGTCGCGTGTTCATCGGGAGCCAACCGGCTTGGACGAAACAGCCGAAACGAGGTCTGGCGTATCGCAGAATGGAGGAAATGGCGTTCTATTCGACCGCCTACAGTCAAAACATGGTCCTGTTCATTGCGAAGGGTCTGGCATACCGCAAAACGGAGGAAACAGACTTTTGTTCGAGTGCCCACGGTCGAAACGGGGTCCTGTTGATCGGGAGGGGTGTGGCGTACCGCCAAACAGAGGAAACAGAGTTGTGTTGGAGCGCCTACGGTCGACACGGGGCCCTGTTCATCGGGAGGGTGTGGCGTGCCACAAAATGGACTCCACAGGTTACTATTCATCCACCGTCTACTGCCTCGCTCCAGCCTCCACGGGCTACTGTTCATCCACTGTCGACTTCCTCCAGCCTCCACATGCACTGTTCATCCACCGTGACCTTCCTTCTGCCTCCACCAGCTACTGTTCATCCACGGCTACTGTTCAAACAGCCTCCACCAGCTACTGTTCAAACAGCCCTCCACGGGGTCCTGTTCATCCAGCGTCCACCGCCTACTGTTCAACCAGCCCTCCACGGGGTCCTATTCATACACCCCCAACCGGCTCGGGTGTGTGGCGGCCTCCTCTCGATCGGGGTCCTGTTCATCCAGTTGCATCGGCCTCTACTACCACGGGGTCCTGTTCATCCAACCCCCATCAACGGTCACAGTTCCTCAAGAGGCAGCTTCGATCGTCTTTAATTAGCAGCAGTAGCGAAGGAATCGCTCGGGTTCAGCTAACAGCCAAGGGATCGATCGCTCGGGTTCAGTAACGTAGCTAGTGCAATCACTCGGGTTCAGTAAGCGAACGCCTCACTCGGGTTCAGTTAGAGCCCAACGCCTCGCACACGCGCGCGTACGTGTACGAGAGAAATGTGCAAACCTCCATGCATCGCTCGGCCCCGACCACCCACCGTAACCAGGAACTCCCCGATATTTTCCTCGCCCTCGCTTCTAACACGATTCTTTCCGTCATGGACGGCCCAAAGAATGTCATGCAGGTGCGTCCCCGGCCCGCCCAGGATGAAAAGCCCATTTTCTGTCATGATTTTTTGTCATAGAAGTAGGATCCCACTACATCTATGATGATACGTGGTTTTGTCACAATTATCGTCATAGAAGTGTCATAAGCATGACAGAAAAAAAATTCGTTCGGCCCAAAATGTCACGGATGTGTCTTTTTTTTTGTAGTGCTCGCCGTGTGATCGAGAGAAGACCAAATCATATTGCAGTGGATGTTCCTCCATTATGTGTGGTTCATTCTCATGGTTCCAGCTGTTGGTGAAACCACTTACGTTTGCAAGAGGAAATGTAGACTTCACAAACAAATTTGTCTTTCACTCTGTACTGAATGTTGGCCCAGAGAAGCATCCATGTTAGTAGCAAGAACAGATGTTTTTTCTAGATCTTTGCTTTTGGAGCTACATATTTGTATATGATCTATGAATCATTGAGATGCATTAACATGTTGATCTTATATATGGGAATCGTACTAGTTGGTTGTGAATTTGGGCTACTAATGTGACCATATTACAATGCCAGGCCTGTGAGTCTCGTGTGAACATTTCGAACGGATCGGCTCTTACTACTATGCACAACATGATCCTTATTTCTGTGTGCTCAGTGTTCACAAGTTACTAGCAGTTCCTTATTTCTGTTCGCTCAGCGTTTACAAGTTACTGATCGATCACTAGCTAGCCTACTAATACGCTCCTGGCAGCTTTAGTTACGACGCAAGATCCGAAGGTGGCAGTTTTTTGAATAAAAATGCCTACATCTGAAGAAACTGACATGTTGTTCTGAAGAAAATGCCATGCGAATCTGAAGAAACTGCCAGCAAAAACGTTCGCAAATGCCTTATCTCCCAGCGAACATTCATCAGCTATTGCGATCCTACACGTACACTATCCGACCGACTCGATCCTACGCGAATAACCAACGGATCACGCATGTACCTCATTTGGATGAATCGAGTGCACTTGTTTGACCGTCATGCCGACGTGCGACCCAGCACGGACGGAACACACCACTGACGGGACGGGACGGGACGGCACAGTCATAACTTTAGTTTTTCTAGTTTTCCACGGCAAGCTGGCACACTAAGCCATGCCTGCTTATGCATTGAATTCTGATGACCGCGATGACCATCGCGTTTCCCGCGACAGGCTGGTTCGCCTACCTTTCGCCTATAATTACTGGTTCCCGGCGTTCTCCGGTGGCACCATCACCCAACTCGCCCTATCCTCATAAGCCCCCACTGGCCCGACGTCGCTCGCCACTTGCCCTCGCCCTCGCCACGTCTGTCATGCCCCCGCCCGTCCACAATAGGCGACACCGGAGGCGGTCACCGCCGGAACTAGTGTTCGGTTTTTCACCGGAAGGCAGACGGAGGGAGGAGGCATTCTATCGGTCTTTAGATGGCAATGCGGAGTATGAGAACTTGTTGAAGCGCAACCGCCTGGCGGAGGAGCAGCGTATCACCGATTTACGCCGCCAGTGGGGCATGGAGCAGCAGCGCACCGACGCTTTGAGTCGCGAGGAGAGCGCCCGCAGCTGGGCCGACTACATGAAGGCTGGCGCCCGACAAATAGCCCTGGAGGCTGTCGGGCACGCACACGTTCGCGACGCCGAATTTTACTACCAGCTCGTCAAGTGGGTTTCCCGCTTAGAAGCCGAAGGTTCGGTGGACCACGCCGGCATGGAAAGGGCCAACACGCATGAGCAACGTGCCCTATCGCACCTCTGGAAAGTCCGAGGCGAGAAGGAGGACATCGGTGCTGGTGTTTAGCGTGTACCGCAGATGGCGGCCTACATCGTCTACTTAGCTAAGAGTAAGTTAGTACTTGTACACTACTAGAGTATTAGTGGGAGTAGATAGTTAACTTGGCTATGATGGTTGTCAACATGGAAGTTCAGTACTCTATATCTGGATAAGACCTGTTACTTTGCTCTGAATGTTGAACTTTCTGTTTGAACATATGGAATGGGCTATTATTATTTTTAAATGGGTTGTATTTGTCCGCCATGGGTTTAGAGGCTGACTTGTGGGCCTACTATGTTGACGCGTACACAATCAGGAGATGATTGTAAGTGGAGAGGATGACAGCAGGGACCCACCAGGGTCATGGCAGTATGCAAGCAAGTGCCTCCTTATTTCAAGCCAAAAAAAATGGTTCCTCCTAATGGATTTCTGACATTTGGGTCCCATGCCATTGTCAATGTAGTCAATAAACAAGAGAATTGCACAACGAGCGGCTGACACCAGGGACCCAGCAGCTCGCCCAGTTCTTTTTGTTTTTGAGACGGAAGCAGGGTGTCAACTGGGCTATGCGGGCCACTCTGGCCTGTCTAGCTAGCCTTTTATTTTATGTTTACCACAATACCAGCCCATTAGTTTTTTTCTTTCTGAAAATGGCTAGCCCAGTTTTTTTGTTCTTTTGCAGAATATCCAACCGAGGCCTACTTGCTTTTGTCAGCCCTGCTGGGCTGCAAATCTTTCATGACGAGGAGAGTTTCATTCGGCTTGCCCAGAAAATGGGCTATCACTAATGAGAAATGGGCTGTACATTTTTGAAACACATCAAACCGGCAATTAGTATCAAATTTCTTTTTTTTTATTTCGAGATTTTAAATTCCATTGATTTTTATGTGTGGACAATTATTTGGATTTTATATTGATATAAATTTATTTTTCAAATTAGTTTTAATGTGACTTGAAATTTCGGGATTGAAAACAGTTTGGACCGCAACGAAATATGCAAAATTTTGTAGAATTTTTTAACCGTGGCCACAATATGGGCTGTAATGCTAACAAAAAGAATATGTCTCCAAAAAAATCCTTAAGAATTAGCAAATGGGCTGTAAATTATTAGAAATAATGGCAGATAGGCTGTATGCTGTTTTCCACAGATTTGAGGCTGACTTGTGCGCCTACTATAGGTTGACGCATATGCTTTCCTAAAAAAAAGGTTGACGCGCACGCACGGCCGTGTCAACTTAGTCAACACACACGAGCAGTGACTGTTGGATGTCCATCCAACGCCCGTCGTGCTTCTTCAATCTCTGCTCTTCCTGCTCTAGCCGCTCAAACCAGCGCCGGCGGGACTGCCTGCTCCCTCCTCCCGTGGCCGGCTGTGCTGCCGCGCAGGCCGCACCGCCCCACCCTACTCCATCGCTAGCCAGGCCTTTCATCTACTCACCCACACCTCCTATTATTTTTCGGTGACGGCAGCCGAACCAGTAAACCCTCGTACTCCCCACCGCGTGGGCAACAACTGCCGAGGCTTCCCCGGCTCCAGGTCATTCTCTTCCTAGGCCTCGCCGTCTTCCATCGCCCTGGTGCTCTCGGCGTGGCGTGGTCAATGTGGTCAATGAACGACATCCATCAGAAGAGGACTATACATGGAGAGGCTGACAACTGGGTCCACGGCCGCACGCAAGGAAGTGCCTCCTTATTACACGTAAAATAATGATTCCTCCACCTAACAGCAGGGACCCACCGGAAGGGCCTCTATATTTCACGAAAAAAATGTTCCTCCCACTGATAGCTCGGACCCACCAGCTATATCTTTGAATGCAAGGAAGTGCCTCCTTATTACGCACCAAAAAAAGGAATACTCCCCCTGCTAGCTGGGACCCACCCTAGTTGGAGGCTGACTTGTGGGCCTACTAAGTTGACGCGGACGGAGGGCTTTGTCAACTTAGTCAATATGAATGATTCTAGCTCCAGTGACCATATGATGTCCATCCAACGGTGGTAGTGCTTCTTCAACCTCTGGTCTTCTTGCTCCAGCCGCCCAAACCAGCGCCGGTCGTGCCGCCTGCTCCTACCTCCCGTGGCCGGCTCTGCTGCCGCGCAGGCCTCACCGCCCCACCCTACTCCCATCGCTGGCCTAGCCATCCCTGTACTCACCCAGACCTCCTGTTATTCTCCGGCGATGGCAGCCTCACACTACAGCCCAACCAGTAAACCTCGTACTCCCCTCTGATGGGAAACAACTGCCGAGTCTTCCCCTGCTCCGAGTCATTCCCTTCCTAGGCCTCGCCGTCGTACACCGCCTTGGTGCTCTCGCCGCGGCGTGGTCAACCTGGTCAATGAACGACTTACATTAGAAGAAGACTGTACATGGGGAGGCTGACAGCTGGGTCCACGGCCGCAGCAAGGAAGTGCCTCCTTATTACGCGCAAAATAATGATTCCTCCACCTGACAGCAGGGACCTACCGGAAGGGCTTCTCTATTTTGGCTTAGCTGTATTTTGCGAAAAAATGTTTCCCCCCTGACAGTTGGGACCCACCAGCTATATCTTCGGACGCAAGGAAGTGCCTCCATATTAGGCGCGAAAAAAATGAATCCTCCCCCTGACAGCTCGGACCGACCATCAATAACTTCGTACGCAAGGAAGTGCCTCCTTATCCTCCCTGACAGCCGGGACCCACCTGGTCGAAGCGTACGTAGCGTTGTCATTCTGGTCGCGAACGTGTACTTACATATTGGTTGATCGGTCTCTCTGCAATGATGAACCGTGGCCGAGCAAGCAGCGGCATGTGTAGTAGTAGAGCCCCCGACGTAGCAATTCAGGCAGTCCCTTCTAAACCGTGTACACGTACATACAACCACATGACAAAAAATACGGCCACGTACGTACATACAAGCAGGGTCTCGAACGCCTAGCTACTCGCGCATACGTACGGCCAGGGCACGTGTTCATGGAGGGGCAACGGCCGGCAGCAATGGCGTCCTGTTCATCGGAAGCCAACCGGCTGGGTCGGAACGGAGAAACTGCGTCATGTTCATCGGGAGGCAACAGAATGTGTCGTGTTCATTGGGGGGCAATGGAATGCGTCGTGTTCATCGGGAGCCAACCGGCTTGGACGGAATAGCCGAAACGGGGTCTGGCGTACCATAGTATGGAGGAAACGACCTTCTGTTCGACCGGCTATGGTCGAAATGGCATCCTGTTCATCGGGAGGGGTGTGGCATACCACAAAACGGAGGAAACGGACATGTGTTGGAGCGCTACGGTCGAAATGGTGGTCCTATTCATTAGGAGGGGTGTGGCGTACCGCAAAACGGGACTCCACGGGCTACTGTTCACCCACCGTCGACTTCCTTTAGCCTCCACCCGGACTGTTCATCCAGCGCGTCTTCCTCCTGCCTCCACCAACTACTGTTCATCCAGCCCTCCACCGGCAACTATTCAACCAGCCCTCCACGGGGTCCTGTTCATCCACCCCAACCAGCTCGGCTGTGGTGGCCTCCTCTCATGGTCCTGTTCATCCAGCGGCAATGCCCTACTACCACGGGGTCCTGTTCATCCAACCCCCACCAGGAACTGTTCATCCAACCCCAAACGTCTCGACTCATTCAACCAACCCCCACATTCACTGTTCATAAAGAGGCAGCATGTTCGATCGGCTTCAGTAAGCAGCAGCAGCGATCGATCGCTCGGGTTCAGTTAGCAGCAGTAGCGAAGGAATCGCTCGGGTTCAGTTAACAGACAAGGGATCGATCGCTCGGGTTCAGTAACGTAGCTAGTGCAATCGCTCGGGTTCAGTAAGCGAACGCCTCGCTCAGGTAGCTGTGACGCCCCCGGCTTAATCGTGCACTAATCATACACGCAAATGCACACGATCAAGCCTAAGGACTCACTTGAAGATATCACAACACAACTCTAAAATATAAATAAAGTCATACAAGCATATATTACAAGCCAGGGCCTCGAGGGCTCGAATAAATAAGCTTGATGACAAACAAGCATCAGCGGAAGCGTCAGATATCTGAGTACAGATATAAAAGAAAACAGAAAGGCCTTTAGAAAGGCGGAACCAAAATGAAACACTACGATCGAAAGGCGTAGGCCTCCTGCCTAGGACCCTCCGAACCTACTCCTGGTCGTTAGCCATCTAGAAGTAGAAGCCGTCCTCGGGGTGGTAGAAATAGTCGATGGTGGAACAGCTATCTCAGGGGCTCCGTCATCTGGTCGCGACAACTGATAAGGGAGAAAAAGGAAAGCAAAGCAACCGTGAGTACTGCGAAGTACTCAGCAAGCAAGGATCTACACTACATATGCAACATTATCAAGGGATGGCTGTATATGTGGACTGGGCTGCAGAAATGCCAGAATAGAGAGAAGGCCTAGTCCTATCGAAGACTAGCATCTTCAGCATCTTCAAGCATCTTCGAGCGTCTTGCAGCAAATAGATGAGTACAGAGCAGCATAGTATAAAGTAGTAGTGGTAGTAGCAATCAACAGTCTCGCCCAGAGATCCTTCCTCGACTCCCTGCGAGAAAGCGATCCCGGAGCCACATTTCCAGGTATCATCTCAAGTTCTAGTTGTACCGATCGGGATACAACTCCGAGTGTCCTTTACCGTAGGACCGGCTATCGATAGATGTGTTCTTCCCTGCAGGGGTGCACCAACTTACCCACCACGCTCAATTAACTCCGGCCGGACACACTTTCCTGGGTCATGCCCGGCCTCGGCCAAACGACACATCGCAACCCTACCTACAGCTCAGCAGAGAGGTCCCCGCCGGTCTACCTCCTAAGCGCAAGGGGGTCTTGGGCCATCGCCCCTCGCCCTCCGGGTCGTTGTGTGCAGGGTGGATACCAGCACCGCCTCGGAAGGCCGGTACGATCCGACCGTGCCACAATGCTGAACTGGACGTCTGACAGAGCTTTCGGCTGATGTTACGATGCAGAACGCCCATACTATGCCCACGTGATGGTTAGTGCTATCCGACCAGAGGTCGGCTCAGATCATATATCCAAATCGTAGTGTCCTAGTGGCTTGCGGTAACGAGCAGAGACTCACGAAAGATGTGACCCCGTCGCCCCGTCTCGAGGACTTGCTGCAAGGGCTAAGAATGCCCGGCCGCGCCTCGTGGAATAACTCACGGGTAACTATCCATCACTCGCGGGTACCCCTCGGGGTCGACCCGCCTTTTAAGTAATAGTATCAACAGTAATGTAAGGCATCCGTGTGGTCACCATATCAAGGGGAATCCGAGGCATCACCCTCGTTGGACTCCCACCTGATGTAACATCAAGATGGACGTAGGAGGCATCACCCTCGAGGTCCACACGTGAGGTGTTACGCGACTTAGTCAGTATCAGTGGTGGTGTAGGAGGTATCACCCTCGCTTACCACGACCGATCAACTAACCTACAAGGTTATCATCAGAAGTGCTGACGAGGTATCACCCTCGGCACTCGATAGTAACCCAGTAGTGTCGAGCAACTAAGGGGAAAGTGAGGTGCAGTGCCGGGGCTGATCTTCAATCCCGTTGATCGGGTCTTCTGAAACTCCAGCGGGGCAGCCGGGATAAAGTGGGGGTCACTAATGGGGCTCTACCCAGTCTATACTAAAACAGTTTAGGATAGAAGGCAGTTATCAACAGTAGACTACAATAAACAGGCTATGCAGCAGATATAGGAAAAACAGTAACAGTAGCATAATTCTAATGCAAGCAGGAGAATTAGAATAGGCGATATCGAGATGATCAAAGGGGGGGGCTTGCCTGGTTGCTTGGCGGCAAGGGCAAGGTCGTCAGTACTGTAACCAATCACCGGAGCTGCGTCGATCTCGGAGGCTACGTCGGCACCGAAATCTACCGAGGGAAAAGAGGGGGAGGAAAACAGTAAATACGAAGCGACATATGCATGAAAATACGATACGCGATGCTAGAGGTGGTCTATCGTAGTGATACACGACAACGGTGAAGGAGGGGATCATTCGGGAATGTTTTCCTGGTTCCGGACGTTAGTCAGACAGATGACCGGAGGAGGACGGTTCCATGTTCGGATAGCTAGGGACGTGTGACGGACGAACGGACCACATATCCGGATTCGTCTCGAAATTCTGAGCAACTCTCATGTATAAAGTTTTTTCATCGGAGTTACGGATTAAAAGTTATGAATTTTCAAAGATTATTCAATTTTCTGAAATTATTTAAATTAACAGATTTTCCAGAAAAGGCATGTGACGTCAGTATGACGCAAGCATGACGTCAGCGGTCGTCTGACCAGTTGACCAGTCAACTGGGGCCCACCAGTCAGTGACTGGGGCTGCCCAGTCAGCCATTGACCTGGTCAACTGGGTTAATTGGGCCCACGGGGCCCAGCAGTCAGCGGCTCAGGAGGTGCCACGTCGGCGCCAGGTCATCTCCGGCGACCGGAGTGGCTCCGGCGAGCCGTCTCACGGCGGTTCTTCGCCGGACTTGGCCGGAATTTCACTGTGGTGGCTCAAATCGCGCGGGGTCAAGTGCTTTCGAACGGCGGTGAGGTCGCGCGTCCGTTGGTACACGCGGGAGAAGCTGGGGTGGACGGTGTTGGCCGGAGTCGAGCTCGCGGCGGCTACCGGAGTTCGACGAAACTCGGATGCGGCGCTTCAGAGCACGACCGGACGTGCGGGTGCGTGCGTTGGGTTGCTGGGAACATGCTGAGCACGCCCGCAAGCACAGACGCGAGCTACGGAGGCTCTGGCCACGGCGGCGGCAATGAACGGCGGCGACAAGCTCGGCCATCCACGGCGTACACGGCTAGGAGCACGGGAACGCGGCGCAAGGAGAGGGGAGACGCGCTGTGGCTCACCTTGCAGGCACAAGGAGGCCCGGCGGCAGTTTTGTAGCAGCAGAGTAGCGGGGTTCGTCGGAGCAGACGCGGCGGTCGGAGATGGGGAAGACGGCGATGGCAGCGATTGAGGCCGTCCCAGCTCGAATCACTGGTTGCAGTCGACGTAGAGGAACTGGACGGAACTCCTGGACGCTCTGGTTCGTCGAGGGAGGGCCGGGGACCGCGAGGTCGAGCGGCGCACAGCGGCGACGGCGTTCGGTACAGAGGGAAGAAGAGAGAGCGAGTGCGAGCGCTAGAGAGCGAGGGAGAGAAAGGGGAGATGGAGGAGGAGTGCGACCAGGGGGAAGGGATGGGCGAGTCCTTATCCCCTCCCCGGCTGTCGGTGGCGACGCCGTGTCGAACGGTGACCGGCGCGGGCGCCCTCAGCCACGGGCGAGGCGACACGGAGGGAGAAAAACGAAGGGCAGGTGGGAGTGGGCTGGGCCGGTCGGCCTGCCAGGTAAGTGGCCTCTGGCCCTTTCCTTTTTTTTTCTGTTTTCTTATTTTATTTAATAAACAGAGAAGAAAAAGATTCATTGGAGCAACCTATTCACTTAGAAATAGTATGGGAAGTGTCCCATTAATTCCTTTGTGTCTTTTAAGCAGTGCCACAAAAAGTTAGAAGATTATTTGACTCTGTTTGGATTTTCCATAAATGAGATAGCATTTTAAAAATGCTGAAATGCTCTGAATTAATTGCCACTGCTCATTTTACCAACAAGGTAATGTTGTATTCCTTAACATATAATTGTTTTGGAATATTTGCAATAATGTGAACATTTTTCCCACAAGTATGGAACAACTTTAATTTTCACTTTTGAAATTGAGTTGATTTTTCAGAATAGCATTTGAATTGAATATTTCACCAAAGTGATTAAGCACTACAAATGGAGATGACCTGGCAGTATCATTAGCTGATCACTGTAGCAATTACAAAAGGGGTGTTACAAATTCTCCTCCTCTAAAAGAAATTCTCGTCCCGAGAATTAAGAAGTAGAGGGGAAGAGTTCGGGGTATTCAGCACGGAGGTTATCCTCGCGTTCCCAAGTGGCTTCGTCTTCAGTGTGATTCGACCACTGTACTTTCAGGAACTTGGTAACCTTCTGACGGGTTCGACGTTCAGCTTCATCAAGGATGCGGATCGGATGCTCCTTATAAGACAAGTCATCTTGCAATTCGAGCATCTCATGATCCACTGCTCGGTGCGGAGAGTCTTTGAAGCACTTTCGAAGTTGTGACACGTGGAAGACGTCATGGATGTGGGAGAATTGCGGCGGCAACTCCAATTTATATGCCACCTGTCCACGTCTGGCAACTATGCGAAAAGGACCAATATAGCGAGGAGCTAACTTGCCCTTGATTCCGAAACGACGGGTGCCCTTCATAGGAGTGACTCGAAGATAAGCTTGATCACCTGGTTGATAAGTTAGACCCCATCGTTTGCGATCATAGTTGCTCTTCTGGCGGTCTTGAGCCGCCTTGAGATTTTCTCGGACAATGCGGACTTGTTCTTCGGTGTGTTGGATAATATCCGGACCAACAAGAGGTCGTTCCCCAGTTTCTGACCAATTCAGAGGGGTCCGACATTTACGTCCATATAGTACTTCGAAGGGGGCCATTTTCAAGCTGGCTTGATAGCTGTTGTTATAAGAGAACTCGGCATACGGGAGAGATTCTTCCCACTTCTTGCCAAAAGATATAACACAAGCTCGCAGCATGTCTTCGAGCACTTGATTGACTCGTTCGACTTGGCCTTGGGATTGGGGATGATAAGCTGAACTCCAGGTGATATGAGTTCCCATAGCTTCTTGGAAACTTTCCCAGAATTTGGAGGTGAATAGACTGCCACGGTCCGAACTAATCTCCTTCGGAATTCCGTGGAGTGAAACGATTCTGGAGATATACAGCTCTGCTAACTGTTTAGCTGTGATCGTCTCCTTGACAGGCAGAAAATGGGCAACCTTGGAAAGCTGGTCGACGATGACAAGAATAGCATCGTGACCCTTCTGTGACTTGGGAAGACCAGTAATGAAGTCCATTTGCACTCTATCCCATTTCCACAACGGAATAGGAAGTGGTTGAAGAAGTCCTGCAGGTTTCTGATGTTCTGCCTTTATGCGACGACAAACGTCACATTCAGCAACATAACGAGCAATATCCTGCTTCATTCTAGACCACCAGTACCTTTGACGAAGATCACGATACATCTTGGTGCTACCCGGATGAATAGACAGCGGTGTATCATGTGCCTCCTTCATGACCTTATCAGTCATAAGCTTGAAACGAGGTACGAGAATGCGGTCTCTGAAGTACAAGGTTCCATCTTCAGACAATGAGAAATCCCTGTATTTTTCCAGGTGAAGATCTTTCTTCATCAGACCAATTTCAGCATCTTTAGCTTGCGCAATCTTAACAGCCTTCTCAAGGTCTGGTTCAACAACCAAGTTTGATAGGTATCCTTGAGGAACTATCTCGAGATTTAGCTTCCGAAGCTCTTCATACAGAAGTGGTTGTTCTAGCTGGACTTCAAGTTCACAGCAATAGGATTTGCGGCTCAATGCATCAGCCATTACATTAGCCTTGCCAGGGGTATAAGAAATACCCAAATCATAATCAGCAATGGTCTCCATCCATCTTTGCTGACGGAGATTCAGAGATGGTTGAGTGAATAAGTACTTCAAGCTCTTATGATCCGTGTAGATCTCGCAACGATTACCGAGGAGGTAATGTCGCCACAACTGCAGTGCATAGATGACAGCAGCTAGTTCTAGATCATGTACCGGATAATTCTCTTCATGCGGACGCAACTGACGAGAGCCATATGCAATCACTTTACGTTCCTGCATTAGGACACAGCCTAGTCCTTCACGGGATGCGTCACAATAGATCACAAAATCTTTGCGAGAATCTGGAGGAGCAAGTACTGGGGCAGATGTCAGCTTGTCTTTGAGTGTTTGAAAACTTTCCTGACATTTTTCTGTCCATTCAAACTTAACGCCTTTATGAAGCAGATCAGTCAGAGGCTTAGCAATCTTTGAGAAATTCTCGACAAAGCGACGACAATAGCTTGCAAGGCCGAGAAAACTTCTGACTTGCTTGACATTCTTCGGCGGAGTCCATTCAAGAATAGCCTGAACTCGTTCTAGGTTAACGGCAATGCCTTCTTTCGAAATCACATGGCCGAGATATGTCACTTTAGATAACCAGAACTCACACTTGGAATACTTGGCATACAATTGATGTTCACGCAGCTTCTCCAGTACAAGCCGAAGATGTTCGGCATGTTCTTCTTCATTCTTCGAATATACCAGAATATCGTCCAGATATACCACGACGAATTTGTCGAGATAATCCATGAAGATGTAATTCATTAACCGGGAGAAGGTAGCTGGAGCATTAGTCAGGCTGAAAGACATGACAGTGTACTCATAAGAACCATAGCGAGTAACAAATGCTGTCTTCGGAATATCTTCTTCACGAACTCGGATCTGGTGGTATCCCAATCTCAAATCAAGCTTAGAGAATACTGAGGAACCAGCAAGTTGATCATACAGATCGTTGATTCTGGGAAGCGGATACTTATTTTGAATTGTTGCTTGGTTGATAGGTCGGTAATCTTGAACCAACCGATTCGTACCGTCCTTCTTCTTGACAAAGAGGGAAGGTGCTCCCCAAGCAGATGAACTGGGGCGGATGAAACCCTTCTTAAGCGATTTGTCGATTTCTTCCTTAAGTTCAATAAGGTGATGCGGAGGCATCTTGTACGGACGCTTTGCAATAGGGGTAGTGCCTGGTTTCAAGTCGATAACAAACTCGACAGCTCTGGCAGGGGGAATGCCTGGAAGTTCTTCCGGAAAGACATCTTGAAAATCACGAACAACTGGAATGTTCTCGATGCCTTCAAGAGGTGAAGCATTCAATGCATTCAGAACATATATCTGATCCTCGGCATTCTGAACTGTCTGAGCTGAGTATCTGACTATCTGGCCGGAAGGATGAGTGAGCTGGACTGTCTTAGCAGCACAGTCAATCAAAGCTTTATTCGCTTTCAACCAATCCATACCAAGGATGATGTCAATGTCGGAAGGTCCTAGTACAATGAGAGAAACCGGAAAAAGTAGACCTCCAATCTCGATGTGGTTATGAGGGCTTACCATTGTGGTTTGCCATTTGGATCTCGGGGACTGAACCATTAGAGGAGTGGGTAATTTCTCCAAGTATAACTCATGTGACTGAGCAAATTGTTGGGACACAAAAGCATGCGATGCTCCAGAATCAAAGAGAACAGAGGCTGGTACTGAATTCACAGAGAGTGTTCCCAGCACGATAGTCGGTTCCTTCTGAGCCCTTTCAACATCGACGTGATTGGCATGGCCAAGTACAACAGTAGACGGTATGGCATTACGGTTTCTGAATCGGCGGTTTCGACAACTCTTCTTACGACCAACAGGAGGACATGGTGCAACCTGAGGAGATGCCATAGCATTAGGCTGTCCACCCTGAACTGTTAGCTGTCTCGGCGGTGAAGGCAGACGAGGTGCAACATAAGATGGTCTTGGTGTTGGAGCAGGTCGGTGATGAATATTGTGCGGAATCCAAACCCGACGTTTCTGAACAGGCTGACCCGAGGATGAGCCAGCTTCACGAGTGCGTTTGAGCGACTCCTGATACTTAGCCAGACCAGTTTCAACTCTGTAGGCTTGACTGACAAGCGTCGCAAAGTCTTCACAATCATGGACAAGAAGTGCGAGCTGTATATCGGAACGCAGCCCTTCACGGAATTTCTCCTGCTTACGTGCGTCAGTGTCGACATCGTCTTTAGCATAGCGGGATAATTCGAGAAATTCCCTCTGATATTCATCCACAGTCAGTGTGCCCTGTGTGAGTTTACGGAACTCCTGCTTCTTCTGGTCGATCAGACCCTGAGGAATGTACCGTGCACGAAAAGCTGACTGGAATTCTTGCCAGGTGGGTACAGTCTCTGCAGGCAACGTATCCTTGTGGCTTTCCCACCATTGAGCAGCGGGACCCTTCAAGTGAAATGTCGCAAAGGTGACGTAACTGTCAGGGGCCACATTAGCTGACTCCATTTCAAACATGATGTCACGAAGCCAATAATCAGCATCCATAGGATTTGTGGAGCTGCGGAAAACAGACGGGTTGAGGCGCACGAATTCTGGCAGAGTTATTGGGATGTGCTGTTGCTGAGCATTCTGAGTTGGAAACTGAGCCAATACTCCGGTCATGAACTGACGGTTGAGTTCAAACTGCTGCCTCATTTCGACAATATAGGGTGGAGGTGGAGTATCATCAGCCATCCTGCCAAATCAACAGGGCAGTTTAGGAAGCAAAATTGCAGGTGTATGGAATGACTCATGAAGCAATACGCACAACAGAAGGAAGTGCAATAGATACTTCATCATATTCACACCAGACACTCAAATCCACACATAGCCTCGGTTACAATCCGGCATTACGACAGCTGAAAAAAAGAAGGCTAGACAACTAGGCGGCGCGCAGGCACGCGGTAAGGAAGTACACAACGAGACATAGCAAAGGCTACATCAACGTCGGAGAAAACTGTAGGAGCGAGGAATCTGCAAGTGTCAACACAGGGTGCCCTCGATAAAAGGATCCTGTAAGCAGAACCTGGCCCACAATCTTGAAGCAAGGGGGAATATTTCAGAACTCCGGGTGGATGTGATTACGAGAACCTAATGTTGGAGTTGGTAAAATTTTAACCCGAATAGATGAGAGAGTAGAATCCTAGAGTAAAGGTCGAGGAGTAAAAGATCCTAATACCACCCAGTTGGCGACGTGGGCCCGTAAGCCACACAGCCAAGTTACTAAAACAGTTTTTGACCACTAGACTCAACTTCGGCCAAAGAGTTGGAAAGGGGGGACTCCTAGAGGCAGTCGGCTCTGATACCAACCTGTGACGCCCCCGGCTTAATCGTGCACTAATCATACACGCAAATGCACACGATCAAGCCTAAGGACTCACTTGAAGATATCACAACACAACTCTAAAATATACATAAAGTCATACAAGCATATATTACAAGCCAGGGCCTCGAGGGCTCGAATAAATAAGCTTGATGACAAACAAGCATCAGCGGAAGCGTCAGATATCTGAGTACAGATATAAAAGAAAACAGAAAGGCCTTTAGAAAGGCGGAACCAAAATGAAACACTACGATCGAAAGGCGTAGGCCTCCTGCCTAGGACCCTCCGAACCTACTCCTGGTCGTTAGCCATCTAGAAGTAGAAGCCGTCCTCGGGGTGGTAGAAATAGTCGATGGTGGAACAGCTATCTCAGGGGCTCCGTCATCTGGTCGCGACAACTGATAAGGGAGAAAAAGGAAAGCAAAGCAACCGTGAGTACTGCGAAGTACTCAGCAAGCAAGGATCTACACTACATATGCAACATTATCAAGGGATGGCTGTATATGTGGACTGGGCTGCAGAAATGCCAGAATAGAGAGAAGGCCTAGTCCTATCGAAGACTAGCATCTTCAGCATCTTCAAGCATCTTCGAGCGTCTTGCAGCAAATAGATGAGTACAGAGCAGCATAGTATAAAGTAGTAGTGGTAGTAGCAATCAACAGTCTTGCCCAGAGATCCTTCCTCGACTCCCTGCGAGAAAGCGATCCCGGAGCCACATTTCCAGGTATCATCTCAAGTTCTAGTTGTACCAATCGGGATACAACTCCGAGTGTCCTTTACCGTAGGACCGGCTATCGATAGATGTGTTCTTCCCTGCAGGGGTGCACCAACTTACCCACCACGCTCAATTAACTCCGGCCGGACACACTTTCCTGGGTCATGCCCGGCCTCGGCCAAACGACACATCGCAACCCTACCTACAGCTCAGCAGAGAGGTCCCCGCCGGTCTACCTCCTAAGCGCAAGGGGGTCTTGGGCCATCGCCCCTCGCCCTCCGGGTCGTTGTGTGCAGGGTGGATACCAGCACCGCCTCGGAAGGCCGGTACGATCCGACCGTGCCACAATGCTGAACTGGACGTCTGACAGAGCTTTCGGCTGATGTTACGATGCAGAACGCCCATACTATGCCCACGTCATGGTTAGTGCTATCCGACCAGAGGTCGGCTCAGATCATATATCCAAATCGTAGTGTCCTAGTGGCTTGCGGTAACGAGCAGAGACTCACGAAAGATGTGACCCCGTCGCCCCATCTCGAGGACTTGCTGCAAGGGCTAAGAATGCCCGGCCGCGCCTCGTGGAATAACTCACGGGTAACTATCCATCACTCGCGGGTACCCCTCGGGGTCGACCCGCCTTTTAAGTAATAGTATCAACAGTAATGTAAGGCATCCGTGTGGTCACCATATCAAGGGGAATCCGAGGCATCACCCTCGTTGGACTCCCACCTGATGTAACATCAAGATGGACGTAGGAGGCATCACCCTCGAGGTCCACACGTGAGGTGTTACGCGACTTAGTCAGTATCAGTGGTGGTGTAGGAGGTATCACCCTCGCTTACCACGACCGATCAACTAACCTACAAGGTTATCATCAGAAGTGCTGACGAGGTATCACCCTCGGCACTCGATAGTAACCCAGTAGTGTCGAGCAACTAAGGGGAAAGTGAGGTGCAGTGCCGGGGCTGATCTTCAATCCCGTTGATCGGGTCTTCTGAAACTCCAGCGGGGCAGCCAGGATAAAGTGGGGGTCACTAATGGGGCTCTACCCAGTCTATACTAAAACAGTTTAGGATAGAAGGCAGTTATCAACAGTAGACTACAATAAACAGGCTATGCAGCAGATATAGGAAAAACAGTAACAGTAGCATAATTCTAATGCAAGCAGGAGAATTAGAATAGGCGATATCGAGATGATCAAAGGGGGGGGCTTGCCTGGTTGCTTGGCGGCAAGGGCAAGGTCGTCAGTACTGTAACCAATCACCGGAGCTGCGTCGATCTCGGAGGCTACGTCGGCACCGAAATCTACCGAGGGAAAAGAGGGGGAGGAAAACAGTAAATACGAAGCGACATATGCATGAAAATACGATACGCGATGCTAGAGGTGGTCTATCGTAGTGATACACGACAACGGTGAAGGAGGGGATCATTCGGGAATGTTTTCCTGGTTCCGGACGTTAGTCAGACAGATGACCGGAGGAGGACGGTTCCATGTTCGGATAGCTAGGGACGTGTGACGGACGAACGGACCGCGTATCCGGATTCGTCTCGAAATTCTGAGCAACTCTCATGTATAAAGTTTTTTCATCGGAGTTACGGATTAAAAGTTATGAATTTTCAAAGATTATTCAATTTTCTGAAATTATTTAAATTAACAGATTTTCCAGAAAAGGCATGTGACGTCAGTATGACGCAAGCATGACGTCAGCGGTCGTCTGACCAGTTGACCAGTCAACTGGGGCCCACCAGTCAGTGACTGGGGCTGCCCAGTCAGCCATTGACCTGGTCAACTGGGTCAACTGGGCCCACGGGGCCCAGCAGTCAGTGGCTCAGGAGGTGCCACGTCGGCGCCAGGTCATCTCCGGCGACCGGAGTGGCTCCGGCGAGCCGTCTCACGGCGGTTCTTCGCCGGACTTGGCCGGAATTTCACTGTGGTGGCTCAAATCGCGCGGGGTCAAGTGCTTTCGAACGGCGGTGAGGTCGCGCGTCCGTTGGTACACGCGGGAGAAGCTGGGGTGGACGGTGTTGGCCGGAGTCGAGCTCGCGGCGGCTACCGGAGTTCGACGAAACTCGGATGCGGCGCTTCAGAGCACGACCGGACGTGCGGGTGCGTGCGTTGGGTTGCTGGGAACATGCTGAGCACGCCCGCAAGCACAGACGCGAGCTACGGAGGCTCTGGCCACGGCGGCGGCAATGAACGGCGGCGACAAGCTCGGCCATCCACGGCGTACACGGCTAGGAGCACGGGAACGCGGCGCAAGGAGAGGGGAGACGCGCTGTGGCTCACCTTGCAGGCACAAGGAGGCCCGGCGGCAGTTTTGTAGCAGCAGAGTAGCGGGGTTCGTCGGAGCAGACGCGGCGGTCGGAGATGGGGAAGACGGCGATGGCAGCGATTGAGGCCGTCCCAGCTCGAATCACTGGTTGCAGTCGACGTAGAGGAACTGGACGGAACTCCTGGACGCTCTGGTTCGTCGAGGGAGGGCCGGGGACCGCGAGGTCGAGCGGCGCACAGCGGCGACGGCGTTCGGTACAGAGGGAAGAAGAGAGAGCGAGTGCGAGCGCTAGAGAGCGAGGGAGAGAAAGGGGAGATGGAGGAGGAGTGCGACCAGGGGGAAGGGATGGGCGAGTCCTTATCCCCTCCCCGGCTGTCGGTGGCGACGCCGTGTCGAACGGTGACCGGCGCGGGCGCCCTCAGCCACGGGCGAGGCGACACGGAGGGAGAAAAACGAAGGGCAGGTGGGAGTGGGCTGGGCCGGTCGGCCTGCCAGGTAAGTGGCCTCTGGCCCTTTCCTTTTTTTTTCTGTTTTCTTATTTTATTTAATAAACAGAGAAGAAAAAGATTCATTGGAGCAACCTATTCACTTAGAAATAGTATGGGAAGTGTCCCATTAATTCCTTTGTGTCTTTTACGCAGTGCCACAAAAAGTTAGAAGATTATTTGACTCTGTTTGGATTTTCCATAAATGAGATAGCATTTTAAAAATGCTGAAATGCTCTGAATTAATTGCCACTGCTCATTTTACCAACAAGGTAATGTTGTATTCCTTAACATATAATTGTTTTGGAATATTTGCAATAATGTGAACATTTTTCCCACAGGTATGGAACAACTTTAATTTTCACTTTTGAAATTGAGTTGATTTTTCCGAATAGCATTTGAATTGAATATTTCACCAAAGTGATTAAGCACTACAAATGGAGATGACCTGGCAGTATCATTAGCTGATCACTGTAGCAATTACAAAAGGGGTGTTACAGTAGCCCAATGCCTCGCACACATGCGTGTATGTGTACGAGAGAAACGCGCAAACCTCCATGCATCGCTTGGCCCCGAACACCCACCGTAACTGGGAACTCCCCGAAATTTTCCTCGCCCTCGCTTCAACCATGATTTTTTTTGTTATGGACGGCCCAAAGAATGTCATGCAGGTGCGTCTCCAGCTCGCCCAGTACGAAAAGCCCATTTTCTGTCATGATTTTTTGTCATAGAAGTAGGAGCCCACCACATCTATGATGAAACCAGGTTTTGTCACAATTATCGTCATAGAAGTGTCATAAGCATGATAGAAAAAAAATTCGTTCGGGTCAAAATGTCACGGATGTGTCTTTTTTTTGTAGTGTGATGTTCAATTCTTATGGTTGCAATTTTGTATTGTATTGCATGTGAGAAATAAATCAAATTTGATTGTACAAAATACATGAGAAACAAATACAATTGCGTTATTTCCAAGTTTTTAAGCTTGCTTGGTTTGATTAACTCTCTGATCTGCTAGTATGTTCTATTGTGCAATGTGGTGCTCAGTTAAATGTTTGGTTCATTTGTTGTGGTGTTTAGTTAACTATTTGGTTCAATTCTGAATGCGATGTTCAATTGTTGTGGGTACAATTTTGTATTGTTATGCATGTGAGGAATAAATCAAATTTGGCTGCACTAAATACATGAGAAACATATACAATTGCTATATTTCCTAGTTCTTAAGCATGCTTGGTTTGGATAAATGACTTTTCCATGTGGCTCGAATTAATCTGCTTAATCTGCAATGTGTTTATTTTTCATCAACATATTTTACTGATAGTATGCCAACCCTCACTTAACCCGATAAATAACTACCTTATATGTGTTGCAGGGAAACAATGGGAGGCACTGAGGTTTACCATCGAGGTTTGCACATGCATGGTCCTTTGTCTAATAGCACATTATTGTGCAATTGCAGGAACCATTCTAATATTTAGGTTTTTAACAATTCGGTCTTGCACATGTAGGTCCTGCTGTCAGAGGTTTTGACCCACTGTTCGACCCATTTTGCATATGGGGAAATGAGATGTCCATGAATATTAGTCAAGTCAAGAAACTCAGAAAGATTGTTAGGATAAAGAAACTAGCGATGAAAAACAACAAGATCTTTGTCTGCACAATGAAGAAGACATCAGTGAACTACAGGATGGTACTAACTCTTATACCTTGTCTTTTTTATTCCTTTGCACCATTTCAAAATTTAGAGAAGATATTTATGCATATTTTTGTTTTCAGGCCTTTCCAAAGCAATTCACTGATGATTACCTCTCAAACCACCGGTATGGTCAAGAGGCGAGGAAGGTGTTCATAGAACACCTACGGTACAATATTGAAGTCTTCCTCAAGAGGACGAAGGATGGACGGTCAATCATCCACAGGCACTGGCTTAAAGTTGCAAGGACCTTAACATCATTGAAGGCTCAATATTCGCCTTCTACTTTAGCAGTTTTCCAGATGAGATTCATCTGTCTATCTACCTCTATGATGCTGATTTCCAAAGATTTTAGATGTTGCATGTGAAACTTGGTGTTGTTGTGTAATGGGGTAGCTACCTATATGCCTATATGGTGTAACCGAGTGCTGAAGCTATATGATGTTGTACTCTGATGTATTTCAATTATGAAATCCTAGTTCCATAATACGAAAATGAAATATATTGTGTGTTTAATATGAAATGTCAATTTGATTGCTAAATAGATTAAAAATAATAGGCCAATTAGCCTGCTTACTGGGTTTTTCAATTGCAAATGGATATTCAGACAACACCGTGGGCGATGACCTCAGACAACCCACACAATTTCTAGCAAGTAAACGTGTTGGATCAATGAACAATCACACACGACTTACTCTGGACAACTGTTTGCGTTAGGCCACCTTGCAGAAACATTTTCCACATAAAAAGTGTGTGTGACGAACCACCTATGCCACACAGTTTCTTCTAGGCACCGTGCGTGATGCATTCCCAAATGATAAAATTATTAATATCGTGTGCAATGGCAACGCTGTCACAAATGTTGTGATGGGGAAAATTGTGTGTGATGTACGTGCGAACGGAAACGCTTGTTTGGGATTCACTATGTGGGATGTAGATACGAACAAAAACGTTTGTCTGGGATTCACTATGTGGGATGTACATACGAACGGAAACGTTTGTCTGGGATTCATTGTGTGGGATGTACATATGAATGGAAACATTTGTCTGGGATTCACTGTGTGGGATGTACATTGATACGTCTCCAGCGTATCTACAATTTTTGATTGTTCCATATTGTTATATTATCAATCTTGGATGTTTTATATTCATTTTATAGCAACTATATAACATTTTTTGGGACTAACCAATTGACATAGTGCCCAGTGCCAGTTGTTGTTTTTTGCTTGGTTTTTACTTCGTAGAAAATCAATACCAAACAGAGTTCAAATGCCACGAAACTTTTTGGAGAATTTTTTTCTGCCTAAAAGACACCAGGGGAGCCCCAGAAGTGCACCAGAGGAGGCCCGTGGGGGCCTACTAGGCACCAGGGCGCGCTAGAGGCCCCTAGCGCGCCCTGGTGGATAGTGGGGCCCATGAGAAGCTTCTCCACCGCCTCTCAGCTCTATAAATACTCTAATATTCCAGAAACCCTAGAGGAACAGAGAGAAAATAGTTTCCAGCGTCGCAACTTCCAAAACCACGAGATCCAATCTAGATGCCTTTTCCGGCACTCGGCCGGAGGGGTCAACAATCACGGAGGGGTTCTTCATCAACACCCTTGCCCTCCGATGATGCATGAGTAGTTTGCCACAGACCTACGGGTCCGTAGGTAGTAGCTAGATGGCTTCTTCTCTCTTTTTGATCTTCAATACAATGTTCTCCTCGATGTTCTTGGAGATCTATTTGATGTAATGACTTTTTGTGGTGTGTTTGTTGGGATCCGATGAATTGCGAGTTTATGATCAGTTCTATCTATGAATATTATTTGAGTCTTCTCTGAACTCTTTTATGCATGATTGTTATAGCCTCCTATTTCTTCTCCAAAACTTTGGCTTCGTTTGGCCAACTAGATTGATTTTTCTTGCCATGGGAAGAGGTGCTTTGTGATGGGTTTGATCTTGCGGTGCTCAATCTCAGTGACAGAAAGAGACATGACATGCTTGTATCGTTGCCATTAAGGATAAAAATATGGGGTCTATTCCTACATGAATAGATCTTGTCTACATCATGTCATCGTTCTTATTGCATTACTCCGTTTTTCCATGAACTTAATACACTAGATGCATGTTGGATAGCGGTCGATGTGTGGAGTAATAGTAGTAGATGCAGAATCATTTCCGTCTACTAATCTTGGACGTGATGCCTATATACATGATCATGGCCTTGGATATATTCATAATTATTTGTTCTTCTATCAATTGCCCAACAGTAATTTGTTTACCCACCGTATGCTATTTTCTTGAGAGAAGCCTCTAGTGAAATCTACGGCCTCCGAGTCTATTTCCTATCATATTATTTTCAGATCTATTAATCCAAAAATCCAAAAATACCTTGCTGCACCTTTTCTTTCTTTATTTTATTTTGTGCTTTTGTTAGATCTATTCAACCAATCTCATATAATTTAATCTATCTCAATACCGAGGAGGGATTGACAACCCCTCTTACGTGTTGGGTTGCAAGTATTTGTTATTTGTGTGCAAGTACTGTTCACATAGTTTGGGTGGATCCTCCTACTGGATTGATAACCTTGGTGCCATAACTGAGGGAAATACTTACCGTTGCTGTGCTGCATTATCCTCTCCTCTTCGGGGAAATACCAACGCAGATAAAAGCAACCAGGAAGAATTTCTGGCGCCGTTGCCGGGGAGGATCACGTCCAGATCTATCAAGTACCCAGTATCAAATCTCATCCCCTTGCAATTTACTTTATTTGCCATTTGCCTCTCATTTCATATCCCCCACTTCTAAAATGTTTTTGCGAAAAGCACAAAAATATTTGCCTTCTTTCCATTTGCCTTTCTCATGTTTATTTCTTTGCTTGCTTTGAAGCTATCATCATGAGTGACTTTGGTATGGCAGAAACAGATGATGGCAGAACTCCTAAAATTGGACGTTCTGGTAATCTGGATGCTAAAACTTTTGTTTTGGGACAAGGGAATGTTATAGGAAAACAAGCCATCCAAGAATTCTTTAATTGTGTTGGAACTTTGACTTGTGACGATGCTCCTATACTTAAAAAGAACTAAAACTTATGCGGAAGCTATTTCAGCACTAGTTCTGAAACTTGAAAATAGATTTATTTGTACTCATCCTACTTTGCAAAGATTGTTTTATGAGCTACCCGTTATAAAGGATCCTAGAGCTAAAAAGATAGCCACCCTTGTTCTTATGAATGAATTTGATCACATAGTGCGGGAAGCTCGGGAAATTTTTGATTTTTATGGTATGAACCGTGAAAAACGGGTGATAGATGAGATCCTTTACAATAGTGATTATGTTTTAAGACATTTGCTTGGCAATAATCAAATCTTTGATGAGAACCTTAAAAACAAAATTCCCGTTTTGGATATGATTCAACAAGTTTTCAATGATGTTAATCCACAGTATTCTTGGATTGTAGCCGGGAATCAAAGGGGATATGCATATGGCAACTTGACAATGCTAAAATTTCTATGGATAATGTGTTTAAAGTTATATTTGGAAAACCTCCTGACAAAAACACATCTATGGAAAATAAGAAGGGAGACAATACTTGAATCTATGCATTATGCCTAGCTAGGGGCATAAAACGATAGCGCTTGTTGGGAGGCAACCCAATGAATAAAATATTTTTTTCCTTTTTATGTCTGTTTTTGTGTGTTCACACAATTATTCCTCTGTTATGATTGTGTTTTTATGTTTTAATTAGTGTTTTTGCCAAGTAATGCCTTTAGGATGGCTTTGGGTGATAGTTGATTTGATCTTGTTGGAAAACAGAAACTTTTACGTCCAGTAGCAGAATTGTTAAAAATCACTGGAGCGACCAAAAATTCTTAATGTTTTACACAATATTTATATATGAATTGCCTCTGTTGTCCTATTGTTTCAGAATTTTGGAGTTATATAAGTATGAGTAAAATTCAAGTCTTTACAGACTGTTCTGTTTTTGACAAATTCTGTTTTCGTTGCATTGTGTGCTTATTTTGATGAATCTATGGACTATACCAGGGGGTTTTAGCCATGGTAAAGTTAGAATACAGTATGTATAATTCAATAACAAAATATGAATGGGTTTGCAACAGTACTTAAAGTAAAGATTGGTTTTCTTATACTAAAGGATCTCACAAAGGTTTTTGCTAAGTTTTGTGTGATTGAAGTTTTCAAGTTTTGGGTGAGATCACGATGGATGAAGGAATAAGGAGTGTAAAGAGCCTAAGCTTGGGGATGCCCATGACACCCCAAGGTAATATTAAAGGAGTACCAAGCAACTAAACTTGGGGATGCCCCGGAAGGCATCCCCTCTTTCTTCTAACGACCATCGGCAATTTTACTTGGAGTTATATTTTTATTCATCACATATCATGAGTTTTGCTTGGAGCGTCTTGTATTTTATGAGTCTTTTCTTGTTTTGCTTTTTAGTTTGTCATAATCATCCTTGCTGGACACACCTATTTGAGAGAGCCATAATTATGCTATGATTTATTAGAATTGCTCTATCGAATTGCTCTAGTGCTTCACTTATATCTTTTTTGAGCATGGTGGTGCTTTGATTTTGAAGAAATACGCTCTCATGCTTCACTTAGATTATTTTGAGAGTTAGTAAAATTTTAAAGAAATATCCTCTCATTGCTTCACTTATATTATTTTGAGAGATGCAAATTGTTTTGAAGAAATATGTGCTCTCATGCTTCACTTAAATTTATTTGAGTGCTTTATTAGTAGCAATGGTAATATATGAAACTAGTCCCAAAGTGATAGATATTCAAGAGGGATATAATTAAAACTTTCATGAAGATCATTGGATATTATAAACTTGCTTCCTTTTAATAGTTTTGAGATATGAAGATAATAATATGTGAGTCATGTTGGTGAGTAATTATGCTTTAGTAAGAATATTGGTGTTAAGGTTTGTGATTCCCTATGCAAGCACGAAAGTCAATAGTTATCAATGAAGTTACATCCTACTTGTGGTGCATCATTCGGTGTTATTTATGTTTAATGCTCTTTTATGATCGCTTTTGTTTCTTGGTTGGTCGCTTCTCAATCTATTTGCTAGCCTCCATTTGTACTAAGTAGGAATACTACTTGTGCATCCAAACTCCTTAAACAAAGTTGTGCCAAATGAGTCCACCATACCTACCTATATGCGGTATTTCCTTGCCGTTCCAAGTAAATTTGTATGTGCCAACTCTAATTTTCAAAATGAATTTCCTTTTTGTGTGCCCATACCGCTCATGAAGCGGCAGGGGGTGGCCAATATTTTCCATGCTAGATATTTTATTCTCAAGATGAGTGTTTATTCACTTGTCATTGCACGAGAGTGTGGCAAGGTAATAGGGATGCCCAGTCCCAAAATGAAAAAAAATTATTTATGTTGTTCAATAATAAATTCCTTGGAAAGTGTTGTGGAGGGCACCCGTGGATACGGCTAGCCATGGATTGTGAAAGAATGGTGGAAAAAGGTATAAACTTTATTTTCTGTTTGGGAACCACCTATGATTTATCTAGCATGGAAAGTATTGGGAATTCTCGATTGTTTTCGTTGACAGGAAAAGCATGCCTCTCAAAATAATTTTATCGCTCAATTTAAGCTTTGAGCTCTGGCACCTCTACAAATCTCTGCTTCCCTCTGCGAAGGGCCTATCTATTTACTTTTATGCAATTTTTATTTTTATTGAGTCTCCATCTTCTCTTATAAAGCACCAACTAGGGAACACTATTATCATACTTGTGCATTAGGCATAGTTATTATTTGTGTGTGCTTCGTGAATGGATAAATGATTGAGCATAATGGGCTAGGGATAGCTTTCTTGAGTGTTGATATTTTGAAAGACATGTTTGTTTGTTGATATGCTTGAGTATTGATGTCCTCGTGTAAAATATAGACTATTGCTTTGAATCATCTAAAAGTCCAAATGTCCATGCTACAAAAGAAAAGATTATGAGATGAACATGCTAGGCAACACTCCACATCAAAAATTCTGTTTTTATCATTTACCTACTCGAGGACGAGCAGGAATTAAGCTTGGGGATGCTGATACGTCTCCAACGTATCTGTAATTTTTTATTGTTCCAGGCTGTTATATTATGAATCTTGGATGTTTTATATTCATTTTATAGCAACTTTATATCATTTTTTGGGACTAACCTGTTGACATAGTGCCCAGTGCCAGTTGCTGTTTTTTGCTTGTTTTTTACTTCGCAGAAAATCAATACCAAACAGAGTCCAAATGCCACGAAACTTTTTGGAGAATTTTTTCTGCCCAGAAGACACCAGGGGAAGCCAAGAAGTGCAACAGAGAAGGCCCGTGGGCCCCACTAGGCACCAGGGCGCGCCCTGGTGGGTATTGGGGCCCACGGGAAGCTTCTCCACCGCCTCTCAGCTCTATAAATACTCTAATATTCCAAAAACCCTAGAGGAATAGAGATAAAATAGTTTCTGCCGCCGCAAGTTCCAGAACCACAAGATCCAATCTAGAGGCCTTTTCCGGCACTCTGCCGGAGGGGTCAACGATCACAAAGGGGTTCTTCATCAAAACCCTTGCCCCTCCGATGATGCGTGAGTAGTTTACCACAGACCTACGGGTCCATAGGCAGTAGCTAGATGGCTTGTTCTCTCTCTTTTTGATCTTCAATACAATGTTCTCCTCGATGTTCTTGGAGATCTATTTGATGTAATGACTTTTTGCGGTGTGTTTGTTGGGATCTGATGAATTGCGAGTTTATGATCAGTTCTATCTATGAATATTATTTGGGTCTTCTCTGAACTCTTTTATGCATGATTGTTATAGCCTCGTATTTCTTCTCCGAAACTTTGGTTTGGTTTGGCCAACTAGATTGATTTTTCTTGCCATGGGAAGAGGTGCTTTGTGATGGGTTCGAACTTGCGGTGCTCAATCTCAGTGACAGAAAGAGACACGACACGCATGTATCGTTGCCATTAAGGATAAAAAGTTGTCTACATCATGTCATCATTCTTATTGCATTACTTCGTTTTTTCATGAACTTAATACACTAGATGCAAGCTGGATAGCGATCGATGTTTAGAGTAATAGTAGTAGATGCATAATCGTTTCGGTCCTAATCTTGGACGTGATGCCTATATACATGATCATTGCCTTGGATATCGTCCAAATTATTTGCTCTTCTATCAATTGCCCAACAGTAATTTGTTTACCCACCGTATGCTATTTTCTTGGGAGAAGCCTCTAGTGAAATCTACAACCCCCGGGTCTATTTCCTATCATATTATTTTCAGATCTATTAATACAAAAATCCAAAAATACCTTGCTGCACTTTTTCTTTATTTATTTTATTTTGTGCTTTTGTTAGATTTATTCAACCAATCTCATACAATTTAATCTATCTCAATATCGAGGAGGGATTGACAACCCCTCTTACACGTTGGGTTGCAAGTATTTGTTATTTGTGTGCTGGTACTGTTTACATAGTTTGGGTGGATCCTCCTACTGGATTGATGACCTTGGTTTCATAACTGAGGGAAATACTTACCGTTGTTATGCTGCATCATCCTCTCCTCTTCTGGGAAATACCAACGCAGATACAAGCAATCACACATACGAATGGAAACGATTGGGCATGTATAATTGTACGCGATGGCTCACCCGATCGCACACAAGCTCATTGTTCCCCGCGTGTGTGACTGGAGGACCTATCACCGACGGTTTCTAGGTCGTGTGGGAAGGACCCCCTATCGCACACACAGGCAAGGTGACGGTTTAAAACTCCATCACGGGAAGGGGGTAAAAATCGTTTGTATAGCAGTTGACTGCATTTGTGCTAGCCTATAATTTATCTGTTCATATTAGTGTGATTGTGTAAAAAATAGGATTTTATTTGGTAGATATTTATTTGATGAAATATTATTGGCTTACCAAAGACATCGAGATTTTATTTGCTAAGTCAATAAAAGGTGGGGCTGTGAAGGTGATTTTCATTAAAAACTGGTGAAAACCCCACAGATGGAAGAAAAAAACTAAAACTTAGAGAGGAAGAAGGGAACATACTTAAGTTGGACGAAGGATGACGTGGTTGACAGAACGTTGTGTTCTTTTAAAATAGAAGAAAAAAGTGAAATCTAAGGAAATTTAATTCATTTTTTACTTCATTCCTTTGAACCAAACAGATAAGCAATGCTACTAAATACACATTTCTATATTTATATTTTTACACTAATTATCCTTTTTCCCTATGAACCAAATAAACCCATAGAAAAGAAACCTGCCATCTCTATACATGAACCATCTTTTTCTTCTAAAAAAAGGCAATTCTCATGCCGATTCCTCAAAAAGAAAATGGATGAATAGTGCTACAAAAAAAATTCTATTGCTATAATTTTACACTACTCTTCTTATTTTCATGTGAACCGAGCAAGCCCATAGAGTTGTTTGTGTCTTTCATTCTTTTTCACTGTAAGAGAGTTGTTTGTAGGTTATGAGAACCTGACATTTTACATCTCTAACTATTAATTATAAACAACTTTTTGGAGCCCCGGAAGACAATTTTGTGTCGCTTGATGAGAAAATGGTCGGGGATGTACCTTAGCTCGGGGTAGATGAGAATGAGATTCTATCCGCACCATTTATGAGAAAAGGTGTTAGAGGCGATTTCACCGATGAAGAATAATAAGGCACTAGGGCCGGATGGTTTCCCAGCAGAGTTTTATAAGAAGTGCTAGCATATCATCAAGGGTGACCTAATGCCAATATTCCATGATTTTTTATGGGCCATTTGCATTTCAACCCCTAACTCAAACCACCTACTCAGATTTACCCCTAAAAAAATCTTGTGCTCAAATTTGCCTCTCTTCCATTAAGTGTGCTTATAGAAATGCCCTTCCGTACATTTTTCGTCAAGTCAAAGGCCTTTGACTGTTAGATTTTTCTATACGCGCACTTAACGGTCAAAGGCCTTTGAATCGACGGAAAATGTACGGAAGAGCATTTCTATAAGCTCACTAAACGGAAGAGGGGCAAATTTGAGCACATGATTTTTTAGGGGCAAATATGAGAGCGGGCGCAAATTAGGGGCATAAATGTAAATGTCCATTTATTTAATGGCCAACTGCAGCTATTCCACCTAAACTTTGGAACGATAACATTGTTGCCAAAGAAGGAGGAGGCAGTGCGTATTGAGCAGTTCAGGCCGATATGTCTGCAAATAGCCTGCAAGTGCACATGGTTTAGTTGTGGCCTTTTTGAATTAAGAGTGTTGATCCCATAGGGAGCACATGAATTAGGCTTTTTCCCCATGTAAAGTATTATGTAGCTATGTGCATGCAGATAATTGTAGAGTTGAAGCAGAGTGAGGGCAAATTTAAATAAGGATTGAGCGAAATAGCGATGTGTAAATAAATAGCATGAAAATAAAATAAAGACAAGGACGGTAAATAACGGTGAAACAACAGAATTAAAAAGGCGTTCTCAGGGAGTCTGGAATCCCCATTGGTATGTTTCTAGTACTACTATGTATCCACATAGCATGGGTCGGATACTTGAGCCACTATTGACGATTATGCTGGGCGGAGTCAGGTACAGAACATGTTCTACTCTTGGTAGACTTCGTGCCACGGATGCCACCATCATAGTCTCCCCTGAGGGTTACAACTTATGATAATTAAGGGTTTCCCCATGGACGCGGCTGTCGGTGTGGAACGACGATCTATGGAGCAAACAAGCTCCTTTATGGTTCGGCGAAGGGATTGCACAAACGCAAAGGGCAGGACAGCAGAGGGCGTGAGAGTCGTTTACCCAGGTTCGGGCCGCTGAGAAGCGTAAAACCCTACTCCTGCTTTCGGTGTATTGAAAGGTGGAGCACAATTACACGGAGTGCTCTCCCCCCGGCAAGATGCTAGGTGAAGGCAGCTACACGAACAAGTATGCGTGGGGTTAGAATGGGTTCGAACCCTTGTATCGGTTGCCCTGGCCCTCCTTTTATAGCTCAAGGGGTTACCAAAGTGGCAAAAGGGTCATTACATGATGATTAGATAGCAACAATGCTTATCATACCTAACTCTGCTAGTTAGGACAAAGTGCATTTAATGCATCACTAGATGTCATGAGGAGGAGAAGCCCCGGCAAGGATGTAGCACTGCTTCCCCAACTAACTCCTATTAGCGTGACACGCCATTAGGACGGGTGTCAATAAAGGTAATCTTCTCGCCAGCGATCCGACACGTGCGAGCGAGCTCTGCCGCACGGCCTGTGGGATCGACACCTCACGGATCAGCGACCAGCTGTCTGGTGAGGTGGAGCGCTGGTGGTTGGTAGGGATCTACTTGTCACGGGGCTTGCCAGGTCTTCGTCTCGCCGGCTCGACTTTGCCGGTGAAGATTGCTTCGACGCTTGTATTATTCTTTGGTCTTCTTGATGCGCTCCTTGATTTCTGAAGGGCTGCTGGTCTCCGTCAAAATCCCTTGCCGGGGATGCTGCCACCATCCGTGCATAAGTCCGGGGGACTGAGGACCCCATTCTTAGTGCACCGACAGGAGCCCCCGGGCCTGGGCCACACGCGCATCCGAGGCGTCATTGGGCTAGGCCCAAAAACATGCACGGACACACGTGGCGAAGAATGACTGCCATAATCTTCTACCGTAATCTGTAATCATGACGGTTCCCGCTGACGCACGTCCAATCCGCGCATTAAACTCGGGGCGAGGAAACGTGGGTTGCTGCAGCAGTTATTCGCCGTGACGCGCCTGTGAGAGGCGCGACTAGGGAGAACAGCGAAGAGCCAACCCCCTAGCGCCTTCCCCATAAAAAGGTAATCGCGAAGGGGTGCTGCTCATTTGCCCTCAATCTCCCTCGCTTCACCTTCTTCCTTCCGCCGAAACCGCATCTATCGCCGCCGCCGCCGTTAATTTGCCTCGACTCCAAACTCCCCTTCTCCGAGCCTTCAATGGCACCAAAGGTGGCCGCCCTGAAGTGAAAGAAGGCGGCCAAACTGCTTGACCCTAAGGCAGATAAGAAGAAGGAGCTGGAGGAGTTGGAGAAGCGGAGGCAAGAGAACATTGTCTTCTCGCCGGCGACATTGTCAACCAATGTCCTGATTGATAGGTAAGCGTATATGTGGGGGAGGGAGACCGTGGACCACGGAGCCACCAAGGTTCTCCCCTACGGCCCCAAGGCTCCTGCAGATTCCTATCCCTTCTTCTGTGCATACTTCTACTGCGGCTTGTCGCCCCCATACTCAGATTTCTTCCGCGAGATGATGTCCACCTTCGGGTTCAGGCTGTTAGATTTCACCTCCAACGCCATGACATGTATGGCGGTCTTCGCTCATTTTTGTGAAAACTTCATCAGGGTTACCCCCAATGTGGATTTGTTCCGCCATTTCTTTGTCCCCCGGATTGAGGCTAAATCATTGTCCGGTAGCGTGACATGGTTTCCTAGGGAAAGGAAGGATCAGAGAGTTTATCTCCCCGGGAAGCTCCACGGCAAGTGGGAAGAGTGGAGGGGAAACTGGTGTTGGATCCAGGAGAAGGATTTTCCAGCATTCTGCTTGCCGTGAACAGAGAGGATTATACGCGGTGATAATTGGAAAAAGTTTGGTGGCACCGAGAAGAAATTCCGCATAGTGCTGAGTAGGATCGCCCGACTGAAGAGCGTCGGCCTGACCATAGAGATGGCGGGGGCTGACTTCCTACGGCGCCGGATTGCTCCATTGCAGCAGAGGAATATGCCTGCTTGGGAGTATCAGAACACCGCTGATAGCATGCGGTTATACCCTCGGTGTGGCAACAAGTTGACGGTGATGGGACATGCCTGGCTTTGCTAGCAGCTATTCCGAAAAGCTGGCACATTCCACTTGCTGGCCAAAGTTGTGCCACTGCACATCAACTATGCGAGGAGCGCCATTTTGGCATGGATTCCCGAGTGCACAGCCAAGGGGGTTAAAAAGGATTGGAAATTGCCCAAGCTAGAGGTTGAGATGGCATGGGCCTCCAATCTGACGGAGGTGGCCTCCCGGGCGGAGACATATCTCGTTTGGGCCACCACAGATGAGGAGCAAGCGTACATCACCAGCAGGGTCGCGGAGGCCCGTAGGTTGGAAGCTGAAGAAGCTGTGGGCGCCGATGATGGTGCCGAAGATGATGATGATGATGAGGAAGAGGAGGAGGAGGAAGAGGATGATGACAAGGAGGAACCTGCTGTGAAAGAGGCAGGAGGAGTTTGGCGGAGGCGAAGATGTTGGGGCTGAGGTTGTCGGGAAGCCCGAAGAAAAGGAGCCGGAGGAAGGCCCTCAAGCCCCCAAGCCAAAGCGCCGCTCTCAAAGCAGGGCTCACCAAGAGTTTGCGGCCACTTCCCCGCAGCGGTCCGCTCCCCTGGTGAAGAAGTCAACCACGAAAGTTGGCCGCTAGGAGGTGGTTCGCCATCAATCTTCTTGGCTTTCCAAATCCAAGCCCCCCTCCTCCCGGCAAGAGCTTGCCGGGGAAGATGAGGCCCTTCAGTCACCAAGATCTCCCCCCCAGCCATCAAGAGGGACAGGGAGACTCCCCCGCCTCCCCGATATGATATGAACGCTATCCTCAAATCCAAAGAAGAGTAAGCTAATCCCTACTCCTTTCAACCAACTCTTAATTCGTTTGACCACTATTTTGTTATGATTTCTCTTGTCTTTCAGGGATGAACAACCATTGGCACCGCGGGCAAAGCATGCCAAGTTTCCGGAGGAGCATGGCTCTCCGGCAGGCGCTGGGCAGGAGACGTCTGTGGCTAATGCCACGATTGCCAGCCCCCATCCTAGCCCGGTGCATGAGGATACACGCTCGGTCCAGCCTTCCAGCGCCAACACTGAAGTTCCTCCTCCTGAATCTGACAAGGAGATGGGAGAGGCCCATCATAGAGAGGAACGCTAAGAGGCGGGCCCCGCAATGAGGTCCCCGTCAACCATCGTCCTGGGGAGCGCATCTCCGACAAAGGCCTCCACCGATGAACCTGTTCGCACAAGTGCCATTCCGACCACAGGGGTCGTCGAAGGCAGTACGCCGGCAACAAAAGCTACCGGGGGGAAGAGATGCTATCCCTCAACAAGCATCGACGGGTAATCCCTTAGTCAATGCGTATTTTTCCGGGACCTCCATTTTTCTTATCTTCGACTTGTAGACCATAATTCATTCATGTTCTTTACTTTTTTTGCTCGGGTCCACAGCCCCGATTTCTCCTGAAGAACGCGAGGTCTTCGAGGCGGTGACGGATATTGCAAAGGCTGCTACTGAGGAGGCCACCAAGATTGTTGCCGCGGAGGATATTGAACAGGTTGTCGGGGACATCCAGGAAGTCTCCGCAAAGCTGGAGGAGCCCCACGGCAACAGGCCTGCTCCCACCAAGATGGATGTAGATGAGGCACCTATTGCTGATGCTGTGCCAGCCCCCGCCAATCAACCAACAATAGTTGCAACCTCATAGGACCCGCCAAGCAGCTCGGGATTGGGCATTCCTCAGCACGGCCCCGGAGCCCCCAGCTCATCTGGCACTGTGGGGCTGAACTTTGAAGAAGATATCGCACAGATCTTGCTCCCTCTGGCCTAGAGACCCACAGATGCCGACGATATTGCCAATGTACACGAGGATTATGATTTCTTGAAGGCCATGGCTATCGGGTTCAAGGGCGTCCAGGACAGGTATGGCAAGAGATGGAAGCAAGTCCAAGAAGAGCGCAAATCCATGGATTCGGTTGACCAGCAGCTGAAGGAGAAGGCAAAAGAGCTCCGCACATGGTATAATGATCAGTCCCGCGAACTCAGGAATCAAGAGGAAAAGCTTGCCGCCTCCAAGGAGGAGGCGACAGTCCGTGACGGCAAGTTGACAGAGCGCGAGATGCTGCTCAACACCAAGGAAAGAGAGTTTGCCGCCCGGGAACAAACCATCGCCGCCACTCTCCTCATCAAAGATAAAGAGATTGAAGAGCTCGTGAGTCAACGGGCCCAAAAGCTGGAGGATGACCACAAGAAGGCCATCGACGCTCAAGTTTCATAAAGCGCCACCAAGTCAAGGAAGCCACTGACAAGGCCGCAATCGCCGCTACCGCCAAAGCAGATCTGGAGGCCCTGGTAGGCAAGATAAAGGAAGAGCTCACTAGCAGCGGCAAAGAGGTCGAGGCCATCAAGGCTGAGGCACAGAAAACAGCTCTCACTCTAGAGGAGCTGCAGACACAGCTCTCGTCCAAGGGCCAAGAGCTAGCCACCGCCAATGACATGGTCCAGGACCTGAAATCCAAACTTGCCGGCTTGGAGAAAAACCTTGAATCCGCTAAAGAGAGGGAGAAAATCTTGGTGGAGAAGCTTGCTGCCAAGGAAGTCCTTCAGAAGGATGTTGAGAACAAGCACGAGGAGCTGCAGAAGATGCATTCCCTTTGGAGGAAGAGGCTGGTTGACACAGCAGAGCGCCTCACTTCCCAACTGGGGAAATGGGCATGAAGAGTTGGAGCTTCACCGTGGACGATCATGAGGTTGCCAGTGCTAGGCTGACCAAGTTCTTTGACAGCCTTATCGAGGCGTTGAAGACATATCATGAAGACAGGAGTGTCTCCTTCGCCAACGAGGCTCAGCAATTTGCTCACAGCGTGCTTTATGCGGTGCTGCTCAACCTTGCCCATCGCAATCCTGGACTCGACATCTCCAAGATCTTCAAGAGGTTGCCAGAGGACACTGATGTCACCGCCGCCGACAAGCTACTCCTCTTGCCGACAAGGTCCTCAAGGTTCCCAGGATCCAACGCGATCCCCAAGACTAGACTTGACGTCATACCCATCGTTGCGCTATCATTAGAAAGATACATTTGATCCCATGTTAGACCTGCGCTACTCTTATGATGTAATACGACTTTAAATATGTGCATGGATGCATTCTATCCCCTTGTTTTAATTCCTCTTATCTTTGTATAACTGAGCAACTTACGCATGCTGGAAACTTGCCGGGGCAAGAATGAGCCGCGAGCGCTTTGGTGACGGATCCCTAGCAGCATGCTCGTAGTATTTCCACCGGTAAGCTATCCTTTGACATTTTCAACGCAGCTGCTCTAACAGCTGAGCGGGCTCGAAAAAGACAAGGGCGCGAATAATCACGGCAAGGCTCCTTCGCATGTAGGTTTCCCATACAAACACAAGGTTTAATTGAGGGAAGTCGCAAAAAGTAACAAGGAATCCTAAGTTGACAATTTTCCAACTTAGCTTTCTTTGTCGTAATCCTTATCACGTGGAGTGGGAGATCACTTCCACTAGCACTGAGAACTCTGCCGGGGGAGCGAAAGGGTACATTTTGCCGCGATACTCCCGTAATGATTGGGGCCTATTGGCTTGAGCGGATTTCCAACGAACTTGCCGTGGCTCACAACGCGACCGGGCATCCAACCTTGTAGGGTGGTCACCTGTCAACGCCGGGCGCGGACCCACTAACGACTGGATTAATCACGCGCATCATGTTGCCAGGGTGGTCTCTGATTCCCGTTATTTGTCCAAAAGTTGTGCTAGTGATGCTGCTACAGCGGGAGGGTCACAGCTCATGCCCGACCAGACAGGGTCGCTACGACGGCTGCGCTCGCCGGCGTGGTGAGGAGACGGGGGTTGTGTGCCCGCGCCATTGTTGCTGTCTCCACCAGAGGGTCGACGAAGATGACCATCTCCGGCACCTCCACCGCCCTCCCCCACCATAGTGGGCATGATGACCCCGCCGCCTGCGCCGGTCATGCCTACTGCGACATCCGCATCGTCCGGGGCGAGGGCGCTACCTGCGACGCCCGCGGACGCATGTGGAGGAGGCTTGGATGTGGAAGGTTTCGTCTCCATGGACCCCTTCTTCTTGGGCACCATGGATGGTGAAGAAGATGTTGCAACTCGATGGAGTCGACACGCTGCCTGCTGCTCAGATTCATGCTGGCAAATCCCCTGCCTAGCGCGCCAAAGATGTCAGTGTGGAACGACGATCTATAAAGCCAACAAGCTCCTTTGTGGTTCGGCGAAGGGATTGCACAAACACAAAGAGCAGGACAGTAGAGGGAGCAAGAGTCGTTTACCCAGGTTCGGACCGCTGAGAAGCATAAAACCCTACTCCTGCTTTTGGTGTATTGAAAGGTGGAGCACAATTACACGGAGCGCTCTCCCCCGGCAAGATGCTAGGTGAAGGCAGCTACACAAGCAAGTATGCGTGGGGTTAGATTGGGTTCGAACCCTTGTATCGGTTTCCTTGACCCTCCTTTTATAGCTCAAGGGGTTACCACAGTGGCAAGGGGGTCACTACATGATGATTAGATAGCAATAGTGCTTATCATACCTAACTCTGCTAGTTAGGACAAAGTGCATTTAATGCATCGCTAGGTGTCATGAGGAGGAGAAGCCCCGGCACGGATGTAGCACCGCTTGCCCAACTAACTCCTATTAGCGTGACATGCCATTAGGACGGGTGTCGATAAAGGTAATCTTCTCGCCAGCGAGCTGACACGTGCGAGCGAGCTCCACCGCATCGCCTGTGGGCTCGACACCTCACCGATCAACGACCAACTGTCTGGTGAGGTGGAGCACCGGTGGTTGGCGGGGATCTGCTTACCGTGGGGCTTGCCGGGTCTTCGTCTCACCGGCTTGACTTTGCCGGTGAGGATTGCTTCGACGGTTGTATTGTTCTTTGGTCTTTTTTATGCGCTCCTTGATTTCTCAAGGGCTCCTAGTCTCCGTCAAGATCCCTTGCCGGGGATGCTGCCACCGTCCATGCATAAGTCCGGGGGACTAAGGACGCCATTCTTAGTGCACCGACAGCGGCCTCACTAAGGGTTCCTCGTGATCCCCATCACTTGTAAAGGTTAGGTGGAGTAGGCTTTTACTGTCACCTCGAATTACCTCCACATCCTAAACCCATGCAAAGACAGTGATATACTTCATGGCCAATGAAGGCATAAACGCTGAGTGGGGCCCCTTCACAACATTCACGAAGTTATTAAACTGAGCATTCAACAGGTGATCTCATATCAGCAATAAACGTTTCAGATCCTACACATACACTACAAAATTTGTTCTATTTTGCGACATTTCACTTGTGTCACATATAACCCTTTTTCGTCGCGGAAAATACCCCCGTGAGGTTTTCCGGCCGTCACCCCCATCGTCACTGAAGTGCCGTCATAGAAAATAAAATTTTGACGGTACCACTTCTTCCGTCACGCAACATCGCATTTCAGGTGACGAGCCAAATAATGTCACCGGTTGCCATTTTCGTTGACGGTCCAGAATGTCACCTATGATGGCCCAGTCTTTCACGTAAGATCATTTTGGTGAGGATAATTCGTCGGTCCGGGGGGTGACAGGTCAAAGATTCAGACAGGTGGAGCCAGTAGTTGCTAAGGTGGCTTCTTCCATGTGGGTTGCCCGTGGGTTTTATCACCGACCGTCCTGTCAGTAATAACTCAACGTCAGTTTTGACCGATCAAAGGTGCTAACATATGGGGCCAGAAGATGCTGATATGGCTGCTTACATGAGGGCCAGGTAGTCTATTATCGATGACGATGTGTTGTCTGATCGGTCAATGATTCTGACATGTGGGCACATTGTTGTGGTCACGTGGATGCCGGTGACAGCGTCCATAACTGTCGTCACAGTGTGTAGGCGCAGTCATTTGTTTTATGTATTGCAAACGGCGGGTATATTTCATACAAAACTGAATTATTTTTCAAGAATTTTAATATGAATTTGTGCAAACTTTGAATTACAATAGAAATTCAGCCTGGTGACTATGCCACAAACAAAACAATTGTCTCCCAGGCTGAGATTTTACAATAGGCAACCATAGCACAACTTCATCACCTTGAAATAATGCACCAGATTGATGGCCGGATTTTCTCAGCCGTGGGCAATGAATTATTGTGACAGAATTCACATGATGTAGCAAAAAGCTCCCTCAATATATCGAAGAGTATTCTCGAGATCAAATATTTCCTCTACAATGGCTTTGTGGATGACATCATGTTCTTTGCCTAAGATTTTAAGTGTAGTCTTCATAGACTTAATCTGTTGATGAAGCGCTGCCACGGAAATATTCAGACCCTCAATTTCATCCACAATGTGTGGTAGAGTATTCTTGATAGCTTCACGTACTTCCTGCATGTATACAAATGCATTCTTCACACATTTTAGTTCACAAGACATACATTCGTATACAACAATTTCACACAACCAGTAAGTAATTGTAAAACAAAATGTACCGTAGTTATAGATTTTGGGTCCTCCACAGATGATGCAACCTCAGTAGCGACAACTCCATTATCTGAGCTCTCGACACTGTTTGTATCTTTAGCTTTCTGATCTGAAGAGATACCCCGTTTTTCCTGCAAAACTGCATTTGTCCCACATGCGAATACCCATGCTTCAGAAGTACAAGCTCTAAACCAGCAGGTTCTAGGCCTTTTTCCTGCAACTTGCAAAAACAGAGCTGCATTATCCTTGATAGTTCAATTTGTAAGCTTCTCGTACTCCGTCAATTTGCCTGAATACAATTAGAAAGATGAAAGGATCAAGATACACAAATATAAGCCCGAAGTACAATAACAAATAAGTACATTGCCTTTATTAATGTAAATACATCTTCTTGTTAATCAGGAATCAAAGTATAACCATAATTTCAAATGAGCATGAAAAATGAAGTAAATTAGTGCATCTCTGGCTAATCTCTTGAAATATAGGGCACTTATATGAACCCTTATCACTTATATAGACAAATATTTCAACATTCATAGCTTAGTTTAGTTCAAACTACATTGTAAACACCGATATAGATAGCATAATATAGTTCAAACTGCAATGCACATTACGACATTAAACTAGTCCGAGGAAAGGTCGATCACTTCAGCGTCAGACCCCCTTATCCTGGACGGCCTGGCCTCGTCGGCATCGTGAACCCCCTTCTAGCATAACTCCAGTACCCGGCGCTCCTCGGCAACAATCTCCGGATGCATCTGCCGGATGTCGGCCATGTACTCTTCGTCTGTGCATGCCACCTCAAGCTGCTCGAATGCCTCCCGGCACTCTCGCACCTCACGTCTGGATACCACTTGGTGGTTGATTTGGACAGGTATTGGCATGTTGGGTGTGTCGATTGGGAAGTTGATCTATGCTTTGCAGCCGTACAACACCACCGCCTTGCTGTCGTACACCTTCGCCGCGAGCTCCGCCGATTGGTGGGAGCCCAGCCAGTACCGGACGCGTGTGTCAGTATCTCTGATTTTCGACACCCACATCCCCCACGGCCGCTGCCACACGCTGTGGTACTTCTTATTCATCCGCGGTGGCGGCGGCAGGTCGGTGTCGAAGGAGCACGAAAGGGTGTTGCCGTCGCGTTGGCGGCGGCTCAACTGCATGCCGCGTCATGGATCCGCCGTACGAATCGGCGACGGCTTCCTAGGAGGGTGGGATCCCGCCGTTTGGGGTTTATCTAGCCTATTTAAAGTTTTGTCAGAGGTGAGAGGGCCTAGGAGGGGATGGAATCCAGCGTCGGCAGATATGATGTGGTGGTGGGGGCGGGGGGGGGGCAGCGCGGAGACGGGTGTGACTGCTTTCAAGATGAGTAGTTAAAAAGAAAACTTCTCCGTACCCTCTGATGGAGGGAAAGCCTGGTTTAGGTCTATAACGCAATTAGAATAACAAGATGCTATCAGATCTATAACACACGCACCAAACAACCTGAGAAAAACCCTAAATTTATTTTATTATTGAACTAAACAAGGAATTCATGAATATATGAGGATAAAACTAGCCACATGAGTGAACCATAGAAATCTAGATGGGCTTGGGTATTGAAGGAGTAGGAAATATTGTAACCTTTATGAAAAAACCTTGGTGTTGTTGGTAGCGTTTCCTTGCGGGTGGTGGCAAGGCGGTGTTCTCCTTTCATCATGTCGTACGCCAGCGTCGGGGAGGGAAACCTATCGCTGGGAGGGATCTAGATCCGGCGGAGACGATAGAGATGAGGGGAAAGTGTGAAATTATGTGCGGGGGAAGTTGTTAACCAGTAACGAGATATTTAGAGGGCGGGGTGGGGAAAATTTGCGGGATAATTAGAAAATAAGGTGGGAAGGGGAAAGATTGGGGGGGCGGTGGAAACGAAATAATGGAGGGAACCAAAAATTTTGAGTTTGTTCATTCACCTCAGGTTTATGAACCTTACATTTCAACTTGCCAAGTCATGATATTTATGCAACACCTAACGTGTCTACCATCCAAACTTTGTGTGTGCATCAGTTCTTCATATTTGTGAGGTCAAAATGTCTCACTACAAGTCTCAACTGTTTGGTTGATGTGTGCTTTTGAAAAGTTTGAACCCCCATGTCATGTGTGTTATGAATTTTTTTCGTCATGGATGTGACATGTACCATAATGGACATGGACCATGTCCTGCAATATTGCTCATATCAAGAATATGAACCTCACATTCCAACTTGCCAAGTCTGGTCTTGACCAATGCTCACGAAAATATCACCTAATATGCATGGACATTATGAAACACCTACCGAGAGACAACCATCTAGTGTGCACTTGTTCTCCATGATGTAGACAACACACTATAGATGATTGCAGAGTTACTTCACCTGTGCTTTCAAAAAGGTTGATCAACCACATTGTTCATGTCACATGGACAGTAAGGTACATGGTTCATGTCTTACAGCATTGGTGATCAATGGGTTATGGACCTCACATTTGAATTACTAGTATTTACCACCATACGATCCAGAATCAAGGTCAGATCACAAACATGCAATGCACTCTCTTTGTTTCACATTTCTGCCATGCAACTTCAAATGATCCCAAATTTCACCAGTATCTGCACGACACAGGTGTGCACTTGAGAGACATCCTCTTCTTGTTACATTATGTCTTTCACTCAGACGACAAATGCGAGCAACATTGGATTAGGGTGCATTGTTCTTCACTCTCTCTCAGTCCAATGTGCAATGTCACATTTCAGCTATTCCCTAGGTGAGTTGTTCTGCGTTGTCATGACGGGACGCTCTAGCGAGCTACACCGTACGTGCTTCACCCAAGTAAAGCTCGCACACAACCTATCTATCTTTATCTCAAGATGTTGTGCCTGCCATGAAGATGATGATGACATTAGTAGAGTTTCAAACTGAAAATGCTTGTTATGCTTCCACTCAAATCCAGACGTGCGGATCTATGCCTGCATGAGTGTGTTATAAACTAATGAGTCCAAAAAGTATGAAGTGCTGGATCATCTGCCTTATGCCTTGTGCAATCCGGTTTAACAATTTGAATGGATAAAAACAAAATAAAACAATTTGATTGGATGTTATTACACAAACTATATATCATGGTGTCATGAAGTATTGTTATGTTTCTTTCACGAACAAGTATTGTTATGTCATATATTGCTTTTGCTGAATAATCATCAACTGGCATGTCATACATTGGTCTAAAAATTGATTTGAATCAGGACATGTCAATTCAAGATTATTTTTAAGATGATGGACGCATGTTTTGGTTATTGGAAAAGGTACTGAAAATCAATTAGTTGTTTAGGAAACCGGGAATTCCGGGCAGGCAGTTTAATAGAATGTAAATAGTAGACGTGAAAAAAGTTGCATGCAGTGTGAAACCAAAAAAGGAGTAGATACTAAATTCCTAGGACGCAAATCATCTCCCGCCGTCTCCTCGGCACTCTCGCGCCCTACCAGATTCCGGCCGACTATAAATACGGCGTCGGCCACGGCAATGGACAAAGTAGTCACATTTATCTCGTACCATTCCTCGCGCTGGCCCTCATCCCCCCTTCCAAACCCACATTCCCACCATGGAGTTGTCGATCACTGCCCCGATGCGTCCGAACGCCTAGCCAAGCAGGACGTGATAACCCACAATTGTAGCCTTTCTCGATAAGTAAGAGTGTCAAACCCAATGAGGAGCTAAAGAAAGAATTCATATTCTCTTCTAGTTCTATCGACCATCGATACAACCCTACGCACACTTAATGTTTGCTTTACCTAGAACAAGTATGAAACTAGAAGTACTTTGTAGGCGTAATGCTAGAACTACTTTGCAAGAGTAAGACTAGGAGTACTTTGTGAGATAATAAAAGTTAGTTATTTAGTAGAAAGCTTTTTGTAACACAAGAGAAGGATTTGTCCCTATGCAATCGATAACTAGACTGGCAATTGATATGTCTCCAACGTATCTATAATTTTTGCTTGTTTCATGCTATTATATTATAATTCTTGGATGTTTTACAATCATTTCATAGCAACTTTATATCATTTTTTGGGACTAACCTATTGACATAGTGCCTAGTGCCAGTTGCTGTTTTTTACTTCGCAGAATATTAGTACCAAACGGAGTCCAAACGCAGCGAAACTTTTTAGAGAATTTTTTTGGACCAGAAGACACCACATGGGCCAAAGAAGTACCAGAGGGGAGGCTCGAGGTGGGCACAACCCACCAGGGCGCACCCAGGAGCCCACGCGCGCCCAGGGGGGTTGTGCCCCCTCGGTGGCCTCCTGCACCACCTCTTTGCCCTATAAATCCCCAAATATTCCAGAAACCCTCAGGGAGTCGACGAAACACAATTCCAGCCACCGCAAGTTCCAGAACCACGAGATCCAATCTAGACACCATCATAGAGGAGTTCATCATCCTCATTGGTGCCTCTCCGATGATGCATGAGTATTTCATCATAGACCTACGGGTCCGTAGGCAGTAGCTAGATGGCTTCCTATTTATCTTTTGATTCTCAATACAATGGTCACTTGGAGATCTATTTGATGTAACTCTTTTTTGCGGTGTGTTTGTTGGGATTCGATGAACTTTGAGTTTATGATCAGATCTATATCCCTGAATATTATTTGAGTCTTCTTTTGATCTCTTATATGCATGATTATTTATAGCCTCGTATTTCTTCTTCGAATCTTTGGTTTAGTTAGGCCAACTAGATCGGTTTTTCTTGCCATGGGAAGAGGTGCTTTGTGATGGGTTCGATCGTGTGGTGTTCTTTCCCAGTGACAGAAGGGGCAGCAAGACACGCATGTATCGTTGCTATTAAGGATAAAAGATGGGGGCTATTCCTACATGAATAGATCTCTTCTACATCATGACATCGTTCTTATTGCATTACTCTGTTTCTCCATGAACTTAATACACTAGATGCATGCTGGATAGCGGTCGATGTGTGGAGTAATAGTAGTAGATGCAGGCAGGAGTCGGTTTACTAATCTTGGACGTGATGCCTATATATTGATCATTGCCTTGGATATCGTCATAATTATTCGATCTTCTATCAATTTCCCAACAATAATTTGTTTACCCGCCGTGTGCTATTTTCTTGAGGGAAGCCACTAGTGAAATCTATGGCCCCTGGGTCTATTCTTTATCATATTTGCTTTGAGATCTATTTTTATTTTCTTTTATTTTCAAACCTATTATTTCAAAAACCCAAAAATACCTTGCTGCACTTTTTTATTTTGCATTTTATCGAGATCTATTTATCCAATTTACAAAAAAATTATCCCGTCAACTTGGCAATTTCTAGCGCCGTTACCCGTAGAGGGATTGACAACCCCTCATAAGCGTCGGGTTGCAAGGATTTGTTATTTGTGTGCAGGTACCATTTACATAGTGTTGCTTGGTTCTCCTACTGGATTGATACCTTGGTTTCATAACTGAGGGAAATACCTACCATAGCTGTGCTGCATCTTCATTCCATCTTTGGGGAAATACCGACGTAGTTCAAGCGACATCAAAAGGAATTTCTGGCGCCGTTGCCGGGGAGACATCATCAACATCTATCAGGTTCCTAATCAAAAATCTCATCTCCTTGTAATTTACATTATTTACCATTTGCCTCTCGTTTTTATCTCCCCCACTTCACAAAAATTTGCCGTTTTATTTGCCCCTTTTCCGTTCGCTTTTTCTCGTCAGATCTGTTTTTGTTTGCAATCTTGTTTGCATAGTCACGATGACTCAAGAAAACACCAAGTTGTGTGATTTTTCCAATACCAATAACAGTGAGTTTATTAGCACTCCGATTGCTCCTCCCGCCACTAGTGTGGAGTCTTATGATATTAATGCTGCTTTGTTGAAAATTATTTCCCTTAGAACTCAAATCATGAATTTTAAGCAACTTGAGCATGAACATGTGGCACAATGTTGGGAAATAATGAAGTTGATGCTAAGAAATTGTCCTCCTCATGGTTTAAATCTTTGGATGATCATACAAAATTTTTATGCGGGATTGAACATTGTTTCTAGAAATCTTTTTGATTCCGCCGCCGGTGGTACTTTTATGGAAATTACTTTGGATGAAGCTACTAAATTGCTTGATAATATAATGGCAAATTATTCACAATGGATACGGAAAGAGCACCTACGAGTAAAAAGGTTAATTCGGTTGAAGAAATTAGTACGTTGAGTGAAAAAGTTGACGCTCTTATGAAATTGGTTGCTAATAAAAGTGCTCCTATTGATCTTAATGATGTGCCTTTGTCTACCTTGATTGAGCAAAATAGTGATCTTGTAGATGTGAATTTTTTCTCGCGAAACAATGTTAATAACAATGCTTATAGAGGTAATTTTAATCCTAGGCCTTTTCCTGGAAATCCCTCTAATAATTATGGTAATTCCTATGGTAATTCTTCTTACAATAATAATAGGAACACCTCTGATCTTGAGAATAATATTAAAGAATTTATCAATGCTCAAAAAGTTTTCAATACTACGATAGAAGAAAAGTTGAATAAGATTGATGATATGTCTAGAAGCATTGATAGAATTTCTCACGACGTAGAAAATCTCAAGTTGAAATTTTTTGTACCCAAGGTTGATGAATCAATTAAAGCTTTTATATGTTTCTATGGATGAAAGTAAGAAAAGAACCGCTATGCTTAGAGCTAAAAGAGAATTTTCAGAAAGAGCATTTTCTAGTGATTGCTTTCATAAAAATGATGAAGATCTTAAAGTAATTGGTGTTTCTTCTATTGATTCCTTATTTAGTAAAATATAAATTGATGATAAAGGGACTGAAGAAGAGTCAACTTTAGTTAGAAGGCGTCCCGATAATTCGGAGGGTGAAAATCTTGATGAAAAAATTGATAGAAGTGGGTTTGGAGAGGTCAAAACTTTAAATAGTGATGTGCCCACTCTTTTGGATTACAAAGACTTTAATTATGATAATTGCTCTTTTCTTGAATGTATTTATTCGTTGCAATCCATGATAAATTCACCCCATGCTTATGAACAAAATAAAGCTTTTACTAAACATATCGTAGATGCCATGATGAAAGCTTTGGAAGAAAAATTGGAATTAGAGATTTCAATACCTAGAAAATTGCATGATGAATGGGAACCTACTATAAAGTCAAGATTTAAAATTATGAGTGTTTTTCTTTATGTGATTTGGGTGCTAGTGTTTCCACAATTCTGAAATCCTTATGTGATGTGCTTGGTCTTACCGATATCGAAGAATGTTCTCTTAATTTGCACTTGGCGGATTCCACTATTAAAAAGCCTTTGGGAGGAATTAATGATGTTCTTATATATTCTTGCAAATATAAATTATGTTCCCATAGATTTTATTGTTCTTGATATTGATTGCAATCCGTCTTGTCCAATTATACTTGGTAGACCATTTTTACATACTATTGGTGCCGTGATTGATATGAAAGAAGGCAATATTAAATTTCAATTTCCACTAAGAAAGGGTCTGGAACACTTCCCTAGAAAAAGAATTAAGCCACCATATGAATCAATCATGAGGGAATCCTAAGGATCTAAAACTAAAGATGACAATACTTGAATCTATGCATTATGCCTAGCTAGGGGCATAAAACGATAGCGCTTGTTCGGAGGCAACCCAATGAATAAAATTTATTTTTGCCTTTTTCTTTCTGTTATTGAGTGTTTACACAATTATTACTCTGTTATGATTGTGTTTTTAATGTTTCAATTAGTATTTGTGCCAAGTAAAGCCTTTGGGATAGCTTCGCTGATAGTTGATTTGATCCTGTTGAACAACAGAAACTTTTGCGTCCAGTAACAGAATTGTTTAAATTCGCAGAAGCAACAAAAAATTCTGAAATTATTACACAATATTGATATACAAATTGGCTCAGTTTACCTAATGTTTCAGCATTTTTGGAGTTACATAACTATGAGAACAATTCGCATCTTTACAGACTGTTCTGTTTTTGACAGATTCTGTTTTCTTTGCATTGTGTGCTTATTTTGATGAATCTATGGATTGTATCGGGGGGTATAAGCCATGGTAAAGTTATAATACAGTAGATATAATGCATTAACAAAATTTGAATGTGTTTGCTACAGTACTTAAAGTAAAGATTGGTTTTCTTATACTAACGGATCTCACGAAGGTTTTGTAAAGTTTTGTGTGATTGAAGTTTTCAAGTTTTGGGTGAGATTGCGGTGGATGAAGGAATAAGGAGTGAAAAGAGCCTAAGCTTGGGGATGCCCCATGGCACCCCATGTTAATATTCAAGTAGAACCAAGCAACTAAGCTTGGGGATGCCCCGGATGGCATCCCCTCTTTCTTCTAACGACCATCGGTATTTTACTTGAAGCTATATTTTTATTCGTCACATATCATGAGTTTTGCTTGGAGCGTCTTGTATTATATGAGTCTTTGCTTGTTTTGCTTTCTATTTTTTCACAAGTATCCTTGCTGGACACACCTATTTGAGAGAGCCAAAATCATGCTATGATTTGTTAGAATTGCTCTTTATGCTTCACTTAATTTTTTTTAGCTATGGAATTGCTCTAGTGCTTCGCTTATATCTTTTTTTAGCACGGTGTGCTTTAATATTTTTGAAGAAATGCTCTCATGCTTCACTTAGATTAATTTGAGATTTCGTAAATTTTTGAAGAAATTCTCTCATGCTTCACTTATATTATTTTGAGAGACGAATTTTTTTTATGCTCATGTTCTTCACTTAAATTTGTTTGAGCTTGTCAAAAGCAATTGAAAAATATGAAACTAGTCCCAAAGTGATAGATATTCAAGAGGGATATAATAAAATCTTTCATGAAGATCATTTGACAAAATAAACTTGATTCTTTGTAATAGTTTTGAGATATGATGATAGTGATATGTGAGTCATGTTGGTGAGTAATTATGCTTTAGTAAGAAAATTGGTGTTAAGGTTTGTGATTCCCTATGCAAGCTCGAAAGTCAATAGTTATGTAATGAAATTATATCCTACTTGTGGTGCATTATTCGGTGTTAGTTATGCTTAATGCTCGCTTATGTGATTCTTTGTTTCTTGGTTGGTTGCTTCTCAATCTTTTTGCTAGCCTCCACTTGTACTAAGTAGAAATACTACTTGTGCATCCAAATTCTTTAAACCCAGTTTTGCCACATGAGTCCACCATACCTACCTATATGCGGTATTTCCATGCCGTTCTAAGCAAATTTGTATGTGCCATCTCTAATTTTCAAAATGAAATTCCTTTTTGTGTGCTCGTACCGCTCATGAAGCGGCAGGGGGTGGCCAATAGTTTCCATGCTAGATGTGTTATTCTCAAGATGAGTGTTTATTCACTTGTCATTGCACTAGAGTGAGGCAGTAATAGGGATGCCCAGTCCTGAAATGAAGAAGAAATTTACTTTATGTTGTCAAATAATAAATTCCTTTGAAAGTGTTGGTATGGACGGTACCCGTGGATATGGCTAGCCGTGGAATGTGAAAGTATGGTGGAAAAAGGAATAAACTTTATTTTCTGTTTGGGGACCGCCTATGATATATCTAGCATGGAAAGTGTTGGGAATTACTCGATCATTTTCGTTGATGGGAAAAGTATGCCTCTCAAAAAAATTTATCTCTCATTTTAAGCTTTGAGCTCTGGCACCTCTACAAATCCCTACTTCCCTCTGCGAAGGGCCTATCTATTTACTTTATGCAATTTTTATTTTTATTTGAGTCTCCATCTTCTCTTATAAAGCACCAACTAAGGGGCACTATGATCATACTTGAGCATTGGATGTAGCTAATTTGCGAGTGTGTTTCATGAATGGATCAATGATTGAGCATGATGGGCTAGGGATAACTTTCTTTAGTGTTGATATTTTGAAAGACATCGTTGCTTGGTGATATTCTTGAGTATTGAAATCTTCATGTCAAAACTAGACTATTGCTTTGAACCATATAAAAGTCCAAATGTCCATGCTACAAAAGAAAAGAATATGTGATGAACATGTTAGGCAGCATTCCACATCAAAAATTCTGTTTTAATCATTTAACTACTCGAGGACGAGTAGGAATTAAGCTTGCGGCTGCTGATACGTCTCCAACGTATATATAATTTTTGCTTGTTCCATGCTGTTATATTATCATTCTTGGATGTTTTACAATCATTTTATAGCAACTTTATATCATTTTTTGGGACTAACCTATTGACATAGTGCCCAGTGCCAGTTGTTGTTTTTTGCTTGTTTTTTACTTCACAGAATATCAGTACCAAACGGAGTCCAAACGCAGCGAAACTTTTTGGAGAATTTTTTTGGATCAGAAGACACCACATGGGCCAAAGAAGTACCAGAGGGGAGGCCCGAGGTGGGCACAACCCACCAGGGCGCGCCCAGGAGCCCAGGCGCGCCCAGGGGGGTTGTGCCCCCCTCGGTGGCCTCCCGCACCGCCTCTTCACCCTATAAATCCCCAAATATTTTAGAAACCTTAGGGGAGTCGACGAAACACAATTCCAGCCGCCGCAAGTTCCAGAACCATGAGATCCAATCTAGACACCATCACGGAGGGGTTCATCATCCTCATTGGTGCCTCTTCGATGATGCATGAGTAGTTCATCAAAGATCTACGGGTCCGTAGGCAATAGCTAGATGGCTTCCTCTCTCTCTTTTGATTCCCAATACAATGGTCTCTTGGAGATCTATTTGATGTAACTCTTTTTTGCGGTGTGTTTGTTGGGATCCGATGAACTTTGAGTTTATGATCAGATCTATATCCAAGAATATTATTTGAGTCTTCTTTTGATCTCTTATATGCATGATTATTTATAGCCTCGTATTTCTTCTTCGAATCTTTGGTTTAGTTAGGCCAACTAGATCGATTTTTCTTGCCATGGGAAGTGGTGCTTTGTGATGGGTTCGATCGTGTGGTGTTCTTTCCCAGTGATAGAAGGGGCAGCAAGACACGCATGTATCGTTGCTATTAAGGATAACAAGATGGGGGCTATTCCTACAAGAATAGATCTCATCTACATCATGTCATCATTCTTATTGCATTACTCCATTTCTCCATGAACTTAATACACTAGATGCATGCTGGATAGCGGTCGATGTGTGGATTAATAGTAGTAGATGCTGGCAGGAGTCGGTCTACTAATCTTGGATGTGATGCCTATATATTGATAATTGCCTTGGATATCGTCATAATTATTCGATCTTCTATCAGTTGTCCAATAGTAATTTGTTTACCCACCTTGTGTTATTTTCTTGAGAGAAGCCACTAGTGAAATCTACGGCCCCCGGGTCAATTCTTTATCATATTTGCTTTGAGATCTATTTTTGTTCGCTTTTATTTTTAGATCTATCATTCCAAAAACCCAAAAATACCTTGCTGCACTTTTTTATTACTTATTTTATTTCATGTTTTATCGAGATCTATTTATCCAATCTACACAAATTTTATCTCGTCAACTTGACAATTTCTTGCGCCGTTACCCATAGAGGGATTGACTACCCCTCATACGCGTCGGGTTGCAAGTATTTGTTCTTTGTGTGCAGGTACCGTTTACATAGAGTTGCTTGGTTCTCCTACTGGATTGATACCTTGGTTTCATAACTGAGGGAAATACCTACCGTAGTTGTGCTTCATCATCCCTTCCTCTTTGGGGAAATACTGACGTAGTTCAAGCGACTTCAGCAATCATTATTGCAATTTTATACGAGGGAGAGGCATGAGCTAACATACTTTCCGTACTTGGATCACATGGACTTATGATTGGAACTATAGCAAGCATCCGCAACTACCAAAGATCATTAAGGTAAAACCCAACCATAGCATTAAGTAACAAGTCCTCTTTACTACCATACGCAACAACCCCCTTACTCGGGTATAAGCTTCTGTCACTCTCGCCACCCACTATAAACGAATCATGAACGTATTGCAACACCCTACAGCAGTAATCCCACACGCTTGTGTGACATGGAGGTCACCATGGGATAACACCAAAACAAAACATACTACTCAAACCAATCACGATCGTCAATCGACACGTAGGACAAAACAAATCTACTCAAACGTCGTAGGATAGCAAAACATCATTCGATAATAATATGTAGCATTAAGCACCATGTTTAAGTAGAGATTACAGCGGGGAGAAGAGGTGTTACACCGCTGCATAGAGGGGGAGAGAGTTGGTGATGACGGCGGCGAAGTTGTTGGTGTAGATCGCCATCACGAGGGTTGCCCTGGCGACGTTCCGGCGCCACCGGGAGATAGGGGGAGAGCCCCCCTCCTTCTTCTTCTTCCTTGGCCTCCCCCCTAGATGGGAGGAGGGTTTCCCCTCTGGTCCATGGTCTCCATGGCTGCCTGAGGGCAAGAGCCCCTCCAAGATTGGATCTCTCTCTCTGTTCCCTTCTGTTTCGCCTCGTGTTTTTTAGCCGAAAACCGTTTCATAAATTCCCGGAGATTCGTAACTCCTATTGGGCTGAAATTTTGAGGGGATTTTTACCCGGATATTAGCTTCCTTGCGGCCAAAGGATACCCCAACCAACCTATAGGGGACCCACAAGCCTGCCAGGCGTGTCCTGGGTAGGGGGGCGCGCCCGCCTGGCTTGTGGCCCCCTCGGGCATCATCTCGCATTGATTCTTCTTCCCAAAAATCACATATATTCCAAAATAAGTCTCAGTAAATTTTTATCGCATTTGGCCTTCGTTTGATATGGATATTCTGCGAAACAAAAACATGCTACAAACAAGATCTGGTACTGGGCACTGTATTATTATGTTAGTCCCAAAAATAATATAAAATGTTGCCAAAAGTATATGAAAGTTGTAGAATATTGGCATGAAACAATCAAAAATTATAGATACGACGGAGATGTATCAGCATCCCCAAGCTTAAGTCCTGCTCGTCCTAGAGTAGGTAAATGATAAAAACATAATTTTTGATGTGGAATGCTACCTAACGTAATCTTGATCAAATAATCTAGTCATGGCATGAGTATTAAGATACGAGTGATTCAAAGCGATAGTCTATAATTTGATATAAAGACATCAATACTCAGGCAAACCGACAAACTATCATGCCTTTAGAAATAAAAATGCAACGCTATCCCTTACCCGTCATGCTGAGTCATTGATCCAGTCATGATGCACACAACATTAACTATACTCAATGCATAAAATGGCAATAGTGCTCTCCAACTGGTGCTTGAATGAGAAGGTGATGACTCAACAATAAAAGTAAAATAACATAAAGTAAATAGATAGGCCCTTCGTAGAGGGAAGCATGGATTTGTAGAGGTGCCAGAGCTCGAAGCTTAAAACAGAGATGAATACATTTTGAGAGGTGTACTTTTCCTGTCAGCGTAACGATTGAGGATTCTCAATATCTTCCATGCTAAACACATTATTGGCGGTTCCCAAGCGGAAAGGTAAAGTTTACCCCCCTCAACCATTCAGACAGAAGCCATGGCTAGCCGAATCCTCGGGTGCCCTCCATACAATCTACTTTCTGGGGTAGTTTGTTTCATTTTTTTTTCATTTTGATCATAGGACTGGGCATCCCAATTACCAGCCTCTCTCGTGCAATGACAAGTGAATAAACACCCATTGTGAGAATAACCCGCTTAGCATGGAAGATACTGACTACCCCCGGCCGCTCCATGAGAGGTACGGGCACACAAAACAGATGCTTATTTGAATGTTTAGAGGTGGCACATGCAAATTTACTTGAAACGGCGGAGTAATACCGCATATATGTAGATATGGTGGACTCATCTGGAACAACTTTGGTTTAAGGGTTTGGATGCACAAGAAGAATTTTTGCTTAGTACAGGCGAAGGCTAGCAAATAGATTGAGAAGCGACCAACCAGAGAGCGACAACGGTCATAATCATGCATTGCGAATAATTAATACCGGATACTAGCATGAGTAGGATATAACTTCTAGAGACCATGCTTAGGGAATCACAAACCTTAACACCAATATAATATTCTTACAAAACCACAATCATTCACTAGTACCCCCAGCTATCATCGTCTTAATATCGCAAAACTAATGCAAGGAATCAAACATATCATATTGAATGATCTACAAGTTTTATGTAGGATTTTATGACTAACCATGTGAATGACCAATTCCTGTTGACTCTCTAAATAGATATAAGTGAAGCATGAGAGTTTAATTCTTTATACAAAAAACTTGCCCACATTCTAACAAATATAAGTGAAGCAAAATAGCATTCTACAAATAACGGTTTTCTATATGTAGAGAAACATGCATCCAAACTTCAAATGATATAAGTGAAGCACCTGAAGCATTCTATAAAGCCATACACAAAAGATATAAGTGAAGTACAAAGGGAACTCTATAAATCAACCAAGGACAATCCCATACCAGCATGGTGCATTAAAGAAAAGGAAATAATAAACACAAAAGACACTCCAAGAATTTACACATATCATGTGAACAAAACAAAAACCAAAACACACCGATAATTGTCGAAGAAAGATGGGATGCCTTCTGGGGCATCCCCAAGCTTACATGCTTGAGTCTCCTTGAATATTTACTTGGGTTGCCTTGGGCATCCCCAAGCTTGAAATCTTGCCTCTCCTTATTCTCCTCATATCGATACCTCCTTGATCTTCGAACACTTCATCCACACAAAACTTAACCGAACATTTTATTAGAGGGGTTAGTACATATAACATCAAATCCGATCATGTCCTGCTGTAACATTATTGTATAACTATAATCAAACATTACCCACTGTATTCTATGACAATTCTATGTCTCCCAAGTCAAAGGGCTAAAAAAGATTTCGAACATAAGCAAATAACAAAACTATAACAGCAATGCGTGAAAATAGGACAGTCTGTAAAGATGCAGATGGTGCATATACTTCTGTAACTCAAAAAATAATGAAAAATTAGGATTTTTTTTTCATAGCAGTACTGTGTAAAAATTTCAAAAAAAAATTGATGTTCCAATAAAAAATATAAACTCACGCACTACAGCCAAAGTTTCTGTTTTTGCACTGCACATACCAAACAAGCAATTTAAACATCCTAAAGGTAATCTTGGCACATTATTTTTATAATACAATGGATTTGTGCAAGGGGATAATTATTTTTGTTTAATTTTTTTTGAAATCAAGGTTCACAAAGTTTCCATGGGCATGAACAAAGTTCAAGGCTAGCCCCCACTTCCACATTGCTCATCTGTCTCACTTTCACTTTTCTTTTTGAAAAGTTTTAGGTTCCCCTCTATATTTTTTGTTTTTAAACTTTTTAAAAGCACACAATAGGATAAAATGACTCTAAAACTTCCGGGTTGCCTCCCTGGCAACGCTTTCTTTAAAGCCATTAAGCTAGGCATATAGTGCTCAAGTAATTGATCCTCTCGGATCCCAAGGTATATCAAAGCCAATTTTAATTAACAATGATTTGTTATTTAGTAGTGAGCACAAAGTAATATATATCATGAAACAACGAAGTCTAACTCTCTTCCTATGCATCGGCATGTCATAAAAGAACAATTCATGCGCATCAAGTAAAGGCCAATGCATAGTATAAACAGTTTCTTGCAAGTTTATCGTATTGGAAACATAGAGAGGTGGAGATGTGCTTCCTCTCTCATAATAATTGCAAGTAGGAGCAGAAAGCACATGCATATTATATTCATCCAAATCATCATGTGCAATAGTAAAACGCAACCCATCAATATAATCCTTAATAAACACAAATTTTTCCGATATAGTGTAGTTGGGAGAATTCAAAAAGATAATAGGACTATCATGTGTGGGTGCAATAGCAACAATTTCATTCTTAACATAAGGAACTATAGCAAGTTCATCTCCATAAGCATAATTCAAATTGGCATCTTGGCCACAAGCATAGCAAGCACCAATCTCATCAAAAAGGGATATTTCAAACAAATCCACGGGATCATAGCAATCATCCTTCGGTAAGCACGAAGGGAAATTACAATGTATGAGTTGAAGAGTTACTCTCATTAGAAGGTGGGCACGGGTAGCTAATCCGCTCTTGCTCCTTTTGTTCTTCGCTCTGCTCGTCATCTTTTTCATCTAATGAGCTCACAGTTTTAGCAATTTCTTCTTTCATAGATTCCTGCAAAATATTAATCTCTTCTTAGACAGCGGAGGCGTCCTCAATATATTGTTTAACATAAGAATTAGAAGCATAGTTTTCATAGCAATATTTAAGTATGGCAAAAAATTTAGATTTGTAAAGAGTAGCACCATACTTTTCAATCAAAGATGCAATTTCATAGGCACCCTTAAAAGAAACAAATTCTTCAATTTGTTCAATATCATAGTAATTATAAACACCCTTGGCATAAGAAGATAAGATTCCATTGTCCTTAAACTCACATTGGAAAGAAAGGTGTTTTTTAGGGTCTTCAGAACAACAAGTAAAACCATGTATTTCCCATAAATTCCAAGCATTGCAAAAATAATAATTTGATGTCGTAAAAGTTTCCCTTTTTAAGACAAGCGATGTTGCACAAAATAAGCATGATCACCCAATGATTTTCCTTGAGCTAAGCTAGTTGGGTTTTCAGTAGCAAAAAAAAAGCTAGTTGGGTTTTCAGCACGAGCACAAAGGGATCGAAGATGATCCAAGTAGAAAGCTGCATCAGTATGATAGATTTTGGGTGGTTCCTCAACCACTGGGTTAGCAAGTACAACTATTTTTTTGGTATTTTGTGTTTCCTGCCCATAACTAAAGATAGAAAATAACTTAGAATAGAAAAAAAATCTACTTAGTGGTAAAGCAAACAAGCACACACGAGAATATTCACCCCATGCTATTGCTCCCCGGCAACGGTGCCAGAAAAAGGTCTTGATAACCCACAAGTATAGGGGATCAATTTTAGCCTTTCTCGATCAGTAAGAGTGTCGAACCCAATGAGGAGCTAAAGGTAGAATTTATATTCTCTTCAAGATCTATCGACCATCAATACAACTTTATGCACACTTAACGTTTGATTTACCTAGAACAAGTATGAAACTAGAAGTACTTTGTAGGTGTAATGCTAGAACTACTTTGCAAGAATAAGACTAGGAGTACTTTGTGAGATAATAAAAGTTAGTTATTTAGTAGAAAGGCAATCGATAAATAGACCGGTAATCATTATTGCAATTTTATATGAGGGAGAGGCATGAGCTAACATACTTTTCATACTTGGATCATATGTAGTTATGATTGGAACTCTAGCAAGCATCCACAACTACCAAAGATCATTAAGGTAAAACCCAACCATAGCATTAAGTAACAAGTCCTCTTTACTCCCATACGCAACAACCCCTTACTCGGGTATAAGCTTATGTCACTCTCGCCACCCACTATAAATGAATCATGAACGTATTGTAACACCCTACGGCGGTAATCCCACACGCTTGCCCGACACGGAGGGCACCATGAAACAGCACCAAAATAAAACATACAACTCAAACCAATCACGATAATCAATCAACCCATAGGACAAAATGAATCTACTCAAACATCATAGGATAGCAACACATCATTGGATAATAATTTCTAGCATTAAGCACCATGTTGAAGTATACATTACAGCATGGAGAAGAGGTGTTACACCACTGCATAGAGGTGGAGAGAGTTGGTGATGATGGCGGCAAAGTTGTTGGTTGAGATCGCCGTCTCGATGGTTGCCCCGGCGGTGTTTCGACGCCACCGGGAGAGAGGGCACCGGGAGAGAGGGGGACAGAGCCCCCTTCTTATTCTTATTCCTTGGCCTCCCCCCTAGATGGGAGGAGGGTTTCCCCTCTGGTCCATGGTCTCCATGGCTCCCGGAGGGCAGGATCCCCTCCAAGATTGGATCTCTCTCTCTGTTCTCTTCTGTTTCGCCTCCTATTTTCTGGCCAAAAACTATTTCTTAAATTCCTGGATATTCGTAACTCCGATTGGGCTGAAATTTTGCGGGGATTTTTATCTCGATATTAGCCTCCTTGCGGCCAAAGGACACCCCAACCGACCTACAGGGGACCCACAAGCCTGTCAGGCGCGCCCTGGGTACGGGGCGTACCCTCCTGGCTTGTGGCCCCCTCGGGCATCGTCTCGTGTTGATTCACCTTCCCAAAAATCACATATATTCCAAAATAAATCTCTGTAAATTTTTATCGCGTTTGGACTTCGTTTGATATGGATATTCTGTAAAACAAAAAACATGCAACAAACAGGAACTAGCACTGGGCACTGGATCAATATGTTAGTCCCAAAAATAATATAAAATGTTGCCAAAAGTATATGAAAGTTGTAGAATATTGGCATGAAACAATAAAAAATCTAGATACGATGGAGATGTATCAGGACGTGCCGGCGCACATAGTAAAGGTCAATGCCTCGCTTCCCCGAGCACCCACCCCGACGGAGGAGGAGCTATGGAAACTAATGGAGGTCACACTGCATCATCCTCCCCTCTTCGGGGAAATCCCAACGCAGCTCAGAAGTAGCAGGTCCAAGCGACGCATCTATGCTTGGAAGTACAAAGATCGTTTGTATGCTGCCAGCGAGGAAGAGTACCTATGTGCACCGGATTATTTGACAAGTGGTTTTGCACAGGCGCGTCGGCAACACATGGATGAGCACCTCGCCAAATGCGAGGCAGAGTAGAAGGAGCTCTCCCATCGCTGTGGGAAGAGGCCACGCACCAGGAAAATGGTTGAGTAATGAGGATAAGCAAATCATCTGTCTCAAATTACATATTACCATCATCTTTGAAATGTGCTGCTTGGTTGGATAAAGAAGTATTTTAAAAATGTGTAATTCTTGTTCCAAATTGTATGCAATTGTGTGTACCAACCTCCACATCCTCGTTTCCATGAACAGAAATCCCGCGCAAAGCAATGAACATTAATATAATAAATCGGCAATAGCAATAAATTACTTCCAACCAAACAATAATCTGAATTGCATCATATCTTTTCTTACATTCGCCTACAAATTCCCTTCCTTACATTTGTTAATCCTAGAGAACATTAGTATTTGTATATGATATTAACTTACGTGCGATATGTTTTTATGTACAAAGGTTTTCTAATACATCGAAAGTGGGTGAATTGGGAGATCATATGTGCTGAGGAAGGAGGTTTTGGCTCCCCCACTACTCCTGGCTAGCTTGCTGCACGGACCGTGGTCGACAGCCTAGCCTCTGTACTGAACAAACATGATCTACACAGCCTGCAACAATACCCTCGATGAAGGCCAGGAGAGCCCCCTATGCGCTCAACATGTTTGCTGCCTGATGCAAAAAGCCAACCTCCTCCTTCACTAAGTACTGTTAGTGAAAATGATGTAATTAGTTTCCCCCTTTTTACATTATTTGCTTCTGGGCTGAGGCCAGAGAGCCTTTAGGCATTCTGTCATAAGACTGTAATTTGTTTTTCTGTTAGTGAATGCTTGGTTTCATTTATATGAATGGAACCAGGGACATGGTCCCTTTACTTCTAAAAACGAATGCACGTACAAACTTTGCTACAATTTTTTACTAAACACATTAACAGCGCTACTTTTCTAAAGATAGTACAAATGCAGACGCTCATCCATACACACATACATCCATCTGCCAACCTGAAGAAGTGACTACACTATTGGTTGTGCTTGTCACCACGGCGATGGTGAACGCTGCACATCGGGCATGCACAGGTGACGAGCTGCCTCCTCGTCTATGCACCAAGTGCGCATGTTGCTCCGTGTAATGGAGCCAAATGACCCGTTCCCTCGACCTCATTAGGCTCCATTGTGCAGTGCAACAGGCGGGCTGGTGGTGCCCAAAAACAGCAATGGGTGCCAGCTCTATCATGGCAAAATGACAAGATGCCGAAGGGATCCTCCTTCAAGATCAGCGCCAGGACTGGCCGCTCATGGATGCTAAGCATTAAGGCCACGATGAGTTATTTAGATATGACAATGGAGTGGGTTGGGGGAGGCTGAAAGAGAATGAGCTAACTAGTCATGGAGAAGGTTAGCTATTCGGCCATGTCACTGTGGAGGGATGTGGTGGCTACGAGGATTGAGGATGAGCCGTTTGGTCATGGCGAAGGTCTTCTTAGAGCCACGGGCGGCGGGCGACAGGCCGGGAAAATGGAGGCGACAGTTGGCGGTAGGGGGGGAAAAGTGGCCTCAATGGCCGATGGTAGTTGGCACGCGCTGGCCGCCATGCATCGACATGCTACATCACTGAAATGTGGCGTCAGCCTTCGCCAGGGGACGAGATGAGCCACGCGGACCTGTATAACCTACCAAGTAACGAGTAACAACACTTTGATCGATAACTTATGGGTGTCGTACAGGCAATGCGGTGCGTACTACGTGCTCGGCTTCCTGCGTTCGATCCACAGGAAGCACACTTTTTTGCCCGTTTTAAATATAGTGTAGGATTCGCCCAAAATTTTAGGAACACTGTCAGAAACGAGATTGACTACTTTCAGAAAATATCTACATAGACTTTAACAACTACTCCCCGAAATATATTTTTCAACACATTTTAGTCAGCTTAAAAAAGAATCAATTATTTTTCTTATTATATTTCAAGACATTGCCCCGCTCAACATTTTATGTGACACTACGAATCGTCCCCGAAAATGGACATGCCTAGTGACACCCAATAGCGTCACCGAAAATCAAGCCAGAACATCGCCAAAGTTACCGAGGGCGCTGGCCCGAGGGGAAAACACCTCATGGCGGTGGATTGTCATAGAAAATGATTTTAGGCGACGTTTCCTATTTCGCCACCATGGTTTTTGTCACTAAATAGACCAAATTTTGTAGTGATACCAGGGTTCATCCATATCCCCCAGAACTAGGGGTCTACTCACACATGAGAACAACAATCATCATGGAGACGATAATCAATTACATGGGGGGAATGATTCAACCGATACACCAAAGGATCCACTAGGGTTCTTGATGTTGCAGATGATAAGGATGTGGACGATGATGATGATGAAGGTGATGATGCTGTAGATGTTGATGATGATGCCGCTCCTCATGCGGTGAGAGGAATACCCCTCTTCTCCTGGTCGATCCTCCCTCCGGATGGGTTCTGGAGGCTAGGGTTCTACCTTCTGGATGAGTTTTTGGAGTCTCTGTTCGTCCCCTCCATGATCCGTTACCAAGGGATGAAAATAGCTGATCCCCTGGAGGCGGCGGCGCGCCAAACTATCGCTCATGTGGGCGTGCGCGATCGCATGGAACGTCGTCGTTCACTCTAGAAGCACAACGATGGCTGTTTGTTTGGCCTTCTTGCTTGGTTTTTCTATGGAATGTGTTTATCACCTTTAATACGTGATTCCACTGCCATTTTTAGGTGTTTTCTCCATTAAATGAATATTGCTCCAAAAGACGTCACCTGAACGATCATCAGCAAAAAGGAGTGCGCGCACACGGTAAAATTCCACAAAGCCTACCTTGTAGGCACAAAATATAAGGGGAAAACATCACGTAAATTGGACTCATCAACTCCCCCAAGCTTAAGTCTTGCTCATTCCTGAGAAAGTACCATGGCTTGTAAAGAACGAGGTTCCCCTTGTTTATAAGGTACGCATATCAAAAGGTATGAGTCCATTACTCCCAAGAGGGACGCTCTTGTTGATGAGTATGTGTGGTAAGCAATAGTCCATACTTACTCTAGTGATGATCATGCAGACATAAACATCTTATCATTTAGTTTCACTAAGGACAAGTAACAACTTCATATACTAACTCATTGTTGCTTCAACTGGGCAAGTAGTTTTTCTTTTTCCTTTATTTTTCTCGTAGAAAGCTTTTATTGAAAAAGGGTTCTGTCTCTCCTCATTAAATCACCACAAGGGCTCAAGAAAAACTTTAAGTGTAAGTCAGCCTTATTTCTCAGTGAGACTTCATTTCCCAAATTATTTTTAACAGAGGATTAATTTATTTACTTGCCCTTAAGTAAGTTGAATCCTTAAATGACCTAGCATATATAGTTGTTTCATCTCCCATCAAAAATTTACACAACTAAGATGTGGGGGACTTAATTATAATCATCAAACAAATAAATATGCACTAATTATTTAGGTCACATCAACCATCAAGCACGTTCTTCAAAAGAAAGCATTGATCTCACACATCAAGCTATCCCCAAACTTATTCGAAGGGATCATCAATTATTCCAGAGAAAAAATGATACTTCAACTTTATTGGAAATAAACCTGTTGGGGATATAACCCCGAGGTGTGACCCGCCCAGAAGGGGCCGGGTTACACCGTTGGCGATTCAATATGAAGAAGGCCCAAATAGACCCAAGAAGATGAAGCATGAGAACCAGTGGCGGCTTATAAGGTGGGCCTATCGAAGGCCCAAGACCTGGTGGTGGCCCAAGACATGGATGTGTGAGCCGCCCGATGGTGACTTGCCTGACAAGGCAAGGCGACTTAGAAACCAAGCTGGTCACATTGTGTGATCCAGCTTGGACTCTTGTAAGCCTCGGGCCTCGACCTGTGTATATAAAGGCGAGACCCGGCGGCGGGTTAACTCAGGAAATAACTGATCGATAGCTATGTCAAGCGTGACCGCTCCCTTGTAATCGATACTCAAGTAATACAACTAGAAGCAGGACGTAGGCTTTTACCTCGTTGTGAGGGGCCGAACCTGGGTAAACCTTGTGTCCTTTGTCCCATTCAACCCCTTCGAGCTAACCTACATCGCAATGGCTGCACACCTAAGTACTTTCACAAGGGCATCTGCCATGTAAAATCCACGGCAATTGGCACCCACCGTGGGGCCAGAGCACGGTGGTTTCGAGTTCTTGAAGGGCAACTTCTCAGGGATCGAGGGATACGCCGTGGGCCGAATGACTAAGAGTCACCGCGGCAAGCTCTACATCGACGATGCTAGCTGACGACCTGAGGCCGACTCAATTGAGTACGGGTACCGGGTCCCCTTTGGCGGAATCCACATCTTCATCGGCAAGATTGGAGAGTCAGAGCCTGAGCCGGGCACCTGCACCAACATCGTCGAGACGGCTCAGCGCGCGCGACCCGCCGGGGTTCAACCCAGCCGGAAGCACGTTTTCATTGGCTTTGTTCATGGGGCGGATCTTGAGGAAGGTTATGCATCCGGTGGAGAGACGGCCATCTATTCAGGTGATGAGTCCTCGACCGGAGAAACCGGTTCAATCTACCAGCTTCAAGATGGTGGGATTGGGGGCTATTCCGATGGTGACAATATTCCAGACCCTTATGAGCCGTCGAGCAGGGCCGCTATTTTTATGGCTGGTACACAACCAATGGTAAACTCATCAACGGCTACTGCTATGACATCCGGTTCAACTGCTGCTGCGATAGTTGGGGCGAGTAGCTCAATTCGGCCGCCGGCTCAAGTTTTATCTGAGCTCTTGGGCACTTTGACGACTCTGTTAGCTACAGAGGTTACTGCGGCAAATCGAGCACAGCATAATGCGGAGGATGCAAACGTGCGGGATGAGCTGGCCAAGGCCCAAGAGGATTTTAATGCAGAGATCATCAGGATGCCAGAGGAACGAGCCAAGATGGATGCCGAGTCACAGCGGATCATGGCGGAGGCTTTTTGCTTAAGTTTGGATCAAAACGCCTCTAATGCGGTTCTTCGAAGGAGGTATCAAACCCATTTGCCTGCATAGCATGAGGTGCGGAATCTTTTTAACACGCCTGGTGCGGGGCCAAGTAACCCGCCAAGCACAGCCCAGGCGGCTGAAATCCCAGGGAGCGCAGCGGCGGCTCAGCCCCGATTGCCAGACCCGCCCATAGGGATTGAACCCCGCCCCGGCATTTTTCAACACCGTCTGGTCATTATTCCAACCCGGTGGATAACATGATAGTGGTGGCTACCCAGCTCAATGGAATCCCTATCATAGATGAGACGTCTTTTACAGCTGAGGCGCGGAACGCAGTTGAGCTTTTGAGAACAGCAGTTGCACAGCAGGAGAAATATAAACATAGTCATGAGAGGGTGCATTCGATGCCCCTCCCAAGCCACAGTTACAGCCGGCGCATTGAGTCGTCGGCAGTTTCTAGTAGCGAGCGACGACGTCGGCCAAATCAAGATGACCCGCCCCGTGGGAATAACCCACCCCTTACTCATTCTCCGGCGATTGTGGATGATGCCAGAGCACGCCGAGAGGCGGAGGCCACAGCGGCGGCTCAGTTGGGGGCTTATCAGCAGCCTCCGGTGACCCCTTCAACGTCAGTAGGGGATGGTATAATTTCCAGATCTGTTGGAGTGCCTTGTTTAGTGCCAGCTTTACATAATGAACGCTTGCCTAAGGATTCTAAGGGTCCTCGCAAGGTGGCTAACTATACAGCTGATCTCCCCCCTAAGGCCTGGATTGAGAGTTATGAGTTAGCCATGGAGATGCTGGATGTCAATGATGTTGTGCGAAGTAATTTACTATGATGTTGGATGGGCCAGCTAGGACCTGGTTAAAAGGATTACCCACCAACTCCATCAATTCTTGGATAGAGTTGAAAGCACGGTTCATTCAGAATTTTAAAGGAACGTGCAAGCAGCCTTTGACGATTATTGATCTTGATAACTATGTGCAGCGTGAGGATGAGTCGGCTCATCATTGGGTCCGGCGGGTCTCAGCTATTATGCACTCTTCAGACAGTATTGCAGTGGGTCAGGCGGTTCTGGTCTTGGAGAAGAACTGTCATTTCACCCCCTTAAGCAGAAGCTTGGGTGGCTTAAGCGTCATTGTAATGACATGGGAGAGCTCATGGCGGCTCTCATCAAGTATGCCGACTCTGATACCACCAAAGATCCTGGATCTGATGATGAAAAATCCAACAAGGGAACGAAGGGTGGCAATGGTAAGGGTCAGCAGCAGAACGTGACAGTGCATAATGGTAACAACCATGGTAATGGTGGTAAGCACAGACAGCCCGATGGCAGGTCAAATCTTGTAGCTAACACCAACACTGGATATAAAAACCAGCGCCGTAATGGCAATGGTAAGCAGGCCTTTGGAGGGAAGAACTTTAATATTGAGGCGATGATGAATGAGCCTTGCCCAAAACACAGCCTGCCCAATAAATCGGTGACTCATGCTTGGAAGGATTGTTTCATCATGCGGGAGTACAGGAATTCCAACTTCAATCAGAATCATGGCAACAATAATGGCCCGCCTGGCGGGTCAGGATCCGGCTCACAGTGGCCCGGCTTTGGTGGTGGCGGCTCAAGTTCTGGGTATCAAGGACAGGGCAACCAGGGTGGTTATAACCAACAGCCTGGTCAGGGCAACCAGCAGCATCAGTCAGGATACCAGAGTAATCCAAAGCAGCTTAACAGTGGCCAGTATCATGTTTTCACCACAAGTCTTTGCAAACGAGATCAGAAGGTTCATAAATGCGTGATCAGTGCAATTGAGCCGGCGGTACCTCAATACTTGCGGTGGTCAGAGCAGCCAATCACATGGAGTCGAGAGGATCACCCGCCCCGGGTTGACAATCCAGGTCAACTAGCATTGGTGGTAGCCCCTCAGGTTGGGGGTTATAAATTCACTAAAGTGCTCATGGAGGGTGGCAGCAGTATCAATGTCCTTTACTAAGATACCTTTCGTCGGATTAATTTAACTGATAAGGAGCTTAAGCCGTCTTCTACAGTTTTTCATGGTGTGGTACCTGGTAAGTCGGCATATCCAGTTGGTAAGATTGCCTTGGAAGTTGCTTTTGGCGATGACTATGACTACAGAGCAGAGACATTATGGTTTGAAGTGGTTAAGTTCAAGAGCCCTTATCATGCCTTGTTCGGACGGCCGGCTTACGCCAAATTTATGGCGCGGCCTTGTTATGTTTATTTATAGCTTAAAATGCCAGGGTGTAAGGGCACTATTACGGTCCATGGTGATCAAAGAATTGCATTGGAATGTGAGGAAGGTGATGCTGCATATGCTGAGTCGGCTTGCGCCACGGAGGAGCTTAAATTTTATAAGGATAATGTTGACTCGGCTGATATGACCCCTTTGAAGAAGCCCACCACTGAGCAAGACCCTTTGTTGAAGTTTAAGTCGGCTGATGATACTAAGCAAATTGACTTTGTCCCTGGCGACTCATCTCAGCAGTTCATAGTGGGGGCTAACATGGATCCTAAATAGGAAAGCACGCTCATCGAGTTCATCCGTGAGAATCGGGACATCTTTGCATGGAAACCTTATGACATGCCGGGTGTACCAAGAGAATTCACTGAGCACACTCTTAATGTGGATCCTAAATTTAAGCCGGTCAAGCAGTTTCTTCATCGTTTCAATGAAGAACGACATAAGGCCATTGGAGAAGAGGTGGCCCGGCTCTTGGCAGCCGGGTTTATTGTGGAAGCCTTTCATCCGGAATGGCTGGCTAACCCGGTGCTGGTGCTTAAGAAGAATGGCACTTGGCATATGTGTGTCGACTACACAGATCTTAACAAAGCTTGTCCAGCTGATCCGTTTGCTCTCCCCCGCATTGATCAGATTATTGATGCCACGGCGGGTTGTGAGAGTTTATGTTTCCTGGATGCTTATTCTGGTTATCATCAGATCAAGATGGCAGTTAAGGACCAAGAGAAGACGTCTTTTATCACCCCTTTTCGAGCCTTCTGTTATGTTTCTATGCCTTTTGGGCCTAAGAGTGCTCAGCCGACTTATCAGCATTGTGTTCAGAATTGTTTTCATAGTCAGATTGGGCGTAATGTGCATGCTTATGTAGACGATATTTTGGTCAAATCCAGAAAGGAGACTCTCCTGGATGATCTAAGGGAGACTTTTGACAATATCCGGGTCTATAAGATGATGCTTAACCCGGCCAAGTATGTTTTTGGTGTGCTGGCAAGCTCTTGGGTTTTCTTGTCTCAGAAAGGGGTATTGAAGCTAACCCGGAGAAGATCAAGGCTATCACTTTGTTGGCTAAGCCGGCGTGTGTCAATGATGTCCAGCGCTTGGCGGGTCGCATTGCGGCTCTAAGCCAGTTCATAAGCCGCCTGGGAGAGAAGGCGATTCCTTTACACCAGATGATGAAGAAGACAGATCATTTTGTCTGGAGTGATGCTGCTGATAAGGCGTTTGAGTCACTCAAAAAGCAATTAGCCGAGCCGCCCATCCTTGCGGCTCCCATTGAGAAAGAACCTTTGCTCATGTATGTGGCGACTAATAGTAAGGCTGTCAATGTGGCAATTGTAGTGGAGTGTAAGGAGGCGGGTAAGGAGTACCCAGTCCAGAGGCCAGCTTATTATGTCAGTGAGGTGTTGATTGAGTCCAAGCAACGATATCCACATTGGCAGAAACTGGTGTATGGGGTGTTCATGGCGAGTCGCAAACTGAAGCATTATTTTCTTGGTCATCCTATTACTATGGTCAGCTCTGCTCCCTTAGGAGACATTATTCAGAATAGAGAGGCCACATGCCGGGTTGCTAAGTGGGCAATAGAAATTGGACCTCATGGTTTGAAATATGTGCCAAGAACAGCTATCAAATCTCAGGCTCTGGTGGATTTCATTAATGACTGGATGGAATTGCAGACGCCTGAGGAGAAGCCTGATAACACATATTGGACGATTAATTTTGATGGGTCCAGGCAGTTGGAAGGCTCGGGGGCTGGAGTTATCTTGACTTCCCCACGAGGTGACAATTTTTGTTATGTTTTAAGGCTAATGTTTCCTTGTACTAACAATGCAGCCAAATATGAGGCTTTACTCCACGGCCTTCGTATGGCCAAGGAGATGAATTTAAGTCGGGTCAGGTGTTTTGGTGACTCAGACCTGGTGGCTCAGCAAGTATCAGGCACATGGGATTCCAAAGACCCACTCATGGCGGCTTATCGCCGGGAAGTTGACAATATTGATGGTCACTTCAAGGGGTACCAGGTGGAGCATCTTGACCGAAGAAAGAATGAGGCGGCTGATGCCTTGAGTCGGCTTGGGTCTCAATGCAAGCCGGTGCCTCCTAACGTGTTTCTTGATGTCTTGCAACATCCTTCGGTCAAGTTGCCATCTGAGGAAGATCTTGCTATCCCTGACCCGGAGGCGCAGTTGGTGGCGACTCTCCATGCTATTCCTAATTGGACGCTTTCTTACTTGGCTTATATGACCCGGGGCGAGTTACCTGAGGATGAAACTTTGGCAAGGCAAATCACCAGGAGGTCTAAGTCTATGACTATTATCAATGGCAAGTTAAACCGATGCAGTGTGACAGGCGTGTTCCAACATTGTGTTTCTCCTGAAGAGGGCCGTGAGATTTTAAGAGAGATCCATGAAGGTGATTGTGGTCATCATGGCGTATCTAAGTCTTTAGTGGCTAAAGCCTTTTGTCATGGGTTTTATTAGTTGACGGCTCAAGCTAGTGCAGAAGATATCGTCAGTAAGTGTGATGGATGTCAGAAATTTTCTCGACGGGCTCATGTGCCGGCTCAAGAGTTGAGGATGATTCCAATTACTTGGCCGTTTGCAGTCTGGGGGCTTGATATGGTTGGACCTTTCAAGAGGTTTAAGGATAAGAAAACCCACCTCTTGGTGGCGGTTGATAAATTTACCAAGTGGGTTGAAGCAGAGCCGGTTAGCAAGTGTGATGCGGCAAATGCAGTTCAGTTTGTTAAAAAACTGATCTTCTGTTTTGGTTACCCTCATAGTATCATCACTGATAATGGCACTAATTTGTCTAAGGGTGCTAAGGAGTTCTGTTAGCGAGAGCATATTCGTCTTGATGTTTCTTCTGTGGCTCAGCCACAGTCTAATGTTCAAGCTGAGAGGGCTAACCAAGAAATTTTGCTAGGAATCAAGCCCTGGCTTATGGTTCCTTTGAAGCGAACGCCGGGTTGTTGGGTTGAGGAGTTACCTTCAGTACTCTGGAGTATCCCACCCCCAACAGGTCAACAGGTTATACGCCTTTCTTCATGGTCTATGGTGCAGAGGCAGTTCTTCCAAGTGATATCCGTCATGACTCGCCCCGCGTGGCGGCTTATGTTGAAATTGATAAAGAGATAGCACGTCAAAATGCACTCGATGCTTTGGATGAGGAGCGTGACCTTGCGGCAGCTCGTTCAGCGATATATCAACAAGACTTACGTCCCTATCATAACCGCAAAGTTAAGACTTGAGCGTTTCAAGAGGGCGATTCAGTGATCCGGCTGATTCAAGATTAGACTGATATGCATAAGTTATCACCACCTTGGGAAGGGCCCTTTGTGGTCAGCAAAAACCTGAATAACGGGTCTTATTACCTCATTGATATACGAGAACACAAGGATTCACGCAAGTCGGAGGAGGAGACCCGCCGACCATGGAATATTGCTCATCTTTGGCCTTACTACACCTAAGCCACCGGCTCTCGTCTTTGTACATACATTTGTCAATGTATATATCTTTTATGATCAATATAATAAAGCCGTCATCCCTGGAATTCAGGGCCTCTGTCATTTCATTTCTGTGTATCTGAGTCTTTATTATTTGGTCATAAGGTCACTTGGGGGCTTCCAACCCATCGGGTTTAGCTTTCATACCCTCTTGACCAGGCATGAGACGCCAAATTATGAGTTATCCTGCCTGTTTGCAACTTGCTACTCCACCAGGTGACCCGCCGAACTCTTAAAAGTCAATCTTTTTTAAGACCATGAACTTGTTAAAGTTAAAACGGCAGCTTGTGTCATGTGAGAGCCGGCTTACAGTGAGCTAGGATAAACTCAACGGCTATGCGGCCTTGAAAGCACATGGCCTGTGAGCCAACTATTTCGGTCGTGTTTTGGAAAACCAGCCCAACAATTATTTGAGATTTTTGTATTTCTCTTTTGATTTATTGGAATTCGTTTTCTCCTAAGATTTTGCTGTTGTGCAAATTTTTACTGTATGGGTTGTGAGGCTCCAATTATATGGCTCATGCTTGAGTATTTTGGGGTTATGACCCGCCCTGGCTTTGGCCTTTAAGTCGCCAGTATATTTTGGTTTGAACAGCTGAGATCATAAGGCTGTAAGTCTTTGAGTTATCACCCGCACTGGCTGTTGATGTTTAAGCCGCCAGCATGATTCGGTTCTACTTGTATGTTTTCAACTGTCATATGAGTCTTCGGGTTTGGTAACCCACCCTGGCTTTGGACTTTAAGTCGCCAGTATATTTTGGCTTGAATGGCCTTGATTCTACTCTTTTCAGTAATCGTATAAGGCTATGTATGTTTGGGTTGTCACCCGCCCTGGCTATTGACCTTAAGTCACTAGCACATATGTTGTTTAAACTTTGTGCCGGACATGCAAAACTTTAAATGGAAATAAGAGTACTGGCATGGCTCATATGTATGATCGCATCAGGCAGGTCATAAAGATTAAACTGGTGCCTCAAAAGTCAAAGATTAACATGCACGAAGGCATGACATGGCAGATCATTGTTTTCAACTATCCTATTACAAGGCTTTGCTTTGAGCCCACAAAAGTTTTAAACTTCAAATGTTTTTGGAGCTGCACTCCTATAAGCCAGCCTAAGAGCCGCCTGGATCATCATTACTAGGATTAGATTTCTTCCGGCCGCCTTGAGGATTGTGGATCATCTTGCGGTGGTTCTTCTTCGTCGATCATCTGAAGATCAGCCGTTGTCCAGTCGATGCCGGTTAAAGCTTCGAAAGTGGACTCATCATTGAGTATAATAGAATGATCAATGTCAAGGGTGAAGGTATGCTTACGCCGAGGAGCATTTGATTGACAACATCATGAGCTGGCGGCTTAATCTTCTGATTGTTGCCATCGTAAGCTGTTGTATATTTGTTCAAGTTTAGCTCTTCGACAAGCTTACAGGCCACGGGCCGCATCTCCCGGATGCAGTGATTGAAGTCCTTCTCTTCAAAGGGTGACCGGTCATCTTTGAATTCAGGACAACCGGTGGCTATTTCCTCCAGGTCAAGCTCAAATTTCCATGCTTTGGCCCGGCCTAGAGCAATGATGGTTCCGGCTCGGGCAGAGGATAATCTTTATTCTCCAATCTGGCTCGGGATTTTGGAGAGATGATCTAGAACAGTCTTGATTTGACTTGGCGGCTTTCTGTTACCTCCTAAGGCCACAAGACTGCGGAGAGTGCCACTGTATAACTGCTATGTTAAAGAATAAATGGCCTTCAGCTTTAATAGCATGTCTTGACCAAGGCTGGCACTCCTGGGGCCTGTTAAGAGGTTATATAAGAGTCGCTAGGCGAGTTAGCGCTTATATATATATATATATATATATATATATATATATATATATATATATATATATATATATATATATATATATATATGAGAAGCCAGGCGGGTTACCGGATTTGGATGCATGTTATACTTACCGAAGATGGCGGTTGTCATTTGAATAAGGTGTTGTTTTAAGCCGGATAACTCTTCAGTTACCGGCTTAAGAGCAGCTTCTACGTCTTCGGCCTTTTTGGCTAGAGCAGCCTTGTCAGTCTCCCGGGCGACTCTCTCCGTAACAAAACCTACTTTAAGCTTTTCAATTTCTTCCAACGAGGCCTTCAGATCTGACTTGGCCTTGGAGGTTTCGGTCTGCTGCCGCTTCAAACTTTTTCTTAAATCGCCAACTTGCGATTCCTTCATGTTCAATTCGGCCTGAGATAAACAAGGAAATGATTATAATGCAAAGAGCAGGATTGGTGAGATATGGTTAATTAAGTTCCAAGCACATTACAAGCAATACACTTGGCACTTGGGGGCTAATGTAGGTCGTTTCAAAAAATTTACGCCCCGGCTTAACTTGTCAGTTTAAGCTGGACCTTGAGGGCTACATATTTGGATTTCTGAAGTGCCTATAAGTCCCGGCTCAACTTGTCAGTTTAAGCCGGCCCTTGGGGGCTACATATTTGGATTTTTGAAGTGACTATAAGTCCCGGCTCATCTTATTAAGTTAAGCCGGCCCTTGGGGGCTACGTATTTGGATCTTAGAGCTAATTATCAGTATGACTCATCTTGTTACTATGACTTAATGGTTGAAAAGCTATACAAGGTTCATTCAAGATTAATATTTGAAGACCCGGCTCATCTTGATAAAAATAAGCCGGTCCTGAGAGGCTACAGTTTGGACATTTTCATCAAGTCTACAGCATACTCAACATTTTCCTATACTATAAACTTGGCGGCTATATAAATACATATGGAAAGGGGTTAGCAGCATACCTCATAGCATTTCTTCATAAGGTTCACTAAGTCGGCTTCTAGGTCACGGCTAGTGTGAAGGCGGTTCAGATAACCTGCATGGATGTCACTTGCACTAAGGGCAGCATAGCTTTCCAGATACAGCTTCATTTTGACCTTTTCTACAGCTGGGGGTTCTTCTTTGGCGCTGTGTTTGGCCAATACAGTAGGATTCCCTGGCTCTGTATAGCCTGTGCTAGTGATGATGACATCCTCGGCGATCTTGTTAGAAGGGACCTCTTCAGTAAGCTTGGCAGGGCTGGGCGGTTTAGGACTTGGCGGGTCATGTGTGATGGCCGGATCAACCTCATTGTTCATTGGATCAAAGGCTGTGGTATCAGCTTGTGGTGGCGGGTCATTAACAAGGTCTTCAGGGTCTTGAGTTGAAGCCCCTGAGATTTCTGGCACTTGCTTCTCCGGTTCAGCAACTTTGGGGTCCTTTGAAGAACCTCCTACTTTCAATTTCTTGCCCGCCTTTGCTATGCCTCTGTGACAAAGATATAAAACCATGAGCATATCATTACAAGTTATTTATCAACAGATGAAGGTACTTACCCCTGGGAAATTTTGAAGACAGGCATCTGGGTCCCAGTAGAGTCGCCAGAGGATGAATGAGGCATTCCCTGGTAATTTGAGTTGGAAGAATTAAAAGGATGAAGAATAAGACCCGCCTTTGGAAAGGAGAGAGGTGGATTATGAGGTACCTCATTACGATGTTTGCGAGGAGCAGGAGTGTTGGGTAAGCCAGAGTTGAGATCTTGAGTACCGTCACTCCGGGTTGTACGTCTTGAATCATGCTGCTGCTTCTTCAAAAGAAAATTGGGGTCCAAATGAGCAAGAGGGTGAGAAAATCATACTTTTTGGATGACCCGCCGAGTTCTCTTTCTTGGCAAAGGATTCGAGTCAGAGGAGACAAATATTACCTCTACTGCGTCAGCCTGGCTTGTTTCCGCATCATGCTAAGAAGAGTCGGCGTCAATAAGTTTCATAAAAATATGACCAAGGGAATCAAGTTCTACCTCCGAGTCATCTAGCTTGAGAAGATCTTCTGCCGTCTGTTTTTTACAGCGGTTTTGGGCAGGAGCTTTGGTCTTAGGCCTTTTGACCGGGGTGGCGGCTTGCAGCTTCTTCGTCCAAAAGGCGGAGTCAGCCTGGATATAAAAAAAGGGGTTAGAACAAAGTATAATGCAAAGATAACCTGTATTGAATCAAATAAAGATAAACACTTACAGGTGGAGCTGGATTTTGTTTAAAGAATGGTGGCAGACCAACTTTATTACAGTTCATCTGAGACTCGTCAAGCAGGGTCCTCATGGTTTTAAAGACTTCTTCAGCGGTAAAGTTGTCTGTCGTGAACCGTTGAGGGTCATTTGGTTTGCCAGAATATTCATACATTAAGCCAGGGCGGCGGCTTAAGGGGAGTATCTTCCAAGAGATCCAGCATCGGGTCAAGTCAACTCCAAGTAACCCATGAGCCAACAAGGCTTTAGCCCTAGAGAGGAATGGGAAGGCCACAGCATGCTCTTCTGGAATAATCTTGCTTGCCGGGTCAAAATTCAGTGGAAGGCGCTCAGTTCTAAACCCGGGCAAAGGGTTTTCTGTGGCTGGAGCGGTGTTTTTGCAGTAAAACCAAGTGGTTACCCATCCCTTGGGGTGACTGGGTAATACGGTGGAGGGAAAGTTGTTGTCTCTCTGTCTCTGAATAGAGATTCCACCTAATTCTTGACTCGGGCCATTTTTGCGTTCAGTCTGCCGGTTTATATGAAAGAACTCCTTGAAGAGGGGAACTGTGGGTGCTGTCTGAAGATAAACTTCGCAGAAGATTTGGAAGTAGCAAATATTGGACACCGAGTTTGGCCCTATATCTTGAGGGTGCAAATTGAAATAGTGAAGGAGGTCTCAGAAGAATTTAGACCCGGGTGGAGTAAACCCTCTGAGTATGTGATCAGTAAAGACTACAATCTCATCTTCCACAGGAGTAGGGATTACTTCCCCATTGCTGACTCGCCATCCAATTTCTTGTTGAGTCGCCAATAAACCCTGGCTTACATAATCATCAAGAATGTCTTTGGTGACCAGAGAGCGTTCCCAATTGACGACAGTCATTTTTGGCGGCCAAAAAATTACGGCCTGGAAATATAAGGTGTTGAGTTAATGTTACGGTAGTAAAATTGTTTAATGGTTACAGCATTGGTCAGCTACAACTAAGAATTGCTTTCACTGTGGAATGAAGCTATTATCAAGATATGAGCAGTATATTCCATTAAATACAGAGCAGGAATCGACAGCATATTGGCAGATTACAGGTTCATGATTAAGCCAGCCAGAGGCGGGCGGGTTGTCGAGTTAAATCGCCCAGTCAACAGTGGGCGGGGTAGTTAGCAACAGATCTGAGATTGATGAAAATTTTGTTGAGTATGGGACAAACAGCTTTCACAATTTATGCCTATAATTTTCGGATCTACGGTGATTCAAAAATGAAGGAAAATTGCTAAACCTAAAGCACGGTAGTAGAGGAACCAGTGAGCTTGAGATTGAATCTCAGAAGGGAAGGATGAATCTATGATTTGAGACAAATATTAAAACTATTACCGCATGACTTCAGTATTGTTCTTGGGTTGAGCTACCGTGGCTGATGGATGAACTACGATAAACTTGGACGAACACGACGAACACCGACGAACTAGAGTGACCTAATGCAGATTGAAAGTAAGAAAAGAAGGATACCTGGCAATGCTAATGAATAGCGGAAGGGCGCCGCGATCTCTGGTCAAATCAGGTTGATGCAGCGGCCTGGATGGAGCTGCTGAGGAAGGTCGACTGGGGCAGCAGAGCTTCGGCAGCGGCGGACGACGGGAGGAAGAAGAGGAAGAGAGAGGGGAGGGGGTAAAAAGGAAAAAGGACCCCCACCGTCCCTATTTATAAGGGAAACAGTAAAATGGCATGCGCGGAAATCGAGGAGACGACATGATTATCTCAACAGTGCAGGCGCCTCGATTCTCGGACGACCAGTTAATGCGAAAGATCCATTGTGATGTCATGAGTTTTTCATGGATTTACTTTGCATGACGTCATGATGGGTTACGGTGATTTGTTCAAGGTTAAGCTTTGGAAGGACGATTCGCTGACTGAAGCAGTGAAGATTAACATGAACAAGTTCAAATCAATCTGGGGCCTAATGTTGGGGATATAACCCCGAGGTGTGACCCGCCCAGAAGGGGCCGGGTTACACCGTTGGTGATTCAATATGAAGAAGGCCCAAATAGACCCAAGAAGATGAAGCATGAGAACTAGTGGTGGCTTATAAGGTGGGCCTGTCGAAGGCCCAAGACCTGGTGGTGGCCCAAGACTTGAATGTGTGAGCCGCCCGATGGTGACTTGCCTGGCAAGCCAAGGCGACTTAGAAACCAAGCTGCTCACGTTGTGTGATCCGGCTTGGACTCTTGTAAGCCTCAGGCCTCGAACTGTGTATATAAAGGCGAGACCCAGCGGCGGGTTAACTCAGAAGATAACTGATCGATAGCTAGGTCAAGCATGACCGCTCCCTTGTAATCGATACTCAAGTAATACAACTAGAAGCAGGATGTAGGCTTTTACCTCATTGTGAGGGGCCGAACCTGGGTAAACCTTGTGTCCTTTGTCCCATTCAACCCCTTCGAGCTAACCTACGTCGCAATGGCTCCACAACTAAGTCCTTTCACAAGGGCATCTGCCGTGTTAAATCCACAACAAAACCCTAATTTTATTTTGCGAGAAGAAAATTGCGCAATGGTAAAGATACAAAGTGCACATAAATCTCCCCCAAGCTTACAATCAAGCCAGAGAGATCCAGGCACTTAGCTTTATATGCTCACTCCTGGGAATCTTGTAAGGCAGCGCATACGCTCTTGAGTTTCTTCTTCATCCCCTCGATCACACCCTGCTGATCATCTACAACCTGGGTCAAAAACTCAAGTTGCACAGTGTTATTGTTAAGGGCCTCAATCATAAGTCCGACCTTATGAAGAAGGACATCAACCCGTGCCTCCAAGTCTTTACTCATCAACCAGTAAGAATCAATCCCATCTCCAACCACACTAACACAAGCCTTGGAAACTTTCTCCAATTCCTGAATCTTTTCCTTCATCTCCTCTGGAGTTGGTGGCTCCTTTCACCACTCAGATTGAGGAGGCCCCAAAGGATATAACGGAATAGATCCGCGAATATTGAATTGATAGGGATTAGGACGGTACCCATCTGAAGTAGTGTCATCATCACCCTCTTTGGCTTCTTCCTCCTCGACCTTCACCACCTCGACCTTCTCCTCACGAGGTCCTTCCTTGATGCTAAGCTTCCTCAGGTCTTCCCGTCCCGAGGGCACACATCATCCAAGTTTGGGAAGGGGATGATGCGAGCACAGGTGGACGAGGTCTTGTTACTCATGGCGGCAATAATGCTTGTTTATGCAACTAAAAGCCTTTTGGAGGAGATGGAAAGCAAAGGAAATGAGAGAGTACATGGTTTTAGGTTTATGGGCATCCTTTCTTCCCTTTTATAAAGGCTAAACCTGTAGGTAATCATGAGATATGAGATAAAGAGTTAGTTAGTAAGAAATCAAAACTAAATCAAGAGTGAATCGCACCAGCAAGGTCAAAGACGTCCTTCCATGCGGGCGCGCGCGCTCCCATGGCCGGTCGTTTGACCTGCTGTTGGATCTTATTATCTCTATTTTTTTACCTGCCATGGAGAAGGGACAAAACGACTGCTTATACGGGCGCATCCGGTCATTGGGAACACCGTCGTTGGCTCTGTACTCGTTATGTTTGCTAAGGGTATCCCAAACGACCGCCCGGATGGGCGCTCACGTCCATTTCAAACACCGTATTTGTCTTTGTCTCCCACAACTTTTTTGTCCCTATTTCATGCGACTACCAAAACGGGCGTTTACGTTCGTTTGGAAGTCCATCTTTGGGTTTGTTGGTTGTTGCGCCAGTTTCTTCCTTAGAAAATTTTTGCTCCTGAAAGATTAGTGCCAAAGCTTCCAACTAGAGACGAAATTCCAACTTCTGAGACTCGAGACATAACAAAACTATCAAAACAAAATAATTTTTATCTACTTATTCACATACATCTTACCAGAGTGCTGATCTGTATTCTTTGTCCCTTATGGAGGGCTTCGGCTTGCTCGATCATGTGGAGACTTACCTCTTCGATATACCGCTCTTTCTTTTGTTCGCTAGCAAGGTTTATCTTTAAGCATTGTCCATTCATGATCCAAGGACCATTCTTCCCTCCTTTAAGATGAACAACTCCGGAATTGTACACCTCTTCTATCTCATAAGGCCCTTCCCAGCGAGACCTAAGCTTCGCTGGAAACAACATGAGACGAGAGTTAAATAGGAGGACCTTGTCCCTCGCAGTAAAAGTTTGTTTCATTATTTTACGATCATGCCACATTTTAACCTTTCCTTTCAACAGCCTGGCACTTTTGTAAGCACTGTTGCAAAGTTCACCTAGAGCATGCATATCCAACAACCTTTTTTCTCCATCTTCTTTAAGATTAAGGTTGATATTTTTGATTGCCCAAAAAGCTTTATGCTCTAACTCTAAAGGTAAATGACAAGCCTTACCATACACCATTTTGCATGGTGACATCCCCATGGGATTCTTGTAGGCGGTGTGCTAGGCCCAGAGTGTTTCATTCACCTTTGCTGCCCAATCTTTTCTGGACTTCTGCACCGTCTTTTGCAGTATTGTCTTTATTTCCCTGTTAGAGAGTTCCACCTGCCCACTAGTTTGTGGACGATAAGGTGAAACAATTCAGTGAGTCAACCCGAACTTATCGAGTACTCTTACAAATATTCCCTGTATAAAATGAGGTCCACCATCAGTGATAAGAATTTTAGGAACTCCAAACCTGGGTAAAATGATGTCCTTTATCATTTTCAGCAAAGTAGCCGCATCTGCATGCTTGGTTCGAAGAGCTTCAACCCACTTTATAACATAATCTACAGCCACAAGAATATGAGTGTACCCATTTGAGACAGGAAAAGGTCCTAAATAGTCCAATCCCCAAACATCAAAAGGTTCACAAACTAGACTATAGTTTGTAGGATTTTCTTGTCGCCTTCCAATGTTACCTGTGCGTTGACATGCGTCCTAATTTTTAAGAAACCTGTGAGCATCTCTAAAGAGTGTAGGCCAGTAAAATCCTGATTGAAGTACCTTGGCGGCGGTCCTATCTCCAGCATGGTGTCCTGCATAAGGGTTGCCATGGCACCCTTCCAGTATAACATCCATTTCATGTTCTAGAACACAACGCATTATTATGGCATCTGGTCCATGCCGATAGAGAAATGGGTCACCCCAAAAATAATACTTCAGATCACTGAAGAACTTTTTCCTTTGATGATAACTCATATCGGGTGGCATGTACTTTCCTACAGGAAAGTTAGCATAATCTGCAAACCAATGTTCTATTTTTATAATCATAGCCAAACTCTCACCTGGAAAGGATTCATTTATAGGTACTAGATCATAAGGTATTCTTTCCATGCGTGCTAGGTGGTCTACTACCAGGTTGTTCTCCCCTTTGCGGTCTACTGTCTGCAAATCAAATTCCTAAAGCAGTAATATCCACCTAATTAACCAGGATTTAGCGTCCTTTTTTCAAGGAGGTAACGTAAAGAATGGTGATCGGTGTGTACTATCACTTTTGAATTAATAATATAAGGACGAAATTTGTCACAGGAAAAAACAATAGCTAGCAATTCTTTTTCAGTAGTTGCCAAGTGTACTTGGTCTTCATCCAAACCCCTGCTAGCATAAAAGATCACGTTAAGTTTTTTATTAGCTCGCTGCCCTAGGACAGCACCTACAGCATAATTGCTTGCATCACACATGATCTCACATGGCTCATCCCACTTTGGAGGTTGGATGATGGGGGCTATGATCAAGGCATCTCTCAATTTCTCATAACCCTGCACACAGATCTTATCGAAAGAATAAGGCATATCTTTGTGCAATAGATCAAGCAGAGGTTTAGATATTTTGGAGAAACCTTTAATAAATCTTTTATAGAAACTAGCATGTCCCATAAAAGTTTGCATACCTTTCACGTCTTGAGGGTAATGTAAATTTTCTATTACCTCAATTCTATCTTGGTCTATCTCAGTACTCTTTCCTGAGACTCGATGTCCCAACACAACACCTTCAGTGACCATGAAATGACTCTTATACCAATTCAGCACCAAACCTATTTCCTCACATATCTGCAAGACCTTTGTGAGATCATAGAGACAATTATCGAAGGATGTGCCTTGAACAGAAAAACTGTCCACGAACACTTCAACAATCTTTTCAATATAATAACGAAATACTTTAGATATGCATTTTTGAAACAAGGGTGGTCTATTACATAGACCAAATGGCATTCCACAATATGCATATGTACTGTACAGGCAAGTGAAGGTAGTCTTTTCTTGATCTTCAGGTTGGATTGGTATTTGAAAGAACCCAGAATACCCATCAAGGTAACAAAAATAAGAATTGTTGGCCAATCTCTCCAATATCTCATTTATAAATGGTAACGGGTAGTGATCCTTCTTCGTATATTTGTTTAATTTCCTGAAATCGACACACATTCCATGTCCAATAATTTCCCTAGTAGGGACTAGGTCATTGTTTTCGTTAGTTACCAAGGAAACCCCTCCTTTCTTTCGAATGCAATGGACTGGACTTACCTATTTGATATCTGATATGGAATAAATTACCCCTGCATCAAGGAGACATATTACTTCTTTTCTTACAACATTCTTGGATGCCCGATGAAGTCTCCTTTGGCTCTCAATAACTGGTTTAGCCCCTTCTTCAATAGGTATAGTGTAGCGACCCGACCCAAAAGGATCAAAATCTCTGTGCTGAAGTGTCATCCCTGGATCGGTATGCTGACACACACAGTACTCAAGGAATTATAACAGAGTTCAATCACACACTTTATTACATCGAGGTCCTCAAAAGAGTATTTATTACAATAACATGACCAAAGGCCATCTAAATAAAAATAACTGCGGAAGCATCGAAGATAAATGAGTCCATCCAACTCCACGGCAAACTGAGGGCAGAACAACGACCTATCGCACCTTTAATCCTCGTCAGAAAAGTCTGCAACATGAGACGTTGCAGCCGTGTAGGTCAGCACATGGAATATGCTGGCAATTTCACACCATAGAATAATAATGAAAAAGACTATCTCTATATGCAAATTTAGCTGGTGGAGGCTCTAAGTTTAATTTTGCATAAAGCAAATTTTACCCTACAACAAAGGAATAAATTTTTAATTACTACTAAATTAAAATGCCATTATTGAGAAGGTTCCTCCAACTCAATCCCAAATTTTCCCAAGTTATTAGTAACCCAATAATTTCATTAAAAAGAGTGATGAGATCAACCAATAATTCACTTCTAGAGACTCAAGTTGTCCATAACCGAGGACACGGCTAATCATGATTAGTTTGTACACTCTGCAGAGGTTTGCGCACTTTTCCCCACAAGACTCGACCACCTCCATGATCGGAAGATCGAGACATAGTCTTTCTGAAGTATTTCCTCTAAACCCTGGGTAGACCGGTAGACCTACTTTCCCCTACATCAGCTAGTCTACCACGAAAAGAGGTCACACAACTTACTCAACTATGCTAGAGCCCATAATGGCTTGTGGCTGCACACGGAAGTTTCTAGGCATGAAATATCTTATGATCCCTTTGAGCCTGGGTGGCGAACCTAGGGTAATCGCACGGGTACTCCGGGAATCCCCTTGGGCAAGCACTGGTTTCTCCAGGTGCCCCAAACAATCCACCCAGATGTGTATTAAAGTTGCCACCTTATGTTGTCCCAAAATTATTATCTCTCGCAACTTGCATGGATCACACATACCAATCCCCGTCTACGAGCATGGCTAAGCTATATATGATATAACGAATTCCCGGGGTGATCAAAGGTCAAAGGTTACTACCACATGAACTACAAAGCATAACCACATGTTCCCAATCCTACTCATGCAATCTTTGAGGGTTAAACTAATGCATAGAAAAAACTGGGTATTGAAAATTATGATCAAAGTGTGAACTTGCCTTGCTGATGATCGTTGAACTCTAAAGATTCATAGTAGCAAGCCTCGCACTTCGGATGATCTAACGAAACAAGTATTGACACTCATAAGCAATCAAGCAAAAAGAATAAAAAAGAAAACGAATAAAAGACTTCGAAAAACATCAAAAATAAGCAAATAAAGTTTATGTACAGAATGTAATTTTTACAGCAACAAAAATGAATGGTTTTGGTTTTAACAGAAAGTACATGCCACAAGCTTCGATTTGCAAAAAGAATCACCCAAAACGGACTTACGGAACTCGAGTTACAGCCTAACGAGGTTTGAATTCAGATCTGTTTGAATTCAAATTTTAAAATTTTCAAAAGTATTTTTTGCTTGGTTCTCTAGATAGAGGATATTTTTATGAACTAGTAGGAAAAGAATCAACTAAATCGGATTTATAGATTAAAAGATATACTAGAAATAAGAATTGGTATAGAATCTGAGATTGGAAAAATACTGGAAAAAGAGAAGAAAAAAATCGGCCAGATGGCAAGTGCTCATCGGACTTGTTGCCGGCGACGAAGAAGAAGGCGGCTCTGGTGTGTTTAGGCGAAGGACGCGTGCGGGATGGTGAAGAGCAACGTGAGACAGACCCGGGGAGCAGTGCGACGGGGTCGGTCTCGTCTCCTGGCGCGGTGGAGAAGCCGCCGGAATCCACGAACTCCGGCGAGCAATTGGCAAGGTTAGGGAGGGGGAAAAGCTCCAGAAGGAGAGGGCTTCGGACGAGGGGAACTTGGGCGTCTCCGTGGGCTTTATATAGGGCTTGGGGAGGTCAGAATCCGAGAAGATGGTGATGCTTAATGGTGGCTGTTCCTCTACCTCGTAATGGACACTACGGGCGACTCCCAGGCGCACTAGGAAGGGGAAGGGGTAGAGGGAGGCGAGGGGGTTCCGTTCAGAGGAGTTTTGGGGCAAGGGAGAGGAGGGAAGGGGTGGGGGCGCTGGGTGGAGATGCTCTCTGCGTGCTCTCTGTGAACAACGAAGGAAGAAGACGACCAGGTGGTCCTGAAGAAGGCTGGGCCTTCCATGGCCCGTGGCTGTTTTTTTAGACAGAGAAAAACAAAATATATGGATATAAAATAAAAATATTGTTATATAGGACATATATATATCAAAAAATTCAGAAAAATAAATCCTACAATATGAACTATTTTTGAGAGGCTAAATAAATACTTTATAAAAAACATTTTTCTGAAAAATCCAAATGAAACTCAAATTTGAATTCAAAACTTTTGGCATTGTTTTCTTCTGACTTTTTGGAGTGTCATGTTAGCTCCTCTCATACTTTTGAACAAGTATTTGTCAGGGATTTTTTTGAAATAAATTTCAAATGCCAAGTTGAATTCAAAGTCAGATAAAATTCAAATGCCTCTGAAATTTCCAAATGCCACTCAATTCAAACAAAATGCATAGATGCTTAGCTAATAATTGTAAAACATTCCAAATCGAAAATTTGGGATGTTACAAGCCTACCCCCCTTAAGATGAATCTCGCCCTCGAGATTCGGGTTGGCTAGCAAAAAGGTGTGGGTGGTCCTGTCAGAGATCTTCTTCTTGTTCCCAGGTGGCTTCTTCCTCGGTATGGTGACTCCACTGAACCTTGCAAAACTTGATGACCTTGCTGCGGGTAACTCTGTTGGCAAACTCGAGAATCTTGACCGATTTCTCCTCATAAGTCAGGTCACTCTCCAACTGAATTGCTTCCAGGGACACTGTATCTCTTAGAGGAATATCGGCCATCTCCGCATGGCATTTCTTCAACTGGGAAACATGAAATATGTAATGAACTCCAGACAAAGCTTCGGGTAACTCCAGCTGATATGCAACTTCTCCTCTGCATTCCAAAACTCTGTATGGTCCCACAAATCGTGGTGCTAGTTTGCCTTTAACTCCAAATCATTTAACTCCTCGAAGTGGCGACACACGAAGATATGCTCTGTCTCCGACTTCATAAGTTACTTCCTTGCGTTTAGTATCGGCATAACTTTTCTGTCTGGATTGGGCTATTTTGAGTCTGTCACGGATCAACTTGACTTTCTCCTTTGAATCTCTAATTAAATCTGGTCCGAATAATTTATGGTCTCCAACTTCATCCCACATCAATGGTGTCCTGCACCTCCTTCCGTACAATGCTTCGAAAGGGGCCATCTTCAAACTAGCTTGATAATTGTTGTTATATGAGAACTCTGCGTAAGGAAAATTATCATCCCAACTAGATCCATAATCGAGTGCACAAGCTCTCAACATGTCCTCCAGAATCTGGTTGACTCTCTCGGTCAGCCCATCTATCTGCGGATGAAAGGCTGTACTGAACTCTAGCCTGGTACCCAAAGTTTCGTGTAACTGATGCCAAAACTTTGAGGTAAATTGTGTTCCTCTATCTGATACGATGGTCCTCGGAACTCCATGCAGACATACGATCCTGGTCATGTATATCTTGGCCAACTTAGCACTTGTATATGTGGTTTTCACGGGGATGAAGTGCGCTACCTTGGTCAAACGATCAACTATAACCCAGATGGAATCATATCCTGAACGAGTCCTGGGTAATCCTGTAATGAAGTCCATGCCAAGCTTGTCCCACTTCCAATCTGGTATCGGCAAAGGCTGAAGTAATCCTGCTGGTTTCTGGTGCTCTGCCTTAACTCTCTGACATGCGTCGCATACTGCTACATACTCGGCAATATCCTTCTTCATACCTGTCCACCAGAAATTTTCCTTCAAGTCCAAATACATCTTCGTATTGCCTGGGTGTATTGAGTAAGGCGAATCATGAGCCTCCTGAAGAATTAACTTCCTAATCTCTGGGTCATTGGGCACATAAATACGCTTCTCAAACCATAAGGTTCCGTGTTCATCCTCACGAAATCCTTCTGCCTTTCCTTGGTTCATCCTTCCCTTTATCTCCGCAATACCTTTGTCTAACTTCCGGGCTTCCCGAATCTTTCACAACAAAGTGGATTGAATTTCCATTGCGGCAACAAAACCTCATGGTACTATCTCCAATCAAAGATCTCTGAGATCATCAATTAACTCCTGAGGTAATCCTCCTGCTGTGAGGGTATTAACATAGCTCTTGCGGCTCAATGCATCTGGCACAACGTTGGCCTTTCCTGGTTGATAATGCAATCTCATGTCATAATCCTTTATGAGCTCCAACCATCTCCTCTGCCTGAGGTTCAACTCCTTCTGCGTGAAGATGTATTTCAAACTCTTATGATCCATGTAAACATCGCAACTATTTCCGATAAGAAAATGTCTCCAGGTCTTGAGTGCGTGCACTACAGCTGCTAACTCCAAATCATGCATTGCGTACTTCAACTCATGAGGTTGAAGTTGACGTGAGGTATAGGATAATACTTTTCCTTCTTGCATAAGAACACCTCCAAGTCCCTGACGTGAAGCGTCGCAATACACCTGAAAATCCTTGTGTATATTCGGAAGAATTAGCACTAGAGCTGTGACCAAATGTTTCTTCAGCTCCTGGAAACTGGCCTCACATTCGTCGTTCCAAACAAGCTTAGTGTCTTTCTTCAATAACCCCGTCATGGGCTTCGCGATCTTGGAGAAATTCTTAATAAACCTCTGGTAATATCCTGCAAGTCCAAGGAAACTACGAATCTCTCCGACTGAGGTGGGTGCCTTCCATTCGGTGACAGCTTCAACCTTCAAAGGGTCCACTGCTATTCCTTTCCCTGATATAACATGTCCGAGAAATCCGACTTCCTTCAACCAAAATTCACACTTGCTGAACTTTGCATACAACTGATGTTCTCTGAACTTCTCCAGCACCAAGCGCAAATGTTCCTTGTGTTCCTCTTCATTCTTCGAGTAAACCAGTATATCATCAATGAACATGACGACGAACTTATCCAAAAACTCCATAAATACCTTGTTCATCATGCTCATGAAATAGGCAGGAGCGTTAGTCAAACCAAAAGACATGACCGTGTACTCATAAAGCCCATATCTCGTGGTAAAGGCTGTCTTGGGTATGTCCTGCTCTCGGATCTTCAACTGGTGATATCCTGAGCGAAGATCGATCTTGGAGAAAACACTAGCTCCGACTAACTGATCAAACAGGTCATTAATCATCGGTAAGGGGTACTTGTTCTTGTTGGTCACCTCGTTCAACGAACGGTAATCCACAACCATTCTCATGGTTCCGTCCTTCTTTTCCACTAAAAGAACTGGGGCTCCCCAAGGTGATGAACTCGGTCGGATATAACCTTTCTCCAGTAATTCCTTAATCTGCTTCTTAATTTCCTCCAAATCATTGGCGGGCATCCGATACGGTCTCTTGGATATCGGTCCTGTGCCTGGCAATAGCTCAATCAAAAACTCAATGTCTCGATCCGGTGGCATACCGGGCAATTCCTCTGGGAAAACATCAGGATAATCCTTCACAACTGGTACTTCCTCCTGAACAACTCCCGAAAGAGAATTCATCTGAGTCCTCCTTGGCGTATGCCTCGACACATACTTGATCCGTTTTCCATCTAGGGTGGTGAGAAGAATAGACTTACTGGCACAATCAATATTTCCTTCATACTTGGATAGCCAGTCCATGCCTAGAATTATGTCCAATCCTTATGATTCTAGGATGATGAGGTCGGTGGAAAAAATGTGTCTCCCTATGGTCAATGGCAACTGAAAACATCCCCGACTAGCCATAGACTCTGCTCTTGGGGAACTCACTAACATTGGTGTTTTAAGGGCTACAGTCGGCAACTTAAACTTATCCAAAAATCCCCTTGATATGAATGAATGCGATGCACCAGTGTCAAAAAGAACAAGGGCTGTAAAAGAATTAATCAAGAACTTACCAACAACGATGTCAGGCTGGTCATAAACTTCCTCCACATCGACATGGTTCACCTGACCTCTGGTGAAGGGATTGGGCTTCTTTCCAGAGCTTCCATTGCCATTCCCGTTCTTCGCCTCTGGGCATTCGGTGGCGTAGTGTCCGGTCTTCCCACACTTGAAACAGGTAATGTGACTCAGATCTTTCTTTGCGGGTGTTGCGGGGCTGGAATGATTCTGATTGCTGTGTCCTCCATTCCCATTGCCATTCCTATGGCCATTATGGTTGTGTCCATTCCCTTCATGATGTGAATGTCCTCCATGGTTATGGTGAGTGTGTCCACCATACTTGCTGGATCCTGATCCATTATTTCCTGAGTACGGGGTATAGCGGGCTTCTGCTGAACTCCAGAGTTGTACTTTCCCTGTCCGTACTTCCTCTTGCGATTCTCCACCTGTTGCTGCTTGCCTTCCAGAATGAGAGCCTTGTTGACCAACTCTTGATAATTGTTAAAGGTAGCCACAGTCAACTGAAATCCCAGATCATCGTTTAGTCCCTCCAAAAATTTCTCCTGCTTAGCGGCATCATCAGCCACGTCTCCGGGAGCATACCTGGATAACTTGCTGAATTCCTCCACATAATCACCAACAGAACGATTTCCCTGGAGTAAATTGCGGAACTCATGCTTCTTCAGACTCATAGCTCCAGCTGAAACATGTGCGGTACGGAACGCCTGCTGGAAATGATCCCAAGTCACATTGGCTATGGGGAATGTGGTGGTGTAATTCTCCCACCACGAAGCTGCTGGTCCATCCAGTTGATGTGCGGCAAAGCGCACCTTCTCAATGTCAGTGCATCCTACGGTGGTCAGCTCCCTTCTGATCTTGCAAAGCCAGTCATCTGCGATGATCGGCTCCATGCTGCTAGAGAACACGGGTGGGTTCAACCTCAGGAAACGGGTAAGGTTGTCGACCGGGGGTGGTGGCGGTGGGTTGTTGTTGTTCTGGTTCTGATTCTGGATGAGTATCTACATGAGGGCATTCTGGTTCTGGATCAACTGGGTAAGTTCCGGTGGGAATTCTGGGTCACGTCTCGGAGGCATCTGTTCGGTTTAGAGTGGATGAGAAATTAGAATATAATAAGGGCCTAATGAGCGAAATCACTACCCATATGCTTATGATAGCAAGAAAACTCCAAATCAAGCAATTCACACAGATCACACCACACAAGCAAAACCTACAGGTAAGGTCATATCCGCAAGAGATATGATCTTTTCATACTACCGCAAATCATTAGTTGGACTCAACTTGGTAGTGGTGGTCTGAACTAAATCTCCTCAAATCAATGTCAACTCTAGCTTCTTTTTCGTCAAGGTTGTCTTCATAGGTCATGGTCTCATCAGGCTGAGCAACTTGGTGATGGGGTTCAACAACTATTTTATTGAAGTAGAGAAGAGATAGAAATGAATAGAGAAGAGTATAGACCAACGGATATATAAAGAAGTCGTAAAATAGAGTTTTCTTCCTATGGCTTTCCATTTCCTAGTGGTCGCGTCCTACAGTCAACTTGTGCTCTGATACCATCTTGTAGCGACCCGACCCAAAAGGATCGAAATCTCTGTGCTGAAGTGTCATCCCTGGATCGGTATGCTGACACACACAGTACTCGAGGAATTATAACAGAGTTCAATCACACACTTTATTACATCGAGGTCCTCAAAAGAGTATTTATTACAATAACATGACCAAAGGCCATCTAAATAAAAATAACTGCGGAAGCATCGAAGGTAAATGAGTCCATCCAAATCCACGGCAAGCTGAGTGTAGAACAACGACCTATCGCACCTTTAATCCTCGTCGGAAAAGTCTACAAAATGAGACGTTGCAGCCGTGTAGGTCAGCACATGGAATATGCTGGCAATTTTACACCATAGAATAATAATGAAAAAGACTATCTCTATATGCAAATTTAGCTAGTGGAGGCTTTAAGTTTAATTTCGCATAAAGCAAATTTTACCCTACAACAAAGGAATAAATTTTTAATTACTACTAAATTAAAATGCCATTATTGAGAAGGTTCCTCCAACTCAATCCCAAATTTTCCCAAGTTATTAGTAGCCCAATAATTTCATTAAAAAGAGTGATGAGATCAACCAATAATTCACTTATACTCAAGTTGTCCGTACCGGGGACACGGCTAATCATGATTAGTTTGTACACTCTGCAGAGGTTTGTGCACTTTTCCCCACAAGACTCGACCACCTCCATGATTGGAAGATCGAGACATAGTCTTTCTGAAGTATTTCCTCTAAACCCTGGGTAGACCGGTACACCTACTTTCCCCTACATCAGCTAGTCTACCACGGAAAGAGGTCACACAACTTACTCAACTATGCTAGAGCCCATAATGGCTTGTGGCTACACACGGAAGTTTCTAAGCATGAAATATCTTATGATCCCTTTGAGCCTGGGTGGCGGACCTAGGGTAACCGCACGGGTACTCCGGGAATCCCCTTGGGCAAGCACTGGTTTCTCCAGGTGCCCCAAACAATCCACCCAGATGTGTATTAAAGTTGCCACCTTATGTTGTCCCAAAATTATTATCTCTCGCAACTTGCATGGATCACACATACCAATCCCCGTCTACGAGCATGGCTAAGCAATATATGATATAACGAATATTCTCGGGGTGATCAAAGGTCAAAGGTTACTACCACATGAACTACAAAGCATAACCACATGTTCCCAATCCTACTCATGCAATCTTTGAGGGTTAAACTAATGCATAGTAAAAACTGGGTATTGAAAATTATGATCAAAGTGTGAACTTGCCTTGCTGATGATCGTTGAACTCTAAAGATTCGTAGTAGCAAGCCTCGCACTCCGGATGATCTAACGAAACAAGTATTGACACTCATAAGCAATCAAGCAAAAAGAATCAAAAAGAAAACGAATAAAAGACTTCGAAAAACTTCAAAAAACAAGCAAATAAAGTTTCTGTACAGAACATAATTTTTACAGCAACAAAAATAAATGGTTTTGGTTTTAACATAAAGTACATGTCACAAGCTTCGATTTGCAAAAAGAATCACCCAAAACAGACTTACGGAACTCGAGTTACAGCCTAACGAGGTTTGAATTCAGATCTTTTTGAATTCAAATTTTAAAATTTTCAAAAATATTTTTTGTTTGGTTCTCTGGATAGAGGATATTTTTATAAACTAGTAGGAAAAAGAATCAACTAAATCGGATTTATAGATTAAAAGATATACTAGAAAGAAGAATTGGTATAGAATCTGAGATTGGAAAAATACTGGAAAAAGAGAAGAAAAAAAAATGGCCAGATGGCAAGTGCTCACCGGACTTGTCGCCGGCGATGAGGAAGAAGGCGGCTCCGGTGTGTTTCGGTGAAGGACACGTGCGGGACGGCGAAGAGCAACATGAGACAGACCCGGGGAGCAGTGCGACGGGGTCGGTCTCGTCTCCTGGCGCGGTGGAGAAGCCGCCGGAATCCACGAACCCCGGCGAGCAATTGGCGAGGTTAGGGAGGGGGGAAAGCTCCAGAAGGAGAGGGCTTCGGACGAGGGGAACTTGGGTGTCTCCGTGGGCTTTATATAGGGCTTGGGGAGGTCAGAATCCGAGAAGATGGTGATGCTTAATGGTGGCTGTTCCTCTACCTCGTAATGGCCTCTACGGGCGACTCCCAGGCGCACTAGGAAGGGGAAGGGGTAGAGGGTGGCAAGGGGGTTCCGTTCAGAGGAGTTTCGGGGCGAAGGAGAGGAGGGGAGGTGTGGGGGCGCTGGGTGGAGATGCTCTCTGCGTGCTCTCTGTGAACGACGAAGGAAGAAGACGACCAGGTGGTCCTGAAGAAGGCTGGGCCTTCCATGGCCCGTGGCTGTTTTTTTTAGACAGAGAAAAACAAAATATATAGATAGAAAATAAAATATTTTTATATAGGACATATATATATCAAAAAATTCAGAAAAATAAATCCTACAAGATGAACTATTTTTCAGAGGCTAAATAAAAACTTTATAAAAAACATTTTTCTGAAAAATCAAAATGAAACTCAAATTTGAATTCAAAACTTTTGGCATTGTTTTCTTCTGACTTTTTGGAGTGTCATGTTAGCTCCTCTCATACTTATGAACAAGTATTTGTCAGGGATTTTTTTGAAATAAATTTCAAATGCCAAGTTGAATTCAAAGTTAGATAAAATTCAAATGCCTCTGAAATTTCCAAATGCCACTCAATTCAAACAAAATGCATAGATGCTTAGCTAATAATTGTAAAACATTCCAAATTGAAAATTTGGGATGTTACATATAGCATGAGAATATACAGAGGGATGTATCCCTTTTACAAATCTGATAGAATAGCCCAAAGCTTTTCATTGCTTACTCGGTACTACTAAGAGTTTTTCGTTCTCTTTACCTAAAAGATCAGCATTAACGATAATGGGAAATCTCTCGGTATTATCCATAAACTCATACCTCAACCCCTTGGGTAGTGGTTTTAAAGTCGGAGGAGGTAAATCCTCGTCTCCCTTTCTCTCGAGTGCTTCATAAACTTCATTTAGGTGCGGGCATACTATTGGTGTAGCATCAATTATCATTTTGATCTCCTCCTTCTCTTCATCTTCATATAAGGATCCTGGACTCACCAATACCCACTCAACTTCATCCTTCGGTGTTTGGAGATGGATTTCAGCTAGTTGATTTAATTCCTGCTCCTCATTATCCCGAGCTTCCTCTTCATACGGCTTGCTTAATACAGAGGAGAATGGAAACTTTATCATCTCATCTCCCCACTTCATGGATATAGATTTCTTCTTTATGTAGGCTCCTGCGACATTCAAAAAGGAGGTTCCAAAAACAACAAGACAATCTTTATGCTCAGATATCATTAGTAAGTAAATGTCAATGGGATAAATGAGAGAGCCTATTATTATGTTGACATCTTTGAGGATGCCACAGGGTTTCCTCTCGGTTTTATCTAGCTTGTTGATAATGTTTGTAGGTTCAAGGGTGCAAGGAGAAATTTCATCATAAATCTTAGCATAAAGACTATATGGAATAATATTAACCGGTGAACCGAGGTCACATAACCTAAAATATGCTTTACATCCAAAGGAACACGATAAAATTTGCTTACCTACTTTTTTACCTTCGGTGCACCCTTTGAGATAAGAAGTGGTATCCCTATCCAAGTAAACCTCTTTATTCACCACTGGTATAGGTATAGCAAGTTCTTTTATTATATTTACATAGGGTGGAATCCCACATTGTTCCATTTTGACTTTCTTCTTTTTCTTTTCTGAGGGTGTTCCTACCAGTTTTTTTTACCATTCGACTTGCAATAGGCTTCTTTTCACCTTTCAGGCGGAGCAGTCTTTTTCTTGATAGCTTCCACCATGCGAATAGCCTTAGACTCCCTGTTGAATTTGAAGTACTTCTTCTCTGGCAAGTTCAAGAACTTAGAAAAATCTTTCAAAACATGCAGCATGGGGTCAGTTCCAATATTTAGCTCACGACGTAATTTTTTTTTGCTTTCTAAGTTCTAAGGAAAGATTTAGTGCTATCATAGACAGGATTAACTTTACCCTTGTCCTTCGAACAGAGGTACCAATTCTCAGCATTGTACCTCATCCTGTCAAGCAAGTTCCAAGCATATGATATCTCGGTTCCCAAAAAGGAACCTTTAGAGGCAAGATCTAAAGCTTGTTTACTTTGTGGATTAAGCCCACCATAAAAGAAGTTGACTACTAAAAAGTCGGGATAATGATGTTCAGGGCAAACAAGAAGTATTTCACGATACCTTATATATGCCTCCACTAGTTTCTCACCTTCCCGCTGTCCAAAACTGCTTATCTTCCTCCTGATTGTATATAGCTTACCTTAAGGACAATAATAAGAGGGAAAAACAGCCCATAATTTTGGCCAAGTACTCAGGGTATTTATATCTTGACATCTTAGCCATCTTTTAGCTGCTCCCTGAAGAGAATAGGGAAATACTTTTGCTTTGAGCTTGTCATTGGTTAACTCCTGCAACTGAAGGGTTCCGGATGCAAGATCAAAATTGTCAATATGCTCATAAGGACATTCAGTTGCATCACCTCATAATACATTTTCTTTTTTCATAGAAATTAACTGAGGGTTTATCTCATATACTTTACCAGGTAGGTCAGGACCAGTTGTTATGTAGTTCTCTCCTCGAGCCGGTCCTACTACTAACTCAGCACCTACCTGATAAACTTGTGCTTGTAAGACCATGTGTCGGTGTCAAAACATGCCGACCTCGGGGTAGGGGATCCTGAGCTATGGATCTAGGATCGATGGGTAACAAGGGACGACGAACACAATGTTTACCCAGGTTCGGGCCCTCTCGAAGAGGTAATACCCTACGTCCTGCTTGATTATATTGATTGTATAACGTGGTTTACAGAGTAGATCTACCTTGAGATCAGTATGAGCTAAACCCTAGGCTACGGGGGGATGAAGATAGCTCTCCCCCTAATGACTACAACCCTCGGTTTATATAGACACCGATAGGGTTAGGGTTACCGAAGATAGATTACAACAAGAGGGAAAGAGATTTCGTCCACCCTTGGCTTGGAGGGCACACCACAGCTTCACAGGTCTCCAGTCACCACATGGCTCCACTAGTCCGGCCCATGCACAATGGGCCATCGCCCTGAGGACCCCTTAGTCCATGACTCCCCTAGTAGCCCCCGAACTTGCCTCCAACGCCGAGGCTTGTATCCGGTACCCATTCCGACCAGTATTCGGTATGTGGGGCAAGTTCCTCAGCAAGTCTTCCCCCTGTTCAGTACCAAGTGATGTTTGGAGTCTGAAACGGCTATTTTACTTAACACCGAATGTAGTAATAAAAATATCGCTCAAGCGCAAATAGTGCCTTTATCTGACAACTTTTTCTCCTTCAACGAAGAGTCGCTTCCGGCCATAACACCAAGTAGTTACTATTTCTCGAAGCACAGCTCGAGGCTGACGCCACACTTGACACGTCCCTTCACGGTGGAGATCATGTCCCGCTTTTCGGGGGATATGGTTAATGACCTCGATTCCCCTCCCCGCTCATAACGTTGCGGAGATATCGGGAAGTGGAGAGGCCAATGGCGTAAAAAATGGGATCACTAGCCTGCACATAGTCTATAAAAGGGGGGGGGGCTATAGTCTGCATCCCATGCCTTCTCCTACCTTCCGCACTCATGATCCTTCAGAGCTCCAGCGCCCTTTCTCCCTGCTTCCATAGGCAATCCCACTTTACCTCCTTCGACCATGGCCGGATCCGGCGCCAATGGGAAGTGGGAGCCCTCCTCCGTCACCAACGAGGATATACTGAGGCTGAAGGAGGCTGGTTACTTGCTGGCCAACGTCGCCCATCGAGCCCCCGAAGAGGGCCAGATCATTCCTATGCCCGAGCCGGGCGAAAGGGTAGTTTTTCTCCCCCATTTCCTTAGGGGGCTTGGATTTCCACTGCACCCCTTTGTGCGGGGGGCTAATGTTTTACTATGGGCTGGATTTCCATGATCTAGCCCCCAACTCCCTCCTCCACATTTTGACCTTCATCGTCATCTGTGAAGCGCTCCTCCGGGTCCAGCCGCACTTCGGCTTATGGCTGAAGGTGTTCAATGTGAAGCCCAAGGTGGTCGGCGACGAGCACACAGACTGCGGAGGGGCCATGATCAGCAATCTAACACAGGTCCAGTGGTCGGACGGCCACTTCGTCGACACCGTCCGGATGTGGCAGAAGGAGTGGTTCTATATCACCGAGCCGAGGAAGGCCGCATGGGGAGCGGCCCCCGCCTTCCGGTCCGGACCCCCCACCAGATTGGCCTCCTGGACCACCAAGAGTCCAGACTGGGGATGTGTTGCCGAAGCCAAAGCGCTACAGAAGCGTGTCTACAACGTAATAGAGACCGGCGTGAAGCTGGTCGACATTTTCCAGATCGTGCTCCACCGCGGGCTCCTCCCTTGACAAGAGAGGGCCAAGCCCATGTGGGAGCATGAGCCCGAGGATCCGGCCACTGTGCGGCACATCTTCGGCACGACTCCTGACAAGAAATGGGGCCAACTGTTCCACCCCAGAAGGAGTGGCCGACCGAGGGGAAGGACATCGGTCTTGACGCCGTGAATCCCCCAAGGGTGGTGAGTGGCATATCTCCTCGAAGAGTATTCAGATATTCACATTACGTGAGATTCGATCTAACCTGGTTATGTGGACTCTGCAGGACTGGCTCGCCAAGGCCAAGAAGATTAGCGGCCCGGTGCCGCTGACGAAGGGGCCCCGATCAGAGCAGCTGGAGAAGATGCTGGTCGTGGTGCCCTACAAGGAGCCCGCTAAGAAGGGCAAGAAGCAAGAGGCACTGGAGGCCAGGGAGGGCCTCCGTCGCAGGATCCCTCCGGGCAACCGGTCCGGAGATGCTGCGGCCTCATCCGTACAGGATGGGGGCGAGGAGGAGGACGAAGAGGAGAGTGCCTCCTCGCACTCCAAAAAAAGGACGGCGTCCGAGGACGCCGAGGAGGTCCACCCTTCCCCGGCCCCAAAGAGACGACACCGGCTTAAGCTGGTTATACCTGACTGCTCGGATGATGAGAAGTCTGAGGCATCCGAGGAGCTCCCGAAGAAGGGATCCAGGGTCAAGCACCCTGCCAGCAGGTAAGGTGTCTGTATTTTCAGCTATTATGCTTTCAGTAGTTTGTTTTAGTTGAAGGTTAACCCCTCCGAATTGTAGTCCCCCGCATGAGCGCCCCACCGAGCAAATCTCGGAAGGGACGTCTCTGCCCACCGAGCTAGCGGATAGTGGGTCTATGGCGCACTCTGTGCCTCCTTTAGTCCCCGAAGAGGCTGAGGAGGTGCGGTCCCAAAGAACTCCTCCTCCTCTGAACACGGAGGGGGAGGTAGATGCCGTAATGGCCGAGGTCAACACCTCGGTCATCGAAGGCCAGGAGGGAGTGTCCCTCCTGGCCGACGAGGGAAAAGAGTCCGGGCCATCTGGACCCCCTCCGTCAACCGCTCCTGAGCCTCCGAGGCCCTCAACGGCACAGATTCCTCCCAGCGGGGAGGGGGCCGGGGAGCCAACGCCAGCGCCGAACACCTCCGCACAGGCGCTGGTGGGCTGGCCGAACACACTGGAGGAGTTGGTGAGCAACTCCATCATCGTTGAAGGGCACCGCACCCTTATGGATGCGGTTATGCAGAGTGTTCGATCCGTCCAATCCAGACTGAACGACGCTGTCCAAGGCCTTCTAACAGGCTTTGAGATAAGTCAAGTAATGATCCTTACTCATAATGCGGTTATAGTTCTTAGTTTAAATAGGCCGCATACATAGCAGCCCCCGAGACTCTGCCAGGATCTTTGAAGAGACCTGCAGAGGATCAAATTCGGTAGCTCGGTTAACAATGTCGACATTTCTGATGCTAACGCAGGCATCTTCCGTGGCCGCGGCTACTAATGCCACGGCGTTAGAGGAGATGGATCGGAAGCTCAAGCTTTCCGATCAAGAGCTGGTCCTTGTCAACAAACGGCTTGACGAGGCGCAAGGTAAGCTATGTAAAAAGATGTGTATTTGCCAGATAGGGACTGGCCGGACCATTGACTGATCCTTTATCTTGATGATCTTGTAGCTGCTGCCGTCGAGGTTGAGGGCTTAAAGGAGGCCCTTAAGAAAGCTGAGACTGAGGTGGCTGAGAAGAGGACAGCCACTAAGAGGGCGGTGTCCGAGCTTGAGCTGGCCAAGCGTGCTGCTAAGCAGCAAGAATCTCAGGTAACCGAGGTCCAAGGGGAGCTCCAGGATGCCAATGAGAAGCTTGAGGCCCTTGAGAAGGGACGGGAGGAGCAATCATCTCGTCTGTCCAAGGCGGAGAAAGAGCTCTCGGAGGCGAGGAGTGACGCCCGAGGTGTCCGGGAGGAGCTTCGGCAAGCCGCACAAATTGCCAATGGTAAGAAATATTTATTGCAGAGTGTGTTCGGAGGCAACAGATTCGCCCTGCTGACGAGGGTCTGGCACTCCGTAGGCGTCTTCGCTGAACTCCCAAAGAATGCGGCGGCCGCGGCGAGGCACTATGCCACTCGCGAGGAGGATTCCATGTAGCGGCTCTTTTGGTCACAGTTTCCAGACTCCGAGCGTCCTCCCCTCCTCAGCGATCAAATGAAGCAGCTGATGGAGATGCATCGGATGTCCTAGCTGGCCTTAAAGGACCTCTGTGTCAGCCTGTGGCCGGCCGAGCCCATTCCGGACACCTACTTTGACATTGTGCAAAGGCTGCGGGAGGCGCCGCTCTGGATTGACGCCGTGAAGCGATCGGCATGCCTTGAGGGGGCGAGGCTCATGTTTGCGAAGACCATGGTTCATTGGCCAAGGATTAATCCAATGGAGATGGACACTGGTCCTCCGCCCCAGGGGAAGGAGCATTGCCGCCCCGAGCAGTACTTCGCGCAAGTGATGACCGGAGCGCGGGCGATAGAGGGCTAGTGTTCGAAAAATGTAATGCTTGAGTAGATGTAGCAAGCTTGTACCAAGTGGGATTTATGCTTTATTATGCGCCCGGCAAACTTAGTGATTAAATTTTGACTCCTGTGTGGCCGTATGTTTAGTTCTGAAAGCTACCAGTCGTCGGCTTCAGCCCCCAAGTGAATATCACGAAGGGTGTTTTGTTTTCGCACTGTTACCCTTAGCCAACGTCTTGGTGCCCGGAGGCGGTAGTGCGGGAACGAAACCAGGCGATCAGACTATTTGGCTTTACTGCTTTCACTTAGCCTTAGGAGCTTGACGGTGGGGACTAGGGACTAGCCCTCGGTGTATTTGTGATGTACTTGGGGGTCAAAGCCTGCCCTTTCCGGTCACATGGTTTGTGTTAAGACGAACCCTTCGTGTGACACGGCGAAATCGCCAATGATTTTTAGTGTCCAACCTCGTCATCGGACCGCAGACCTGTTCGCGCTTACTATGATGATTAGTTTTCGGCTTTTTCCTCTTGAGGTATTTGACCGGGCGAACCAGTAGTACGATCACATGGGTTCTCCCTTTGCCCTCTTAGCGGAACAAGCGGAACATAAGGGGCAAACACAGGAGCCAGGCAACCCAACTATTGACCCAAGACATAGTTCAGAACAGATGCATATAGTGCAATATCCGAGACGTCGGACACCTAGCAGGAAGCGGTGCCGGACTTAAAGATATTGAGCTGATGTATAAATCGAACTCGTAACTGATTAATATATTTTCATGCCGGCTGTTCGAAGAGCGAGGAGAGAATCGAAAAGGGACAGAAAAATTGCAAGATGCAGATATCTGACCACCATAAAGGCTATTTTTATTATTTCTCGTAAGCTCAGGACGTCTAACCGTACAATTCGAACTGCGAAGGCAGTACTTGCAAGAGAGAAAGAAAAAGAAAATTTATAGAGTAAAGCTTGACGCAGGGCCTTGATGCGTGAGGTAGCCTTCACTGTGCCCTGCTGCACATTTGCGCCTTTGCTTCTGATAGGTGGGGGTTGGGACCTTCGATGAGACCTTGATGGGCGAGGACCCTGCCGATGAAGCTTTAAACTTGGGGGTATCTGAAATTGGTCCCCGGGTCGTCCGAAGACGAGGTAATTCTGAAGTTCGGTTTAACCTAACATGTACTTCGGATTAATGTATGCCTCACGGCAGCCCATGGTATTTTGAGTGCGATGTTGTGCTAATGAGGCACGTGGAGCGTGAAGAATGTGGGCGTGCCGTGGGGCGCGTATCCCTATTTGTGGCGAACGTATGCGGGTTCCCATGATGGGGAACGGGTTCGAACCCGTTTACTGTTGTCGCCGGCCCTTACAGGGGTCGGCATCCGGGCCTATATGGGCCGATGTGGTCTTCGGCCGCTAGGGCCGCAGTGTGCTCTTCAGTTCGAAGTGAGCGTCCTGTGTTGCCGTTGATAGTTATGACGCCCGAAGGACCAGGCATTTTCAACTTGAGGTACGCGTAGTGCGGAACGGCATTGAATTTAGCGAACGCTGTTCGGCCGAGGAGTGTGTGATAGGCACTGCTAAAAGGTGCAATATCAAAGATCAAGTCCTCGCTTCGGAAATTATCCAGAGATCCGACACCACTTCGAGTGTCACGGTGCCCGTGCAGTGGGCCTCCACTCCCGGAATGACTCCCTTGAAGGTGGTGTTACTGGGTTTAATCCTTGAGGGATTCATCCCCATTTTCTTCACTGTATCCTTGTATATCAAATTGAGGCTGCTTCCTCCGTCCATTAGGACTCTAGTGAGGTGGAATCCATCGATGATGGGGTCCAGCACTAGGGCTGCGGACCCTCCATGGCATATACTGGTGGGATGATCCCTGCGATCGAACATGATCGGGCATGCTGACCATGGATTGAACTTCGACACTACTAGCTCGATGGAGTATACGTCCCGTAGAGCTCGCTTCCTCTCCTTCTTCGGTATGTGGGTTGCGTAGATCATGTTTACCGTCTTGACCTTAGAAGGGAAGGGTTTCTGGCCTCCACTATTCGACCTGCGGGGCTCGTCATCTTCCTCGCTTCTTGGGCTTTTGCCCGAGTCTTCGGCTGAGTTTGCTGGCCTGTTTGATCACCCAACAATTTTAGTTGGAGTGGTTGGCGGGCTTCTCTGATGTGCCGTGGATCTGGCAAGGCCTGTCCAAAATTGTGTCCAGCCTAGACGGGCCATCACTGTTGCCTTTAGGGGCTTTCTTTTGGGTTCCGGACTTCTGGTTTTGGAATCCGGCATTTACTGCCGTATCCTCACCCTCGCCGTCATTGTGGCGACGTTTATTCTTGCTGCGTCGGGGCTTTCCACTTCCGTCCTGAACCTCGGAGGTACCGGGTGTGTCTGGGTTGGTGTTCTTGCGAGCAAGCCAACTGTCTTCGCCCGCGCAAAAGCGGGTCATGACGGAAGTAAGGGCTACCATAGTTCTTGCTTTGTCCTGGCCGAGCTGCCGTATAAGCCATTCGTCCTTGACACTATGCTTAAAGGCAGCCAAGGCTTCGGCATCCGGATAGTCAACGATCTGATTTTTCTTAGTCAAGAACTGGTTCCAAAATTGTCGGGCAGATTCTCCGGGTTGTTGCGTGATGCGATTTAAGTCGTCAGCATCCGGAGGCCGGACATAGGTGCCCTGGAAGTTTGCACGAAAAGCATCCTCAAGCTCTTCCCAGCAACCTATATAGAGTCTTCGGGAAGGCTGTTCAGCCAATGTCGAGCTGGGCCTTTAAGCTTGAGCGGTAAATATTTAATGGCGTGGAGGTCGTCTCCTCGTGCCATGTGGATGTGGAGGAGGAAATCCTCTATCCATACGGCTGGATCTGTGGTTCTGACATATGATTCGATGTTCACAGGCTTGAAGCCTTTTGGGAATTGGTGCTGCATTACCCTCTCTGTGAAGCACAGGGGGTGTGCAGTGCTCCGAACTCAGGCTACGTCGCGGCGGAGGTCTTCGGCCCTCCTACTCTGTTGCTACTCCCGGACTCTATCGTTTCGGTTTAACCGATCGTAGTATCCTTCCCAGTATACGGGTAGATCTTCTCTGGGTCCGTAGATGGACCTGATACGGCCTCCACAAGCATCTAGGTCATGGCGGAGGTCGTACTCGTAAGTGGGCCGCACCTGATCCTTGTCGTGACGGCGAGGTGGGGCGGCTGGATGTTCGGCCTTATCAGCTTCCCTGTCCCGCCCTCTAGGGGGTCGGTCTGGCTGTTTGGCATTTGTATACGTCGGGCGTGTTGGCTCTATAGCCTCATCGTTGAACTGGGGCAATAGCCTTCGTTTAGGATAACTCCTGGTTGGCTGATCGCGGCCGTACCCCTCTTCCGCAGCTAGGACTTTAGTCCATCGGTCCTTGACAGCCTTGATTTTGCGTTTTTGCTTCTTTAGGCTGCGGGCGGTGGCTAAAAGCCTCCGCTTGAACCGTTCTTGCTCCAGAGGGTCTTCGGGGACGATAAAATCGTCCTCCCCCAGACTGGCCTCCTCTTCAGAGACTGGGAGGTAGTTGCTATCCTCGGAGTCTTCGTGGCTTTCCGGATTGAGCAGGTCCTCCTGCCCCGCGGGGTCATCCTGATGATGCTCGTTGGTTGCGTCTCTGGCGAGGTCATCCGTATTATTTACGGTGCCGTTCTCCGTCGAGTCTATGTTGCTTAAGTGGCTTCAACGTGGTTTTGATCGACGGCGCTGTTTTCGGCGTTTGGGAGGCTCATCTCTGGGCTTGCCTCGGTCCTGCTCAGGAGTGCCATTGTCGTCCTTTGGGGTGTCCACCATGTAAATGTCGTAGGTGGATGTGGCCGACCTGCGGCCCGTGACGGGGGGACCAACCTTAGCATTAGCCGCGGTTACGTCCTCCTCGTCCATGTATTCGGCATTCTCCGAATTATAGTCTAACATATCGGTTAAATCATCGATAGTTGCTACCAAATGGGTGGTGGGTGGGGCGCAAAATTCACTGTCGAATGCGTCGACGGGTCGGTGATTGAAGGCGGAAGGCAGGTTCTCCTGGATAGTCATTTTCTGAATTCGGTCTAGCGCCTCATTCAAAATATCGAGGGTTGCCAAACTTGAGGGATCTAGGCCGGACTTTGTGGTGACGAAGCGGAAGTCAGTCCGTGACTCAACCGATCCTTGGTCCCGGGCGGACCTATCTTCCGGATTCGAGATCGAAACCTCGAGGGGCACCGGATTGTCCTCGGAAACTGAGGGTGTGCTTTGACCCTCCTGTTCACCTTCCACGCCAATGTTTGAGGTCGGGTCGTTTTTGGCCGGGGGTGACCCCTGGCCGCTATTCGCCGACTCAGGGTGCGGGCTCGAAGCCAGGAAGGTGTTGTGGGGGAGGAGCTCGGCCGAGATCGAACCTTGGCTTCTAACCTCTGGTTCTGCCTCGAGGGCCAGGGATAAATCCTCCGCCGATGTGAGTTCGGTTGACGGTGCGGTAAGGTCCCCTCTCTCAGGGAGTCCTTCCTGGCTCAAAGCCGTTTGGTGGACTGGGGCCGATTCACAGATCGGATCGGAGGTGTATGTCGGAGCAGGCGCGGCAAGGCCTGCGGGGGTGGTGAATCCGGTGAAAACCAAATCCCCCCGCGCGTCAGTAATGTACTCTAGATTGCCAAATCGAATCCGGTGTTTGGGAGCGAAGTTGTCAACCTGGTCAAGATGGCCGGTCGAATCAGCGTGCAGTACGATGCTGCCAAAAGTGAAGAGTTGTCCAGGGACGAAGAGATCCATGGAACTAATGTCCTCTCCAAGGACTAAGCGAGCCATCGATCCTTCTGGTGATCCAACAGAAGAACTCTCAATGAAAGCACTACTGTCGGTGTCAAAACCGGCAGACCTCGGGGTAGGGGGTACCGAGCTGTGGATCTAGGATCAATGGGTAACAAGGGACGACGAACACAGTGTTTACCCAGGTTTGGGCCCTCTCGAAGAGGTAATACCCTATGTCCTGCTTGATTGTATAACATTGTTTACAGAGTAGATCTACCTCAAGATCAGTATGAGCTAAACCCTAGGCTACGGGGGGGGATGAAGATAGCTCTCCCCCTAATGACTACAACCCTCGGTTTATATAGACACCGATAGGGTTAGGGTTACCGAAGATAGATTACAACAAGAGGGAAAGATATCTCGTCCACCCTTGACTTGGAGGGCACACCACGGCTTCACAGGTCTCCGGTCACCACATGGCTCCACCAGTCCGGCCCATGCACAATGAGCCATCGCCCCGAGGACCCCTTAATCCATGACTCCCTCACCATGGCTACTCTTTTATCTTCAAAAACCGATAGATCACAAAATAACTCAAAACTCAAGGCAAGGCCCAAAAGCGCTCAGCTCTCCGGCAACAACGCCAGAAAAAGCTTGATAGCCTGCAAGTGCACAGGGTTTAGTTGTAGCCTTTTCGAAGTAAGAGTATTGATCCCACAGGAAGCACAGGAATTAGGCTTGTGCCCCTTGTAAAGAATTATGTAGCTTTGTGCCTGGAGATAATTGTAGACTTGAAGCAGAGTGAGGGCGGGTTTAAATAAGGATTCTGCAAAATAATAACGTGTAAATAAATAGCATGAAAATAAATTAAAGGCAAGGATGATAAATAATAGTGAAACAACAGAATTAAAAAGGCGTTCTCAGGGAGTCTGGAATCCCCATTGGTATGTTTCTAGTACTACTATGTATCCACATAGCATGGGTCGGATACTTGAGCCACTATTGACGATTATGCTGGGCGGAGCCGGGTACAGAACATGTTCTACTCGTGGTAGACTTTGTGCCACACACGCCACCATCATAGTCTCCCCCTGAGGGTTACAACTCATGATAATTAAGGGTTTCCCCGTGGACGTGGCCTCACTAAGGGTTCTCCGTGATCCTCGGTCACTTGTAAAGGTTAGGAGCAGTAGGCTTTTACTGTCACCTCGAATTACCTCCACGTCCTAAACCTATGCAAAGACAGTGATATACTTCATGGCCAATGAAGGCATAAATGCTGAGTAGGGCCCCTTCACAACATTCATGAAGTTATTAAACTAAGCATTCAACAGGTGATCTCATATCCGCAATAAACGTTTCTGATCCTACACATACCAAGGTTCATCCATGTCCCCCAGAACTAGGGGTCTACTCACACATGAGAACAACAATCATCATGGAGACGGTAATTCTTAGATATATATTTGGGTTACATGTATTTGGTAGTCTAGGATTTGTAATCTTTCTCCTACCTTATCTCTAGGAGAGGCTTCTTGCCCTCCAAGTCTTGTATTCAATATATACTCACCCTCGAGGCTCAATAATACATCCATCGATTCCACTAATCCTTCTCTATTCCCTCCTAACATGGTATCAGAGGATTTGTAATCTTTCTCCTAGCTTATCTCTAGGAGAGGCTTCTTGCCCTCCAAGTCTTGTACTCAATATATACTCACCCTCGAGGCTCAATGATACATCCAGCGATTCCACAAATCCTTCTATATTCCTTTCTAACAGTAATGGAATACATGGGGGAATGATTCAACCGATACACCAAAGGATCCACTAGGGTTCTTGATGTTGCAGATGATAAGGATGTGGATGATGATGATGATGAAGGTGATGATGATGTAGATGTTGATGACGATGCCATTCCTCACGCGGTGAGAGGAATTCCCCTCTTCTCCTGGTCGATACTCCCTCTGGATGGGTTTCGGAGGCTAGGGTTCTGCCTTCTGGATGAGTTTCTGGAGTCTGTTCGTCCCCTCCACTAGGTGAAATAGCCAATCCCCTAGAGGCGGCGGCGCGCCAAATGACCGCTCATGCGGGCGCCCGTGGTCTCATGGAACGCCGTCGTTCGCTCTGGATGCGCAATGGCAGCTATTTCTTTGGCCTTCTTGCTTGGTTTTTATATGGAATGTGTTTATCACCTTTAATATGTGATTCCACTGCCATTTTAGGTGTTTTATCCATTAAATAAATATTGCTCCAAAAGACGTCACCAGAAGTATCATCAGCAAAAAGAACTGCATGAATGCGGTAAAATTCCACAAAGCCCACCTTGTAGACACAAAATATAAGGGAAAAACATCACGAAAATTGGACTCATCATCTGCTCAATGCGAGCTTCAAAATTTCACTAAAGTTGGCACAAACCGGCTGACGCAGATTGCGCATAGAGTGGTGCAACCAACTCAGACGGCTTTCATGCCGGGCAGACACATACTAGAGGGTGTTGTCGTCCTACATGAAACATTCATGAAATCCACTCGAAGAAACTGGATGGGGTGGTCTTCAAAGTGGATTTTGAGATGTCGTACGATAAGGTTAAATGTTCATTCCTCCAACGGGCGTTACGTTGAAGGGATTCCAACATTCCTGGAGGAATCAGGTTGATTCATTTGTACAAAAAGGCAGTGTTGGGATTAAGGTCAATGATGACATCGATCATTTCTTACAGACGCAAAAGGGTCTTAGACAGGGGGATCCGACGTCTCCTATCCTGTTCAACATTGTGGCAGATATGTTGGCAATTCTTATTGGTAGAGCTAAAGAGGACGGCCAAGTAGGAGGACTAGTACCCCATCTTGTGTCCATACTACAGTACGCAGATGACACTATAATATCGATGGAACATGATTTGGCAAAAGCTAGAAATATGAAGCTGGTTTTATGCCTGTTTGAGCAATTGTCAGGATTGAAGATCAATTTCAACAAAAGTGAATTGTTCGATTTTGGGAGAGCCAAAGATGAACAAGACGCAGTATAGACAATTCTTCGTATGTGAACTTGGAACCCTTCCATTTAGCTATTGGGAATACTAATTCATCATCGTAAGCTATCCAACAAGGAGTGGAAGTGTATAGAAGATTGATTTGAAAAAAAACTAAGCTGCTCAAAGGGCAAGCTTATGTCTTATGGTCGTCGGCTAGTACTGATAAATTTGGTGCTAACGAGTATCCAATGTTCCTATTGTCTTTCTTTGAAGTGCCTGTAGGTGTACCGAAAAGGCTAGACTTTTATCGATCATGTTTTTTTTGGCAAAGCGATGAAACGAAGAGAAAATATAGGTTAAACAAGTGGGACATTATTTGTAGACCAAAAGACCGGGGTGGGCTTGGCATTGAGAATTTGGAAGTTCAAAATCGATGTCTGCTCAGTAAGTGGTTGTACAGGCATTCGGTTGAGACCGAAGGTATGTAACTATGACCCTGGCCCAGGTTACCATTAAACCCAATGATTCACCTTTCTACAAAGGGCTAATGAGGACACAAGAAGCCTTCTTTCATAGGAGTAAATTCATCATCGGTAACGGTAATTCAACTAGATTCTGGGAGGACACATGCTTAGGGGAGACGCCTCTAGCCATACAATATATGTCTCTTTATAATATTGTACATCATAAAGACGTCTATGGTGCTATAGTATTATAGTATGACCCTCTAAACATCCAGTTTAGGAGTAGGACACCAATGGGGCGCGTGGCTGCATTTCGTGTGGAGGTTGATGGACATTCACCTCTCTGATGAGCCAGATGCATTTTACTGGAAATTATCTGTCAATGGTATTTTCTCAGTAAAATCAATGTATTTAGACTTAATTGACTCTGGCCCAATCCCGAAATCGTTGCATATTTCGAAGTTCCTTTAAGAATCAAGGTATTCATGTGGTTTGTTCACAAGGAGGTGATTCTGACTAAGGATAACGTAGCAAAGCGAAGATGGGAGGGTAGTCAACGTTGTTGCTTTTGTGATCGGGATGAGATTATTAAGCAGCTCTTTCTCACTTGTCATCTTGCCAAACTTTTGTGGCGCACGGTTCATATAGCCTTTAATGTCAAACCTCCAAGTAGTACTAACACGTTATTTGTGACGTGGCTAAATGGAGTGGAGCCAAACACTGCGGGACATATTCGGATAGGAGTATGTGTTGAGAAACGTTGCATGGAAAACAAAAAAAAAATCTACGCACACGCAATGATCTATCCATGGAGATGCATAGCAACAAGGGAGAGAGTGTGTCTACGTACCCTTGTAGACCTTAAGCGGAAGCGTTTAACAACGCGGTTGATGTAGTCGAACTTCTTCGCACTCCAACCGATCAAGTACCGAACGTATGGCACCTCCGCGTTCTACACATGTTTAGCTCGGTGATGTCCCTCGCCTTCTTGATGCAGCAAGATGTCGAGGTAGTAGATGAGTTCCGTCAGCACGACGGTGTAGTGACGGTGATGGTGAAGTGATCTCCGCAGGGCTTCGCCTAAGGACTGCGAAAATATGACCGGGGGTGTAAACGGTGGAGGGGGGCGCCGCACACGGCTAAACAATTGTCTGGTGTGTGCTAGGCGCCCCCCTCCTCATATATATAGGTGGGAGGGAGAGGGGAGAGGCCAAGGGGCGCCCCAAGTAGGTTCGAATCCTACTTGGGCTCCTGCCCTTGGCCGCGCCCCCCGCCATGTTTGTTGGAGGGGGAAGGAAAGAGGGGGGAGAGGGAAGGAAGTGGGAATCCTAATCCACACTTACCTTTCCCTTCTCCCCTTTCCTTCTCCTCCTTTGGCCGGCCCATATGGGGGGCGCGACAGCCCCTTGTGGCTGGTGTGTTTCCCCTCTTGGCCCATAAGGCCCATATCTTTTGCCGGGGATGCCCGGAACCCCTTCCGGTGACCCGATAAGTACCCGGTGACCCCCGAAACACTTCTGGTGTCTGAATACCATCGTCCTATATATCAATCTTTACCTATCGACCATTTCAAGACTCCTCGTCATGTCCGTGATCTCATCCGGGACTCCGAACAACATTTGGTCACCAAATCACATAACTCATATAATACTATATCGTCATCGAACGTTAAGCGTGCGGACCCTACGGGTTCGAGAACTATGTAGACATGACCGAGACACCTCTTCGGTCAATAACCAATAGAGGAACCTGGATGCCCATATTGGCTCTTACATATTCTATGAAGATCTTTATCGGTCGAACCGTTATGACAACATACGTAATTCTCTTTGTCCATCGGTATGTTACTTGCCCGAGATTCGATCGTCGGTATCTTCATACCTAGTTCAATCTCGTTACCGGCAAGTCTCTTTACTCATTCCGTAATACATCACCTTGTGACTAACTCCTTAGTCATTTGCTTGGAAGCTTATGATGTGTATTACCGAGAGTGCCCAGAGATACCTCTCCGATACTCGGAGTGACAAATCCTAATCTCGATCTATGCCAACTCAACAAACACCTTCGGAGATACCTGTAGAGCATCTTTATGATCACCCAGTTACGTTGTGACGTTTGATAGCACACAAGGTATTCCTCCGGTATTTGGGAGTTGCATAATCTCATAGTCGAAGGAATATGTATTTGACATGAAGAAAGAAATAACAATAAATTGAACGATCATTATGCTAAGCTAACGGATGGGTCTTGTCCATCACATCATTCTCCTAATGATGTGATTCCGTTATCAAATGAAAACTCATGTCCATGGTTAGGAAACCTTAACCATCTTTGATCAATGAGTTAGTCTAGTAGAGGCTTACTAGGGACACGGTGTTTGTTTATGTATTCACACATGTATTATGGTTTCCGATCAATACAATTCTAGCATCAATAATAAACCTTTATCATGAATAAGGAAATATAAAATAACAACTTTATTATTGCCCCTAGGGCATATTTCCTTCAGTCTCCCACTTGCACTAGAGTCAATAATCTAGTTCACATCGCCATGTGATTAACACCCAAAGATTGCTAAGGTGTGATCATGTTCTGCTTGTGAGAGAAGTTTAGTCAACGGGTCTGCCACATTCAGATCCGTATGTATTTTGCAAATTTCTATGTCTACAATACTCTGCATGGAGCTACTCTAGCTAATTGCTCCCACTTTCAATTTGTATCCAGAATGAGACTCAGAGTCATCTGAATCGGTGTAAAAGCTTGCATCGACGTAACCCTTTATGACGAACTCTTTATCACTTCCATAACCAAGAAACATTTCCTTAGTCCTCTTAGGTAACTAAGGATAATTTTGACCGCTGTTGAGTGATCTACTCCTGGATCACTAGTGTACCCCCTTGCCAAACTAATGGCAAGGCACACAACTGGTCTTGTACATAGCATGGCATACTTTATAGAACCTATGACTGAGGCATAGGGAATGACTTTCATTCTCTCTATATCTTCTGCCGTGGTCGGGTTTTGAGTCTTACTCAACTTCACACCTTGCAACAAAGGCAAGAACCCTTTCTTTGACTGATCCATTTTGAACTTCTTCAAAACTTTATCAAGGTATGTGCTTCATGAAAGTCCTATTAAGCGTCTCGATCTATCCCTATATATCTTGATGCACAATTATTAAGCAGCTTCACCGAGGGTCTTTCATTGAAAAATTCTTATTCAAGTATCCATTTATGCTATCCAGAAATTCTATATCATTTCCAATCATTAATATGGCATCCACATATAATATCAGAAATGCTACAGAGCTCCCACTCACTTTCTTGTAAATACAGGCTTCACCGAAAGTCTGTATAAAACCATATGCTTTGATCACCTCATCAAAGGATATGTTCCAACTCCGAGATGCTTGCACCAGTCCATAGATGGATCGCTGGAGCTTGCACACTTTGTTAGCACCTTTAGGATCGACAAAACATTCTGGTTGCATCATATACAATTCTTCCTTAAGAAATCCATTAAGGAATGCAGTTTTGACGTCCATTTGCCAGATTTCATAATCATAAAATGCGGCAATTGCTAACATGATTTGGACAGACTTAAGCATCGCTACGGGTGAGAAAGTCTCATCATAGTCAACTCCTTGAACTTGTCAAAAACCTTTTGCGATAAGTTAAGCTTTATAGACAGTAACATTACCATCAGCGTCAGTCTTCTTCTTGAAGATCCATTTATTTTCAATGGCTTGCCAATCATCGGGCAAATCCACCAAAGTCCACACTTTGTTCTCATACATGGATCCTATCTCAGATTTCATGGCCTCAAGCCATCTATCGGAATCTGGGCTCATCATAGCTTCTTCATAGTTCGTAGGTTCGCCTTGGTCTAGTAACATGACTTCCAGTACAGGATTCCCGTACCACTCTGGTGCGGATCGTGTTCTGGTTGACCTACGAGGTTCTGTAGTAACTTGATCCGAAGTTCCATGTCATCATCATTAGCTTCCTCTCTAGTTGGTGTAGGCATCACGAGAACGGTTTTCTCTGATGAACTACTTTCTAATACGAGAGAAGGTACGATTACCTCATCAAGTTCAACTTTCCTCCCACTGACTTCTTTTGAGAGAAACTCCTTCTCTAGAAAGGTTCCATTCTTCGCAACAAAGATCTTGCCTTCGGATCTGTGGTAGAAGGTGTACCCAATTGTTTCCTTAGGGTATCCTATGAAGACGCACTTCTCCGATTTGGGTTCGAGCTTATCAGGCTGAAGCCTTTTGACATAAGTGTCGCAACCCCAAACTTTTAAGAAACGACAGCTTAGGTCTCTTGCCAAACCATAGTTCACATAGTGTCATCTCAACGGATTTAGACGGTGCCCTATATAACGTGAATGTAGCTGTCTCTAATGCATAACCCCAAAACGATAGTGGTAAATCGGTAAGAGACATCATAGATCGCACCATATCTAATAAAGTACGGTTACAACGTTCGGACACACCATTACGCTGTGGTGTTCCAGATGGCGTGAGTTGTGAAACTATTCCACATTGTTTTAAATGAAGGCCAAACTCGTAACTCAAATATTTGCCTCCGTGATCAGATCGTAGAAACTTTATTTTCTTGTTACGATGATTCTCCACTTCACTCTGAAATTCTTTGAACTTTTCAAATGTTTCAGACTTGTGTTTCATTAAGTAGATATACCCATATCTTCTCAAATCATCTGTGAAGGTCAGAAAATAACGATACCCGCCGCGTGCCTCAATACTCATCGGACCGCATACATCCGTATGTATTATTTCCAATAAGTCATTAGCTCGCTCCATTGTTCCGGAGAACGGAGTTTTAGTCATCTTGCCCATGAGGCATGGTTCGCAAGTATCAAATGATTCATAATCAAGTGATTCCAAAAGCCCATCTGCATGGAGTTTCTTCATGCGCTTTACACCAATATGACCTAAACGGCAGTGCCACAAATATGTTGCACTATCATTATCAACTTTGCATCTTTTGGCATCAATATTATGAATATGTGTATCACTATGATCGAGATTCAATAAACCATTTACATTGAGTGTATGAACATAAAAGGTTTTATTCATGTAAACAGAACAACAATTATTCTCTGACTTAAACGAATAACCGTATCGCAATAAACATGATCCAATCATATTCATGTTCAACGCAAACACCAAATAACATTTATTTATTTAGGTCCAACACTAATCCCGAAGGTAGAGGGAGTGTGCGATGGTGATCTTATCAACCTTGGAATCACTTCCAACATACATCGTCACCTCGTCATTAACTAGTCTCTGTTCATTTTGCAACTCCTGTTTCGAGTTACTAATCTTAGCAACTAAACCGGTATCAAATACCCAGGGGCTAGTATGAACACTAGTAAAATACAAATCAATAACGTGTATATCAAATATACCTTTGTTCACTTAGCCATCCTTCTTATCTGCCAAGTATTTGGGGCAGTTCCACTTCCAGTGACCATTTCCTTTGCAGTACAAGCACTCAGTTTCAGGCTTAGGTCCAGCTTTGGGCTTCTTCACGAGAGTGACAATTTGCTTGCCATTCTTCTTGAAGTTCCCCTTTCTTTCCCTTGCCCTTTTTCTTGAAACTAGTGGTCTTGTTAACCATCAATAGTTGATGCTCTTTCTTGATTTCTACCTTCGCCGATTTTAGCATCGCGAAGAGCTTGGGAATCGTTTTTTTCATCTCTTGCATACTATAGTTCATCACAAAGTTCTAGTAGCTTAGTGATAGTGACTAGGGAATTCTGTCAATCACTATCTTATCTAGAAGATTAACTCCCACATGATTCAAGCGATTGTAGTACTCAGACATTCTGAACACATGCTCACTAGCTGAGCTATTCTCCTCCATCTTGTAGGCAAAGTACTTGTCAGAGGTCTCATACCTCTCGACATGGGCATGAGTCTGAAATACCAATTTAAGCTCTTGGAACATCTCATATGCTCCGTGGCGTTCAAAACGTCTTTGGAGCCCCGATTCTAAGCCGTAAAGCATGGCGCACTAAACTATCAAGTAGTCATCATATCGAGCTTGTAAAACGTTCATAACGTCTGCATCAGCTCCGGCAATAGGTCTGTCACCTAGCGGTGCATCAAGAACATAATTCTTCTGTGCAGCAATGAGGATAATCCTCAGATCACGGACCCAGTCCGCATCATTGCTACTATCATCTTTCAACTTAGTTTTCTCTAGGAATAAAACAGGGGAGCTATACGCGAGCTATTGATCTACAACATAGATATGCAAATATTATCAGGACTAAGTTCATGATAAATTAAGTTCAATTAATCAAATTACTTAAGAACTCCAACTTAAATAGACATCCCTCAAGTCATCTAAGTGATACGTGATCCAAATCAACTAACCCATGTCCGATCATCACGTGAGATGGGGTAGTCATCAATGGTGAACATCTCTATGTTGATCATATCTACTATATGATTCACGTTCGACCTTTCGGTCTCCAGTGTTCCGAGGCCATGTCTGTACATGCTAGGCCCGTCAAGTTTAACCCAAGTATTCCGCATGTGCAAAACTGTCTTGCACCCTTTGTATGTGAACGTAGAGTCTATCACACCCGATCATCACGTGGTGTCTCAACACGACGAACTGTAGCAACGGTGCATACTTAGGGAGAACACTTTTACCTTGAAATTTAGTGAATGGATCATCTTATAATGCTACCGCCGTACTAAGCAAAATAAGATGCATAAAAGATAAACATCACATGCAATCAAAATATGTGACATGATATGGCCATCATCATCTTGTGCTTTTGATCTCCATCTCCAAAGCATCGTCATGATCTCCATCGTCACCGGCTCGACACCTTGATCTCCATCGTTGCGTCGTGGTCGTCTCGCCAACTGTTACTTCTACAACTATTGCTAACGCATAGCGATAAAGTAAAGCAATTACATGGCATTTGCATTTCATACAATAAAGAGACAGCCATAAGGCTCCTGCTGGTTGCCTGATATCTTACAAAACATGATCATCTCATACAACAACGTATATCACATCATGTCTTGACCATCTCACATCACAACATGCCCTGCAAAAACAAGTTAGACGTCCTCTACTTTGTTGTTGCAAGTTTTACGTGGCTGCTACGGGCTTCTAGCAAGAACCGTTCTTACCTACGGCAAAAATCACAACGGTGATTCGTCAAGTTTGCTGTTTTAACCTTCTTCAAGAACCGGCCGCAGTCAAATTCGATTCAACTAAAGTAGGAGAAACAGACACCCGCCAGCCACCTTTATGCAAAACTAGTTGCATGTCTGTCGGTGGAACCGGTCTCATGTACGTGGACATGTAAGGTTGGTCCGGGCCGCTTCATCCCACAATACCACCGAATCAAAATAAGACGTTGGTGGTAAGCAGTATGACTATCACCGCCCACAACTCTTTGTGTTCTACTCGTGCATATCATCTACGCATAGATCTGGCTCTTGATGCCACTGTTGAGAAATGTTGCATGGAAAACAAAAACAAAAAAAATCTACGCACACGCAATGATCTATCCATGGAGATGCATAGCAACAAGGGGGAGAGTGTGTCTACGTACCCTCGTAGACCGTAAGCGGAAGCGTTTAACAACGCGGTTGATGTAGTCCAATTTCTTCGCGCTCCAATCGATCAAGTACCAAACGTACGGCACCTCCGCGTTCTGCACACGTTCAGCTCGGTGACGTCCCTCGCCTTCTTGATCCAACAAGACGTCGAGTTAGTAGATGAGTTCCGTCAGCACGACGGCATAGTGACGGTGATGGTGAAGTGATCTCCGCAGGGCTTCGCCTAAGCACTACGAAAATATGACCGGGGGTGTAAACGGTGGAGGGGGGCGCCGCACACGGTAAACAATTGTCTGGTGTGTGCTAGGCGCCCCCCTCCTCATATATATAGGTGGGAGGGAGAGGGGAGAGGCCAAGGGGCGCCCCAAGTAGGTCCGAATCCTACTTGGGCTCCTGCCCTTGGCCGCGCCCCCCTGCCATGTTTGTTGGAGGGGGAAGGAAAGAGGGGGGGGGAGGGAAGGAAGTGGGAATCCTAATCCACACTTACCTTTCCCTTCTCCCCTTTCCTTCTCCTCCTTAGGCCAGCCCATATGGGGGGCGCACCAGCCCCTTGTGGCTGGTGTGTTTCCCTTCTTGGCCCATAGGGCCCATATCTTTTGCCGGGGGTGTCCCGAACCGCTTCCGGTGACCCGATAAGTGCCCGGTGACCCCCGAAACACTTCCGGTGTCCGAATACCATCGTCCTATATATCAATCTTTACCTCTCGACCATTTCGAGACTCCTCATCATGTCCGTGATCTCATCCGGGACTCCGAACAACCTTCGGTCACCAAATCACATAACTCATATAATACTATATCGTCATCGAATGTTAAGCGTGCGGACCCTACGGGTTCGAGAACTATGTAGACATGATCGAGACACCTCTCCTGTCAATAACCAATAGCGGAACCTGGATGCCCATATTGGCTCCTACATATTCTACGAAGATCTTTATCGGTCGAACCGTTATGACAACATACGTAATTCCCTTTGTCCATCGGTATGTTACTTGCCCGAGATTCGATCATCGGTATCTTCATACCAAGTTCAATCTCGTTACCGGCAAGTCTCTTTACTCGTTCCATAATACATCACCTTGTGACTGACTCCTTAGTCATTTGCTTGCAAGCTTATGATGTGTATTACCGAGAGGGCCCAGAGATACCTCTCCGATACTCAGAGTGACAAATCCAAATCTCGATCTATGCCAACTAAACAAACACCTTCGAAGATACCTGTAGAGCATCTTTATGATCACCCAGTTACGTTGTGATGTTTGATAGCACACAAGGTATTCCTCCGGTATCTGGGAGTTGCATAATCTCATAGTCGAAGGAATATGTATTTGACATGAAGAAAGCAATAGCAATAAACTGAACGATCATTATGCTAAGCTAACGGATGGGTCTTGTCCATCACATCATTCTCCTGATGATGTGATCCCATTATCAAATGACAACTCATGTCCATGGTCAGGAAATCTTAACCATCTTTGATCAACGAGCTAGTCTAGTAGAGGCTTACTAGGGACATTGTGTTTGTTTATGTATTCACACATGTATTATGGTTTCCGATCAATACAATTCTAGCATGAATAATAAACATTTATCATGAATAAGAAAATATAAAATAACAACTTTATCATTGCCTCTAGGGCATATTTTCTTCAGTATGCGCATTACTTTGGACTATATGGAACTTCGGAAACGACATGGTTTTTAATAGACAAAGTCGTATAATTTTTTTGCAAGTTATTTACAGGGCCACAACATGGATCCGCACGTGATCGTTGCTCACTTCTGCGGAAGCCAGGGAGCTTTTGGATACTGGGTGTACCCGGTGGGAGATGATCGTTCGCGATATCTACAACTGGTTTGGAGGACGGTCTAGTAATAGGCTAGGTGTTTAGTCATCTACTCCTGTTTTCACTGGTTGTGGTAGATTTTTTCTTCTTTTGTTTTTGAGCTTCGAGTGAACTTGTACTCCTTCGCAGACCTTTTGAATTTCTCGTTTAATGATATGGTTGTATGCATCGTTCTGATGTAGAGGCCAGAGGCAATTCTCCTTTTCTAAATAAAAAGAGAGTTGTTTGTGTCATTGTCTAGAGGCATATTTGTCTAGCCATTGGTGATATATACCATGTCTTTGATGAGAATTTATGTAGTAGCGAGCGTCTGTGCGATCCTGCGCTCGGTGGCGAAAACAATGCAAATGAGCAGTTGAGCACTCCGGTCAAAATGGAAACAAGTTGCGAGTACAAGATAGACGGCGTGATGCTCCCATCTCTTCTGCTTCCGGACACACAGTGACATCAGCTAAGCGTCCCCAGGAGCTCAGAAACTCAAAACCGTCGCTTTTAACCTGATCCGAAATCAACGAGTCTGACTGGTGCAACACCATGTCTAAGGTTAATTAATGGTTGTGTATCTTTGTTCCAGAGATTAACTACGAACCGTAGCACCGCAGCGGATGTACGATTGGACGCTCTACACCTGCCGATGATGTCTTGTTTAATAACTCAATCCGTAAACCATAAGCTTATGGTGTGCAGATATTATTTTACTAGTGTTTCCAGTTCAGGTTAGAGATAACAGAGATCGAACTTGACTCACATTAGCAACCACAAAGAAAACGCGGCTGAAAAAAAAAGTGGTTAAAGATTACATTAGTTAGATATAGAGAAGTGAGACCTCTATGCGGATTTAATGCAGATACCACGCAGTGGATTGAAAGTCGGTGTGCGACTGCTCGCATGGTTCTCAAAGTGCGACAAAAAATGAAGATGCATGGATATACCCGACATAAACCACACATATGTAATACCTGAACGCTGTATATATGGTGTCCGCTAAGAGCATCTTAACCGACCCCTTATAATTTAGCCCCTGAAACGTTGAGTGAAGAATTGTGTAGGATGGTCTACATGTAGCCCGTTATTTCAAAAAAGAAAGATATTTCCAAGTTTAAAAAATAAAAAATCATGTGAAAACTTCTACGTATTCGTGGCGGATCGGTAAATTTTCAGTAAAAAATGTTATGATTTGCAAGCTATGAAAAAAATTCACAGGCCAACAAATACATTTTGGCCCATTTTTATGTATGTATTTGTCTTTCTTGTCAGCTCTACGTACGAAAGTATATTGTGATGCAAATTTTCTCAAATGTGTTATATATGTATGTATAAATGTCTTCAGTTTTTTTTTTGCAATATGGAAAATGGTATTGTAAAAAGGGGGCTAAATGTAGCCCATCCCATTGGCAATTTTCGCTGAAACGCCTCTTATCCATTAGCTCCTTATATTTGGTCCGCTAAATAAAAGCGGTTCCTAGCCGATCTTCTAAACTTAACTCCTAAAAAAATCGCCAAGCTTCCTAGTTTTAGTTTACATACTACATTTCAGCTACATATTTGCACACATATTAAATCCAAATATAATAATTATAGTTCACACAATTCACGAATATTATAAGTTCAAAGTCTACAAACAAAATTTTCAAAGTCAAACACATGGAAGGGTTCAAAGAGCATGATAAAAAGCACAACTATGAAGTGCTAGTTTAGTAGAAGAATCACCAACATAAAAAGGGTTGGTCTACTAGTCGTTGTAGCATGAGAAAAAAAAAACAACAACATGTGTGCTCACTCACTTCACGTTGTGTCGCATCGCGTTGCATTTTGTGAATCAAATTTGAGTTCGAGTTCGGGCTAATGTTATGTGCCTTGTTGGACGGACAATTTTTTGCATGGCAGTGCACTACATAGATCTGAGTGTACGTGTCAATTTCGAGTTCATCGTGGGCACATTTCGTGCTTCCAGAGAGTTTTTCCACCACGTATCAGTTGCATCTCTTCATTCTCCCACACATCCTCTTTATCTAGAATATAAAATATAGGAGAGAGGCTACACGGAAGAGGCACAACCGTAAACATAACACACTCACACTCTGACCGAATTCCTTGTGCTGAGTTGCTTCTCCGGCGACCCCATTCTGATGGCTGTGTGCACAACTGGCTAGGAGAGCAGGTCTCCGAAACCATGTCCCTTAGGAACCTACACCAGGCGACGGGCGATAAGGTTTTTCGGGATTGTCTCGCGTGATTGCTCGCTCAAGTTCGACTACATTTTTTATATTCGTCCATCTGCTTTCACTACTTCCTCAACGGTGTACGATGACCTCCTCTTCATCACCATGACTGGCATCTGTTACACCGGAGTTTCCAGTGAACTCGTCTTTGGTCCATATGCTTAAATGTTAGATATTTCTAGTATGTCGTATGCAATTTGTCATGTCAGCAATCTTGTGATAATGTTGATTTGAAATAAGCTTAACCGAAAACTACCTAATTTTCTAACAACTAGGACCTATAACTGTGGCAAATAAATCTTTCTTAGTTAGAACATACAGGAGACAGAACAATCATTAGCATGGCACCGTCCATGCCATGATAACATTGCCTAACTTGCCATAACACCTGCTGTTGTGTGGTTCTACATATAAACAAGCGTGTTGCTTTGATTTTTTGTAATTCCTTTTATTTGGGGTAGAGATTGTTATAATTTTAGAAGTTTCAAACTTAAAAGACCATCTGAGGCCGAAAATGCCAAATGGAGGCCGAGTTTCATGGAGGTCCTAATTTTGAAATTTTCAAATTCATACTTCTACGTTCCATTTTTTAAATAATACACATATACACAGAGACATAATGTACATATGTGTAGATTTTCATGATGAAATACGTTAAAATGAGAGCTACATAAAAAAACAAATCTGCACTTTTCAGCATATGCACTGTTCATTCTCAAAGTCTATGCTATTTGTTTTCCTTTGCGGCTCGAAAGTCAAGGTATTTCATCATGAATTTTTACACATATATAAATTACATCCTTGCATACATGTATATGTATATTATGTTTTCAGAATGTTTTGAAATTAAAAAAATAGAATTTTAAAATTTAAAATGAAGGCCTCCACGAAGCTCGACCTCCAAAAACGCCCTACTCATCTGAGGCTAACAACTAAACAACTTTACACTCTGGCGAAAACCAAAGAACAAATTTGTACTTATTCGTGAATGTGAAAAATATCTAGGGAAGCCGCGATTTGGTGCCCGGGCTCAGATGAGCCCGGGCATGAACAGTACCACCATTTGAAATAGAAAAAATGTTCAAAAAATTCTAATTTTTTTTGTGGTGCTAGATGCTCCTGTATGTGAACTCCGTGCAAAATTTTGTGAAGTTTAGACATACGAGGAGCTCGTGGCAAAAAAGACAAATTTCAGATGTCTGAGAAACTTTTGAAAATCACACTGTTCATGCCTGATTTTGTCTTTTTTACCGCGAGCTCCTCGAATGGCCAAACTTCACAAAATTTTGCATGGAGTTCACGCACAGGAGCATCTTGCACCACAAAAAAATTTAAATTTTTTTGAGCTTTTTTGTATTTTAAATCGAGGTACTGTTCATCAGAATCATCTGAGCCCGGGCTCCAGGTTGGATACCCGAAATATCTACTCCTACTTAGCAATTTAGATCCTACCACATTAGGTGTGGCCCCGCACTACTGTGTTTTAGGTTGCACGTTTGGCGGAGGTGGCCCTAGACAGTGACGGGACGGCCATAAAGGCGACCGGTGAACAAAGACTGCGTTCGCTGGCGAGGATTAGAAAAAGGATTAAGAGAGAGGGAGAGAGAGACGTGTAGGACGGAGATTCGTGCGGAGATGATTGGTCCATTCCGAGCCGATGACCTGTCTCGCTTGGACATGTACAGAGACGTGGGATCTGGAGATGGCATCGGCAGGAATCTGCGCTGCAGCGACCTCTCCGGTGAAAAGTGAAGCCCCGATCGAGAAAACAAAGGGAAGAGCTGCAGCAGGCCGCCGCGTGACATTCACCCGCGGCTTTCCGATGTCGCGAAAGGCTTTTCCATTTTGAGGGGGCGAAATTCGGAAAGCAGTTGTGCTTGCTTAAGAAAAAGAGGTTAGGCGCCAATGTACTACTATTAATTTTGACCTCCACGGCATTTAGATATAGATTAGGAACATGTTAATAGAATGTGTTATCTTCTTAGTGATGTCTGGACCCTCTCGGTACCTCTGTGTGATTATTGAAACTTATTTAGAGAACATGTGACTGCTAAGAGGTTAGTACCATGGAGAAGAAATTATCTGTTTAAGCGATGTGACTGCTAAGAGATGATATCTTTAGTACCATGGTGTAAACTTTATTCGTCTTAAGAGCATCTACAGCTGGACTTTGCAAATCCGGCCACTCAAACGCCCGCGGACACGTCCGGGTACGTCCGTGGGCACTGACCGGACACACCTCAAATTAGTCACTTTGTATCCGCCTCTCTCATATTTCATCCCCTAGATCCATACAAAGCATGCAAAAGAAATTCTACGTACTACATCTACGTACTACCCTACCTACTCTTTGTCGCCGGAGATGTCCACGACGACGGTGCCAGGCGCCGGCTGGACGGGCGGGTAGGAGGGCTCCGGCTCATCCTCCTCCTGCTCGACCTCATCCATGTAGGCGAACATCTCCGCTTCCTCCGCGGCCTCTTGCGCCTCCATCTCCTGCCGGCGACGACGTCTTGCCTCCGCAGCCGACTCCGACCGGAGAGAATCGAGGATGGCCTGCTGCTCCGCCTGCAGATCCCCGTCGCCAGCGCCCCCCACATCCTCCTCCTCCGGCTCACCCCCCTCCTCCTCAAAGTCCTCTTCCTCCTCCTCCTCCTCCTCCACCTCCTCCTCCTCCTCCTCCTCCAACTCCTCCTCCGGATCCACTGCATCCGGAGGTAGCCCCGCGGCGACTCGGGCTTCACGCCTAGCCCGGATCTGCTCAAGGAGCTCGAGCCGGCGCTCCGGCGTCAGAAATGGCTCGCTCCTCACCCGGCGGCGTGGGGGCATGGCTACTATGCTGGCGGCGGCGGCGGACAGGAGGAGGAAAATGTGGATGGATGGTAGGGTTTCGGTGCCGCCGATCGACTTAAATAGTCAGGCAATGCACTACGCGGCCCGCCGGAGCTGCGCCCACGTGACGCCATCGGTCTGACGGAGGAGACGAGTTTCGGACCGCCGGGTTTGAGGGTGTTTCCGGCAGGGACCCCTTCGTCAGTCCGACGTGGCGGGCGTGCCCGGCGCGCCTAGGCACCCCCATATCCGCCTCATATTTGGACTGGATATGGGGGGTGCCGGTCGGCCCAAGCGTTTGAGGCCCGTTTGATGCGTCCGTCTGGGTTGGAAAAACGTGACCGGTCAGTGGCCGGGAGGCCCGCCCGGGCGTATGAGGCGGGTTTGAGAGGTCCGGCTGTAGATTCTCTAAGGGAGAGCATCAACAATCGACTACCAAGAGATGATATTAGGTACAATAGAGGCGAACTGAGCTTAACTCAGATGGTTACGTTCCTTCTGTTGAACCAATGCACCAGGGTTCAAGTCCTATACTTGGCATCGGTGGTTGCATTTTCCTGGATTTATTTCAAGTCTTCCAGCGATGTGTGTTGCGTCTGTGTCGACTTTGTCAATCCCAAAAGTTTGGTCTGCACAAACCCTAAAGCACTTCTCAGCCAGGTCCGCTAGAGATATCTGAATCCACTATTTTCACTCAGCCAGACTCTCCGTGTGCATGGAGGGGTAATGCGATGCCGAGCTCGTGCGAGCAGGGAGATTGCACGAGCTCACGCACGTCTGTGAAAAATCGGTGGGAGCAATTCGGTCAACTTCCGCCACTTGCCTCGCCTATTTAGTCCCATTTGCCTCACCGCCCGAACTCCCACCACCCTTTCCCCCCTTCGAGCTCTTTGTCGTGGAAAGATTCTCCATCGACGAACAGGTAAGCGACGCCTTCTGCTCTAGTCGGTGGCGACGAGTCTTCTTCCTTCTCTTCTCCGATATGTTCCATATGTCGTCCCCGCTCCTCAAATGCACGTATTACACCACTCCCTACTCGTTGTAGCTTACATCTGTGAACATTGGTAGATTAGGGTAAATACGCAGTACTATGGTAGGTTATGCTAGTATTAGAGTTTACCAGTGAACATAGGATGTGGTAGATCAGATGCTAGTGCCACGGTTTTGGTAGTATACTATGTTTTGCTTGTCGGCAATGGTGATGTTCTTTGTGTGGTAGATGCACATGTTTTTCATGTCGGATTCGATGCTAGTATGGTACTATGTTGAGCTTCATGACCAGTCGATGCTAGTTTGCAATGTTTGTTTGCGTTTTGAGCTTGATGATCATCCCATGCTAGGTTGCTACATGTGGTTGTTAGATCCATTAATATTGTTCAACTACTACTTATGCTAACCGTTGTAGGACATGACCACCGAAGAGTTTAGTCCGTCCATTTTTCTGTCGGACTCCTTTTCTCCCTCCTATGTTGAGGACTCCCAAACAGTACCTCATAAAGTAGAGGTGTTTGAGGATCCTGAGCTAGTGGTGGTGATGCCTGTGACAGCTACTAAGGCCGCCATTAAGGTTGTCAATACACAGACGAGGGGTTAATGAAGGGGAACACAATGAAATGGGCTCCTTTCCTCTCCACCTTCATCATGAACAAGGTGTGTGAAATCATAGGTAGTGGGATGAGGACTGACAAGGGCTCCAATGAGGTGCATCTCAATGATGTTGCCAAGCAGGTGTTTGAGTTATGTGGCACAGAGGTGACCTCAACACATGTGGACAACCATCTTACGAAGTGGAGATCAAGTTGCATTCAAGTATCCAAGCTTAGAGACCTTAGTGGTGCACAATGGGATCAGGACAACTACACCATTTGTTAGATTGAGAACTACCAAGGCCACATTGCAGTTAACTAACCTACCCATTGTTTCTTATTCCACTTGACCTAACATGCCAATCACAACTAACAACATTGTCTTTCTTTCTTAGGATTACCCCAAGGACGTTGAGTGCCTCAACAAGCCCATCCAGAACCACTCTCACATGCATACCATGTTCTCCTAAGATCAGGCTACTAGCAAGCATGCCATGGGCTTCAGTGAGCCTCTGGATATTCCTTCCTTGAGTATCTAGACACCCAGGAGTCAGAGACCATCATCCTTGATGACCCTGAGAAGGTTGCTACTGTTAACCATGCTCCTGCTCCTGACAAGAAGAGGAAGAGGAGTGCCTTGATGGAGGAGGAGTTTAGCATGTATAGCATCATGACCAAGGCTATCAAGGAGGTGTCATTTGAGATCGGGAAGAGCAAACCTATCGACGTGCACCCTGACCTCTACAACCCTTTCATGGATAACATTGGATTTGGTGAGGAGGCTCTCATGGCCTCTCTTATCCACCTCCTAGACAACATGGTATAGGCCTTGGGTTTGTTGGGATGACAAAGGACAAGTAGATGATTTTGCCTTAGGACCTGGCTGAGCAAGCACTATTACGTGTACTGCAATAGGGTCTCAGGTAATGGTGCCATGCATGATGATAATGTACATTTTTTGGTAGCTAGGGCTTAAAAACTATTAATGGCATGTATATTTTGATGAGGTAGTATATACTAACATCTCATATGGCGATGGAGAACTTGCGGTTGTAGGATTACAACCTCTTTTGGTGTGGTGGTAGCATGACACCATAGTAGGTAGGATGACCTTGAGATGCTCTTGGGTATATGAAATCATGCATGCTTATGTTGCTTCTATTGCATATGTTCTTGTCAACTTGCATTGCTTGTCCTTCTTGTTGAATTATTTTCATGTGTCTTTGTAGATGAAGTGGTATCTGTTGTACTACGGGAGGATTCCAGGAGTCTACGGCTCATGACAAACATGCCATGCCCCGTGAACAAGTGAACGGCTACAAGAAAAGATACTATATAGGGTTTAAGACTAGGGGCGAGGCGGAGGATGATTACTCAAGGTTCATGCTCAAATAGAAGAGCAATCATGAAGTAGGCAAGAGTGCAGGTGAGATCGGGTGCAATGGGCTCAAGGACTTGATAATCTTCGTCCAGTTAATCGTTGTCATTGCGCAATTTTGTTAACATCTGATCGTATGTGATACGTCCATTTTGCATCATGTTTTCCTACAATTATTTATATTGTTTTTTATCACTATTCCACTTTATGATGCAATTCTAATGCCTTTTCTCTCTTGCAAGACTCACATATATTTTTTTATTGAATATATAAAAAATACTGGAGCAAAGAGTTACCAGAGGGGGCCACCAGTTGCCCACAACGCAACAACGCATGACCCCCCCAGGGCGCGCCCTGATGCCTTGGGGGCCCATAGCTGGCCTCTGGTGCCCATCTTCTGCTATATGAGGGGTTCCGACCTAGAAAAAAAATAAGAGGAAGACTTTTAGGACAAAGCGTTGCCATCTCGAGGCGGACCTTGGGTAGGAGCACTTTTGCTCTCCGGCGGAGCGATTCCGCTAGGGATAATTCCCTCCGAGAGGGGGAAATCGAAGCCATCGACATCATCAACGATCCTCTCATCGTGTGAGGACCAATCTTCATCAACATCCTCACCAGCACCATCTCATCTCAAACCCTAGTTCACCTCTTGTATTCAATCTTTGTCCCAAAACCTCGTATTGGCACTTGTGGGTTGCTAGTAGTGTTGACTACATCCTGTAGTTGATGCTAGTTGGTTTATTTGGTGGAAGATTATATGTTTAGATCCTTAATGATATTCGATACTACTTTGATCAAGAACTTGAATATGATTTGTGAGTAGTTACTTTTGTTCTTGAGGACATGGGAGAAGTCTTGTTATAAGTAATCATGTGATGTTGGTATTCGTTTGATATTTTGATGATATGTATATTGTTGCTTCCTTTAGTGGTGTCATGTGAACATCGACTACAAGACACTTCACCATACTTGGGCCTAAGGGAAGGCATTGTGGAGTAATAAGTAGATGATGGGTTGCTAGAGTGACAAAATCTTAAACCCTAGTTTATGCATTATTTCGTAAGGGGCTGATTTGCATCCATATGTTCCATGCTATGGTTAGATTTATCTTAATTCTTCTTTCGTAGTTGAGGATGCTTGCGAGAGAGGGTAATCATAAGTGGGTTGCTTGTTCAAGTAAGAACAACACCCAAGCACCGGTCCACCCACATATCAAATTATCAAAGCAATGAACGCGAATCAATTAAACATGATGAAAGTGACTAGCTAGACGATAATTTCCATGTGTCCTCGAGAATGCTTTGCTTTATATAAGGGAACTTTCAGGCTTGTCCTTCGCTATAAAAAGGATTGATCCACCTTGCTGCACCATTGTTACTATTTCTACTTGTTACTTGTTATGAACTATCTTCCTACAAAACTATCTATCACTGTTACTTTCAGCACTTGCAGAAAATACCTTGCTGAAAACCGCTTGTCATTTCCTTCTGCTCCTCGTTGGATTTGACACTTTTACTTATCGAAAGGACTAAGATTGATCCCCTATACTTGTGGGTCATCAAGACTCTTTTCTGGCGCCGTTGCCGGGGAGTGGAATTTGGAAAGGAAAACATTTATATTACGTGCTGAAATTTTCTGTCACTCGTCACTATGGAAAATAATCCTTTGAGGGGTTTGTTCGAGGTATCTTCACCTCGAACAGAAGCAATAAGAGTTGCCCCTCAACCTACTGAAACTACTGAAAATATTTATTATGAGATTCCTTCGGGTATGATAGACAAACTGCTAGCTAATCCTTATGCAGGAGATGGAACGGTGCATCCTGATATGCACCTAATATATGTGGATGAAGTTTGTGGATTATTTAAGCTTGCAGGTTTATCCGACGATGGATTCAATAAGAAGGTTTCCTCTTATCTTTGGGGGGAAAGCATTGACATGGTATAGGCTGATGGAGGATATTGGAACGTGGGACTGGAACCGGTTGAAATTGGAATTTCATCAGAAGCTTTATCCTATGCATCTGGTTCATCATGATCGGAATTATATATATAATTTTTGGCCTCGTCAAGGAGAAAGTATCGCTCAAACTTGTGGGAGGATTAAGTACATGATGCACACATACCCCAATCATGAGCTCTCAAGAGAAATTATTATTCAAAACTTTTATGCTCGGCTTTCTAATAATGATTGATTCATGCTCGATTCTTCTTCTACTGGTTCCTTTATGAAGAAAACTATTGAATTCAAGTGGAATCTTTTGGAAAGAATTAAACGCAACTCTGAATATTGGGAATTTGACAAAGGTAAAGAGTCAGGTATAAAACTTGAGTTTGATTATGTTAAATCTTTTATGGAAATTGATGCTTTTCATAAGTTTAGTACTAAATATGGACTTGACTCTGAGATAGTAGCTTCCTTTTGTGAATCTTTTGCTGCTCATGTTGACCTCCCTAAGGATAAGTGGTTTAAATTTCATCCACCTATTGAAGAAATGTTAGAGGAACCTGATATAGTTAAAAATGAAACAATTATCTATAATGTTGATCCATTTGTGCCTACTACTTATATTGAGAAACCACCTTTTCCTGTTAGGTTAAAGGAACATGCTAAAGCTACAACCGTGGTTAATAAAAGTAATACCATAACACCTTGATGGGCATGTTATTTACTTATGTGATGTGGCTGCTAGAATTGCTAAACCTGCTAAAAATGAACAAGATATGTTAGATAAGAATAAGCCAGTAGTAGGCATGCTTGTTGTTTCTGTTAAAATTGGAGATCATTGCTATCATGGTTTATGTGATATGGGTGCTAGTGTGAGTGCTATTTCATTTACTTTATATCAAGAAATTATGAATGATATTGCACCTGCTGAGATTGAGGACATTGATGTTACTATTAAGCTTGCAGACAGAGATACTATTTCACCAATTGGGATTGTTCGAGATGTTGAAGTCTTGTGTGGTAAGATCAAATACCCTACTGATTTCTTAGTACTCGGTTCACAACAAGATAATTTTGTGCCATTATATTTGGTAGGCCTTTCTTGAATACCGTTAATGCTGAAATTGATTGTGTTAAAGAAAAGGTTAGAGTTAATTTTGGTGATGTGTCTCATTAGTTTAATTTCTCTAAGTTTAGTAGACAACCACATGAGAAGGAATTGTCTAGTAAGGATGAAATTATTGGTCTTGCTTCTATTCTTGTTCCTCCTACCGATCCTTTAGAAGAATACCTGCTAGACCATGAAAATGATATGCATATGAATGAAATAAATGAAATAGATGAGATATTCTTTAAACAAGCACCTATCCTTAAACATAATTTACCTGTTAAAACTCTTGGAGATCCTATACCACCTAAGAGCGATCATGTGTTTGAATTAAAGAAACTACCTGACACACTTAAATATGCTTATCTTGATGAAAGGAAGATATATCATGTTATTATCAATGCTAACCTTTCAGAGCATGAAGAAAAGAGGTTACTTAAAACTCCGAGGAAGCATCATGCTGCTATTAGATATACTCTTGATGATCTTAAGGGCATTAGTCCCACTTTATGTCAACACAAGATTAATATGGAGCCTGATGCTAAACCAGTCGTCGATCATCAACGCTACATGAATCCCAAAATGAAGGATGTGGTAACAACTGAAATATTAAAGTTTCTGGAATCAGGTATCCTTTATCCTATAGTTGATAGTAGATGGGTAAGTCCTGTTCATTGTGTCCCTAAGAAAGGAGGCACTACTGTTGTTCCTAATGATAAAAATCAACTTATCCCATGACGAATTCTAACCAGTTATAGGATGGTAATCGATTTTAGGAAATTAAATAAAGCTATTAGAAAAGATCACTACCCTTTGCCTTTCATTGATCAAATGTTAGAAACATTGTCTAAGCACACACACTTTTGCTTTCTAGATGGCTATTCTGGTTTTTCTCAAATACCTGTATCACAAGAAGATCAAGAGAAAACTACTTTTACTTGTCCTTTTGGAACTTTTACTTATAGACGTATGCCTTTTGGTTTATGCAATGCACCTGCTACCTTTCAAATATGTATGACCACTATATTCTCTGATTTTTGTGAAAAGATTATTGAGGTATTCATGGATGATTTTTCTGTTTACGAGGATTCTTTTGATGATTGCTTAAGAAACCTTGATCGAGTTTTGTAGAGATGTGAAGAAACTAATCTTGTCTTGAATTGGGAGAAGTGCCACTTCATGGTAAACGAAGGTATAGTACTTGGCATAAAATCTCCGAACGAGGTATTGAAGTAGATAAAGCTAAAGTTGATGCAATTGAGAAAATGCCATGTCCTAAAGATATGAAAGGTATAAGAAGTTTCCTTGGTCATGCAAGTTTCTATAGGAGGTTCATTAAAGATTTATCTAAGATTTCTAGGTTGCTAACTAATCTCCTTCAAAAGGATGTCCCTTTTTTATGATGATTGCGTAGAAGCCTTTGAAATACTAAAGAAAGCCATAATTTCTGCACCTATTGTTCAACCACCTGATTGGAACTTGCCTTTTGAAATTATGTGTGATGCTAGTGATTATGCTATTGGTGTTGTTCTAGGTTAAAGTGTTGATAAGAAATCGATGTTATTCGTTATGCTAGTAAGACTCTAGACAGTGCTCAAAGAAATTATGCTACTACCGAGAAAGAATTTTTAGCAGTTGTGTTTGCATGTGATGAATTCAGACCTTATATTGTTGACTCTAAAGTTACTATTCACACCGATCATGCTGCTATCAAATAACTTATGGAAAAGAAAGATGCTAAACCTAGACTGATTAGGTGGGTTCTCTTACTTCAAGAATTTGACTTGCATATTATTGATAGAAAAGGAGTTGAGAATCCCTAGCTGATAATTTGTCTAGAATGGAAAATATTCTTGATGACCCACTACCTATTGATGATAGTTTTCTTGATGAACAACTAGTTGTTAGTCCCAAACAAGTTGGGGTATGCTAGAGGTGAAACCCATAGGATCTTGCTATCAACTCATGGTTCAGGCACATGGATAGCAAGCTTCCTTTCAATTGGTGCTACCCCAACTCTATCTCATATATCATCATTCTGGACTCGATCCTTCCTCGTGTGGCCACACATCCATCTCAACATACGCATCTCCGCCACACCTAACTATTGAACATGTCACCTTTTAGTCGGCCAACACTCAGTGCCATACGACATTGTGGGTCGAACTGCCGTCCTGTAGAACTTGCCTTTTAGCTTTTGGGGCACTCTCTTGTCACAGAGAATGCGAGAAGCTTGGCGCCACTTTATCCATCCGGCTTTGATTCGATGGTTCACATCTTCATCAATACCCCCATCCTTCTGCAACATTGACCCCAAATATCGAAAGGTGTCCTTCTAAGGCACCACATGCCCATCAAGGCTAACCTCCTCCTCCTCGCGCCTAGTAGTAATGAAACCGCACATCATATACTCGGTTTTAGTTCTACTAAGCCTAAACCCTTTCGATTCCAAGGTATGTCTCCATAACTCTAACTTCCTATTTACCCCCGTCCAACTATCGTCAACTAGCACCACATCATACGCAAAGAGCATACACCATGGGATATCTCCTTGTATATCCCTTGTGACCTCATCCATCACCAAGGCAAAAAGATAAGGGCTCAAAGCTAACCCCTGATGCAGTCCTATCTTAATCGGGAAGTCATAGGTGTCGACATCACTTGTTCGAACACTTGTCACAACATTATCGCATATGTCCTTGATGAGGGTAATGTACTTTGTTGGGACTTTGTATTTCTCCAGGGCCCACCACATGACATTCCGCAGTATCTTATCATAGGCCTTCTCCAAGTCAATGAACACCATATGCAAGTTCTTCTTTTACTCCCTATATCTCTCCATAAGTTGTCGTACCAAGAAAATGGCTTCCATGGTCGACCTCCCAGGCATGAAACCAAACTAATTTTTGGTCACGCTTGTCATTATTCTTAAGCGGTGCTTAATGACTCTCTCCCATAGCTTCATTGTATGGCTCATCAGCTTAATTCCATGGTAATTAGTACAACTCTGAACATCCCCTTTGTTCTTGAAGATTGGTACTAAAATACTCCGTCTCCATTCTTCTGGCATCTTGTTTGCCCAAAAAATGAGGTTTAAAAGCTTGGTTAGCCATACTATCGCTATGTCCCCGAGGCCATTCCACACCTCAATGGGGATACAATCAGGGACCATTGCCTTGCCTCCTTTCATCCTTTTTAAAGCCTCCTTGACCTTAGACTCCAAGATTCAGCGCACAAAACGCATGCTGGTCTCATCAAAGGAGTCGTCTAGTTCAATGGTAGAACTCTCATTCTCCCCATTGAACATCTTGTCGAAGTACTCCCGCCATCTATGCTTAATCTCCTCTTCCTTTACCAGGAGTTGGCCTGCTCCGTCCTTGATGCATTTGACTTGGCCAACATCCCTCGTCTTCCTCTCATGGATCTTGTCCATCTTATAGATGTCCCTTTTGCCTTCCTTCGTGCCTAGCCGTTGGTAGAGGTCCTCATATGTCCGACCCCTTGCTTCACTGACAGCTCGCTTTGCGGCCTTCTTTGCCATCTTGTACTCCTCTATGTTGTGTGCACTCCTATCCAGGTATAGGCATCTGAAACAATCTTTCTTCTCCTTAATCACCTTCTGGGCATCATCATTCCACCACCAGATATCCTTAGCTTCGCTTCTCCTTCCCCTGGACACTCCAAACTCCTCCGAGGCCACCTTACGAATGCAAGTCACCATCTTCATCCACACATTGTCCGCATCCCCTCCTTCCTCCCAAGGGCCCTCCTTAATGACCCTCTCCTTGAACACTTGAGCTACCTCCCCCTTGAGCTTCCACCACTTCGTTCTAGCGACTTTGGCACGCTTATCCCACTGGACACGGATTCGAAAGCGGAAGTCAGCAACCACCAGCTTATGCTGAGGGACAACACTCTCTCCAGGTATCACCTTACAATCAAGGCACACATGCCTATCTTCTCTTCTCAAGAGGATGAAATCAATCTGACTAGAGTGTTGTCCACTACTAAAAGTCACCAGATGTGATTCTCTCTTTTTAAAGAGGGTGTTAGCTACGATCATGTCGTAGGCTAGAGCAAAGGTTAAGACATCTTCTCCTTCTTTATTCCTGATGCCATAGCCAAAGCCCCCATGCCCCCCTTCAAAACCTATGTTAGATGTACCCACGTGGCCATTGAGGTCTCCTCCTATGAAGAGCTTCTCGCCAATCGGTACACTCCTAACCATGTCCTCCAGGCCTTCCCAGAACTCCCTCTTGGTGTTCTCATTATGGCCTACTTGTGAGGCATACACGCTGATAACATTGAGAACTAAGCCCCCAACTACTAGCTTGACCAGGATAATCTGGTCCCCACCTCTCTTGATGTCTACCACTCCATACTTAAGGCTCTTGTTGATCAAGATTTCTACGCCATTTCTGTTTGCAGCCGTCCCCATGTACCACAACTTGAAGCGAATATCCTCCACCTCCTTCGCCTTCTGACCCCTCCATTTGGTTTCTTGGACGCAAAGGATATTAACACTTCTCACCGCTGCATCAACTAGCTCCCAAAGCTTCCCTGTCAGAGACCCTACGTTCCAGCTACCTAAGTGAATCCTCCTAGGCTCGGCTAGCTTCCTTACCCTTCGCACTCGTTAAGTCAAATGCGAAGACCCTTGCTCATATTCCACTACATCCGGGCACCGATGTAGCGCGCCACTAAGGATGCGATGACCAGATCCTCGCTCACTTGACACTATATCTAGATCAAGATACTAGCTATTGTAAATGATTCTCGTAATACTCCTTGGTATGCAGACTATCCTAATTACATTGTTGCTAAATAAATACCACCTAGCTTCACTTACCAACAAAAGAAAAAGTTCTTCTTTGATTTAAGACATTACTTTTGGGATGATCCACATTTATATAAATAAGGAGTAGATGGTGTTATAAGATGTTGTGTACCTAAGCATGAACAGGAACAAAATCCTACAGAAGTGTCATTCTGAGGTATACGAAAGGCATCATGGTGGAGAGATAACTGCACATAAGGTATTACAGTTTGGTTTTTATTGGCGTACTCTCTTCAAAGATGCATGTCAGTTTGTCCTTTCTTGTCATGAATGTCAAAGAATTGGTAGTGTTGGTAGGCGTCAGGAAATGCCTATGAATTATTCACTTCTTATTGAACCATTTGATGTTTGGGGTTTTGATTATATGGGACCTTTTCCTTCCTCTAATGGATACACTCCTATTTTAGTTGCTGTTGATTATGTTACTAAGTGGGTAGAAGCTATTTCAACTAGTAGTGCTGATCACAACACCTCTATGAAAATGCTTAAAGAAGATATTTTCCCGAGGTTTTGAGTCCCTAGATATTTAATGACTGATGGTGGTTCATATTTTATTCATGGTTCTTTCCGTAAACTTCTTGCTAAATACGATGTCAACCATAGAATTGCATCACCTTATCATCGTCAGTCTAGTGGTCAAGATGAATTAAGTAACAGAGAAATAAAATTGATTTTGCAAAAGGCCATTAAAAGATCTAGCAAGAATTGGTCTAAGAAACTTGATGATGCATTATGGGCTTATAGAACTGCTTATAAAATCATATGGGTATATCTCCATACAAAATATCTATGGAAAAGCATGTCATTTACCTCTTGAGTTGGAACATAAAGCTTATTGGATAATTAAAGAACTTAATTATGACTTCAAACTTGTCGGTGAAAAGAGGTTATTTGATATTAGCTCTTTAGATGAATGGAGAACACAAGCTTATGAAAATGCCAAGTTGTTTAAAGAAAAGGTTCAAAGATGGCATGACAAAAGAATCCAAAAACGGGAATTTAAAGTAGGTGATCAAGTACTTTTGTATAATTCTCATTTCACATTCTTTGCAGGAAAACTTCTCTCTAAATGGGAAGGACCATATATAATCAAAGAAGTCTATCGATCCGGTGTTATTAAGATCAATAATGCCGAAGGCACTAATCCGAGAGTGGTTAATGTGTAAAGAATTAAACATTATATCTCAGGTACAGCCATTAATGTTGAAACTAATATTATTCAAATTATGACACTGGAATACATAAGAGAGACCTTCTGGAACACTCTAGAACCCTGAAAAGGAGTAGGTACGTGGTACGGTAAGTAAAGCGACTCCAAAAATTCCATAAAAATTATTTCTGTCCGTTTTGGAATGTTAGAAAAAAAATACAAAAATAAGAACCAACCGAGGGGACCAACGAGGAGGTCACAAAGGCAACAGGGCGTGCCCTACCCCCTGGGCGCATCGGGTTGCCTTGTAGGCCCCTCGTGTGCCTTCCAGACTCTGTTTTCCTCCATAATACTTGTTTTGCAAGATAAAAATTCTTTATATATACTCCTGATACGTCCATTTTGCATCATGTTTTCATACTGTTATTTATTGTATTTTGGGTTGTTATTCCACTTTATGATACAATTCTTATGCCTTTTCTCTCTTATTTTGCAAGTTTCACATGAAGAGGGAGATTGCCGGCAACTGGAATTCTGGACCGGAAAGGCTACATCAGAGATACCTATTCTGCACAACTCCAAATGACCTGAAAATTTACGGATATTTATTTTGGAATATATAAAAAATAAAGGCAAAAGAATTACAAGAGGGGAACCCACCAGGCAGCCACAAGCCTGGGGGGCCCGCCCTACCACCAAGGGCGCGCGCCTCGAGCTAGTGGGGACCCTGGTAGGTCTCCGAAGCCCATCTTCTGCTATATGATGCCATTTGACCTAGAAAAAATCAGTAGGAAGGTTTCGGGATGAAACGACGCCGTCTCGAGGTGGAATCTGGGCAGGACACTTTTGCTCTCCGGCGGAGCGATTCTGTCGGGGAAACTTCCCTCCGGGAGGGGAAATCGAAGCCATCGACATCACCAATGATCCTCTCATCACGGGAGGACCAATCTTCATCAACATCTTCACCAGCACCATCTCATCTCAAACCCTAGTTCATCTCTTGTATTCAATCTTTGTCTTAAAACCTCAGATTGGTACCTGTGCATTCCTAGTAGTGTTGATTACATCTTGTAGTTGATGCTAGTTGGTTTATTTGGTGGAAGATTATATATTCATATCCTTAATGATATTCAATACCCCTCTAATATTGAACATCAATATGATTTTTGAGTAGTTACTTTTGTTCTTGAGGACATGAGAGAAGTCCGGTTATAAGTAATCATGTGAATTTGGTATTCATTCAATATTTTGATGATATGTATGTTGTTGCTTCTTTAGTGGTGTCATGTGAACGTCGACTACATGGCACTTCACCATACTTGGGCCTAAGGGAAGGCATTGTGGAGTAGTAATTAGATGATGGGTTACTAGAGTGACAGAAGCTTAAACCCTAGTTTATGCACTATTCTGTAAGGGGCTGATTTGGATCCATATGTTTCGTGCTATGGTTAGATTTATCTTAATTCTTATTTCGTAGTTGCGAAGTCTTGCCAGGGGGGGTAATCATAAGTGGAAGGCTTGTTCAAGTAAGAACAGCACTCAAGCACCGATCCACCCATATGTCAAATTATCAAAGTAGCGAACGCGAATCAAATAAGCATGATGAAAGTGACTAGATGAATCCCCATGTGTCCTCAAGAACGATTTGCTTGCTATAAGAGAAAGTTCCAGCCTCTCCTTTACTATAAAAAGGATTGGGCTACCTTGATGCACCTTTGTTACTATTGCTACTTGTCACTTGTTACGAATTATCTTGCTATCAAACTATCTGTTACCGATAATTTTAGTGCTTGCAGAAAATACCTTGCTGAAAACCGCTTGTCATTCCTTCTGCTCCTCGTTGGGTTCGACACTCTTACTTACCGAAAGCACTATGATTTATACACTATACTGGTGGGTCATCAAGACTCTTTTCTGGCGCCGTTGCTGGGGAGTGAAGCGCCTTTGGTAAGGAAACATTTATATTACGTGCTGAAATTTATTGTCACTTGTCACTATGGAAAACAATCCTTTGAGGGGTTTGTTCGAGGTATCTTCACCTCGACCAGAAGCAATAAGAGTTGCTCCTCAACCTACTGAATATATTTACTATGAGATTCCTTCGGGTATGTTTGAGAAACTGCTAGCTAATCCTTATGCAGGAGATGGAATGGTACATTCTAATATGCACTTGATATATATATACATGAAATTTGTGGATTGTTTAAGCTTGCAGGTTTATCCGAGGATGGAGTTAAGAAGAAGGTATTCCCTTCATCTTTGGAGGGAAAGTCCTTGACATGGTATAGGCTGTTGGATGATACTGGAACATGGGATTGGAACCGGCTGAAATTGGAATTTCATCAGAAATTTTATCCTATGCATCTGTTTCATTGTGATCGGAATTATATATATAATTTTTGGCTTCGTGAAGGAGAAAGTATCGCTCAAGCTTGGGGGAGGCTTAAGTACATGATGCACACATGCCCCAATCATGAGCTCTCAAGAGAAATAATTATTTAGAATTTTTACTGGTTCTTCTTCTACTGGTTCTTTTATGAAGAAAACTATTGAACTCAAGTGGAATCTTTTGGAAAGAATTAAACGCAACTCTGAATATTGTGAATTCGACAAAGGTAAAGAGTCAGGTATAAATCTTGAGTTCGATTATGTTAAATCTTTTATGGAAACTGATGTTTTTCATAAGTTTAGTACAAAATACGTACTTGACTCTGAGATATTAGCTACATTTTGTGAATCTTTTGCTGCTCATGTTGATCTCCCTAAGGAGAAGTGGTTTAAATATCATCCACCTACTGAGGAACCTGTTATAGCTAAAGATGAAACAATTGTTTATAATGTTGATCCAGTTGTGCCTACTTCTTATATTGAGAAACCTCCTTTTCCCGTTAGGATTAAGGAACATGCTAAAGCTACAACTATTGTTAATAAAAGTTATATTAGAACAACTAGACCCTCTGAACAAATTAAGGTTGAACCTTTTTTTGTGGGGAAAATTAAGGTTGAAACCTAATATTGCAATGGTTAAAGATCTCTTGCTTGATAATATTGATTGGCATGTTATTTTTTTTGTGATGATGCTGCTAGAATTGCTAAACCCGTTAGAAATGAACGCGATATGCTAGATAAGAATAAACCCATCGTGGGCATGCCTGTTGTTTTTGTTAAAACTGGAGATCATTGCTATCATGGTTTATGTGATATGGGTGCTAGTGTGAGTGCTATTCTGTTTACACAATATCAAGAAATTATGAATGATATTGCACCTACTGAGATTGAACATATTGATGCTACTGTTAAGCTAGCAAATAGAGATACTATTTCAGCACTTGGGATTGTTCGAGATGTTGAAGTCTTGTGTGGTAAGATCAAATAATCAACTGATTTCTTAGTACTTGGTTCACAAGAAGATAATTTTTGCCCCATTATATTTGGTAGACCTTTCTTGAATACCGTTAATGCTGAAACTGATTGTGTTATAGAAAAGGTTAGAGTTAAATTTGGTGATGTATCTCATGAGTTCAATTTCTCTAAGTTTCATAGACAACCACATGAAAAATAATTGTCTAGTAAGGATGAAATTATTGGTCTTGCTTCTATTGTTGTTCCTCCTACCGATCCTTTAGAACAAGATTTGCTAGACCATGAAAATGATATGCATATGAATGAAAGGAATGAAATAGATGATATATTCTACAAGCAAGTACCTATCCTTAAACATAACTTGCATGTTGAAACTCTTGGGGACCCTCTTCCACCTAAGAGTGATCCCGTGTTTGAATTAAAGCAATTACCTAATACATTGAAATATGCTTATCTTTGTGAAAAGAAGATATATCATGTTATTATTAGTGCTAACCTTTTAGAGCATGAAGAAAAGAGATTACTTAAAATTTTGAGAAAGCATCCAGCTGCTATTGGATATACTCTTGATGATCTTAAGGGCATTAGTCCCACTCTATGTCAGCACAAGATTAATATGGAGCCTGATGCTAAGCCAGTTGTTGATCATCAATGATGGTTGAATCCTGATACGTCTCCAATGTATCTATATTTTTTTATTGTTCCAGTGCCAGTTGTTTTTTGCTTATTTTTGCTTTCGTAGAATATCAGTGCCAAACGAAGTCCAAATGCCACAAAACTTTTTGGAGAATTTTTTCTGGACATAAGGAACACTAGAAGCTTTGGGAGAAGACCAGACGTGGGAGCATGGGCCCACCACCCACCAGGGTGCGCCAAGGGGGTAGGCGCGCCCTGATGGGTGGTGGGGCCCCTGAGGCTCCGTTTGACCTAATTCCGCATCTATAAATACCCATAAATCAGAATACCCTCGGGGTTGCCCACGATATAATTTTTTCGCCGCCGCAAGCATTTGTTCTCGAGAGATCCCGTTTGGAGGCCTTCTCGGTACTCCGCCGGAGGGGGAATCAATCACGGAGGGGTTCTTCATCAACCTTGTTGCCCCTCCGATGATGCGTGAGTAGTTTACCATAGACCTACGGGTCCATAGTTAGTAGCTAGATGGCTTCTTCTCTCTCGATGTTCTTCAATACAATGTTCTCCTTGATGTTCTTGGAGTTCTATCCGATGTAATTCTTTTTTGCGGTGTGTTTGCTGAGATCCGATGAGTTGTGAGTTTATGATCAGATCTATCCATGAATATTATTTGGGTTTTCTCTGAACTCTTTTATGCATGATTAATATAGCCTCGTATTTCTTCTCTGATTTATTGGTTTGGTTTGGCCAACTAGATTGATTTATCTTGCCATGGGAAGAGGTGCTTTGTGATGGGTTCGATCTTGCGGTGCTCAATCATAGTGACAGAAAGGGACATGACACATATGTATCATTGCCATTAAGGGTAAAAAGATGGGGTTTATTCATACGTGAGTTTATCTTGTCTACATCATGCCATCTTGCTTAATGCATTACTCCGTATTTCCATTAACTTAATACACTAGATGCATGCTGGATAGCGGTCGATGTGTGGAGTAATAGTAGTAGATGCAGAATCGTTTCGGTCTAATAATCTTGGACGTGATGCCTATGTATGACCATTGCCTTGGATATCATCATAATTATTTGCTTTTCTATCAATTGCTCAACAATAATTTGTTTACCCACCGTATGCTATTTTCTCGAGAGAAGCCTCTAGTGAAAAATATGCCCCCGGGTGTATATTTTATCATATAAAAATTCTAAAAATACCTTGCTGTAATTTTATTATTTTATTTTGTAGTTTAGTTAGATCTATTTATCAAATCCTATATTATTTAATCTTGCTCGTAACCATTGAGGGATTGACAACCCCTCTACGCGTTGGGTTGCAAGTATTTGTTGTTTGTGTGCAGATGCTGTTTACATAGTGTTGCTTGGTTCTCCTACTGGATTGATAACCTTGGTTTCATAACTGAGGGAAATACTTATCTCTACTATATTGCATCATCCTCTCCTCTTCGGGGAAATCCCAACGCAGCTCACAAGTAGCAGGAAGAATTTCTAGCACCATTGCCGGGGAGACATCATCAACATCTATCAAGTACCTACGCATAAACTTTCATCTCCTTGCAATTTACTTTATTTACATTTTGCCTCTCATTTTCATTTCCCCCACTTCTAAAAAGTTTTACAAAAAAAAATTACAAAAATATTTTTCGTTTGCCTTTTTGTTTGCTTGATCGCTTTATCGTTATGGCTAGTTCTACTCCCATCTTGCCTTTTCCTCCGTATTTGGGAGAAGATTCAGGAACTTTAGATTTTAAGTATTTGAGTGACGAATCTTTAAAAGAAGCATGGGGTAGATTATTGAAAATACAAGTAAACGCTAGGCCTCAGGTTCACATTAAATTGTACCTTAAATTTTTTTATGTTGGTCTACCTCTTGCTCATAGACGTGTCTTGGACTCTATATTTGAAAATGTTTTCTTGGACATGACACCTTTGAAACCTATGAAAAGATGAAGAGCATATTTGGACAACCAAAAGTTGAGATCATTGAACCCATTACGCTAGTGTGCTCTCATTAAACCGAGCTAATAAAAGAAATAAAAGTTACTGTGGACTCTAACTTTAGAGGAATATTTAACCTTGCCTCTAAAAATAGCAATGTTGTGTCACAAGGTAGGAGGGTTGATACTTTAGATCATAAGATTTCTCTTTGCGTTTTGAAAGAAATAAGAATCCTTTGTACCAAGCTTGATCATCTAGTGCACATTATTGATAATGTCAAGGAGAGTGAAATAGGAGTCTCGAGGGTTTTCAAGAAAGATGACAACACTTGAAACTATCCATTATGCCTAGCTAGGAGCATAAAACAATAGCGCTTGTTAGGAGGCAACCCAATAGTTATCCTTTACATTTTTGTTTCTTTTCTATTTTTCAATAATTACACAATTATGCTACTGTTATGATTGTGCTTTATATGTTTTAATTAGTGTTTGTGCCAAGTAAAGCCTTTAGGATGGTTTGGGTGATAGTTGATTTGATTCTGTGCATTAACAGAAACTTTTGCATCCAGTAGCAGAATTGTTAAAATTTGCTGGAACGTGGAAAAGTTCTGAATGTTTTCCACATGATTTATATAAAAATTTCCTACATCGTCCTAAGTTTGCAGAATTTTTGGAGTTACATAAGTATGAGCTTAATTCATGTTTCTAAAGACTATTCTGTTTTTGATAGATTCTATCTTCGTTTCATTGTGTGCTTATTTGATGAATCTATGGATTGTATCGGGGGGTATAAGCCATGGTAAAGTTAGAATACAGTAGGTATAATGCAATAACAAAATATGAATGGGTTTGCAACATCACTTAAAGTAGTGATTTGTTTTCTTATACTAACAGATCTCACGAAGGTTTTGTTAACTTTTGTGTGATTGAAGTTTTCAAGTTTGGGGTGAGATCAGGATGGATGAAGGAATAAGGAGTGGCAAGAGCCTAAGCTTGGGGATGCCCATGGCACCCCAAGGAAATATTCAAGGACTCCCAAGCAACTAAGCTTGGGGATGCCCCGGAAGGCATCCCCTCTTTCTTCTAACGACCATCGGTAATTTTACTTGAACCTATATTTTTATTTATCACATATCATGAGTTTTGCTTGGAGCGTCTTGTATTATATGAGTCTTTGCTTGTTTTGATTTTTAGTTTGTCACAATCATCCTTGCTTGACACACCTATTTGAGAGAGCCATAATGATATCATGATTTGTTAGAATTGCTCTATGTGCTTCACTTAAATTTTTTGAGCTAGGCAATTGCTCTATGTGCTTGACTTCAATCTTTTTTAGCACGATGGGGATTTAATTTTTGAAGAAATGCTCTCATGCCTCACTTAGATTATTTGGAGAGTTAGTAAATTTTGAAGAAATGCACTCTCATGCTTCACCTAGATTATTTTGAGAGTTAGTAAATTTTGAAGAAATGCTCTCATGCTTCACTTAGATTATTTTGAGTGTTAGTAAATTTTGAAGAAATGCACTCTCATGCTTCACTTATATTTTTTTGACAGTTGATTTTTTTTAAGGAATTTATGCTCTCATGCTTGACTTAAATTTGTTTGAGAGTTGTTAGTAGCAATGGTAATTTGCATAAGATATGAATTTGGTCCCAAAGTGATAGATATTCAAGAGGGATATAATAAAAACTTTCAAGAAGGTCATTGGATATTATAAACTTGATTCGTTGCAATAGTTTGTGATATGGAGATAGTGATATGTGAGTCATGTTGGTGAGTAATTATGATTTAGTAAGAATATTGGTGTTAAGGTTTTTGATTCCCTATGCAAGAACGAAAGTCAATAGTTTTGCAACAAAGTTACATCCTACTTGTGGTGCATTATTTAGTGTTAGTTATGTTTAATGCGTGTTTATGACCATTTTTGTTTTGTGGTTGGTCGCTTCTCAATCTATTTGCTAGCCTTCATTTGTACAAAGCAGGAATACTGCTTGTGCATCCAACTCCTTAAACCAAAGTTGTGCCAAATGAGTCCACCATACCTACCTATATGCGGTATTTCCATGCCGTTCCAAGTAAATTTGTATGTGCCAACTCTAATATTCAAAATGAATTTCCATTTTGTGTGCCCGTACCGCTCATGAAGCAGCAGGGGTGGCCAATATTTTCCATGCTAGGTATGTTATTCTCAAGATGAGTGTTTATTCACTTGTCATTGCATGAGAGTGTGGCAAGTAATAGGGATGCCCAGTCCCGAAATAAAAAAAATTATATATGTTGTTCATAATAAATTCCTTGGAAAGTGTTGGTATGGAAGGTACCCGTGGATATGGCTAGCCATGGATTGTGAAAGAATGGTGAAAAGGAAATAAACTTTATTTTATGTTTGGGAACCGCCTATGATTTATCTAGCATGGAAGATATTGGTAATTCTCGGTCATTTTTGACACGAAAAGCATGCCTCTCAAAATATTTTTATCTCTCAATTTAAGCTATGAGCTCTAGCACCTCTACAAATCTCTTCTTTCCTCTGCGAAGGGCCTTTATATTTATTTTTATGCAAAAAAATTGAGTCTCCACCTTCTCTTATAAAGCACCAACTAGGGAACACCATTGTCATACTTCTGCATTGGATGTAGTTAATATTTGAGTGTGTTTCATGAATGGATCAATGACTGAGCATAATGGGCTAGGGATAACTTTCTTTAGTGTTGATATTTTGAAAGACATGGTTGCTTGTTGATATGCTTGAGTATTGAGGTCTTCATGTCAAATTATAGACTATTGCTTTGAATCATTAAAGTCCAAATATCCATGCTACAAAAGAAAAGAATATGTGATGAACATGTTAGGTAGCATTCCACATCAAAAATTCTGTTTTTATCATTTACCTACTCGAGGACGAGCAGGATTTAAGCTTTGGCTGCTTGGTACGTCTCAAACGTATCTATAATTTTTTATTGTTCCATGCTATTAAAGTATCAATCTTGGATGTTTTCTATACATTTACAAGCAAATTTATATCATTTTTTAGGACTAACCTATTAACCTAGTGCTCAGTGCCATTTGCTGTTTTTTTGCTTGTTTTTGGTTTCGCAGAATAGGTACCAAATGAAGTCCAAATGCCACGAAACTTCTTGGAGATTTTTTTCTGGACATAAGGAACACTAGAAGCTTTGGGAGAAGACCAAACATGGGAGCATGGGCCCACCACCCACCAGGGCGCGCCCGTGGGTGGTAGGCGTGCCCTGATGGGTGGTGGGGCCCCTGAGCCTCTGTTTGACCTAATTCCGCCTCTATAAATACCCATAAATCAGAAAACCCTCGGGGGAGTCCATGATATACTTTTTCCGCCGCCGCAAGCCTCTATTCTAGAGAGATCCCATCTGGAGGCCTTCTTCGGTACTCCGGCAGAGGGGGAATCGACCACGGAGGGGTTCTTCATCAACCTTGTTGCCCCTCCGATGATGCGTGAGTAGTTTACCACAGACCTACGGGTCCATAGTTAGTAGCTAGATGGCTTCTTCTCTCTCGATGTTCTTCAACACAATGTTCTCCTTGATGTTCTTGGAGTCCTATCCGATGTAATTCTTTTTTGCGGTGTGTTTGTTGAGAACCGATGAATTGTGAGTTTATGATCAGATCTATCCATGAATATTATTTGGGTTTTCTATGAACTCTTTTATGCATGATTAATATAGCCTCGTATTTCTTCTCTGATTTATTGGTTTGGTTTGGCCAACTAGATTGATTTATCTTGCCATGGGAAGAGGTGCTTTGTGATGGATTCGATCTTGCGGTGCTCAATCCCAGTGCCAGAAAGGGACATGACACGTATGTATCAGTGCCATTAAGGGTAAAAAGATGGGGTTTATTCATACATGAGTTCATCTTGTCTACATCATGTCATCTTGCTTAATGCATTACTCCGTTTTTCCATGAACTTAATACACTAGATGCATGCTGGATAGCGGTTGAGATGTGGAGTAATAGTAGTAGATGCAGAATCGTTTCGGTCTACTAATCTTGGATGTGATGCCTATGTATGAGCATTGCCTTGGATATCGTCATAATTATTTGCTTTTCTATCAATTGCTCAACAGTAATTTGTTTACCCATCGTATGCTATTTTCTCGAGAGAAGCCTCTAGTGAAAAATATGGCCCCCGGGTCTATCTTTTATCATATAAAAATCCTGAAAATACCTTGCTGCAATTTTCTTTTATTTATTTTATTTTGTAGTTTAGTTAGATCTATTTATCAAATCCTATACAATTTAATCTTGCTCGTAACCGTTGAGGGATTGACAACCTCTCTACGCGTTGGGTTGCAAGTATTTGTTGTTTGTGTGCAGGTGTTGTTCACATAGTGTTGCTTGGTTCTCCTACTAGATTGATAATCTTGGTTTCAAAACTGAGGGAAATACTTATCTCTACTGTACTGCATCATCCTGTCCTCTTCGAGGAAATCCCAACGCAGCTCACAAGTAGCAGCAAGCATCATGTAGTTAAGAAAGATCTACACATATATATCCAGTTGAATATAGGTGATCATGAGTTATTATTGTTGACATACCCTTGAGGTAAATAGGTTGGGAGGCAAAATTATAAGCCCCTATCTTTCTATGTGTCTGACTGAAACTTTTGCTCCATAAATATGCCACGAGTGTCAGCAATCATAGAAGACTAAATGATAGTTGTGCATGTGAACTTGCCAAACAAAGCTCTTACATAGACTCTTTCCGATAATAACATAAAGTGCAATTCGTTCAATGATCGAGATCATAGTTTGTTAGTTTTCAATGAAGTTTATAATTCGTACTTTCTCTTGTGAACGAGTTGTCACTTATTCATGAGAAGTTTTATAATGATATATTGATGTTATAAAAATGATCATGATGCTCTCATGTCCGTATTTTATTTTTATCGACACCTCTCTCTCTAAACATGTTGTCATGATTATTGATTTTGGTTTTCGCTTGAGGACAAGTGAGGTCTAAGCTTGGGGGAGTTGATACGTCCATTTTGCATCATGTTTTCCTATTGTTATTTATTGTGTTTTGGATTGTCATTCCACTTTATGATACAATTCTAATGCCTTTTCTCTCTTATTTTGCAATGTTCACATGAAGAGGGAGATTGCCGGTAGTTGAAATTCTGGACCGGAAAGGGCTACATCATAGATACCTATTCAGCACAACTCCAAATGACTTGAAAATTTACGGAGATTTATTTAGGAATATATAAAAAATACCGGCGAAAGAATTACCAGAGGGGGACCCATCAGGCAGCCACAAGCCTGAGGGCGCGCCCTACCGCCCCCTAGGGCGTCCCCCGAGCTTGTGGGGCCTAGGAAGGCCTCCGAAGCCCATCTTTTGCTATATGATGCCATTTGACCTAGAAGAAAATCAGGAGGAAGGTTTCGGGATGAAGCGTCGCCGTCTCGAGGCGGAACCTGGGCAGGAGCGCTTTTGCTCTCCGGCAGAGCGATTCCGCCGGGGAAACTTCCCTCCGGGAGGGGGAAATCGAAGCCATCAACATCAACATCACCAATTATCCTCTCATCGTGGGAGGAACAATCTTCATCAACATCTTCACCAGCACCATCTCATCTCAAACCCTAGTTCATCTCTTGTATTCAATCTTTGTCTCAAAACCTCAGATTGGTACATGTGGGTTGCTAGTAGTGTTGATTACATCTTGTAGTTGATGCTAGTTGGTTTATTTGGTGGAAGATTATATGTTTAGATCCTTAATGATATTCGATACTCCTCTGATCTTGAACATGAATATGATTTGTGACTAGTTACTTTTGTTCTTGAGGACATGGGAGAAGTCCGGTTATAAGTAATCATGTGAATTTGGTATTCGTTCGATATTTTGACGATATATATGTTGTTGCTTCCATTAGTGTTGTCATGTGAACATCAACTACATGACACTTCACCATACTTGGGACTAAGGGAAGGCATCGTGGAGTAGTAATTAGATGATGGGTTGCTAGAGTGACAGAAGCTTAAACCCTAGTTTATGCACTATTCCATAAGGGGCTGATTTGGATCCATATGTTTCATGCTATGGTTAGATTCATCTTAATTCTTCTTTCATAGTTGTGGATGCTTGCGAGAGGGGGTAATCATAAGTGGGAGGCTTGTTCAAGTAAGAGCAGCACCCAAGCATCGATCCACCCACATATCATATTATCAAAGTAGCGAACGCGAATCAAATAAGCATGATGAAAGTGACTAGATGAATCCCCATGTGTCCCCAAGAACGCTTTGCTTGCTATAAGAGAAAGTTCCGTCATGTCCTTTGCTATAAAAAGGATTGGTCTACCTTGCTGCACCTTTGTTACTATTGCTACTTGTCACTTGTTACGAATTATCTTGCTATCAAACTATCTGTTATCAATAATTTCAGTGCTTGTAGAAAATACCTTGCTGAAAACAGCTTGTCATTTCCTTCTGCTCCTCGTTGGGTTCGACACACTTACTTATCAAAAGGACTATGATTGATCCCCTATACTTGTGGGTCATCAACTCCCATATGTTTTTACCACCGCATCGCAAGTTTTTCCTTTGTTCTTGTTTCGGGTTGTTTTCTGTCAGGTTTTCAAGGTCAGTCATCATGTCTACTTCCTCCATCAACAACGTGGGAGACAATGCTTGGTTGATGCAGATGGAACTCAGGAAAGAAGAGGCCAAATAGGTTACCATGGAAGAAGATGATGGAGACTCGCTTGAAGTTCACTCCAGCTTTGGAGAGGGGAACTATTGCCGGTATCTCCACTATGCCAAACCCCCATCAAGCCATGAGGTCGACTTTGAGCCAAGGAGATCAAGAGTTGCAGGAGGGACCTGCCCCCAGGAGGCCCTTTCACATGTTACATTGTAACAATTTTCGTAACTTGGTTCATAACTATGGGGTTGAGAATACTCCCTGTGTGCACATACCTTCCAATTGGGACATCTCTCGTCCAAGTGAAAGTGATGCAGGAAAGAATGCTTGGGGGCCAGAAAATAAACACCTTATGGTTGAAATTCAAAAGAATGCTGAGATTATTCGTCATGGGCTCCGAGAAATTCATAGTTTGAAGGAGACCTTGATAAACATCATGAAGGACAAGCCTACCACCTCATCTCCATCATCACCTAAGAAAGACACTTAAGTACATGGGTATGGGCACCACCCTTAGCTTGTTCCAAGCTTGGGGGAGGTGCCCTGATATCGTATCATCATCACTTTTTATCATCATTATCTATCTTAGTTCGATCCTTAGTTATTTCGTGATTTAGAAGAATAAAAGTTTAGTAGATTTTTTGCTTTGAATGCTTGCTTTGTGTCCTATCTATGTAACCGAGTGTGAGAGTTATATAATAAAGAGTAGTTTGAGTTTTTTTTTACTTTCTTGTTTCAATCTCAATAATAAAAAAAAATAAAAGATCATATGCTAATCCCATGGGGAGTAATAACTTCACATAGAAAGAGTATGGTTGATAAAAGTTACTGGAAATTAACAAACATAGTATTAGTCATGGATTCAATTCATGCAAAATTATTAAAGGGAGAGGAGATTCACATATAAATATACTATCTTGGACATCTTTTATGATTGTGAGCCCCCATCAAATATTTTCTGCATGGTCAAATTGTTGATGTTGGACAAGGAAGATAATGTAATGAGTTATGTTTGTTTACATTCACATAGAAGCTAAATTTAATGGATCGTCGAACATGTGGTGCTTGTTTAGAACCTTCTTGCTAGCCAAAATCCGCACTAAGTAGAGATACTACATGCGCATCCAAAAACCTTAAACCCAATTTCTTTCCATGAAAGTCCACCATATCTACCTATGGATCGAATAAGATCCTTCAAGTAAGTTGTTGTCGGTGCATAAAGGAATAAAAATTGCTCTTAAATATGTATGATATTTTATTGTAAGGGAAAATAACCTTTGTACGATTTGTGATGGCAAAGAAATAAAAGCTTGCACATCCAGAAATAAAAAGTGCATGAAAACCTCTGATTCCCTCTGCGAAGGGCCTATCTTTTACTTTTCTGTATTTACTTTTATGCAAGAGTCAATAATGTTCATCCTTATTAAACGTTTGTTCCCAAAAATATGCATTCAGTGTTAGCAATCATAGAAGACTAAATGATGGTTGAGTATATGGACTTGCTAAAACAAAAGCTCTTGCATAGACTCTCCCTGGAGATATGATGAATTGTGATTGTTTTGATGACTGAAATCATTGTTTGTTTGTTTTCAAGAAAGTTTATACTTGTACTTTAAAGTTGTGGAAGAATTTTTACTTGTTTATGAGAAGCTATATGATAATTGTTTGCTGTTATGTTATTGCTCATGATGCTATCATGTCTGTATTTTGTTTTTATCGACACCTCTCTCTCTAAACATGTGGTCATGATTATCGAGTTTGGCTTTTGCTTGACAAGCGAGCTCTAAGCTTGGGGGAGTTGATACGTCCATTTTGCATCATGTTTTCCTACGGTTATTTATATTGTTTGTTGGTAATTATTCCATTTTATGATGAAATCCTAATGCGTTTTCTCTCTTGATTTGTAAGATTTACATGGAGAGGGAGATTACCGGCAGTTGGAATTCTGGACCTGAAAAAACTACAACAGAGATACCTATTCTACAGAGCTCCAAATGACCTAAAACTTCACGGAGATTTTTTTTTGAATATATAAAAAATACTGGAGCAAAGAGTTACTAGAGGGGGCCACTAGTTGCCCACAAGGCAACAGGACGCGACCACCCCCCTGGGCGCGCCCTGATGCCTTGTGGGGGCCACAGCTAACCTCCGGTGCCCATCTTCTGCTATATGAGGGGTTTTGACCTAGAAAAAATAAGAGGAACACTTTCGGGACGAAGCGTCGCCGTATCGAGGCCGAACCTGGGCAGGAGTACTATTGCTCTCTGGTGGAGCAATTCTGCCGGGGATACTTCCCTCTAGGAGGGGGAAATCGAAGCCATCAACATCACCAATGATCCTCTCATCGTGGGAGGACCAATCTTCATCAACATCTTCACCAACACCATCTCATCTCGAACCCTAGTTCATCTCTTGTATTCATTCTTTGTCCCAAAACCTCAGATTGGTACCTGTGGGTTGCTAGTAGTGTTGATTACATCTTGTAGTTGATGCTAGTTGGTTTATTTGGTGGAAGATTATAAGTTCAGGTCCTTAATGATATTCAATACCCCTCTGATCTTGAACATGAATATGATGAGTAGTTACTTTTGTTCTTGAGGAGACGGGAGAAGTCTTTTTATAAGTAATCATGTGATGTTGGTATTCGTTCGACATTTTGATGATATGTATGTTGTTGCTTCCTTTATTGCTGTCATGTGAACGTCGACTACACGAAACTTCACCATACTTGGGCCTAAGGGAAGGCATTGTGGAGTAATAAGTAGATGATGGGTTGCTAGAGTGACGGAATCTTAAACCCTAGTTTACGCATTATTCCGTAAGGGGCTGATTTGGCTCCATATCTTTCATGCTACGGTTAGGTTTATCTTAATTCTTCTTTCGTAGTTGCGGATGCTTGCGAGAGGGGGTAATCATAAGTGGGTTGCTTGTTCAAGTAAGAACAACACCCAAGCACAGGTCCACCCACATATCAAATTATCAAAGTAACGAGCGTGAATAAATTAAACATGATGAAAATGACTAGACGATAATTCCCATGTGTCCTCGAGAACGCCTTGCTTTATATAAGAGAACTTTCAAGCTTGTCCTTTGCTATAAATAGATTGGGCCACCTTGCTGCACCTTTGTTACTATTGCTACTTGTTACTTGTTACGAATTATCTTGCTACTAAACTATCTATCATTGTTACTTTCAGCACTTGCAGAGAATACCTTGCTGAAAACCGCTTGTCATTTCCTTCTACTCCTCGTTGGGTTCGACACTCTTACTTATCGAAAGGACTATGATTGATCCCCTATACTTGTGGGTCATCAATATGTGATGACATCAGTGATAAGGGATGTAGCTTGTAAGCTCACTACGTTGGGGTACAAGGTAACTATATTGACCCGAATGTGTGCAACCAAACATAGTGGTTCATTTTAAAATAACCCAAAATCCTAAAACGTGGGCAGGCAAACGATGAGCCTTTGTTGCTCCCAGAATGCAGCTTGCAGCTTTGTGGCAAATTCCACACACAACAAAATATGGCCAAGAGCATGTATTACCTCAGCCAGACTAAACTAAGCCAGCGATACAAGGGCAAAATCGGTGTAGGCAACTAAACAAACCCAAAGTGAACCAGTACTCCCCATTAGGGAGAAGATGGAATGGGGATGGTTGGTGAATTTGGGGGTTTGAACTAGGTCTCCTAGTCTCTCTATACTACTACACTACTACATCTATGGCTTTTTTTGGTATGTAAGTACCATTGCACAAGGGTAGACAAGCTGACTCGAGAGGAGTGGTCTGTGATATTTTCTTGGTAAAGGGAATATGTTAATATCGAGGAGATATCAGTTACATATAGTCTTTGTGATAACGTGATATCAAGAGCTAGTCAAGACATCAAAGATGCACACAGTAAAAAACAAAATATAGAAAAAAAGTTCTAAGTAGCAAATGTGTGCATGCATGTCTTCAATCCCATGCAACTACTTACGAAGGCGATTTTGCCTATACAGAGAGAGAGCACATGCATGTAGGAATCTTAGGGGTCTACAATCACAATGAACAAACCTTCCCGCTCAAACGTTCGTGGACACGTCCTATCAGTGTCCTGACCCATCCGCTTTGAACCCCTATATGTCCATGCACCCAACTATACCCCTCAAATTTGTCCTACCGACTTTAGAAATTTCATCGAATAGGTCGCATGCGGCAACAAAAGAGCATGCGTAGAGCACTCCCGAACATCATGATGGCCACATTGTTACGATCTAGGAACACTTTATTCAATCACAGGGAAACAACTCTCAGATTACAGACTAGGAACAACTCACTCAAATCACAAGGAACAACTTACAGGGAACAATTGTCTCAATCTCTAGCATGCACGTGTTCACACGGCAACTAGCATGCATGCACATGACAGATAGCGTGCACGCATGCACAGCCAGCAGCGGCTAGCTAGCACCCACGCGGTGGCTATGTAGCTACACACGTGAGCACACGGTGGCCAGGGGCGCGCACGCTCATGGCTCGGCGATCAACTATGTCCTCGGGCACGGGTTTTGGTGCGTGAGCTCTTGTGCAGTGAGGTCCTATGGACTTCCAAAAGGCATACAACCGCCTGGATTAGTCCTTCTTGAGGCTCATGCTCCATTGACGGGGGTTTGATGAGAGATGGTGCTCTTGGATAATGCAGTTGCTGCGGTCTGGGAGCACGGCCATTAACATCAATGGGAAGGTGGGACCCTTCTTTAGGTCCTCTAGGGGAATGAAGCAAGGGGATCCTATCTCCCCTATTCTTTTCAACCTAGTTGTGGATGCCCTGGTGGGCATCCTAGATAAAGCCAGGTCGGTCGGCCACCTAAAAGGTGTGGTGGGCAAACCTAATCCCTGGAGATGGTTTACCCACTTACAATATGCGGATGACACCATGATTATGGTAGAGGGGTGGGACCTTGACATCGTTAATCTCAATTTCTACTACTATGATTTGAGGCCATGTCGGGACTTAAGATTAACTTTTACAAGAGTGAGGTGATCGTCCAGGGATACTCGGCGGCCAACCAGCAGCAGATTGCAGACAACCTCAACTGCAAGTTGGCGGCTTCCGCCATCACTTATTTGGGGATGCCATTATCTAATTCTAGGATCAGGGTGAGTGACTTTAACCCGCTGGTGGGACGAGTAGTGTCCCGGGCTGAGCCTTGGTGTGGACGGTTCACTTCCAAGGGAAGTAAAATTGTCCTCATTAGCTCTAATCTAGCAAGCTTACCCATGTATGATAGGGGTGTATTGATACGTCTCCAACGTATCTATAATTTATTAAGTATTCATGCCATGTTTACAACAATTCTATATGGTTTTGGTATGATTTGAAAGGAACTAACTCGGACTAACACTGTTTTCAGCAGAACTATCGTGGTGTTGTTTTTTGTGCAGAAATAAAAGATCTCCAAATGGAACAAAACTTTTTGACGATTTTTTTGGAACAAAAGAGGCACTAGAAGCTTCGAGGGAGGACCAAAAGGTGAAGGAGGTGGCCACTACCCACCAGGGTGTGCCAGGGGCCTTGCCGTTGGGCTAGTGGGTAGTGGGCACCTTGTGGCCCATCTGGACGTGAGACCGATGCCAAAAAATCCTATAAATATAGAAACCCCCAAAAATTACCCTAGATCAGAAGTTCTGCTGCCGCAAGCCTCTGTACCCATGAAAAACCAATCTAGACCCTATTCCGGCACCCTGCCGGAGGGGGAAATCATCACCGGAGGCCATCTTCGTCATCCCGGCGGCCACCATGATGATGAGGGAGTAGTCCACCCTCGGGGCTGAGGGTTTGTACTAGTAGTTATGTGTTTGATTTCTCTCTCTCTCTCTCTCGTGTTCTTGATTTGGCACGATCTTGATGTATCGCAAGCTTTGTTAATATAGTTGGATCATATGGTGTTTTCCCCTCTCTATCTTGTTGTGATGAATTGAGTTCTACCTTTCAGATTTCACTTTTATCGGATTTAATACTTTGTTGGATTTGAGAGCACTTGATGTATGTATTGGCACTCAACTCACGGATTTCCGAGGTGACATTGGGGTAATCTGTGCATAGGGGTTTATGCACGTTTTCGTCCTTGTTTCTCCGGTAGAAATCTTGGGGCACTCTTTGAAGTTCTTTGTTCTGGATTGAGTATTATGAATCTGAAATTGTTTGATGCATATCGTATAATCAACTCAAGGATACTCGTGGTGACATTGGAGTATCTAGGTGACATTAGAGTTGGTTGATGTGTATCATATGGTGTTATTTTAGTATGAACTCTTGGGTTGTTTGTGACACTTATAGGGATAGCTCGATAGATCGATCGGAAAGGATAACTTTGAGGTGGTTTTGTACCCTACAAACAATTTCGTCTTATGGCCTTCGCTAGATAAGAACTTTGGAGTGATTCTTCATCGCACGTTGAGGGATGGTTATATGATCCAATTATATTAGCATTGTTGAGAGATTGCACTAGCGAAAGTATGAACCCTAGGCCTCATTTTCAAGCATTGCAATACCGTTTGTGCTCACTTTTGTTACTTGCTACCTTGCTGTTTTTTATTGTTCCTATTACAAAAGTCAATATCTACTATCATTACTACACTTGTATCACCACCTCTTCATCGAACTAGTGCACCCACTACTGCAGGATGCTGCTAATGCAACACTACGATCACAGACCCTTTGATGAAACTGTGTGCGATGCATTAATCGCAAACGATGATGTAAAAAAACCGTCAAAAAAGATGCATAACATTTGCGATGGCGGAGACATCAAACACGCTTCAGATTTTAGTTGCTTGTGTGATGCAGGGCACACGGATGATCCATATGAACTATTTGCAATGAGACAGAACAATAGAAACGGGCAGCCATATCAAGGTGTGTGCGATATACGGCATACAGTTCGCTCAGATGAACTGTTTGCTATTAGGGAGTGCAACAGAAACGGTTAGCCAGATCAAGGTGTGTGTGATATACGGCATACGGTTCACTCGGACGAACTATTTTTGATTAGGGAACACAACAGAAATGGTTCAACTTAACAAGATGTGTGTGATATGCGGCATACAGTTCACATAGATGAACTATTTGCGATGAGCTAAAAGAACACAAACAAGTTGTGTAAACAAGATGTGTGTGATACGCGGCAAACAACCCACTCGGATGAACTATTTGCGATGAGAAATTACAACACAGACGGTTACTACAGTTATTTCGTGTGCGATTCTGTGTGTACAAAAACTTTGAAAATTGCAAACTACTAGTTGCGTGCGGTGGCTAGGAGTATCGCACACGATGCGTCTACGAGTACTCGTGTGCGATGATTAGTAAGTTACACATACATTTCCTTTTGTTAACACGTGTGTGAATTTGCAATATGGACAATTAATATGCAAATGTCTTCTGGACATCAGTGCTGATCGCGACGTCCAAAACATGGGCGTCCTCTACTCTACCGCTCTACCGGGCACATGCTTAAACTCAATGAACTATGTACGATACTAATACTTTCCATAAAAATTTAAGAACTTGGCTAACAGCATTTGAGTAACATATATATAGTGGTTACACTATTCGACAAAAGGAGGATCTTCGTAACACGGTTTTGACAACCATATGGTCCATATCTACATACTTAACATTGTAACAACTATCACATTTTAAGAGGCTGAGGGCCAACAACCATATGGTCCATATCTACATACTTAACATAGTAACAGCTAGCACATTTTAAGAGGCTAAGGGCCAACAACCACAACTATCCGCTGGAAGCAGCTTGATCACGGCGACTCGGCATCTCATCAATGAAAAGGAAGAACCCTCCTGTGCCTTGATAGAGCATGAGTAGAAAAGTGTCTCCAATTTTCCAATAAGGATGCATTGCGACGACAAGCGAGAACTTGTTAATTTGAATGGTTTCATTTTTGCAGGAAATGCAGTACCTTGCAATCACTTTGGCGTTATTAGCAGGCACAAGTGTAATTCGACCACGCCAGGAAATCGATCCAGGAATAGCTACAGCGGGCAATTTCTGTTGAAGTGTAGAATAAAAACCAATTGTAACATATCGTTGAAGGTATATATAGTTTATGAGCATCAACATAAAAATAAGACTTTGTACCAGCGTTTTGTGCACACAATTGGTCTTCTTCAATGTGTGCAACATAGGTATAATTAATCCCATCCAAAATCCAGCGTTCATACGTTGTGCTATCTTTGTCAGATTATCAACAAAGTTTATGACATGCTTCAAGTCCTTCCAGTGAAATTTGGTGCGCTTAGTAACATACAGATCATTAACTATGCATCCAACATATCCTGCTTAAAAGGTGGAAAGGTATTATTTATTCAGAACATGGCAGAAGAATATATAGTGCGCATAAATTGGTAATTAGAATTTGTTACTGCCTAGGAACGGAGTCAGAAAATGAAATCACAATTGGTCGCTTAAATAGTGATCAATTAGTCAGAACAAATACCCCGATTTTGCGAAGTAATATGCCAGCATGGAGAAAGTTGAAAGGACACTAACCTTGATCAGACTTTGATCGGCTGATGACATTGGGGAAGTAAACATCCATGTTAATTAGACCAGGCTGTGGTGCACGCACTAGAATTTTACTGCCAGTTTCAGTTCATAACACTTAGACATTTTTCTCCAAAGGTCCGCATCAAAATAGGAGTGACCATCTTTATCAAGTTTTACGCTAACTGTCATTGTAAATCCATGTTGCGTTGTCAATATGACATCCATGGAGTCATCAACAAAGTAAAGCCCAAGATTTCCTTCTACTCCTGTTCTTGCAAAGCAAGGGATGTACTGCTTGAAATGAAAATTAAGATCGTAAATTAGATATATTGAAATAACAGAGCAAGATGCAAATATGGGAGTAACCGATAGAACAGATCAATATATAGATGAAAGCAAAGTAAAAAAATATAATTAAAAAAAGATAATGTAACAAAGATTTGATGCAAATATGAGAGTAACTGAATGAACAATACATCATAAATTTGCCTGATATAGGGGGGAAGAATCGGCTTCGACATCTAGGCTGTACGTGGCACCGTACCTTTTATCCAAATGTAGCAATAGACGGTATATGTTCACAAATTTAGGCCATGCCGACCTTGGTAGGGTGAGATTGAACATACCGAGCGCTCCCCGAAGTCATCCAGAATGGTAAGATAGAACTTCGTTTCCGACTGGCCGCGACCACACTTGCCCGATTTGTGCTTGCATTATGGACACATGAATGAAAACCCTCGAATCAGCTAGAAGAAAAATGAATCCACGGCGATTTCCGCCGGTTGATTAACAGCGACGGACGGACTGCGATAAGAGATGAGTGAATATTTTACTAAATTGATTACCTTCTCCATGAGAAAATCCCCGGCCCAATCCCGTAGAAAACCCCATCGACCAGAGTCTAGAATGTCGGTGCAAGTCGGTGCAGATAGGCGGCGGCAAGCGGTAGGGGCGAAATCCCTTGCCGTTTGGAGCGCGACCTCCGCCTGCCGACGACAGCCGTCGAGCTTAGGGTGGCCGCCGCGATAGAAGTTGATGAGGTGCAGAGTTGCGGAGGAGTCCACGGCGAGTGGGTGGGGACGAAGTGGGCGAGGGTTTTCTTTTTCCTTTTGCATGTGTGGGTGAACACACACGGTTCGCAGAGGCGACGGAGATGAATCATGTGCGACAGTAAATCACCGAGATTGAAGGGGAATCCAAATTTCCTTTGTCCTTTGTCCATGAGTTTTTTTTCTATGATGAACATAAACCCTGCAAATCATCGTGTTCAAATTTGGCACTTTTCTGGGTTCATTTACAATATTTAGGGGATTATGTGCATTTTCTATGCATTAATGCACATAATTCAAATTCAAACAATCAGTGCATGAAAAGGTGCACGAGAACGGTCTGTAAAACCATGCTCTTGCTATTTAGTAAATTATCATGCCTTTTACAAGGAATGGGCAGAGATTTCACAGAAATGTGTGGCAATAGTCAACCACAAACACGTCGTTTATTAGTTTTTCAACTATAGAAAAATGAAATACATGCTTGAAAAACATGACGGCTGGCATGGTGCCATGGTATGGCCTCACCATGCCCTGGTAAAAATTTGAGAAGGTTTTTCTTATGTCGTCATGCACGCCATTCATAAATCGAACCATCACCGAGGAATTTTCATGGTTTCGAGGGGGAAATCACCAAGATTGAAGGGGCCGAGAATCCAAATTTCCTTCCTAGTTTGTCATTCAATTTTTTTCTACAATTGAGATACCCCCTCCAATGCAACGTGTTCAAATTTGGCATTTTTTCGGGCTCATTTACCATATTTTGGGGATTATGTGCATTTTCTAGGCATTAATGCACATAATTCAAATTCGAACAATCGGTGCATGAAAAGGTGCACAAGAATGGTCTGGAAAACCATGCTCGTGATATTTAGTAAATTTTCATGCCTTTTACAAGGAATGGACGGAGATTTCAAGGGAATGCATGGCAATAGTCAACCACAAACGCGTCATTTACTGAGTTATCAACTATAGAAAAATGAAATACGTGCTTGAAAAACATGACGCCTGGCATGGTGCCATGGTATGGCCTCACCGTGCACTGGTAAAAAGCTGAGAAGGTTTGGTTTATGTCATCATGCACGCCCTTCATAAATCGAACCATCACCGAGGAAGTTTCATGGTTTCGAGGGGGAAATCACCAAGATTGAAGGGGAATCAAAATTTCCGTCCTAGTTTGTCATTCAGTTTTTTCCAACGATCAACATACCCCCTCCAATGCAACATGTTCAAGTTTGACATTTTTCCGGGCTCATTTACCATATTTAGGGGATTATGTGCATTTTCTAGGCATTAATGCACATAATTCAAATTCAAACAATCGGTGCATGAAAAGGTGCACAAGAACGGTCTGGAAAACCATGCTTGTGGTATTTAGTAAATTCTCATGACTTTTACAAGGAATGGGCAGAGATTTCAAGGAAATGTGTGGCAATAGTCAACCACAAACGCGTCATTTAGTGGGTTATCAACTATAGAAAAATGAAATACATGCTTGAAAAACATGACGCCTGGCATGGTGCCATGGTATGGCCTCACCGTGCACTGGTAAAAAGCTGAGAAGGTTTGGTTTATGTCATCATGCACGCCCTTCATAAATCGAACCATCACCGAGGAAGTTTCATGGTTTCGAGGGGGAAATCACCAAGATTGAAGGGGAATCAAAATTTCGGTCCTAGTTTGTCATTCAGTTTTTTCCAACGATCAACATACCCCCTCCAATGCAACATGTTCAAGTTTGACATTTTTCCGGGCTCATTTACCATATTTAGGGGATTATGTGCATTTTCTAGGCATTAATGCATATAATTCAAATTCGAACAATCGGTGCATGAAAAGGTGCACAAGAACGGTCTGGAAAACCATGCTCGTGCTATTTAGTAAATTCTCGTGCCTTTTAAATGGGCAGAGATTTCAAGGAAATGTGTGGTAATAGTCAACCACAAATGCGTCTTTTACTGGGTTAACAACTATACAAAAATGAAATACATGCTTGGAAAACATGACGCCTGGCATCGTGCCATGGTATGGTCTCACCGTGCCCTGGTAAAAATTTGAGAATGTTTGCCTTATGTTGTCATGCACGCCTTTCATAAATTGAACCATCACCGAGGAAGTTTCATGGTTTCGAGGGGGAAATCACCAAGATTGAAGGGGGATCCAAATTTCCTTTGTCCATGATTTTTTTCTACGATGAACATACACCCTGCAAATCACCTTGTTCAAATTTGGCACTTTTCCGGGTTCATTTACCATATTTAGGGGATTATGTGCATTTTCTAGGCATTAATGCACATAATTCAAGTTCAAACAATCGGTGCATAAAAGGGTGCACAAGAACGGCCTGGAAAACCATGCTCGTGCCATTTAGTAAATTCTCATGCATTTTACAAGGAATGGGCAGATATTTCGATGAAATGTGTGGCAATAGTCAACCACAAACGTTTGTTTATTGGGTTTTAAACTATAGAAAAATGAAATAAATGATTGAAAAACATGACGCCTGGCAAGGTGCCATGGTATGGCCTCACCATGCCCTGGTAAAAATTTGAGAAGCTTCGACTTATGTCGTCATGCACGCCCTTCATAAAAGAACCATCACCAAGGAAGTTCCATGCTTTCGAGAGGGAAATCACCAAGATTGAAGGGGAATCCAAATTTTCTTCATTCTTTGCCCTGGAGTTTTTTTCTACGACGAATATACACCCTGCAAATCACCGTGTTCAAATTTGGCATTTTTCCGGGCTCATTTACCATATTTAGGGGATTATGTGCATTTTCTAGGCATTTAGCGCATATAAATCCAATCCAGCTACAGCTGCACGGGTGTGATGTGAGGGACGTGGATCGCCATTCAATCGCGGCGCATCCTACGGTGCACACGCGTGATCCGCGTGGCTGGGGTTCCGGCCAATCATAACACAACACACAATAGGCTCAGCGCACACTGTTTTCGGAGGCGACGGAGATGAACCGTGTGCAATAATGAACAAGCAAAATTGTAAGGGAAGACAAAATTCCTTCGTCGTTTGTCATTGAGCTCTTAAAAACCACCGCACTGTACGGCTGCCCGGCCACTCCGTCCCAGAGCTCTCTCCAAGCGTCGTTCATGGCACCGCGGCACATAGTAACTGGTAAGGAAGCGATGGCATCCCGCCACGCCGCGTTCCTCGCCGCCAGCGACCGCACACATGGTAAGGAAGTGATGGCATCTCGCCGCGCTGAGTTCATCACCGCCGGCGGCCACACAGTTATGTGGGCGAAATTTGAGGCTGCCATGGCCGAATGGGCAGTGGATCTAGAGGCGGCCAAAGCCGCACACAAGGAGCGAAAAAGGCAGAAAGCAGTCAAGAAAAGATAGTCCCGCCGCCGCAAGAAAGAAGAGGCCACACGCCGTGCTGAGGAGAGCTCGGCGGAGATCGAAGCACAGTGGGCTGCCGCCTACAAGGCCGGGAAGGAGAACGCTGGCGTCTGGCCAGCATGCCCCGATGGCAGCATGTGAGAAGTAGTTAGTGCGTGTGTCACCCAAAAGTTTGTATAATTAATTACGAGCATCTACCAGTACTACATACGTACTAGTTTTAGAGCAAATTAACAGTAGTACTTTAAGCTGGTACTATCTATTATTAACGTACAATGTCGGTAAGCGCATCCTTTGAGGGCTTTGAGCGTTGATTAGCATGTGTTCACTGAAGTTTTGTAGCCGCACCTTGGCCCTAAATACTCCCAAAACGTCCGCCCGTAGCCACCGGAGGAGACTAGAGCTGGTCACAGCTAGTTTTTAGTCCCACCTCGCAGCACGAGTTGGCCGCACACCGGCTTAAATTGCCACATCGGCGGATGGCGGCAAGCTTCTCTCTTGTTGCATAGGATCAAATCTGGCTATGCGAGCGAGGCAGGTTGACACTTGATTGCATTTCATAAACCAATGATTGCTCATCGGGTATCACCTTGCCTCGTTCATGTACATTGAATAATCCTGATACAATGAAAGAGATTTTTGAAATTAGGTGCGGTTGGAGATGCTGATAGATATAAGAATTATTAGAAGATCACAAAACACACGGTTTCTATGGCGTACCCGTGTGCGTTTTTTGGCATTAATGATCCATAAGTCAGTGACCTGTGCGATGTTTCCTAATAAACCAGGCGTACCATTGACCGAAAAAATCAACTACACGTGTACATTTTTTTGGAGACGGGATCTGCCAATTTTCTTTTTTCTCGCACACGAGTATTTTACGCGCTTCGTCTGCATTGTGTGTTTCCCCCGCCCAAGTTTCAAGTTTCGTAGCGAAATTTTCATTAGGCGTGCGATTTCAGAATTTATTCCTCCCACCACATCCCCACCCATCAAATTTCCTCAGTATGTCCCCCCTCCCCCCTACCGGCAGCTCAAACCACCGCCGCCGCAACCACAACTTCAACCACATCTATGTTCTGCCCGAGCATCATTGATCCAGTCAGGTAACCCACCGATCTCTATCACGGCCCCTGCCTGATTGCTTAAATGGCGCCTGCGAAACATCCTCATGCCTCTAAATCCCCACCGCCCCTACCTCCAGAGCATCTCCGCGCAAGGCCAACCACATATCATGTGGAGGTCGAGGAGCTGATGGCAGTCGATGGCGCGATGGCCGTTGTGCGTGTTGACTCGGAGGAACACCTCGCCTCCGCCGCTGCCGACTTGGTGCAGGCTCTGGCCCAGATGAAGTTCCCCAGCGACTACCCCCCAGGACTTACCAGGTATGATCTGACCAGCTCAATCTTACCAATACCACTTGCAATGGCTATGTTTTGTACGGTTGATGTATTAAGCATGTTCGTGCCTTGTTTATTTCAGTATTGCACACTGTGTGATGTTCAAGTATTAACTATCCAGCTCAATTTCATCAATACCAGCAACAAACTTACAATACATGACTCAGGATATCACTAGAGATGCTGCTCATTTGCTATTTTTGGTGGATGCTAACCCTGTTGTACTTAACATGCCTGTCCATGTACTTACGCAGGGTCATAACGGCCGATGCTGTTGTTTGCTGTCGAGGTTAGCTGCATCCCATGTCTTAAAGTATTTCACATCATTTGTGCAATTACAGTTTAACTTCTAACATTTACTGATTGCCTGTAGGTACACATATCAGTGGCACTGATCCACGCTTCGACCCGGAGGAACAGCTCGCCTCCGCCGCCACTGACTTTGGGCGGGCTCTGGCCAAGATGAAGTGCCCCAGCAACTACCTCTCAGGACTTACCAAGTATGAACTCACCAGTTCAATCTTACCAATACCAGTTGCAATTAATGGCTATGTTTTGTACGGTCGATGTATTAAGCATGTTGTAGTAAACATGCCTAACACGTTTTAGCTATTTTCCCTACCTTTTTATAGACAACTGGGCCATTCTCTGCTCTAGCAACACCTACCTTGTGATGTTTAACTCTGCCAGTTGCATTTTTATCAGTACCGGTTTCAATGGCTATTAAGCCTGTTGTAAATAACAGTTGTATCCATTTTTAAATAGTTGTATTTCAATGGCTACAAACTTACAAAACATGACTTAGGATGCTGTTAAGCCTGTTGCAATTAACAGTTGTATCCATTTTTTGATCTGTCCCTTTGCTACCATGCTACTCTCCACAATGAAGATATACTAGAGATGCTGCCCATTTGCTATTTTTAGTGGATGCTAACCCTGTTGTACTTAACATGCCTTTCCATGTACTTACGCAGGGCCATAACGGGCGATGCTGTTGTTTGCCGTTGAGGTTAGCTGCATCCCATGTCTTACAGTATTTTACATCATTTGTGCAATTGCAGTTTGGCTTCTAACATTTACTTGCTTCTTGTAGGTACACATGTCGGCGGCACTGATCCACTCTTCGACCCGGATGAACACCTCGCCTCCACTGCGGCCAACTTGGGGTGGGCTCTTGTCCATATGAAGTGCCCCAGCCACTACCCCTCAGGACTTACCAAGTATGAACTCACCAGTTGAATCTTACCAATACCAGTTGCAACGACCATGTTTTGTATGGTTCATGTATTAAGCATGTTGTATTAAACACGCCTACCCCGTCTTATCTATTTTCCCTACCTTTTAATAGACAACAGGGCCATTCTCTGCTCTAGTAGCACCTGCCTTGCGATGTTTAACTCTGACAATTTGATTTCTATCAGTGCCAGTTTCAATGGCTATACTAGGTTGTCTGTTGCAGTAAACAATTCTATCCATTTTTTAATCCGTCCCTTTGCTACCGTGCTACTCTTTCGCAATGAAGATATCACTACAGATGCTGCCATTTTATTACCACTTGCTATTTTTGGTGGATGTTAACCCTGTTGTAGTTAACATTGGCTTTCCATGTACTTACAGAGGGCTACAATGGGCGATGCTATTGTTTGCCGTCGAGGTTAGCTGCATCCCATGTCTTATACACCATCTGTTCCTAAATATAAGTATTTTTAGAGATTCCAATATAGACTACATACGGAGCAAAATGAGTGAATCTAGATTCTAATCTAATCTATATCTATAATTCTATATACATCCGTATGTAGTTCATATTGAAATCTCTAAAAATACTTGTACTTAGGAACTTAGGTAGTTGTATTTTACATCATTTGTGCAATCTCAGTTTAGCTTCTAACATTTACTGGTTGCTTGTAGGTACATATATGAGCGGTACTGATCCACGCTTCGATCCCTTTTGCGTATGGGGCAATGAGATATTTATGAACAAGCGTCAAGTGAGGAAATTAAGAAAGATTGTTAGGCAAAAGAAACGGGTGATGGGAATTAAGCTCTTTATTTACACTTTGTCCAAGACAATAGTGAACTTTAGGATGGTAAGTAATGTGTTGCCTTTTCCCCCTGCCCACAACAAGTTACTCTATTAGACCTCAGTATCTGAATTTTTTTTCTCTTTTCAGTGGTTTCCAAAGCTATTTACTGATGATTACCTGGCAAACTACATGACCAGAGTGGAGGCAACTAAGGTTAAAGTATATAACTCATGCTACCATGATAATTCTCTAGAAGTCTTCCTGAAGGCGGTGAAGGATGGGCGGGCGATCGTCACAAGGGGTTGGACAAAATTTGTTCGTGCCTATGGCATGTAGGAGGGCACATTATGGGCATTCCGCTTCTTCAACACCATCGGCAGCCAAAATGATTTACACTTGTCTCTTCACCTTTACCGCCTCTGAATATTGTGGTTCATCATAGTTAATTGTTGTCTAATCCTGTAATTACTTAACATATTGTATTGACAATTTTATTTATGGATTCGTTGTTGAACCATTGTGATGAGAATTTGAATTCCACGTTTCATATTTCAAAATTTCCAATTCGAATAATAAATTACAGGGAAAAATAAAATTATGCAGGAGCGAATAAAATAATGTGCACACGGTTAGAAAGAAAACAGCATGTGCGATGAAAAATAGAGAACAGACGGTTCTTTGACGTGAAACGTTTGCGATGCCCGACGGACACACACACGGTTTCATCTCATATGCGTGTGCGATTCATGGTAATACGGCAAACATTTCAAACCAGTGTGCGTGTGTGATAGGAATACCTATCGCACACAGTTATGAAAATGGACACGTTGGCGTTAGTAGAGGCACCGCACACATTTTACATTCTTGAACTGTGTGCGATAGCGTACCTATCGCAAACATATCGGTAGATTAATTGTTGATGTCCACCTTTTTCACATGACTATAGCGGCATAATCGTTTGGGATGTCTCTCGGATCAGAAACGTAACGTCGAGGTGTAACATGTGGGACTGGGGCGGCTTCTCATACGTTTATTCTATGAAGATCGTCAGTAGCCACTCGCCTATCCCCGACGGTTTCTGGGTCGTGTGGGAAGGACCCCCCCTATCGCAGTCACTCACTTGGTGATGGTTCAAAATGCCGTCGCGGAAAGGGGTTAACAACCATTTGTATAGCACCTTACGGTACCAGTGACCTATACAATTTACCATTGTATTTGGTGTGTTGGGGACACAAGAGACTCTTTGTTATTTGGTTGCAGGGTTGTTTGAGAGAGACCATCTTCATCCTATGCCTCCCACGGATTGATAAACCTTAGGTATATTGTCATACAAAACTCTGCGCTTGGAGGCCCAACACGAGTCTACAAGAACAAGTTGTGTAGTAGACATCAAGCTCTTTTCTGGGGCCATTGCCGGAGAGGTGAGTGATTGAAGGTATATCTTTAGATCTTGCAATTGAATATTTTAGTTTCTTATTTTATCACTAGTTTGGTTTATAAAAAGAAAACTACAAAAAATGGAATTGAGGTTGCCTCATATTATTCATCTATATCATGTCTTTCTTGAAAATGATGGAAAGGAAAATTGTGCTCAATTGATAGAAGAAGAATTCAATAAAATGTTTGGCATAAAATCTTTGAATGATGAGCACAATTGCAGTGTTGCTAGTATTAATTCTTTGAATATACATGATGCTAGTGATATGCAAAGCCATAAGCTTGGAGATGCTATGTTTTATGAAGATGATATTTTTAGTCCCCCAAGTTTTGATGAGCAAATTTATTATGATGATTGCATGCCTCCTATTTATGTTGATTATATTGATGAAAGTGGGTTTGGAAGAGTGTCAACTCTAGATAATAATCCCACTATTTTGGAGGGTGTTGATTCTTATAATAATTATGAAAGTGGATTTGGAGAGGTCATGACTTTATTTAGTGATGAATCCATTATTTCGGAAGAGGTTTCAATTGATTATCCCAATAAAGTTGCTATCTATGATGATTATGGTGATGACATATATATTATAGAGAATAATTATAAGCATGAAAATTGTCTTCATGATTTTAATTTTCAATCACATGATAGTTATTTTGTTGAGTTTACTCCCACTATTATGAATGAGTGTAAATTTGCTTATGTGGAGAGTAATAAAAGTTCTATGCTTGTGGATCATGAAAAGAATGCTTTATGTGATATTTATATTGTTGAACTCATTCATGATGCTACTGAAAATTACCATGAGAGAGGAACATATGCTTGTAGGTATTGCAATAATATCAAGTTTCCTCTCTATGCTGTTGAGGGATCGCTTGCCCTCTGGGACAGAGGTTCTCAAGCGAAACGGCGGGTAATGGCATTTTCCCCCTCTGTGATGTCCCGGACACGGGAACTCACATCTTATTTTCTTGCATGGCAGTGCGGGTTCTCTGGAGTTTTGCGCGTGAGGCACTAGGGCCCAACTAGGAGGCCCTAGACCTTGCGGAGTTCCTACAAGCCAGAGATATCTGGACCGGCCGCAATCGACGCATGTTCTATCTAATCTTTGTGGCAATGATGTGGACCTTATGGATGGCTCGCAATAAGGTGGTGATTGAGCAGATCCTTCTACGGCAGGCTTCTGACCTTCTCTTCAAATTCCTTGCTTTCTTGCGGTAATGGCACCCGCTCTCCACGTCGCGTGACTATGACCGTCTTGGGCGCATGCTGGACGCGCTTCAAGCTACTGCGCGTCAGCTATCATCTTCTTAGGGCCGCCTGCTAGCTTGCCACTTGGTCGCTTCTTTCTACTTCTTTTATGTTCCTTGCGCATGATTGTGTTGTCGCCCCAACAATCTTTTTTTGCTTTCATACCGAACTCGGATGTGTGGATGGTTTCCTTATCTATAAAGCGGGGCGAAAGCCTATTTCAAGAGAGCTCCTATCTAGCTTTGAGTGCGGGCTTGGGTTCTGGCGCGCGAGCTCCTGTCCAGCCACTTGTGTGAGAGCTCTAGCGGCATGAGATCTCCTCTCCGGCGCGCGAGCTCTTTTCTGGCCAGCCACACGAGAGCTCACTCCGGTGCGCGAGCTCCTGTCCAGCCACCAGCAAAAGATTAGTGGTTGTAGGTATGGTTTTTAGTGGGTTGCAGCTGACATGGAGCATTCCCTGGGTACGCCCAGACACGACCGCAACCCCTCATATTGCCCTCCTATGGTCTGTGTCTGAGGAGTACCAGTTACCTTGTGATACATGTGATACACAATCCGAACTATTTCAAAAGAGGAGTACCGGTAAGTCCAGGCGTTTAGGAAGGAACTGGGGGTCCGGTTGAGTCATTATTTTTGACCGGACGGACAACCCAGACGTTTAGGAAGGAAAGAGGGGGTTCGGCCATAGATGCTCTTACATATCATGTTGACATCATCACATTAATTGCTAAATCAAAAATTAAGAATGATTTATCTTGCATACATTAATCTGATTAGCAATATGTCTTTCTCGGTGGGTTCACCTTGGCGAGAGCTTCGAAGCAATATCAAAACATGTTTCAGTGAATTTCCTTTGGCGCTACCATTGGCAGATTATGACACCATAGTTGCCAACTTAAATGGGAAGATTTAGCAGATAAATTGTGTATATTTATGAGACAAAAATTGTATATATTTTTAAGGATTGCAATGTTATTTTTGAGCTAAAGATTGAGTATGTAAGTGTTGATAATAAGTAAGAAGAGATATCACAACACACAAGTACCATGAAGCAAGTCTTTTAGTCGTGACTATCGACCCTCAACAATATGGCAACTAAGTCAATTTAATCTGACAACTAAATGATTAATAAAATGGCAAGTAAGTTGTCACATCCCTAGCTCTGGTAATGCACTAGGCTAGCCTTCAAGTGTTGCATCATGTTTAAATTTGTTTGAATTTTCAAATGGGGATGGCATAAACCCTAGCACCACAGTAAACAACCTAGGTTCAACCAAATAATTTTCAATGAACCCAAAATGCCCTTAAAAATGTTCATGATTTAGGGAAAAAGGTGAAAGCCCTAACCATAAATGGTGCACATTTTTGCAGGACGAAAATGGGCTTTGAATTAAATCATATGCTATTTGAATTGGGGCTAATTAAATACTATATATATTTTAAAAGCTCCAAATAATTTGAAACTTGGAGAGGGCCTCTGGAATATTCCAATGTGTGCCCACAAAAAGTTTCAAAATTATCTAAAATGTTATAGTGCCTAAACTAAAACAAAACAGAAGGAAAGAAATAGAAAAATGGAAAAGGAAATAAAAACAGAAAGAGAGAGAGAGAGAGAGTTTTACCTGCAGCCCACTTACCTGGCCCAGCTGGCAGCCCAGACCACCAGCATCGTCGTCCTTCTGGCGTGAGTCGGCCGAGCGCGTGGCCGACGCGCGCGCATGCCCAGCGTGCCACACCACCAGCTGGCTTACCTGCCTCCCCGGCCAGCACGACACCGCGGATAACCTCACCGCTTGTGTTCGGATCGAGCCGACCACCTCGCCACTCTTCCCCTCGTCCCCCTCGCTCTCATCCTCCATGGCCAAGCCTTCCATGGTCGTGCCCACCGTGCTCCCCTCGCCTCCCCATCGTGTCCTTCAGACTCACTGTCGTCGCCTACTTCGACTCAACTGAGCCCCGTGCGCTCGGATGCCCCGCATTGCCAGCTTCGTCGCCTTCCTCCTAGGTCATTGAAGGCCATGCTCGTCGATTCGTTGTCGGTGCCGCCTCCCCGAGCTCGTCGTTCGCCCCGTTCGACCCATTGTGAGCCCCTACGTCGAAACCCCTTAACCCCATGGCTTGTCGCTCGCCAAAACAGTCGTTTCTTTGATGGTCCTAGCACGCCGCCGCCCGAGCCTGCCGTCAGCGCAGCTCCGATGACAATTTGGTCATGCGCAGGTGTCTAACGCATCTACTGCACAACGTAGAGCCCTGCTGGCGCTTCGATTCGTCCGTTTGTGCGCCGTAGCACCAACCCCGCTACCACCCGAACTCCGGTCGTCGCCTTTGAGCTCGTTGCCGTCGATTCCGGCCACCTCAGGCCCGGCCACTGATACGTCTCCAATGTATCTATAATTTTTTTTATTGTTCCATGCTATTAAAGTATCATTCTTGGATGTTTTATATTCATTTACTAGCAACTTTATATCATTTTTAGGACTAACCTATTGACATAGTGCCCAATGCCAGTTGCTGTTTTTGCTTGTTTTTTACTTCGCAGAAAATCAATACCAAACGGAGTCCAAATGCCACAAAACTTATTGGAGAATTTTTTCTGACCAGAAGACACCTAGGAGGCCCAAGAAGTGCACCAGAGGGGGCCTGTGGGGCCCACTAGGCGCCAGGGCACGCCAGGGCCCCAGGCGCGCCCTGGTGGGTAGTGGAGGCCACCGGCACCCCCTCAACCGACCTTCAGCTCTAAAAATACTCTAAAATCCCAAAAACCCTAGGGGAGTCGAGAGAAAACAGCTTCCGCTGCCACAAGTTCCAGAACCACGAGATCCAATCTAGAGGCCTTTTTCGGCACTCTGCCGGAGGGGTCAACGATCACGGAGGGGTTCTTGATCATCACCCTTGCCCCTCTGATGATGCAGGAGTAGTTTACTACAGACCTACGGGTCCATAGGTAGTAACTAGATGGCTTCTTCTCTCTTTTTGATCTTCAATACAGTGTTCTCCTCGATGTTCTTGGAGATCTATTTGATGTAATGACTTTTTGCGATGTGTTTGTTGGGATCCGATGAATTGTGAGTTTATGATCAGTTCTATCCATGAATATTATTTGAGTCTTTGTTGAACTCTTTTATGCATGATTGTTATAGCCTCGTATATCTTCTCCGAAATTTTGGATTGGTTTGGCCAACTAGATTGATTTTTCTTGCCATGGGAAGAGGTGCTTTGTGATGGGTTCGATCTTGCGGTGCTCAATCTTAGTGACAGAAGGAGACATGACACGCATGTATCGTTGCTATTAAGGATAAAAAGATGGGGTCTATTCCTACATGAATAGATCTTCTCTACATCATGTCATCGTTCTTATTACATTACTCCGTTTTTCCATGAACTTAATACACTAGATGCATGCTGGATAGCGGTCGATGTGTGGAGTAATAGTAGCATATGCAGGCAGGAGTCGGTCTACTAATCTCGGACATGATGCCTATATACATGATCATTGCCTTGGATATCGTCATGATTATTCATTTTTCTATCAATTGCCCAACAGTAATTTGTTTACCCACCGTATGCTATTTTCCCGAGAGAAGCATCTAGTGAAATCTACGGCCCCCGGGTCTATTTTCCTATCATATAAAACCAAAAATACCTTGTTGTGTTTTTCCTTTATTTATTTTGTTTTGTGTTTAGTTAGATCTATTTATCAAATCTCATACAATTTAATCTATCTCAATACCAAGGAGGGATTGACAACCCCTCTTACACGTTGGGTTGTAAGTTTTAGTGATTTGTGTGCAGATGTTGTTTACATAGTGTTGCTTGGTTCTCCTACTGGATTGATAACCTTGGTTTCATAACTGAGGGAAATACTTACCATTGCTGTGCTGCATCATCCTCTCCTCTTCGGGGAAATACCAACACAGATACAAGCAACCAGGAAGAATTTCTGGCGCCGTTGCCGGGGAGACATCATCAACATCTATCAGGTTCCTACGCACAAACTCTTATCTCCTTGCAATTACTTTATTTGCCATTTGCCTCTCTTTTTCATCTCCCCACTTCTAAAATATTTTTGCAAAAATACAAAAATATTTTTCGTTTGTCTTTTCCTTGTTCGATCTTTTGTTTGCTTGTGTTCTTGTTTGCGAAGTCACGGTGTCTCAAGAAAATACAAAATTGTGTGATTTTTCCAATACTAATAATAATGATTTTATTAGTAATCCGGTTGGTCCTCCCGTCGCTAGTGCGGAGTCTTATGATATTAATGCCGCTTTGTTGAATCTTGTTATGAAAGAGCAATTTTCGGCAGATTCCTAATGAGGATGACATGTCCCATCTAAACACTTTCGTAGAATTGTGTGATATGCAAAAGAAAAAAGATGTGGACAATGATATTGTGAAATTAAAATTATTTCCTTTTTCTTTGCGAGATCATGCAAAAATTTGGTTGTCATCTTTGCCATGAAATAGTATTGATTCTTGGGACAAGTGCAAAGATGCTTTTATCACTAAGTATTTTCCTCTCGTGAAAACTATTTCCCTTAGAAATCAAATCATGAATTTTAAGCAACTTGAGCATGAACATGTTGCCCAATCTTGGGAAATAATGAAGTTTATGATAAGAAATTGCCCTACTCATGGTTTAAATTTGTGGATGATCATACAAATTTTTTATGCGGGATTGAATTTTATTTCTAGAAATCTTTTAGATTCCGTCGAGGGTGGTACTTTTATGAAAATTACTTTGGGTGAAGCCACTAAATTGCTTGATAATATTATGGCTAATTATTCACAATGGCATACTGAAAGAGCTCCTACTAGTAAAAAGATCAATTTTGTTGAAGAAATTAGTACTTTGAGTGAAAAAGTTGATGCTCATATGAAGTTGGTTTCTAGTAAAAATGCTCCTATTGATATTAATTATATGCCTTTGTCTACATTGATTGAGCAAAATAGTGATCTCGTAGATGTGAATTTTGTCTCGCGAAACAATTTTAATAACAATGCTTATAGAGGAAATTTTAATCCTAGGCCTTTTCCTGGAAATTCCTCTAATAATTATGCTAATTCCTATGGTAATTCTTATAATAATAACAGGATGCCCTCTGATCTTGAGTGTAATATTAAAGAATTTATCAATGCTCAAAAAGTTTTCAATACTACGATAGAAGAAAATTTGAATAAGATTGATGATATGTCTAGAAGCATTGATAGAATTACACATGATGTGGAAAATCTCAAGATTAAAAATTTTCCACCTAAAGTTGATATTAATGAATCAATTAAAGCTTTATATGTTTCTATGGATGAAAGTAAGAACAGAACTGCTATGCTTAGAGCTAAAAGAGAATTTTAAGAAAGAGCGTTTTAGCCCGATTGCTTTCATAGTGAAGATGAAGATGTTAAAATGATTGGTGTTTCTTCTATTGATTCCTTGTTTAGTAATATTAAACTTGATGATAAGAGGACTGAAGAAGAGTCAACTTTAGTTAGAAGGCGTCCTCATAATTCGGAGGGTGAAAATCTTGTTGAAAATTTGATAAAAGTGGGTTTGAAGAGGTAAAAACTTTAGCTAGTGATGTGCCCACTATTTTGGATTATAAAGACTTTAATTATGATAGTATTTCTTTGATTGAGTGTATTTCTTTGTTGCAATCCATGATAAATTCACCCAATGCCTATGAACAAAATAAAGCTTTTACTAAACATATTGTTGAAGCAATGATGAAAGCTTTAGAAGAAAAGTTAGAACTAGAGATTTCAATTCCTAGAAAATTATATGATGAATGGGAACCCACCATTAAATTCAAGATCAAAAATTATGAATGCAATGCTTTGTGTGATTTGGGTGCTAGTGTTTCCACAAGTCCGAAATTTCTATGTGATGTGCTTGGTTTTACCAATATTGAAGAGTGTTCTCTTAATTTGCACTTCGTGGATTCTACTATTAAAAAGCCTTTGGAAAGGATTAATGATGTTCTTATTCTTGCAAATAGGAATTATGTGCCCATAGACTTGTTCTTGATATTGATTGCAATCCGTCTTGTCCCATAATACTTGGTAGACCTTTATATGAACTATAGGTGTCGTGATTGATATGAAAGAAGGGAATATAAAATTTCAGTTTCCATTAAGAAAGGGTATGGAACACTTCCCTAGGAATATAATTGAGCCACCATATGAATCAATCATGAGGGCAACCTATGGAGCAAAAACTAAAGATGACAATACTTGAATCTATGCATTATGCCTAGCTAGGGGCATAAAACAATAACGCTTGTTGGGAGGCAACCCAATATTTATCCTTTAAATTTTTGTTTTCTTTCTGTTTTTCAATAAATACACAATTATGCCCCTGTTATGATTGTGCTTTTTATGTTTTAATTAGTGTTTGTGCCAAGTAATGCCTTTAGGATGGCTTGGGTGATAGTTGATTTGATCCTGTTGGAAAATAGAATTTTTTACGTCCAGTAGCAGAATTGTTAAAAATCACTGGAGAGATAAAAAAACTCTGAATTTTTTACACAAGATTGATATACGAATTGCCTCCGGTTTCCTAATTTTTCAGAATTTTTGGAGTTACGGAAGTATGAGATTAATTTGGTTCTATACAGACTGTTCTGTTTTTTATAGATTTTGTTTTCGTCTACACATATGTGCTTATTTTGATGAATCTATGGAGTGTATCAGAGGGTATAAGCCATGGTAAAGTTAGAATATAGTAGGTATAATGCAATAACTAAATATTAATGGGTTGCAACAGCACTTAAAGTAGTGAATTGTTTTCTTATACTAACAGATCTCACGATGGTTTTTGTGAAGTTTTGTGTGATTGAAGTTTTCAAGTTTTGGGTAAGATCACGATGGATGAAGGAATAAGGAGTGAAAAGAGCCTAAGCTTGGGGATGCCCATGGCACCCCAAGGTAATATTCAAGGATAACCAAGCAACTAAGCTTGGGGATGCCCCGGAAGGCATCCCCTCTTTCTTCTAACGACCATCGGTAATTTTACTTGGAGCTATATTTTTATTCGTCACATATCATGAGTTTTGCTTGGAGCATCTTGTATTATATGAGTCTTTGCTTGTTTTGCTTTTTAGTTTGTCACAATTATCCTTGCTGGACACACCTATTTGAGATAGCCATAATGATGCTATGATTTGTTAGAATTGCTCTATTTGCTTCACTTAAATTTTTGGAGCTATGGAATTGCTCTGGTGCTTCACTTATATCTTTTTGAGCACGCTGGTGCTTTAATTTTGAAAAATATGCTCTCATGCTTCACTTAGATTATTTTGAGAGCTAGTAATTTTGAAGAAATCCTCTCATGCTTCACTTATATTAATTTGAGAGATGAATTTTTTTGAAGAAATATTTGTGCTCTTGTTCTTCACTTAAATTTATTTGAGAGCTTGTTATAAGCAATGATAATATATGAAAGTAGTCCCAAAGTGATAGATATTCAAGAGGGATAATAAAAACTATCATGAAGATCATTGGATATTAAAACTTGATTCCTTTCAATAGTTTTGCGATATGGAGATAGTAATATGTGAGTCATGTTGGTGAGTAATTATGTTTTAGTAAGAATATTGGTGTTAAGGTTTGTGATTCCCTATGCAAGCACGAAAGTCAATAGTTATGCAATGAAGTTACATCCTGCTTGTGGCGCATTATTCGGTGTTAGTTATGCTTAATGATCGTTTTTATTTTTTGGTTGGTTGCTTCTCAACCTATTTGCTAGCCTTTCCTTGTACTAAGCGGGGATACTGCTTGTGCATAAAAAATCCTTAAACACAGGTTGTGCCAAATGAGTCCACCATACCTACCTATATGCGGTATTTCCATGCTGTTCCAAGTAAATTTCTATGCGCCAACTCTAATTTTCAAAATGAATTTCCTATTTGTGTGCCCGTACCGCTCATGATGCGGCAGGGGGTGTCCAATATTTTTCCATGCTAGATATTTTATTCTCACGATGAGTGTTTATTCACTTGTCATGGCACGAGAGTGTGGCAAGGTAATAGGGATGCCCAGTCCTGAAATGAAAAAGAAATTTACTTTATATTATCAAATAATAAATTCCTTGGAAAGTGTTGGTATGGAAGACACCCGTGGATACGGCTAGGCATGGATTGTGAAAGAATGGTGAAAAAAGAAATAAACTTTATTTTATGTTTGGGAACCGCCTATGGAAATTATTGGGAATTCTCGGTCGTTTTCGTTGACGGGAAAATCATGCCTCTCAAAACAATTTTATCTCTCAATTTAAGCTATGAGCTCTAGCACCTCTACAAATCTCTGCTTCCCTCTGCGAAGGGCCTATCTATTTACTTTATGCAATTTTTATTTTTTTATTTGAGTCTCCATCTTCTCTTATAAAGCACCAACTAGGGAACACTATTATCATCCTTGTGCATTGGATGTAGCTAATATTTGAGTGTGTTTCATGAATGGATCAATGATTGAGCATAATGGGCTAGGGATAGCTTTCTTTAGTGTTGATATTTTGAAAGACATGGTTGCTTGTTGATATGCTTGAGTATTGAGGTCTTCATGTCAAATTATAGACTATTGCTTTAAATCATCTAAAGTCCAAATGTCCATGCTACAAAAGAAAAGAATATGTGATAAATATGATGGGTAGCATTCCACATCAAAAATTCTGTTTTTATCATTTACCTACTCAAGGACGAGCAGGAATTAAGCTTGGGGATGCTGATACGTCTCCAACGTATCTATAATTTTTTATTCTTCCATTCTATTAAAATATCATTCTTGGATGTTTTATATTCATTTATTAACAACTTTATATCATTTTTGGGACTAACCTATTGACATAATGCCCAGTGTCAGTTGCTGTTTTTTGCTTGTTTTTTACTTCGCAGAAAATCAATACCAAACGGAGTCCAAATGCCACGAAACTTTTTGGAGAATTTTTTCTGCCCAGAAAACAACTAGGAGGCCCAAGAAGTGCACCAGAGGGGGCCTGTGGGGCGCACTAGGCACCAGGGCACGCTAGGGCCCCCAGGCGCGCCCTGGTGGGTAGTGGAGCCCACAGGCACCCCCTCCACCGACCTTCAGCTCTATAAATACTCTAAAATCCCAAAAACCCTAGGGGAGTCGAGAGAAATCAGTTTTCGCCGCCGCAAGTTCCAGAACCACGAGATCCAATCTAGAGGCCTTTTCCGGCACTTTGCCAGAGTGGTCAACGATCACGAAGGGGTTCTTCATCATAACCCTTGCCCCTCTGATGATGCGTGAGTAGTTTTCTACAGACCTACGGATCCATAGGTAGTAGCTAGATGGCTTCTTCTCTCATTTTGATCTTCAACACAAGGTTCTCCTCGATGTTCTTGGAGATCTATTTGATGTAATGACTTTTTGCAGTGTGTTTGTTGGGATCCGATGAATTGTGAGTTTATGATCAGTTCTATCCATGAATATTATTTGAGTATTTGCTTAACTCTTTTATGCACGATTGTTATAGCCTTGTATTTCTTCTCCGAAATTTTGGTTTTTGGTTTGGCCAACTAGATTGACTTTTCTTGCCATGGGAAGAGGTGCTTTGTGATGGGATCGATCTTGCGGTGCTCAATCTCAGTGAAAGAAAGAGACATGACACGCATGTATCATTGCTATTAAGGATAAAAAGATGGGGTCTATTCCTACATGAATAGATCTTGTCTACATCATGTCATCGTTCTTATTGCATTACTCCATTTTTTCATGAACTTAATACACTAGATGCATGCTGGATAGCGGTCGATTAGTGGACTAATAGTAGTTGATGCATGCAGGAGTCGGTCTACTAATCTCGGACGTGATGCCTATATACATGATAATTGCCTTGGATATCGTCATGATTATTCGCTTTTCTATCAATTGCCCAACAGTAATTTGTTTACCCACCGTATGCTATTTTCTCGAGAGAAACCTCTAGTGAAATCTACGCCCCCCCCCCCCCCCCCTCGGGTCTATTTTCCTATCATATAAAACCAAAACTACTTTGCTGCATTTTTCCTTTATTTATTTTATTTTGTGTTTTAGTTAGATCTATTTATCAAATCTCATACAATTTAATCTATCTCAATACCGAGGAGGGACTCACAACCCCTCTTACGCGTTGGGTTGCAAGTTTTGTGGTTTGTGTGCAGGTGTTGTTTACATAGTGTTGCTTGCTTCTCCTATTGGATTGATAACCTTGGTTTCATAACTGAGGGAAATACTTACCATTGTTGTGCTGCATCATCCTCTCCTCTTCGGAGAAATACCAACGCAGATACAAGCAATCAGCCACCGCCACCAGTCGATGCGCTGCGACGCCAGCTACCCCTTGAGCACACCCGCGTGTCAAACGCCCCACCGTAGACGATTTCCGAGCCACCCCGTGGCTTCGGTCCTCACCGGTGGCTAACCGCCGGCGGGTTTAGCCCATTTTAACGAGATTTGATCCCCCTGGGGTCAATGACATGTGGGCCATGGCCCTGGCTAATTTTAGATTAGGGTTAATTTTTTACACTAATTGCCTGTGTTAGTGACTGAGCCACTGACCAGTGGGCCCCACTGGTCAAATTTGACCAGAAATGGCTCAGTTGACTTGCTGACGCTAGGCTTATGTCATGCTGATGTCATAACCATTTTCTGGCGATTTAATATTTCAGAAATGAATTATAAAATCCACAAAATTGTTTAAACTTAAAAAATTCATAGAAAATTAACCGTAGCTCAGAATGAAATAAATTATATATGGAAAATTATTATAAAAATACAAGGAATCCATTTGTGACATTATCATGCATGAAAAACAAACTCATACCTGCTGTATAAGTGAAAACATCTAAATGGCATTTAAAATGCTTAAATTGGAGTTTGCATTTGAACCCTTGGTTCAAATGGACCCCATTGACCTTGTTGCTAGTTGCATTAGCACAATCCATAGCATTCTTGAGATGTCATGGTCACGTGTCATATTGTTGCATTTGTTGTGTATTGATTGCCGGAACCGTCCTTCTCGATAGGTCCTGCTCCTGCGAGTGGCACTGAGCCCCTATCTGAGGAGCAGTACTACCCTGTTTATCCCCCAGGCAAGCAACCCCCCTTGATCATTCCGATACAATCCCACTCTCTTGCTCCAGCTCTCATTTATTGCATTAGGACAACAATGATTCAACTGTTACTTTATGTTGCGGTAGTTGAACCCATTCCTCTGCATGACCTGTCATTGCCACAGTAAATAGTTAAAACCTCCTAGCATGATTAGGAGTTTCTTGAGCAATGTTGTGATTTCATCCATGCCATGCTTGCTATTGCTTAGAGTTGTGTCAGGTCTGATTCATCTGGGATGGATTGGAGTGGTATGCTTATGTCCTGATGTTGTGAGTTAAGTGTGTGAACCCGTTTTGGTAAAGGTAGCGATGAGAGTCCATGTAGGAGTACATGTGGGTTGTCTCATTGAGACCGTCCTTAAGAACTGAGTTCAGTGTTTGTGATCCAAGAACAGTTACTACCACACATTGGGCTCCGGACGCTCCAAGCTCTCTCGACTTATTAATCGCCTTGATCTCTGTCTAGGAGTTGCAACTAGTTTTTGGTGTTTGTAGGATGTGCTGGGGGTCGTGCATAGCATCGCCCAATGGGGTGAGCTTGTTGCGGCAGGCACGAGGCATGGGGTACCAAGTGACACCCGAATGGTGCTCTTGGCAACCCTGTTCTCATCATTTGAGGCTATGATAGAAACCTCGGCCAGACTTCCCTTACAAATACAACCTCAAATAGGCGATAAACCTTGACTAGAGTCTTGTGTGGTTAGTCAGGTCATGGCCGACACCCTCGCCAGGCCTCCGCTTGAAGGTTGCCGAGATACATGACATGTATATGGTTATAAGTGATGAGAGCGTGTGTGAAGAAGTACACCCCTGCGGGATTAATGATCCATTTGGATAGTTGCATCCTCGGATATTGACTGCTTGGAAAGCTACATTGTTCATAGACAACTTAAATGGATACTCTAAAATGTGCAAGATAAGTGTGAGTGCTATGGATGGCTTTCCCGTATGGAGACGGGAACGGATCCATAGTTGAGTATTGTTGTGGTGATTAGCTAGTGGACTCATGTGCGCTTTCTCACCTCAAAGAAATTACTAGTAGTCGTAGTACAGGATAGCCACCGAGTCAAAGCTGGCTTGCTGCAGCTAAACCGAACAACCCCCCTTTATTGAAACTGATGCATATGTAAGTCTTGCTGAGTACCTTTGTACTCACGTTTGCTTAATTAAACTATTACAGACAAGTTCCCTTATACTACAGGTGGGTTCTATCTAGACGTCAATGATGATGAGTAGCTTGTTTTCCCAGCTATGATCTTGCACCCTCGAGAGGGTTTGTAGATAGTCAGGCTTGCTCGCCTTCTATATTTTCAGTTGTCTGTATCAGACAAGTTTTATGCTTCTGCTTGGCTTGTATGAATTTGTGTGTAGGGTCATGAGACCCTGCTTGTAATAACCTGCTATGTATGGCTCTTCGGAGCATTTTAAATAAATACTTTGAGTCGTAGAGTTATGTTGTGATGCCATGTTGTATCTACACATATCGAGCATATTGTGTGTATGTTATTGAAATGCTTTGGTATGTGTGGCATTCGACATCTAGTTGTTTATTCTAGGTAGCATTGCTTATAGGAAAATGCTCCCTAGTGCTTGCACTGAGCCATAGTAGTTTGCTACTGCTCCGGAACACTTGGATTGGCCGGCATGTATCCTTCTCTGTTCCTGTATCTGTCCCTTCGGGGAAATGTCACACGTTGTTCCTTTAAGTCCTTGTAGCTTGCTACAACTTGGGTTCATACGTTGATGACCGACACTTTCATTGCTGGGTTACGTATGCCTATCCCTGTAAGTTTGTGCCACCTTGGGTTTACGACTAGTCATGTCGACCCGGGTTCTCTGTCATATGGATGCTAGCGACGTAATCATATATGTGAGCCAAAGGGCAAAAACGGTCCCGGCCAAGGTAAGGCTGCAGCCGCAGGGATACCGCGTGTGAGGCCGCAAAGTGATATGATGTGTTACATGCTAGCTCGGTGTGACTTAGGATCGGGGTGCCGACATAAATGAGTGTAATCTGGCAATCTCCCTCTCTATTTCGGTGGCACCAAAACACAGCCAGGGGAACCATGATCATCGACATAACGTCACCATAATCTTCACCGCTACCTTATCCCTTTATACAGTGGTTCCTCCATCAACAAACCTCTAAATCCGCTACTAATACATGGTGTTTAATATAATGAATTATTATCCAATGATTTGCTGCAGTTTTCTTATGTCTGGGTGGTTTTGTTTTGTCATATGGTATCTATAATCTAGTATGATTGATATGAATTGTTATGGTGTTGTCCTTTTGTGCTAATATAGAGGTGCAAATTATATTGGACCACACTTTAAGGTTAGCAATGTGTTATGATGAATATGTGTGCGGAGGTCGGAGTGGCAAAATAACCGTACAAATGTATATGAGTTATAACATAGGGGATCCGAGAGGAAACCTAGAAGATAAGGCTATTGTTAGGTTTTTACCTTAGTTATTATTAATAGTTGTCGATGCTTGCTAAGGATTCAATCATAAGTATATGTGAATCAATGGTTTTGCACCATCTAAGCACATACCTCTCCCGCATATCAATTATAACAAGCATATGTACCAATTATATTGTCTTATCAATTGTCTATTGATAACCTCACCACCACCTTCACAAAATTAAGACAAGCTCTCTTTTTGTTGTTGTAAGCTAATTAATAACAACACCTAACTTTTATTTTTATCTTACTAATTACTTTAGTTATCACACTTTCAACCTATCTTAGTCAGAGAGAGTCTAGGTAAAGTAAACATAAAGTGCACAGATAGTTGTGTAAGTGGCACACATAACTTGAGGGAACAAGAAACATATATTTAGCTCCTATGGGGTATCGACACTCATATGTTTCCATATCCAATTTGAAGAGCCCTACAACAAGTCCCTACAATTGGGGCTACCAATGTCCACCTCGCGACGCCACTCTTCCATCCAGGAGTGACGTCACAGCCATGTAGACCCCACCTTCAGCGCATCGTCACCTCATGAGCACCCATGGATGCTCTCCTGCTACACCGACCACCCCAACCCCCTCCCCGCTATTGCGCGCTTCTCAAGTGGGTGGGGTCAACACTAGCATCGATGAATGGGGGGGGAGAGAGAGAGAGAGAGAGAGAGAGAGAGAGAGAGAGAGATGAAAAGTAAGAAGAAAAGGGGAAATAAAGTCATGCTGGGTCTCATGTACTCCCTCTGTAAACAAATATAAGAGTGTTTAGATCACTACTTTAGTGATATAAACGCTCTTATATTTCTTTACGGAGTGAGTATTTTATAAAATTGAAAAGTCATGAAATACACGTGTGTATAATGCAAATAAATTCGTGCTTGACTATTACAATGTAGTTCAATCTTCTCCTCAAAAAAGAGAATTTAGTTCAAACTCATGCATGTATGTGGTCACATATCATTACTGGTATTATTTTTTAGATGATTTGTGCATGCTCGAATAATGTTGTACCAAACAATAATGCAGACAAGGCTTTGGAACAGAAGTGGACTTTATTTTAAGGCACTGACCATATATATTCCTCACAAAGTCCCAAGAACGACCACTATTAATTGCTCGTCTGCCTACTTTTGTATAAGGCTGGTCGTAATGGGAGTATCATAGGTAGTATCATGCATGCCAACTAGGCAAATTTGATGAGATAGCATAGAATTAAATAAAGAAAGAGAGGGTTGAGTATCATATCATAATACCGTATCATATTAAATGTTGTGCTACTATGTGTCATGCATGCTAATAAATAAAGTCATCTATGATACTAATATATGATACTATGCACTACGGATGTAGTATCATATTCATGATACTAGTATATGATACTTGCCATTACAACCAGCCTAACAAACGGTGAGACGCATGAGTCATATGAGGCAATGATCAATTCAATACTCATGTGGCGATGAGGTTTTCTTGTTTATCTTATCCGTTTGCGTACGGGATAGCATGTCATCAACAGTGTATCCAATCATCCGGTGCGGCCTGAATTACATGTTTTATTGCAAGTATCCTTACTGGATTCTTTCCCATTTGCTACGTTTGATGAGATAGGCCACACATTTTGCCTATTGGCCGGCCTACATGGTTTGTCACGAACCATGGACAGTTCGTTTGGTGGCCTTTCAAAAGCGCACGGTGTGTTTTCTCCAAAAAGCATATTGTTATCAAACATATTACGATGAGCACTTGTTATTTCGTCAATGATGTGCTTTTTGTTAGGAGGACAGTGGTATCCCAACCCACTAGAGTTCAAGTTCTAGACTTGAAATCGGAGCTCGCATTTTTTCGAATTTATTTCAGGCTTTCCTGTAATGTGAATTTAGTGGCAGAAAACGTTCTCGTCGACTAAAAAGATATCTATGACGACTTCGTCAATCTCAAGATGATGTGTCGGCTCAGTCTTCCGGAGGTGCTCATAGAGATAGGGTTTGCGTGTTTGCGTTCATATGAGTGAGTATATATGTGTATGTATGAGCGTATGCGTCTATACTGTGTTAAAAGAAGGATGTGCTTTTGTTATCAAACAGGAGGGGCAGGTTTTACCATATTTACGTCCAAATCAGAGAACAAGACATACATACTCTATTTTTTAAATCACAAAAGTACACATGATTGTGTTTGGGTGATGAACGTTGTGTCTGAATGTCATATCAATATCTAAAAAATGATGGTCATTTAGTGAACTAGAAGATCATGCTATCCAACACAAGAATATCGATGGTTGTATGTATCGCCTGATGCAGAGGTCGAGGATTATTCTTCTTTTCGAAAAAAACACAAGAATATTAGAGCATCTCCAATAAATGATGTATATGTTGGTGGTCCAAACCGGTGATGATCCAAATTTGGAGCACCAAAAAGTGCTTTTTACATCTCCGAAAAAGGCTCAACTCCAACAGATGGTCCAAAACGGAGATGTAAAAAAAAAAGCAACTCCAACAGATGGTCCAAAACGAAGATGTAAAACCGGCCGGGGCCGCGCGGCTGCTGTTCAGCCACTGTACAGCCGGCGGTGGCGGCGGCGGAGGTGGAGGAACGGTTCCTTGGTTGCTCGAGGACGCCGCCGCCCGTGGCTGCGAGTCGGCGACCCGAGCTGCCGCGGCAGCCTTCGAGATTTTGGTCGGCCGAACCGCACTTTCGCCCAGGTTCCGGCCGCGATTCGCCGGCCGTTTGCCTCCTCCTCGTACCTTCGTCGCCTTCGTACGAACCGCCGTCGTGGTGGCGACCGGCTAGGGCGGCGCGAATCCGGGGCGGCGGGTGGGGGGCGGCAGCATGGAGGCGGCGGCGGAGGGCGAGTTTGCCGCGGCGGCAACGGAGGCGGCGACGTGGGTCAGCCCATCGGCTGCGGCGACGGCGGCGAAGGCGGCGGGGTCGCCGGCTTCGGCCATGGCGGCGGCGGAATGCGGGGGTGGGGTTTGGTGGTTTTTTTGTTTTTCTTAACGTGTTTGTGTGAATATCGCGAGGGCGGAAGGCGAATGAACTGGCGGTTGGGCGTTGGCGCGCGGCCGCGGTTTTTACATCACTTGTATCTCGTGATGTAAATTTGCATCATGAAGTTTTCAATTTTACATCTCCGGGAGTAGGGATGGCAATGGGTACCCATTACCCACGTACCTCGTGGGTAAAAACCCTATTAGGGTAGGGGTATGGGACAAAAATTTACCCATGGGTATTTAAATGAGAAAATATCATACCCCTCGGGTAGAGAGGGTACGGGTATGGGATCGTATAACCCATGCCCGCGTACCCATGTACCTATCTAAAATGTTGACAGGTGGGTTTCCTTTAATATCCTAATGTATTAATTTTCTCCTCCTAATCGCGCTAGGTAAAAACTCTAATGTATAGTCAAATTATCTCTATAATTTATCATGATTTTGTGAACTTAAAGTGTATGCCTATGTATTGTTATTTATGATTATATGTTGTTGTTTAACATTTTTATGTGTCGCTTTATAGGCAAGTATTTTTGTTTATGAGAATGTGTTGTTGTTACAATATGTTGTTGTACATTGTTGTTTAAAATGTGTTGCTATTAATAATTTGTGATTATATGTTACTTTTTACAACTATTTTCTACTCAATGATGTGTTGCAAATGTGGGTATTTTTACCCGCGGGTACCCATCTAGCCTGTCGGGTGACGGGTATGGAAAAAAATTGTACCCTTGACGAGTATGGGTAAGGGTGATAGGTAAGTTTAAGGTGGACGGGTAAGGGTATGGGGTGGCTCCATCCGTACCCATACTTTTTGCTTTCGAAGCTTCAAAAGTCAGTTATTTTTACATATGGATTGTTTATTGAAAGTTAGTTATTTTTACATATGAATCGTCTATTGGAGATGCTCTTATGATACGAGTATGATAGTTTCTTGATCTTAATCCAGCCGTTCATGCACATTTGCTTTTGATTGCACAACACAAGCAAAGCTGTAGCCGGAGCCGGTAGCTCCGGTGCGCCTTGGCAATGACCGCCGGCGCACCTCTCGATCCTACCTGGACGTGGTCTAGTTGGTCGCTATCCCGGATCGCCTTTCGGCGGCGCTGGGCTCCATGACAGGCGACCCATGCACGCCAGAGGCGTACACGGCGCCTGAGGCGACGTGATCCCGACTCCCGAGAATGCCCTGCTGATGTGCTGTGCTTTCGTCTTCCATACGATCACCGGGATAGAACATAGAAATTCCATGCCAAAATGTTGGACCATGCGGAATTAAGTACCAGCCACTTTTAGTTTACTGATGTAAACATCATCAACCGCCACTCGAGTGCACGATCAGAAATATCTGCGCACTTGCCCAGCTTCACTGTGCAAGCAAATGCGCATGTGGGACGAAAGGTACGGCGCGAGTGGACGGTGCCGGCGTCCTCGTCGCACTGATGATGCGGTTAAGTTGTCGACTTAATCCGTGGACCCATGCCTAACCTTCGACGGCTATCCCTGTCCAACGTCGATCCTACATGTAAAGCTGGAGGTCGCACGTCAACCAATTGAAATCGTTTGCTGTATGTGGTAGTATTATATCAGATCGGATTGGTTCAGGTTAGTTGGGATGACGAGGCGCCTCGTAATGCTTGTGGGCTGAGGCACTTCTCGTTTCATCAGCCGTTAACGTGCATCTTCTAAGCTTTGGGAAATCGAGACTGAACGAGAACACGTGTACTTACCTTTACATTTACCTTCACATCCTTCTAAGGACATCCACAATATATGCCAAATAGCGTTGCCAAATGAATATTTGGCTTTTGGCAGCCCCTCCACACATTGTAGAGACCAGTGCCAAAGCCAAAATATATAGAACCGATGCTTCTCGGAGCTCCGATGCTAAATTTGGGCACTGAATAAAATATCATATCTGAACATGGTTGTGGGGGGAGTGAAAACGTATGGAGCCATGGCTGGAAGAGGAAATGGAATATTATACATGTACTTTTGCTCTGAGGTGGGTCCATCATTATTTGTTTGGCATCGGTTACGTTGTGGACGAGATGCAAAATTAGCACCATTGCTATATTGCAGTGATGTGTCAGATTTTGGCGTTGCATACATTGTGGATGCCCGTAGGACATTTCCAACGGCAAGCCGCAAATTTTCTCCCGCATCCGTTCGTAGATAGAGAGGGACTAGTCTGTGCACACGGATGCAAGAGAACGTCATTCAACCGTAGTCGCATACATTTCAAACCGCATTTTAACTAACCAGACGAAATTCATGCAAACCGGCCGATACTCATCAAAGTTCGAATAGAAAATAGCACAAAACATCCCTATATAGCATGCAAATTAAGTCTAGTACAACAATGTCTCTAATTCGACTAGACCCCGGATGTCCGACAAGTTTTTCATGAACGGATCATGTTGTTCCACACATACTCTCTCTTCAGGTTCATCCAATAGTGTGTGCAGGTAAATGGCCGTCCATCTGTGGTAAACCACGGCGGCGTGTGCGGGCTACATATAATATGCAGATCAACATTGAATAAGAGGAAGTAAAATTTATGATCTCGTCCTCTGCCGCGCGCAATGACTACCTTGCCTCGAGTTGACGAACCACGTCACAAAACTTGGTGACGCGGATCTACATAGCGTGCCAACGATACGACAACGACCTCACATTGTGTGGTTGAATGATGTACATGTTGTAGGGCGCAATGTGCTTTCGTGCGTGAAACTTTTCATGCACTTGCTTCCAGAAGGGCTCCCCTCTGATCCTGCCTACGAAATCCGCGGATACGACGAGCCACGCATCGCGCAACAACTCATCCTCCATGGTCGAGTAGCTCACCATCCTTCGTACTCTAAAAAATGACATAGCATTTGAAAATAATCTCAATGGCATTTGACCGAACACCTGCGGGGCGTGGTGTCCGCCATGGAGAGGTCGTCGACAGGGGTGGAGTGTACCTGGGTACAAACGGCTCCAGGATGGAAAGCTCCGTGGTAACGGCGAGCGGGCGCATCGGTGCTGGTAGCGGACGTCCGGCAATGCCTCTGTGGCGGCAGGAGACATACAACAGCGCAACGGAGGTGAAGGGTGCGGATGCAAAGTAAGGGGAAGAAGGAGCGGAGTGGAAGGAAATGGGACCGGGAGGGGGGACTGGGTGGGCTGGGGGTGTCGGAGTCCTACGTTTTGGGTGTCCAGACTCCCACCCCCCCCCCCCCCCCCCCAACACACACACACTTTGTCTCCAATTTGCTGGAGAAATCGCGTCCGAACCGTCCCGCGGACCAATACATGCCCATGGCTTATGCACGATCCAGACGGTTGCGGGAGATTTGCGGGTTCGACTTGGAGATGCCTTTAGAGAGCTCTATGCGTTGAGCGTTTGAGAAACTAAATGGTGCCCCATCTCTCTTACTTAGGTGAAAAAGATGAGGCATTAGGAAGGTGAAGCCTCCTTAGTACATGCCCTTAGAAGATGTCTACAGCATTTGTATATACTCTATTTAGAAGTGGACATAAAAAGGTTTTTGTACTTCGTAACAAATGTTTCACCGCTGCGATGCAAAAATATTATATAAGTAGTACTTGTTATTTTGGGTATTTTTGCCGGGTTACTATTATGTTGTTACTAAAAAAAAAATCTCCTAGGGATGAGAGCTTCTCCAAAAAATGGCGTGCGTGGATAAATAATTTCGTCTCCAACAGTAGTGTGACTATTAAAATAAATGGTGACGTTGGTCATCACTTTCAGATGAAAAAATGCTTATGATAATGTGACCCTTTTTCTCCAATATTATTTAACATTGTTGCATACATGTTGGCCTTCTTGATTGAGCGCGCTTAATAAGACAGTCATATTGCAGGAGTGGTGCCACGGCTCGTTGATGGAGGCCTCTCAGATCTGCGGTGTACCGACAACATTGTTCTTATTATGGAACACAAAAAACTCAAACTATTGCTTTCATTGTTCGAGCAAATGTCGGGTCTAAACTTTTCGTAAAAGTGAATTGTTCTATTTTAAGAGAAGATAATAAGGTGGTCGTGCAATATGATGAGTTATTTGGTTCCGCGTAAGGTCAGTTTCTAATTAAATATTTGGGAATTCGGATACATTATCGGTGCCTCACCAACGAAGAGTGAAAACATGTTGGAAGTGATTAAAGAACCGTCTAAGTAGTTGGCAAGGCAAGCTAATCTCTGTTGAGAGGCGACTTGTTATAATCAAGTCTGCGCTAACGAACATGGTTCTCTATATGCTCTCCTTCCAACTGCCAAAAGTTTTTTTTCAAAGGATGGATTACTTTAGATCCAAGTTTTTCTAGCAAAGTGGCATCAAAAATAAAATATATAGGTTGGCCAAATGGTGCATGGTTTGCCAACCCAAAGAGACGGTGGCCTTGGTATACATGATTTCCAAGCTAAAAATGAAGCCTTGCTCGGTAAATGGCTTTAGAAGCTTCTCGTGGAGGAAGGGGTCGGACAAACTATCTTGCATAACAAGTATCTAGGACGAAAAATTGTTGCTCAGGCATATTGGAAACCTAGGCACTCAGATTTTTTTGAGACGGAACGACCACTGGTTCATTCCATTAAACAACCTGTAGGCACTCAGATTTTTGGGTTGGTCTAATGCGGGAAAGAAGCATCTCTTCCTTTTTGGAACCTTCACGATCAAGGATGGCTCTGAGATTTAATTTAGGAGGATAAGTGGAAATGCCACCCTCCGGGAGAATGATACCCTCATGCAAGTGTTTTTTTACTTTATGACAGCAGGAGAGGGTTCCACTGACTCTTAGTTAAAAGGTATTAAGTTTACAATGACAAATGCACAGAGGGGGTGGCAGGGGGTGGAGAAAAGTTCCAAAAAGTTACAACAGGGGGGAGGTGAAAGTAGATAAATATGAGACAAACCCCTAAAGAGGGTTAACAAAATATGTGATAAAAGGATGGAGACTTTGCTTGGTTGTGTGCACCATCATGGACATATCTCCTTTAAACCTGGCCAGCCAGGATCCATGGGATGGGCACAACCCCTCTGAAATACATGTTGTTTCTCTCCTTCCAGATAGCCCAAGCAACAATGGTGAAAATCTCCATGAACATATGTCCATCCCAAGCTCCCTTCCCTACATGCAGAAGTGCAAGCATGCATTCATGATCTGTACAGGTTATGCCGATGGTATTCCAATAGGCCACCACAATAGGGCATTTGAAAAAAAAGATGGACCAATGTTTCTTCAAGAGAAGCAGAGTATAAAGGCAGTTGTAGTCATTGTTAGCAAGCACAAAGTGGCGCCTACGCAGCATGTTTTTAGTGTTCAACTCATCCCATAGAAGCAAAGCAAATACTTTCCATTTCATGCTGCATTTGGACTGGCCGATCCAGGAAAACGCAACATCAACTTGCATATATTTAAAGAAGTATTCATAGAACTTACTCGAGGTAAACTCTTTGTGTCCGCAGACACTCATCCATTTATCATCAGAGGAGCTACTGGAGTCAATATCACTCAACAGAAGCTACAAGGATCGAACCTCTTCCCTAGACAGAGATAAAAAGACAGAATAAATGCATCATCCTGAGCATTGGAACTCAAGAGCGCAAGAACTGAAATATTTTTATTTTTGGCATACGAGAAAGCTCTAGGGTGTGAGTCGAACGGGATATTATCATGCCAGAGATCCTTTCAAAACTAGATTGAGATGTCATTGCCCACCTTGACCATAGTTACACCTCTGTACACATTCGACATTTGGAGGATGTCGCACCACAAAAGGAACCGCATGGATCAGACGCATGCGATACACAGCCTTCATAATATGTATTACATATCAACTTCACCGAGGGCACATCGTGTTAGTTATAGAATTTGTGTAGATGCATAAGCAAGAGGCCCTGGTTCTGAACATTGAGGTTAATAATTCCTAGCCCTCCTTTGCTTTTTGGGCGGCAGACCAATTCCTACGTCACCAGATAGTTGCACTTTGAGCAATCATCTGACTACTTGTTCCGGAAGCAATGTTTGTTCAGCTTGTCAAGATGTTCAATAAGCTTCAGTGGATCTTGATCGAATGCATCACATGCATGGCAAGCGAGATAATCACCGATTAATGAAGGTATGTTTGGAGCCATAGTCAAGGAGTGAAGCAGCAACTGAAATCCTCCTCTCAATCGAAGCCACTAGGGGAATGAGATGTGATGCTGAAGGTCAAGTGGAGTAGTGGTACCAAGAGAAGGTCCAAGTATGTGAAAGGCATCTCACCATTGACAAATCCAAACAAAGAGGCAAGGTTTTGAGCGGCGTCAAGCTACAAATTGAATGGGGTCAAGGTAGATTTCTGAAGTTTTATGTGAAGGCCTACAGAACTAGCATATGTGATCAGAATTTGCTTCAGATGTTCAGCATGAACTCTATTTGCAAGCATGATCACAATTGTCTCATCTGCGTATTGAATCACAGGGTAGTCAGAGAAATTGGAAGGAATCGACAGCTAGATGAGGTTGCTATGGTACACATCATTAATCTCTGTCTGGAGTACGTCAATCGCCAGGACAAATATCAACGGAGATAGTGGATCTCCTTGACAATGAATGCCCTCATGCAAGTGTTGAGCTTGTATCAGCCTGATTTATCTTTTAGGCGAGACTTGGTCAGCCCCGCGCCACATCATGGCACCACCTGTTGGGACGCCTGGAACACATCCAAGTTATGCAAGGATGGGACAAGTTCTGTAACACCCCCTGTATTAAGCTACAGAGATCACCCTTTTGATGAGGCCATGTCATCATGATTAATAGTGCACAATCATCATTAGCATCATATTGCATTTCAACTCCTAAGTCAAATTCAAATTTAAATGAAAGTGGGATATAAAAGTTGTCCAACATAGAAACTAAAATGTCAGATAAATAACAAATATTCCAGAGGCTATTCTAAAATTGAAACCAACATCATTGGAATTGGATAAGTGACTCGAACAACCTCAAACAGTGGATAAAGATAATATTTAATAACCATTTATTAAATCTGAAATAAATATGGAATTATGTTTTGTCCAAACTAATTTTAGGTGTTAAGGAATAATGCACTGGTATTTATGAAATAGGTCACACTTTTTACAAAAACCATTTGGGGCCTAAACATTTAACAGTAGAGAAAAGAGAATAAAGAAAAGGAAAAAGAAACAGAAAAGGAAAAAAAGAGCAACACCCCCCCCCCCGCTTCGCCTCCGCGCGACCGCCGCCCGCTGCCGCTCCAGCCACCGCGCTGCCGCCCGCGGCCGCTCCAGCCACCGCGCCGCCGCCCCGCCTCCGGCCCCGCCGTGGCCTCGCCGGCGCCCGCGCCCGCCGACCGCCCGTGCGTCCCCTTTGGGCACCGGACATGTCCGGTCCCGAAAGGGGCACGCCCCGGACGTGTCCGCCCCTGGGCCACTGCCCAGTGGGGCCCGAACCCCTGTGACGCTGACGAATGGGGCCCACGGCCCAGAAACAGTTTTAAGAAAATAGAAATAAAAATAAATAATTAAAATAATTAAAATAATTAATTAATTAATTAATTAGTTAATTAATCCTGATTAGGTTAATCTAATTAACTAATTAGTGTTAATTAAACAGTAATTAGTAATTAACTTAATTAACTGCTGACGTCAGCATGATGTCATGCTGACGTCATCAATCACTGTTTCGGATAATGTTGAATTAAATAATTAATTAAAATTTCAGAAATTAATAAAAACTTTAGAAAATCATATCTTTTAAACCGTAACTCCGATGAAAATATTTTATACATGAAACTTGCTCAGAACGACGATACGAACCCGAATACATCCTCCGTATTCCCGTCAGATGCCCGCAGCTATGAGAACGTTGAACAATTAGACCGAATTCGATAAATGAATAGTGTCCAACCCTAATTAAATAAATCCGAATAAATTCCTAAATTAACTAAATCGCTTAGTTAGGCTGTATATCACCCTGGCCCTGCGTTTAGACATGTCATGCATCCCTGTTGCATTATTGCCGTGTGTTTACTGTTTCTTCCCCCTCTTCTCTTCGGTAGACTACGAGACCGACGCAGCTGCTGGTGCCCCGACCGACTACGTTGTTGACGACCCCTACTTGCCAGAGCAACCAGGCAAGCCCCCCCCTTGATCACCAGATATCGCCTATTCTTCTCTATACTGCTTGCATTAGAGTAGTGTAGCCTGTTACTGCTTTCGGTTAATCCTATTCTGCTGCATAGCCTGTCATTGTTGCTACTGTTGTTGATACCTTACCTGCAATCCTAAATGCCTAGTGTAGGATGCTAGTTTGTCATCAATGGCCCTACATTCTCGTCTGTCTGCTATGCTACATTATTGGGCCGTGCTCGCCACGGGTGGCGATTGCGGATATGAATACTACTTATTACATGTGACATCAGATGGATACTAAAGTCGGGTCGGCTCGTGGAGCACCCGCAGGTGATTCACGAATGGGGGCTGAAAGGATTGGCCTCCTCGACGGCCCCCTAAGTGACTCTTTGTTGTGGAGCGGCAGGGCAGGTTGTGACCACCTAGGAGAGAGGTGGGCCTGGCCCTGGTCGTCGTCCGCGGTGATCTCATAATAACACGTTTAACGAGATTGGATATTTGATCTGAGTCTGGCCACTGGCCTATACGCACTAACCAACTACGCGGGAGTAGTTATGGGTATCCCGACGTCGTGGTATCAGCTGAAGCCTTCTTGACGTCAGCGACTGAGCGGCGCGCGCCGTGTTGGACCGCGATAACGTAACCGCCGTGATCGTGTGGGTTGTTAGGTCTGCTCGCGGCCGCGTACGCAACGTGCAGGAGCGCACTGGGCGATGGGCCCAGACCCCAGAGTGCCTAGGATTAGTCCGGCGTGCTGACCTCTCTGTTGAGCCTAGGTGGGGCTGCGACGTGTGGATCTTCCGAGGCCGGGCATGACCCAGGAAAGTGTGTCCGGCCAAAGGGGATCGAGCGTGTTGGGGAATATGTGGTGCACCCCTGCAGGGAAGTTTATCTATTCGAATAGCCGTGTCCCTCGGTAAAAGGACGACCCGGAGTTGTATTCCGACCTCATGACAACTAGAAATGGATACTTAATAAAACACACCCTTACAAGTGACAGATATAACCCGGTGGTCGCTCTCTCGCATGGTGGCGACGAGAGGATCGACGGGTAGGATTATGCTCTACGTTGTTGTTTGGTTAACTTCCAACTAATCTCTTCTATTGCTTCAAGACGAAGGCTGCCAGAAGCGTAGTCTTCGACAGGACTAGCTATCCCCCTCTTATTCTGGCATTCTGCAGTTCAGTCCACCGATATTGCCTCTTTACACATATACCATGCATATGTAGTATAGATCCTTGCTTGCGAGTACTTTGGATGAGTACTCACGGTTGCTTTCCCCCTCCTTTCCCCCTTTCCCTTCTTGCTGGTTGTCGCAACCAGATGTTGGAGCCCAGGAGCCAGACGCCACCTTCGACGACTACTACCACCAGGATGGAGCCTACTACTACGTCCAGGACGCCGACGACCAGGAGTAGTTAGGAGGATCCCAGGCAGGAGGCCCTGCGCCTGTTCGATCTGTTGTATCCCTGTTTGTGCTAGCCATCTTATGGCACCTTGTTTAACCTATGTCTGTACTCAGATATTGTTGCTTCCGCTGACTCGTCTATGATCGAGCATTTGTATTCGAGCCCTCGTGGCCCCTGGCTTGTATTATGATGCTTGTATGACTTATTTATGTTTTAGAGTTGTGTTGTGATATCTTCCCGTGAGTCCCTGATCTTGATCCTACACGTTTGCGTGCATGATTAGTGTACGATCGAGCCGGGGGCGCCACAAGTTGGTATCAGAGCCGACTGCCTGAAGGAATCCCCCTTTCCAATTCCTTGGCCGAAGTTGAGTCTAGACAAAGAAAACCGTTTTACTAACTTGGCTGTGTGGCTTACGGGCCCACATTGCCAACTGGGTGGTATTAGGATCTTTTATTCCTCGTCTATACTCTGGGACTCTGATCTCTCTTCTACTCGGGTTAAATGAAGTTTACTAATGCCGACACTTAGGATCTCGTAAATTCTGTCTACCCGGAGAGCTGGATATCTGTGCGATTTCCCTGTCGTTGATCTGATTAGTCTGATAATCATTTTCCTTTCCATTGTTTTGTTTAACCTTTCTCTCCGAGTTGTGTTAAACCTCTTATTGTCGTTTGACAAACCTGAATTTCCTCTATTTTCAGATGGACCGTTTGTTTCCACCGCGTCCTACGACACAGCTTGTGCTTCGCACTTGGGCTCGTAATACCCCTGGGTTTCCAGCTGTCCTGATCGCTCTCATGACCAGACTTGGCTACCGTTGGTACCCTGAGTACTTGGTTTATGAGGTGTACCGCGAGTTCAACCAGGAACAGTACTATGCTGAAGTTCGGATTTATGATCAGCAGAACAACTCAGACACCGAGCTACACCTTTTTCACGGATTAGGCGTGACGATTGAGATGGCAGTCCATGATGCCGCCTACTCCGCTGTCGTACGTCTACGAGGGGAGCACAATGCTATCTTGGATGACTCCGAGTTCCGATACATTCCGTATGCCCCTGCTGGAGATGCTACCGGATACTACACGGCTATCTGTGCCCCGTACGAGCCTCGTCGCTACGACCCGCGCGTTCTGATTCAGTGCACTCAGGCTCTGGATCGCACTGTTCGGGCTCTTGCCGTCGAGTTGGTTGCCACTCGAGCACGTCTCTACGATGCTATGACGCAGTTGCTGCCCGCTGTTCGTGCAGGGATACATCCGGAGCACATCCTTTATCCGCGCAGGACTCAGATGTATGCTGGTATTGACTGGCCTATTGTTGGGGGTCACACACCGACACGTGGACCTCTTCTTACAGCTCGAGACCGGGTTCTGCATCAGAGTGCACATGGAGCACAGGATCTTTCCGCGACGAACATTCGTCGTCCGCACTTGCAGCTACCCCGATACAGTGGTTCTCTCCGACGTTGATGTAGCCTTTGCTATCTCTCGTTGTGTACTTCCTTACCGCGTGCCTGCGCACCGCCTAGTATGTCTAGCTTTTGATTTGCGCCGTTATGCTGTCCGCTTGTACCCGACGTTGTGTATGGATCTGTATGTCTGAATCGACTACTTTTATGTATATGATGCACTGCTTAAACTATTGTCGAGTTACATCATGCTTGTCGCTAAGCACTCGTGCTTGCTTTTGCTAAACTACCCCCCTGTTGTAAATTAGCAGGATGGTTAGGCCCGCTGGTCGTGGTCGTGGACGTGGTGCCAACGATCCACCACCGCCGAACTATATGGCTGGAATGATGCAGCAATTTGAACTGCAACGTCAGTTCATGCAAGGGATCATGGATCAGTTTCCTCGTCCCAATATGAACCAGTATCCAGGCCCAGGGACCCTGCAGGACTTTATCCGCCTCAACCCAACCGTCTACCGCGGCTCAACTCAGCCCCTGGATGCGGATGACTGGCTTCGCGACATCACCTATGAGTTGGAATCTGGTGGCGTTGCCCCTGCAAACTATGTCACCTTCGCCTCCTTCTTTCTCAAGGGCCCCGCTGCTCAATGGTGGGACAGCCACAGGCGCACTCAACCAGCTGGCACAGTCATCACTTGGCCGGATTTCCAAGCTGCCTTCCGTGCCCGTTTCATTCCCCAGGGAATCATGGACCGGAAGAAGCAAGAGTTCCGCAACCTCACCCAGGGCAACAAGACAGTGGAAGCTTATCAGCGGGAGTTTCTGGAATTATCCTGCTATGCTGAAGAAGACATTCCCACTGATGCTCGCCGTCAGGAAAGGTTTCGCGAAGGACTTCAAGCTGACATCAAGCTAGCGCTCCTTGTGCATGAATTTGATAATTTCTCCATCTTGGTGAACAAGGCTATCCAGGTCGAGACTGGTCTGCAGGCACACCAGGGATCTCTTAGGCGCAACCGTGACACTGGTTCGTCTTCGAGCCAGCCTGCACAGAAGCGTCGGATCTGGATTCCAAACAGCGTGTACCGTCCAGCTGCACCTGCTCCAAGACGGTCCTATACTGCACCACGCCTGCCTCCACCACCTAGGCAGCCAGGACTTCCAGCTCCACCACCCCGAGCTCCTGCTCCTAATCCCAATGATAGTCTGTGCTACAAGTGTGGGCAGCCAGGTCATTTTTCCAGGAACTGCATTCAGAACCAGAACCAACTGGCACTTCCTGCAACTGGCCGTAGGAACAATCAGCCTCGCAACAACAATGCCAAGACTTATGGGCGTATTCAGGCCAACCACACCGATTTCAAAGAAGCTCAGGACCAGCCTGCCACCGTGATGGGTACTCTCCTTGTTAATTCAGTACCAGCTTCTGTTTTATTTGATTCGGGAGCATCGCATTCATTCATGTCCGAAGAATTTGCATACAAACACGACATTAATTGTGAGGTCATGAACACTGCAATAGTAATACACACCCCCGCGGGTCAATGTCAAACCTCCATGGGTAGCAACGACGTCACCGTTGAAATTGAAGGGCTGGAGTTTCACGCCTCCCCTTTCATACTAAAGTCTTGTAGTATCGACCTCATTCTCGGAATGGATTGGTTGAAAGCGCATACTGCTTCTATAGTTTGCGCCACGAAGATCGTCCATCTTCTACACCCTTCTGATGAAATAATAAGCTACCAGGCTCAAATCATCCAAAATGCCGAGGCGAGGCTTTATGCCTTGAATGCGTTAAACGCATCACCACTTGAAGGCATCGAGAACATTCCAGTTGTTCGCGAATTCCAAGGTGTTTTCCCAGAAGAACTCCCAGGGATACCCCCTGCTCGAGCTGTCGAATTTGTCATCGACTTGAAACCAGGCACCACTCCTATCGCCAAGCGACCTGTAACACCCCCAGTGGTTAACTACAGTAATCACCCTTTTGATTATGCCATGTCATCATGTTTAACAGTGCATGATCATCATTTGCATCATAATGCATTTCAACTTCTAACTCAAATTCAAATTAAATTAAAGTGGAAAATAAAAGTTGTCCAACATAGAAACTAAATTGTTCATTAAATAGCAAATAAATCAGAGACAATTCTAAAATTGAAACCAACATCATTGGAGTTGGGTAGGTGACTCAAACATCTTCAAACAGCGACTAAAAACAATATTTAATAACCATTTATTAAATCTAATTTAAGTATGAAATGATGTTTTGCCCAAACTAATTTTAGGTGTTAGGAAATAAAGCACTGGTATTTATGGGCTAGGTCTCATATTTTACAAAAGTCATTTTGAGGCCTCACAATTTACAAAACAGAGAATAGGAGTAAAGAAAAAAAAAAGACAGAAGAAAACAGAAAAATAAAGGGAAACCCCCCTGGGCCTCGGCCCAGCAGGCCGTCCAGGCCGCCAGGCCGGCCCACTCCCGCTCTCCCCTTATCCCCCCCCAAACCCTAGCCCGCTACACCCCACTCCCCTCGATCCACCTCTCCCTCTCGCTCTCTCGGTCTGGATCGGGAGGTCTCCCTCGCCTCCGCCCGACGCCCCCGTCTCTGCCCCGGCAGCGTCGACGCCACGCTGACCCCGCCGCCACCTCTCCGACGCCGCCCGGTGCTGCACCGCCGTCGCCGGCGCCCGCCTCCCCGTCCTCGACCTCTTCCCCAACGGGGCACCGACGCCGCCGCCCGCTGCCGTCGCCAGACCCAGCCACCGCCGTCGCCGAACACCTCCCCGTCCTCCTCCCCGTCGGCTCCACCGAGCCTCGCCGGCCCTGTTCATCTACATCGCCGGTGAGGACCGCGTCCGCTCCCCGTGCGCTCTCCCTGCCGCCGCGGTCACCGCTCCCGTGCCGCGCTCGCCCGCCCCTGCCGCGGAGCTGCTGCTCCGCCTGCTGCTGCTGCTGCCGCTCGCCGCAGCTGCCCCGCACGTGCGCCCGCGCGTCGCTCGCCGTCGTCTGCCCGCTCGTCCGTGCGCGCGCGCGCGTTGACCCCAGCCGCGCGGATGTGTCCGGCTCTGGACGGGCACAGCGCGGACGTGTCCGGCTGTGCCACTGTCTAGTGGGCCCCCCCAGAATGTTTTTAAAAAAAAAAAGAAGAAGAAAAAGAAGAAAAAGAAAATATAGTAATAATTAATTAGTTAATTAGTGAATTAATTAACTTAACTAATCATGTTTAATTAAACTAATTAAACTTAATTAACCTAATTATCTAATTAAGCTAATTAATCTGTTAATTAGGCTAATAGTCAATGACAGCAGGCCCCACCTGTCAGATTGTGCTGACGTCAGCATGATGTCATGCTGACGTCATCAACTACTGTTTCGGATAATGTTAATTTAAATAATTAATTAAATTCCAGAAATTAATAAAAACTTTAGAAAATCATATTAAATAATCCGTAACTCAGATCGAAAAACTTTGTACATGAAAGTTGCTCAGAACGACGAGACGAATCTGAATACGCGGTCCGTTCGTCCGTCACGCGTCTCTAACTATCCGAACTTGCAACCGTTCCCCTCTTATCCTCTGTCCGATAATTCCAAAGACCCGGGAAATATCGTCAGATATTCTCCCGCTCCGTCTGTTACGTGTGATGCTGCGTTAGACTACCCCTAGCACCGTGTATCGTATTTGTCATGCTCATGTTTGCTATATATTTATACTGTTTCCTCCCCCTCTTCTCTCTCGATAGCCCCCGACCCTGACATCGTCCCCGAGACCGACGCAGCTCCGGATCCCGAAGACACCATAGACGACCTTGCCCTTGCCGCCGAGCAACCAGGCAAGCCCCTCCCTTGAGCATACCGATATCGCCCATTCTAAATTTCTCATGCTTGCATTAGAATTACTGCTGCTGCTGCTTTACCTATTCTGATGCATAGCCTGTTCATTGTAACCTACTGTTGATAATTACCTACATATCCTAAACTGTTTAGTCTAGGCTGGGTAGAGACCTATCAGTGACCCCACTTATCCCGACTGCCGCGCTGGATCGTCAGAAGACCCGATCAACGGGATTGAAGACCAGGCCCCGACACCGCACATCACCCCCCTTAGTTGTAACGACACTGCAGCGTTACTATCGAGTGCCGAGGGTGAAACCTCTTGTAGCACTTCTGATGTTAACTCTGTAGAGTAGCTATTCGGTCGTGGTCATCGAGGGTGATTCCTCCTTCACCGCTTCCGATAACGACGCTGTCGTACAACACCTCAAGTGTGGACCCAGTGAGGGTGATTCCTCCTAGTTCACCTTGACGGATACATCGAGTGGGAATTCAATGAGGGTGATACCTCGGATTCCCTGATGTTATGGACACACGGATACTTGGACTTTACAATGTTACTTGGAAAGGCGGGTCGACCCTGAGGGGTACCCGCGTGTAACACCCCCTGTATTAAGCTACAGAGATCACCCTTTTGATGAGGCCATGTCATCATGATTAATAGTGCACAATCATCATTAGCATCATATTGCATTTCAACTCCTAAGTCAAATTCAAATTTAAATGAAAGTGGGATATAAAAGTTGTCCAACATAGAAACTAAAATGTCAGATAAATAACAAATATTCCAGAGGCTATTCTAAAATTGAAACCAACATCATTGGAATTGGATAAGTGACTCGAACAACCTCAAACAGTGGATAAAGATAATATTTAATAACCATTTATTAAATCTGAAATAAATATGGAATTATGTTTTGTCCAAACTAATTTTAGGTGTTAAGGAATAATGCACTGGTATTTATGAAATAGGTCACACTTTTTACAAAAACCATTTGGGGCCTAAACATTTAACAGTAGAGAAAAGAGAATAAAGAAAAGGAAAAAGAAACAGAAAAGGAAAAAAAGAGCAACACCCCCCCCCCCGCTTCGCCTCCGCGCGACCGCCGCCCGCTGCCGCTCCAGCCACCGCGCTGCCGCCCGCGGCCGCTCCAGCCACCGCGCCGCCGCCCCGCCTCCGGCCCCGCCGTGGCCTCGCCGGCGCCCGCGCCCGCCGACCGCCCGTGCGTCCCCTTTGGGCACCGGACATGTCCGGTCCCGAAAGGGGCACGCCCCGGACGTGTCCGCCCCTGGGCCACTGCCCAGTGGGGCCCGAACCCCTGTGACGCTGACGAATGGGGCCCACGGCCCAGAAACAGTTTTAAGAAAATAGAAATAAAAATAAATAATTAAAATAATTAAAATAATTAATTAATTAATTAATTAGTTAATTAATCCTGATTAGGTTAATCTAATTAACTAATTAGTGTTAATTAAACAGTAATTAGTAATTAACTTAATTAACTGCTGACGTCAGCATGATGTCATGCTGACGTCATCAATTACTGTTTCGGATAATGTTGAATTAAATAATTAATTAAAATTTCAGAAATTAATAAAAACTTTAGAAAATCATATCTTTTAAACCGTAACTCCGATGAAAATATTTTATACATGGAACTTGCTCAGAACGACGATACGAACCCGGATACGCCCTCGGTATCTCCGTCAGACGCCCGCAGCTATGAGAACGTTGAACAATTAGACCGATTTCGATAAATGAATAGTGTCCAACCCTAATTAAATAAATCCGGATAAATTCCTAAATTAACTAAATCGCTTAGTTAGGCTGTATATCACCCCGGCCCTGCGTTTAGACATGTCATGCATCCCTGTTGCATTATTGCCGTGTGTTTACTGTTTCTTCCCCCTCTTCTCTTCGGTAGACTACGAGACCGACGCAGCTGCTGGTGCCCCGACCGACTACGTTGTTGACGACCCCTACTTGCCAGAGCAACCAGGCAAGCCCCCCCCTTGATCACCAGATATCGCCTATTCTCCTCTATACTGCTTGCATTAGAGTAGTGTAGCATGTTACTGCTTTCCGTTAATCCTAGCCTGATGCATAGCCTGACACTGTTGCTACATCTGTTGATACCTTACCTGCAATCCTAAATGCCTAGTGTAGGATGCTAGTTTATCATCATTGGCCCTGCATTCTTGTCAGTCTGCCTTGCTATACTATCGGGCCGTGATCACTCGGGAGGTGATCACGGGTGTATACTATACATATATACATACTATACAAATGGTGACTAAAGTCGGGTCGGCTCGAAGAGTACCCGCGAGTGATTCACGGATTGGGGGCTGAAAGGACCTTTGTTCCAACGGCCCTTTGAGTGGATCTTTGTGGCGGAGCGATAGGGCAGGTTGAGACCACCTAGGAGACAGGTGGGCCAGGCCCTGGTCGGCGTTCGCGTTTACTTCATAATAACACGCTTAACGAGATTGGATATTTGATCTGAGTCTGGCCACTGGCCTATACGCACTAACCAACTACGCGGGAGTAGTTATGGGTTTCCCGGCGTCGTGGTATCAGCTGAAGCCTTCTTGACGTCAGCGACTGAGCGGCGCGCGCCGTGTTGGACCGCGCTAACGTAACCGCCGTGATCGTGTGGGTTGCTAGGTCTGCTCGCGGCCGCGTACGCAACGTGCAGGAGCGCACTGGGCGATGGGCCCAGACCCCAGAGTGCCTAGGATTAGTCCGGCGTGCTGACCTCTCTGTTGAGCCTAGGTGGGGCTGCGACGTGTGGATCTTCCGAGGCCGGGCATGACCCAGGAAAGTGTGTCCGGCCAAAGGGGATCGAGCGTGTTGGGGAATATGTGGTGCACCCCTGCAGGGAAGTTTATCTATTCGAATAGCTGTGTCCCTCGGTAAAAGGACGACCCGGAGTTGTATTCCGACCTCATGACAACTAGAAATGGATACTTAATAAAACACACCCTTACAAGTGACAGATATAACCCGGTGGTCGCTCTCTCGCATGGTGGCGACGAGAGGATCGACGGGTAGGATTATGCTCTACGTTGTTGTTTGGTTAACTTCCAACTAATCTCTTCTATTGCTTCAAGACGAAGGCTGCCAGAAGCGTAGTCTTCGACAGGACTAGCTATCCCCCTCTTATTCTGGCATTCTGCAGTTCAGTCCACCGATATTGCCTCTTTACACATATACCATGCATATGTAGTATAGATCCTTGCTTGCGAGTACTTTGGATGAGTACTCACGATTGCTTTCCCCCTTTCCCTTCTTGCTGGTTGTCGCAACCAGATGTTGGAGCCCAGGAGCCAGACGCCACCTTCGACGACTACTACCACCAGGATGGAGCCTACTACTACGTCCAGGACGCCGACGACCAGGAGTAGTTAGGAGGATCCCAGGCAGGAGGCCCTGCGCCTGTTCGATCTGTTGTATCCCTGTTTGTGCTAGCCATCTTATGGCACCTTGTTTAACCTATGTCTGTACTCAGATATTGTTGCTTCCGCTGACTCGTCTATGATCGAGCATTTGTATTCGAGCCCTCGTGGCCCCTGGCTTGTATTATGATGCTTGTATGACTTATTTATGTTTTAGAGTTGTGTTGTGATATCTTCCCGTGAGTCCCTGATCTTGATCGTACACGTTTGCGTGCATGATTAGTGTACGATCGAGCCGGGGGCGCCACAAGTTCCTTTGGAACCTTACACATAATGGCCTCTATACAGTTGATTCCATGTAACGGGCACTTAACCATTATGAGGTATCAGTGGATAGCTGTTAAAAAAATCTGAGAGTTGAAGATAACACCGAAGATTAAACTTTTATGTGGTATCTTTCTCAAGGTGTGGTTCTGACAAAGGACAATCTCGCTCGCCGTAATTGGCAAGAGAGTAATAAAGAAATATTATCATCACTGAGACAATTACACATCTTTTCCTTCATTTCCCTTGTTGGGAAACTTAGTAGAAAAAAAATTCACCCTACGATCACTCAGGAACACTAAGAAGATGTAATAAACGATTTGGATCAGATCGTTACCAACTCCGAGTTGCAGCAGAAGATGACGAGTTGGTGTAGATCATACTTGGAGTCCCTCTAACCATAGATGAACGATCCTGCAAACCTCCCATGAACAATCCCTTGAACGGAAGACCGGAAGCACGGACTCTCTACGAGTTGCAAGCGTACAGTCTTCATGATCTGGCAGCGGTTTACCGTCCAGAGCTAATCGTCAGTGTAGAATTAGAGGGAGGTGATTAGAACCACACTAGACTTCTAATTATGAGGATTAGAGGATCTAGGTCAAGCTTCAATACTCCTTCTACCTCTTGGCTTTTTAAGGCCCAATACTCCTTCCACATCTTGGCTTTTTAAGGCCCGTTGATATTTAATTAAATATAAAAGCCTCCTAACTATTATTAGAGCCTTTAATTATTAATTTAACATCTCTGGAAACATTTTCCACCTATATACTATTTATTGGTAATACCCGGTATTGCCCGATAAAATCCAAAACCCTTTTGGTGACCCCGAAAAGCTTCCGGTTCCTCTCGAACCAATTTCGAATATTAACGAAACTATTTTACAAATAAATCCTCATTACTCCCGTCCTACTAACACTCGGCATATCATGATTACCTTAGGCTCGTGAGCCTATAGGTTCAGTAAATCATAGACATGAACGAAACCCCTTCTTTCAATGACCGATAGCAGAACCGTGGACGTCCATATCGATCCCTATGAGTACACGAATGACATTTGAGTAAACCTTTGGTTATCATGTGCTATTCCCTTTGCTTTTCACGATACTTTACAAAACCTGAGGTGAGATGTATCTGTATCCTCTTGAGTCATTCTCATGCTCACTATACCGGTTTCCTCGTTACCGGTTTTGTTCTTATTTCTGGTTGACATGTTCCGGCATCCCTGTGACCTAGTCACCTGTGTCTGGCTAGACGATGATGGATGAAATCACACCGAGAGGGCCCTAAGAATATCTCTCTATCGCCGGAGGAGCAAATCCCACTCTTGAGCTATCTAGTTCCTTATCAAACTTTCTGATGAACCTGTAAGTTATCGTTATGATCACCATGTTACAGATGACGTTGGAGCAACCCCAAAGTCAACTGCACGGTAAGAAGTCACTATGATACTATCATGGTCTAAGGAATTTAATCACACGTTAACTCTTTGTTTTATAACAATTGACTTGTGACGATTGCATCTCAAAGTATAACAAACAAGTTTGGGTTGATTCAATATGATCGTTCTTCCAACGTCATATTCACAATGTTGTTTTATGACTATCATTGCACTTAACGATATCCTAAGACCCAGAAAACGTGATCACCAACAACACTTGAGCTAATCTTAGTGGTGAGACTAGGAATCATATTTTACCGTTTATCATTCCACACATGCATATGAGTTTTCGACTAATCACACATTCCAAGATCATAGCAGTTATAGCATAGAATATAAACTCTTAATTATGAAAATGAAAAATATAATAATATAATATTATTTCCTCTAGGGCATATTTCAACAGCCCTTCTGTGTGCTACATGGTCAGTCATACAAGTGGCGTCTAACTTATACCACCTCTCAGTGTTGCCAATATGTGTGGTCACTAGCAAGATGAAAACATGTAGGTTTAGTGCGTCAATAAGGGTGGGGGCATTTTTCCTTATATGGTCGATGTGGCTATGTAGAAATTGCATGGTGCTTAATGGTAAATATGCATCTCCTTCGGGTTGTCTATGAGTCAATGCACTGGCTCCATACGTGGTATTCTCTACAGCGAGTGGAACACCGACCATTGTTTACAAAGCACACATGGGCGTTTTTACCCAACATGGCAACAACATAGTCTACAGATAGGCCCCCACCCTCTCCACTCTAGCCTACTTCCGGTCTCCTATGACTTTGCTACCTGTGGTATTCTATCATATCGAATGGTTAGGATGACGAGACACCTTGTAACCGAGGCACTTTTGGTTTTTATCAGCCTTTGGGGGCTTGGGACATCATCCTTGTGGATTGTGACTTGGGGGGTAGGCCAAGCTTTGGGAAGAGACTGGGCGATCATAATTGTGCTTACATTTATCTTTATAGTTTATAATGCACAATTTTCTTAGAAGATGTTTATATTATTTGCATAGTCTCTGGTACTTGCAGAAGGGAAACATATTTTCCATACATGTGCATGCATGCACTCCGATGTTGCGGCACTCCAATGGAATGTTGCCTATATAGAGAGCACACAAATACATGAAGAATTTTACACATCATGAGACATAATTGCATTAGTTAATTTAAAAATGATTTATTTCACAAACCGTCAATATGACTAGTGATCCATTTTCACCTGTGAGTTCGTCTTGACGGGGACTTCAAAACAAGCCCTCGAGTTGACATGTTTTGATGCTTTCTTTGTCAACACAAGTTGTCAGATTATGCCACCATAGTTGTCATCTTAACCGTGAACAATTGCCACAATGATTGTGTATAGTTGTCGTTCAATATTTTGTATGTTTTTAAATACTGTAATGATTTGCATAGCTAGATATTGAGTATTCTAGTGTTAACAATAGTTAAGAAGAGATATCACTCCACAAAAGTATCATGAAGCAAGTTTTTTTGTTGTTTATATCGACATTCAGTAATATCGCAACTAAGTAAGTTCAATATGGCACTAAGTAGCTAATAACTTGGCAAGCAAGTAACAATAATCTGGCAAGTATCGATTATTTTTTATCAAAACATACCGATATGTGATTTAGTTTCGAAAATCTCGCCGCAAGGAAGCTAATAGTCAAAGTGGGTTGTCAATCGGCTTAACCGCTTGGGAGATAAAACTTGCTTAAGTTCAAATTTGAAATTATCTTTTGCTAAATGCCATGCTTATTTGTCATGGTTTCATGTAAAACGGAAGCAAAAGGGTCGCCGCATGAGAAGACACCATACTTCTCTGCTACGTAGTGATGCTCCTTACATAATATGTTTTTTAGGACACTTAAGGTTCAGTATTAAACAAGGTCAGACGCACATGTAGCCCATTGGGGACGTTCACGCTCACTCAATTTTCAGGCCCAACTATGCTAGATGTATACTATAGGAGAGCAACTAAACAAAGGGTTACCCTCGTGTGGGCTATTTTCTCGTGCGGGGGTGCTAGGAGCATGACGTGTGGAGGCTTGGGACGAAAGGACGAGGGATCTACTACTGGTTTTTCGCTTCGGGTTATCTTGCCTGGTTTTCTTCATTTTGATCTAGAACACACCGTTTTCTTTGTCTTGTACCACGCTCCTATGTTGTGCGTTGTTCTACCCTATATTGTGGTGCGTGCTACAAAGTGTGTGCTTCCTATTCACATGTATTGCGATGGATCTGTGTGTCCAAGTGTGTTGTGTGTGTCGTGCATGTGTGTTGTTTCACGGTGTGATTAGGTATACTATGCATCATGTGCAATGTATATATGCTCATGTGCAAAGAATACATATGGTCCCACGTGTAGCCCGCGTGTGCTCCCGTGTGTTGCGTCACGTGGAGCACATGTTAGTTCATGTTTGGAGCACATATTAATGTTGGTTGGAAGTATATATCGGAAGCATACATGTTAGTGCTAGTTGGGAGCACACGTTGGTGCTAGTTTTTTTTTTTTTTGAGAAAATACCCGTATTCATTAAGTCAAACAGCACAGCAGTACAAATACGAGTACATAACACCATACAAACACCGAGAATACAGACAGAAACAGCTGTCCCACCCAAACGCACAAAGCTCCCTCAACAAGACAGAAAACGCAACACAAGGCCCAGGGAGCCAGCGCATCCTCTAGCAGCTTCGAGTGACGACGACCACAGCCTCCGCCAAAACAGGGACGAGCCGCCGGACCAACAGCCAAGAGCTTCGAGAGCACCATCGCCAACCATGGGCTTTGCGAGCCGCATACGAGTTCCGCCCCGACGGACGGAAACTGGGAACGGGTTCCGGTACATCGGCCGGGGAACCTCCCCGTGCTCCCTTGGACCTGGAGCTGCCGCAACCTCCAGATCTCTCCGGAGAAGAAGACCAGCTCCAACCGCCAAGTCCCCCTCACACCTGCAGCCACCCATCCGTCTCGGTGACGAGCCGCTATCACTGCCACCTCATGTAGCAGCATCGGCGAGAAGCTCCTATACACGCCACGAAGCCAGCCAGAGACGAACGCCACCGCAACGCAGCACCCCCAGCACCTCCATGGCGAGACCAGAGCACAACTCGCCAAGACGAAGATGGAGACGGGGGACAAAAAGCTCACCAGCACCACGTCGCCTTCGCCACGAATGCCACGCCTGGAGCACGCCAGCTCGACGGATCCACGGATCCCCGAGCACAAAAAGCCGGAAGCAGATCGGCTCCACCAGAGGCAGCAGCCACCTCCGCCCCGGCACCAAACCTCACCCGATCTAGAGGACCGGCGAGACACCACACCTCCAACCTCACCGTCGCTTCGAAAGAAGACGCCGAGAAGGGGCTGAGGTCGAGGTAAACTTATTCGCCATGACGCCGCCGCCACCTCCAAACCGACGCCATCACAAACCCTACTCCTACGCTGTACAGGCCGGGGACTCAGATCCGGGCCTCCCCATCTCTCCCGCCGCCGCCACAGCAGCCGGAGAGATGAGGAGCCCACGGCCTGGCCGGCGGCCGACGGAGGAAATTTGTCCGCCTCCCTTTCGCCTCTCGAGTGAACAGTGCTAAGGGGAGGGGAAAGTGAGCCTCCGTTGGTGCTAGTTGGAAAGACAAGTTACTTCACATTTGGAGTATAAGTTATTACTAGTTCGAAGCACAGACTTGACAGGCAAAAAGGTTCATCAAACCTATCAACATAGGATCTGATTTTGAATATCTCGTAGCGATAAATGCAACAGTGAAAATGGTTTGTAATTTAGACTTTTCCTTAAAGAAAATTTTGTTAAAAACACATTAGAAACACAAACAAACTCATTCATCACTTCCACACACAGAGAAATACAATCAAAACTCCCAAATTGCAAAAAATGATGCACATAAGATACACCATTTATCACCACAAAAGAAAATGAGAGTGATCTTTTTAAAAGATACCTTTAATTGGTGATTTCGATACTATAGAGTTGCCCCCACTCGGCCAATAGAATTTGCCCCCACTTCCTTGTGATTTTTGGTTAAACTGCCAAATCCCAAAGACCATAGCCCGGTTGCCAGTCAGCACACAAATGCACATGGAATGGGCTAGTGAAATATGTGCAGCAACATGTCTGCCAGGGAGCTAACCTGGCTGCCTATGCAGACAACCATGCATGAAATAAATTCACAAAGAACACGTTTGGTAGACTACATGGATTTTGAGGTATTTACATATGTGGTTGAGTTGGGCCTGGCTGAGTTATACAGGCCAAAAACCATGTTTTGCAAATAGTTTTGTAGTCTGCATCGCACCACTGAGCAGTTTGATGACTGGCGTTTGGTTGGATAAGTTCTGGGTTATGGTTGTCAACGTTCAAAACATGATATGATTTTTCGATTCAGTTTGAAAATGCACAGAGTGACATCTCGCGGAAAAGCACTTCTTTCCGAAAAAGAACAAAAAATATTTTGTTTTGCTCCAAAACCAAGAAAAAACCAGGCAAAAACTGAATGGCCACCAAACCCGAAAAAAATTATCTAATACCCGAAAACGCGTACAGAAAAAAGAAAATTCCAAAGGAATCACCCACCGTATGCCACGTGGCGGCTGGGCAGACCCAAGTCCCAAAAAGTGACCTCTACGTGAGTCTCTGATGGAGTACCCGTTAACTAGTTGCTCATTTTTATAAAATCATGGTCACTGTGAAATTTGACGGCAGCTACGGATCACTCATGCGAGTAGCATGCGATGCGTCGCTCGCTCGTTGGAATCCGGTAACTAGGCCAGGCCCAACACGATAGAAGGAGAGCCCTCACTCATGTTGCCACCACGTACGGGAGCGATAGCGGGCGTACATTTTACTCAGATTTTTTCACTTCTTTCTATTTTGTCTAGGTTTATATTGTAATAAAGAAATATAGGAAATTGTATAAAATTTGATAAGTTGAAAAACGTTCGCTGCTACAAAAAATTACATGAATTTGAAAAGTAGTTTGCAAATTCCAAAAAAAAAAGTTCACGAGTTTGAAAAAAAAGCACAAATTTTTAAATTTTGAAAATGTTCAAGGATTTATCAAAAATTTTAAAAAATTCAGAACAATAACTCAAAAATACTTTTTTGAAATATCAACCAATTTTGGAAAACATGAACAGAATTATAAGATGTGAACCATTTTTTAAATTGCATTTGTTTCAAAAGACAAATAATTTTAAATTACAAAGAATATTCGAAAAACACAAACGCTTTCTAAAACATGAACAAATTTTGAAAGAGTTGAACAATTTTTTAAATCTCAAACATTTTTTTTTGAAATTCCATAAAAAAATTGAAAGACAAGAACTTTTTAAAATTGTGAGTAATTTTTGAAATTTCAAACATTTTTTGAAAAACACAAGCAAATTTTGGACAACATGAACAAATTTTTGAAATCCTGGACATTTTTCTAAAAGGCATTTTGTTTGGAGATTTTGTACTTTTTCAAATTTAAGAAGTTTTGAAAAAAGCGAAAAATAAACAAGAAATAGAAGAAAAACTAAAGGTAAACCGTAAACACCATTAAATAAAAACGCCGGTTGAGGATCCTTTAAGACGCTTCCTAAAACCAGCTGCTCGTTCACGCCCTGCACTCATACTAGCGCGCATAAATGGGTCGCGCAATATGGCATCGCGTGCAAAGAGCAGGAGCTCCTATCTGCCGCTTATTGCAGGAGACGTAGAAACACACAGGTGACCCGACTGGGCTGGCCCACTGGCAAACGAGCAAATGGTGTGAGCAGATCAAACCCGGGATATGTAGCAAAACGGACCGATGATACTATAGCAAACGTATTTTAGATGAACATTGTGAAAACGTGATTTTTTTCAAATTTGCGAAAACTTTATTAAAAAAAGTTGAAGTTTTTTGAAAACATGAATATTTTCTTCAATACTGCGAACGTATTATCATATATATAAATATGTTTCTAAAATATGAAATATTTAATAGCATTGGGCGGTTTTTGAATTTGCGATTTTTCAAATTTAAGAACATTTTTGTGGTATGAACAATTTTTGAAATATGAGAATTTTATAAAATAAGAAGAAAATGGAAATAGCCGGTACAGAACCAGTAAAAGAAAAAAAACCAGTTCATAAATCTTTTAGAAGGTTCCCGAAACCGGAACATACAACAACTTAAAATGGGTTGTTCCCGAAAAAAAGCTTAAAATGGGCCGACCCAGGCAATTTGCCGCAACACCCGACAAATAGGAATTTTCACAAAGAGTGATACATCAAAGTCACTAGTTAAGGGTTACCCCTTGCAAAGGTCACTCTCACTTTTCTAATGGTGAAAAATGACGCACTCCTTGTGTGACACTTGTCATGATCGGGAAGTTTTGCGCTTTGTTTGTAGATTCAATTTTTTAAACATTTTAGCTTTTAAAGTATGCGTCCAAATCTCAAACCGTTTTCACCATTGGCTTTATCGCTTCAAGATCTTTGAATCCGGATCCCATGTTAATAGGTTTGAATGAGCCTTTTTTCACTAAGAAACCAATTTTTTCCAGAAAACCAGAAAAAATGGAAACTAAAAAAACAGAAACTGAATAAAAAAAACATGTAAACTGGGAAGCACATTTGTGCTTTTCACTCTTTTTCGGAAGCACACTTGTGCTTTTCACTTTTCGAGAAGCACATATGTGTTTTCCAGTTTTCAGGAAGACCGGTTGTTAAAAGCATAACTAAGCTCTTTCACCAACGGGAAGTACTTCACGCGGAAGCTTTTCACACGTGCTTCACGTGAGGAAAAACAAAAAAATATATAAAATTCATTAAAACCTAGAAAAAACCGAGCAAAATCCAAAACCCAAAATAACCCAAAAATGCGTGCGGGAATATAAAAATCCATGGGTGCATCCAGCGCGTCCGCTGCAACCGGCCCACATGTGGTATCCGCCAACTAGTTGGTTCTGGAATACATAGCATTCGCGGGAGAGCTCCTCTTCGGCACGTGTTACGCCAGGAAGTCTCCCTGGCGCACACTACAAATTTTTCTGGGCCCTTCGATCATTCGCCTTTCCTCTAGTCGGTACATAGGTTATTCGCACCCGTTTTTCATTTGCTTGATATTTCTGCTGCCTCTGTCTTATAGTTTACGGATTTTATAAAAATGAGAAATCTAATTTTTTTTTTACGGATTTTAGAAAGATTCATGATTTTGAATTTTTTTGGGAATTTTAAAAAGTTCACATATTTGTTCATGTATTTGAAAAAGTTCCTGGATTTAAATAAATGTTCATGGATCCAAAAAGTTCATGAAATTTGATTATAAGTTCACAAACATAAAAAATAAAACTTCTGAAAAACTTCATGACATTTGAAAAAGTTCATGAATTTGAAAAAAGTTTGCCAATTCCAAAAGTTCCAAATTTAGAAAAAATATTCATGAATTTGAAAAAGGTTAGAGAATTTGAAAAGGGGTTCATGAATTAGGAAAAAAGTTTCATGGATTCGAAAAAGTTCACTGATGTGAATAAAAAAGTTTACTTTGAAAATAGTTCATGATTTTTCAGAAAAGTTCATAAATTTGAGAAAGTTCATGAGTTTGAGAAAATTTCATAAAATTTTAGAAAATGTTCGCGCATTTGGAGAAAGTTCATAAATTTGAAAAATGTTCATGCATTGGAAAAAGTTCACACATTTTAAAAACAAAATTCATACATTTTGAAAATATTGACAGAGAAATGAAAACAAAAAAATAAAAAAGAGAGAAGGAATAACAAAGAAGAAGAAAAATAAGAAAAAACCTGGAAGGAAAACCAAATAAAAAAACTAAAAGAAAACCAAACTCGGAAACTACTAGAAGCTTCCCAAAACCGGGATGCACCTGCAGCTCGCGATGTCGCGTGCAGCTGCATGAGCAAATGAGGAAAAAAAATGGGCCGAGCCCAGTACGGAGAGGGAGTGTGCGCAACTTTGTGAAACACCTTTAAGCGGCGTAGAGGGTGTTGAATAGGTTTTGGGTTCGTGGTGAAGTTCTGCCTGACTGCAGTTCTACCGTGATGGACTGTTGTGTGCTAGGCGTCAGCTGCTTAGGTTGTGGACTTTTGCGTGCTAGGCTAGCTGATTATATTGTGGGATTTTTACTAGAGTTCCATCTAAACTGCACTGATGGAGGAACTTGAGGAAGGTCGTAACCCAAAAGACTAGCTCGAGTAAGAAGTATCTCCATCCGTCCGAGCGCAACCCCTACGAAGACTAAAACCCTAACCTTTCGACTAGCTGGAATCGAGGAACCAGAATTTGCCTTCCCTCTACGGCGGCCGTACCAGCAGACGGATGGGAGGCTAATCTACGGGCTTGACAATAGGGAATGAGGGGAGGAAGACTTTTCCCTAATTGTTTTGAGAGGGGGGGGGGGGAACGTGTGAAGATTATTATGACGAGGCTGGCCAATATCCATTTTATCTAATGTAAAGGAATACAAAAGATTTGTAAAGTGACCTCTGTGTGGTATTTCCTGTCATACCCCCACCCCAGTGAAGAGATGGTTTTAAGGCTTAAGTATGAACACTATATATTTTTCATGACCACCTAATTTTGTAATCGTATTTCATAGTATCATAATTTTCCATCAATTGCAAAGTTTTGTGCTTGTCACATCGACATGGTGACTTGACAAACAATGACAATGCAATTAGCAAATGATATGGATATATCCAAACAACATCCAAAATCTATAATGTACTACTATATTACAATGTGGTTACCCCAAGATATATTAAATAGACAAAGCTCGCTTCCACGACAGGCATTAAACAACGGTATTGAATGGAAATCATGGGCAAACAAGGATGCGTGTGAAGATTAGAACATGCAAATATCTCAGGACGTGTCCTGCCCAACCTTTAGCAATGTGTGTACGATAAGATGTACTAGTGTACTCCCAAACATTGAATTAGTTGTGGGTGAGCTACCGAAGAATGAGTTACTCAACATCCTAACACTCTGGATAAAAACCCACTTCTTCGTATCGTATTGTGTCGTATTACACGACCTTCGAGTGAAGTAGTAAGAAGAACTTAGGACAAAGTGGACAATCGAGCGAGGAGGAGCATGTGGAGTGGAGCATGGTTTTTGAGTTTCTTGGTAGCTATTCCGATGTACATGGGATTATGACATGTCGGTAATTCGAGCAGAGGCCCCGGGCAATTCGCTTGTAGTTCTTTCCGAGTCTCGTGCATAGGTATGCCATGGTTCACCCGAGGCCAATCAAAGGATCTCCTAGAACCACAAAGACACTGCACCAAGAACTGATGGTCTAGCATAGCTCGTATCTGTCATGTAGCTGAAAACTAATGATCGTAAACATGGACTGTTAAGACAGAAGCTGAAGTTCGAAACACACACTCGTGCTCCCTCGTGTTTGGAACCGCCAACTTCCGTCTTTGTGAGATCAACAGGTTGTGCACAAGAAGTCGAATGTTGTCCTCGGGTGAGACTGTTACATGAGCCACTGGAAGTTTTTTTATCTGTTGTTCGTGGAGCATAGACATGCATTTTCGTATCTCATGGCAAAAGATTGTGCTAGTGGTAACAAATAAAATCCCTATTGTCCCAAATAGTGAAGAAACTAAGCAAAACATATTAGAGGGTTTTGTCATGACCTGGTAAAAGCTACATTTGATCGTTTATGGAAGAAAAGCATTTCACTACTGAGGGAAGAATAACTAACCAACATTACAACAAAATTCTCATGTCGTACTTTATGGAGAGGAACTCTTATATGGTCATATTTTTCCAACAAGCCGCCTATTTGGTGCCTCAGCGCCGGATATTGGCAATTCTACAAACCGGCACACACTAACCACCTTTCGGCCCTGGGCTCGGCTCATTTATTTTATTGAAGCATGAGATCCAAACACCCGACCTCATGGTTTAGTACAACCGCAGTAACCAACTCGAAAAGCGTAGGTGATGTGTCCAATTATTTTCTTTCTTTCTTGTCATGAGTCAAATGTAACGGTAAAAAAAACCAGCGCCTTCACTATCTGTTTTTGTTTTCTTTTCCATTTTCTTCTCCTTTCTAAAATACACGCGATCCTTTCTTAAATTCGTGAACGTTTCAAATTCGTGAACTCTTTTCCAAATCCGTGAACACTTTTCTTAAATTCATGTACTTTTTGCAAATTCACAAACTTTTTCAAATCCGTGAACAATTTTTTTAAATGCACGAATGTTTTTCAAATCCATGAACTTTTTCAATTTTTACTATTTTTTAAATCCACAAACTTCTTTCAACTTCTTGAACTTTGTTTTTCAAAACAGATGAACTTTTTCAAATATGTGATTTTTTTTCAAATCTATGAACTTCTCTCATTTTGATGAACTTTTATCAAATATCATGAACTTTGAAAAAAATGGGAACTTTTCTGAATTCGTGAACTTATTCTGAAATTTGGTGAACTTCTTAAAATTTTACGAACATTTTTTCAAATTCATGATTGGTTTTCAAATTCATGATATTTTTCTCAGATTCAAGATTTTGATTTATTTCTGTGAACTTTTTTCATTTCTTATGAACTTTTTCAGATTTGCAATATTTTTCCAATATCACAAACTTTTCTCAAATGGATGAACTGTTTTTAAAATCTGTAAAGTTCTTATATTTCAATTTTTTTTCAAAAGTATTAAAAACCGGCCGGATTTTTAGCTAGCGAGCGAGGCGAGCGGCCGAGCGAGAGCAGGCGAACCAAGCGAGCAGGTAGAGCAAAGTTGGGCCGTGGCCCGCTCGCATTCACGCGCGCTTAGGGCGCTGGCGAGGACCTCTCGGCTACATTTTCAGATTATTGCAGCTAGCATACTGCATAGAAATGTATATACCTATGTACTCGTTTTTGTTTCGGCAAAGAAAATGGCTGTACAGATGTACACCCATGTACGTATCTGGCTTCACCCATCCTCGGAGCGGGGGTACATCAAATACTAACTAGTTTTATGCTATTATGTATCCCCGTAAAAATGTATATAATCCTTTTTCTCGTGATGAAAAATAGTATAAACTCCTGACCCCACTAACCACTAGTATTACTTTTTTTTTTTTGAGAGAACGCCAAAACATATCATAGCTTTATAGAAGAGAGGTCAGTTACAAGAGGTTATAAACTGGCTAGCATAGACCAAGCACGCCCCCGCGTCGCCCTCCCAGAAGCGGCTCGGGCGGATCTTGCGCGCCGCCACGGCCGTCTCCCTCCCGCCTCCTCCCTCATCTCGCCACCGCCATAGGGCTTTGCCAGGCAAAGCCTGCACGGCGTCGGCAGCGGCGGGGCTCTCTGCTCCTGGGCGCGCCTCGACGGATCTTGAACGGCGGCGGCTGATGCGTGCACGTCGGCGGTGCGTGGCTAGGAGCAGGGCGCGATGGCCTGGTGCCTTGCCTCGTGTGTCGGGGTCGCCGTCAACGCCGCTGGAGACTGGCAGCTGCTGCTGGGAGCGGCGGCCGGTGCTCGTGGCGACCGGATGCCGGGGCGGCGACCCCGGAGCTTGGACGGTGCTCCTGCTAGGCGTCACGGGGTGCTGGCTACGAACCGGAGCACGGCGGATCGAGGGATCTCGCGCCCAGATCTGGGGTCGGCGGGGAGGCTCGTGCAGGCGCGCACGGATGCGAGGGCGTCGGCTGCGAGCTAGCGCGGATCTGGAAGGGGCTGCGGCTTGGCGCAACGGCGTTGAGGTCGAGCAGGGAGGCTCGGTAGGTATGCAGGAGGTCCGGGCAGTACTTTGCGGCTGGGTGGCCAACTGCTCCTGCGTGGGGCAAGCCCGTCATGCTGCTGCTACTCCGGCGGGGCGCGTGGTGGTGGGGCTCGGGCTGCGAGGGCGCCCCTGGTGAAGCGCGGGCCGGGGGCCTGAGATGACGAGGAAGGGCGCCTACAGCGGCAGGTGCTGCAGATCCGGTCTCCGGCGGCCGCGATGGTGTGCATGGTGCACGTCGACGCTTCTGTTGCTGGGCTGCGGCTCAGAACCATGGTGGTTCTTGGCTTCGGGGGGGCGCTGCTCTGTTCCTGTCGACATGGTGCTCGGCAGGGCACGGCGGCTCGTGCTGCGTCCGGTGGCTTTGCGTCTGAAAGACTATTGTTGGATCTGTTGCCTCGTTCTAGAGGTTGGCTATCGGTGGTCTTCACAAGGTGTGGTGGGCTACGATGGATCTCGAAGCCTCTTCTTCGTCGAGGGGTAGCTCCGCTAGTGATGGTGTGAAAGAACATGTGGTGCCCCATGTTTGGTTTTGGTAATTGATGATAATCTTTATGGACTAATGGTTGCCTTGAGTTATATTTGAAGGGTTTGTCCATAGGATTTTCTTGTAGTCCTCGTTCGGCCTGGGCGTTCAGTAGAAACCGAAATTTCGGTTTCTGCTGTTCGGTTTTTTTGTGAATTCGGTTTGCAGAAGTGAAAACCAAATTTGGCACTAAAATTTAGCTAACCGAAATTTCGGTTAACTGATTTTTTGGTTCGGTTTTCGGTTTAAACCGAATTATGTACCATGTACAGAAAATGCACTTTCAGGACATATTGACAGCAACATCAACATGCATGTTTTAAAGAAAAAATTTGACAGCATAACAAGGCAAAATTGTAAAATGCGTATAACATACTCACATCTTTTCAAATATCAGATAATATCAAATACAAGGATTTCAGAACAGTGACATCATAACCAACCATCAAATGTAAAACTTCCAAAGTCCACACTGATAAGTGACAAACTGACAAGTAATAGAGCCAAATTAATGTTCCAGATTTCCAGCCCAACACATAACCAAAGTCCAAGTTCAACAAAACACAACCAAGTTTAAAGTTTACTTATTATTACACTTCAAAACATAAGCACACAGGAAGGAGATTGAAGTGCACTTCAAGAGCAGCCACAAATAAGAATTCCAATTTGCCATCATGAACAGCAACATCTTGACATGTCCGGAGAATCTTGATCATCCCAGCTTCCAGCCAAGCATTGCGAATCTGTAATGTTCTGTGCACGGTGCAGAATTTGGTTAGAATAGATAGTACATGACACAGAATTCGGATAAAATAACTAGATATATACAAGTAAAATAGAATAGCAGATGACACATTACAACGATTAACATGATTCAATTAAAAGAACTACATATATGTAAAACAGAATATGTTGGGCTATATGTACCTAAAGAGTAAAGAGTAATCTGAAGATCTTTATTTCATAAGAGTTTCCAACAGATTTTGGAAAACAAAGTACATGAGGTTCATGAAACATTATTTGTATTACAACAGCATTTACATGAGGTTCATTACAGCAAGTGAGCAACATTTGCATTTACATGGCTGTGTTGTGCATCTTTTGAATCATACTTCAGAAAAAAAAGAATGCTAAAAACATGAACAAGAGCAGGACAATTTCTTGCAACTCACTCACCAACGTTTAAGTAGAGGATGGAGGTGGGCAAGATGGCACAGCCCCAGATGGCTTGCAAACAGACTTGCTACTGCTTGCTTTCGACTTGGATGAGTTTGTACTACCAAACTCTTCAATTAGTTCTTAAAAAGAATGAAATGACCATGTAATAAGCATAGGAAATTAGAAATGCAGAAAATTACATAGAAAACAATCACAATATGTTACCCTTTTCCAATCTTAACAATTCCTCCTCATCTTCTTCAATGTTGATAGTAATAGAACCCCTTAGCCAATCTTGGGCACAAACAAGAGCTTGGACCATGAATGGTGTAAGCAAGGTTCTAAATTCATTTAGAATGCGATCACTTGTGCTAAATGCCGACCCAGACACAACCGTTGATACCGGAACAGCCAACACATCACGGGCCATTCTAGCCAATATTGGGAATCTAGCAGCATTATCCTTCCACCATTTTAGAATGTTAAAATCATCCCTATTTACTTCATTCTCTTCATGTAGGTATTTCTCAAATTCAGATTTGCTCATGCTAGCTTCACCATCACCACCAACTCTCAACTTTTTATTTATCCGAGACACCAATTTCCTTCCTTCCCTTTTTTGAGTTGGTTCAGATTGTGGAGCACCCACATGCTTGCTTGCATCACTTGGTGCATACTTAGCTTTGTACTCTTCAAACAAAGCATGCATAAATGGTTTCACCGCCTCCCAAGCTTTGCCTCCATTTAACTCACCATACATTTCTTCAATTGCTAGTTTTGTGAAATTTGATAGCTTGAATCTTGGATCAAGAACAGTTGCAACAAATACAAACATGTTCACATTCTCCTCTTCCTTTTTCTTTCCTTTCCCCTTCCCCCTTTCATTCTCCACCTCCTCATGCCAACGTCCCCAATACTTATCATACTTATCTTGCATTTTCTTGGCCATTGTTTTGCGCAAAATATCATCACTAACAGCCCACTCTTCCAACACAACATTAACTTCAGCAATATCCATAACAAATTGATTCACGGTCACATGGAGTGTGGCGGAAACACTAAGAGTAAGATGATAAAATTTTCCAAGAAATTCAGCCATTTTCTTAGCATTCTCCCAATCACTATCAACAGGAATACCAGGAGCTTTCTCACTAGTTAAATCCAATGTATAGAGTGGATCTTCTTCCTCATACCTCGCAAACACTTTCTCAAAGTTGATTGCGGTTGCTAACATTAGGTATGTGGAATTCCATCTAGTGCATACATCCAAACTCAAGAATGCCTCGCTGTCCACCTTTTCTAACTGAGCAAGTTCTTTAAATCTTGTAATTCTAGATGGCCCATGTCTTATATATATAACCGCAGCTCGCACACACTTAACTGATTCATCCAACTCTTTTAGACCATCAGTTGAAGGAAATATGCCCTAGAGGCAATAATAAAGTTGTTATTTTATATTTCCTTATTCATGATAAAGGTTTATTATTCATGCTAGAATTGTATTGATCGGAAACTTAAATACATGTGTGAATACATAAACAACTACCGTGTCCCTAATAAGCCTCTACTAGACTAGCTCGTTGATCAAAGATGGTTAAGGTTTCCTAACCATAGACATGTGTTGTCATTTGATAACGGGATCACATCATTAGGAGAATGATGTGATGGACAAGACCCATCCGTTAGCTTAGCATATGATCGTTCAGTTTATTGCTACTGCTTTCTTGAATGTCAAATACATGTTCCTTCGACCATGAGATCATGCAACTCTCGAATACCAGAGGAATACCTTGTGTGCTATCAAACGTCACAACATAACTGGGTGATCATAAAGATGATCTACAGGTATCTCCGAAGGTGTTTGTTGAGTTGGCATGGATCGAGATTGGGATTTGTCACTCCGAGTATCGGAGAGGTATCTCTGGGCCCTCTCGGTAATACACATCATAATAAGCTTGCAAGCAAATGACTAAGGAGTTAGTTACAAGATGATGTATTACGGAACAAGTAAAGAGACTTGCCGGTAATGAGATTGAACTAGGTATGAAGATACCGACGATCGAATCTCGGGCAAGTAACATACCGACAGACAAAGGGAATTACGTATGTTGTCATAACGGTTCGACCGATAAAGATCTTCATAGAATATGTAGGAACCAATATGGGTATCCAGGTTCCGCTATTGGTTATTGACCGGAGAGGTGTCTCGGTCATGTCTACATAGTTCTCGAACCCGTAGGGTCTGCACGCTTAACGTTCGTTGGCGATATAGTGTTATATGAGTTATATGATTTGGTGACCGAATGTTGTTCGGAGTCCCGGATGAGATCACGAACATGATAAGGAGCTCCGGAATGGTTCGAAGGTAATGATTGATATATAGGACGATGATATTCGAACACCGAAAGAGTTTCGGAGTGCACCGGGTAGTCATCGAGTCACCGGAAGGGGTTCCGGACACCCCCAGGAGGTCTATGGGCCTAATGGGCCAAGGGGAGAGACACACCAGACCACAAAGGGGCTGGCGCGCCCCTCTACCTGGCCACCGGCCCTAGGGAAGGAAAGGGGGGAGGGCTAGCCCCTCCTGCCTTCCCCTCCACATGGGAGAAAGGAAAGGGGGGGCGCCACCCTCCCCTGCCTTCCCCCACGCGCCTTGAAAGGCAAGGGGGGCGCGGCTAGGGCAGGACCCCAAGTGGGATTCGGTCCCACTTGGGGCGCCTCCTTGGTTGCTCCTCCCTCACCCCACCTATATATATGTGGGAGGAGGCACCACACATAACCACGACAATCTCTTAGCCGTGTGCGGCGCTCCTCTCCACAGTTTTGTCCCTCGGTCATATTTTCGTAGTGCTTAGGCGAAGCCCTGCGGAGATAGCATCACCATCAACATCACCACGCCGTCGTGCTGCCGAAACTCATCCACTACTTCGCTGTCTTGCTGGATCAAGAAGGCGAGGACGTCACTGAGCTGAATGTGTGATGAACGCAGAGGTGCCGTACGTTCGGTACTTGATCGGTTGGATCGCGAAGAAGTTTGACTATATCAACCGCGTTACTAAATGCTTCCGCTTACGGTCTACGAGGGTACATTGACACACTCTCCCCTCTCGTTGCTATGCATCTCCATGGATAGATCTCGCGTGTGCATAGAAATTTTTTTTGTTTTCCATGCAATGTTTCCCAACAGTGGCATCCGAGCCAGGTCTATGCGTAGATGATATGCACGAGTAGAATACAAAGAGTTGTGGGCGGTGATAGTCATACTGCTTACCACCAATGTCTTATTTTGATTCGGCGATATTGTGGGATGAAGCGGCCCGAACCAACCTTACATGTCCACGCACATGAGACCGGTTCCACCGACTGACATGCAACTAGTTTTGCATAAAGGTGGCTGGCGGGTGTCTGTTTCTCCTACTTTAGTTGAATCGAATTTGACTACGGCCGGTCCTTGAAGAAGGTTAAAACAGCAAACTTGATGAATCACCATTGTGGTTTTTGCGTAGGTAAGAATGGTTCTTGCTAGAAGCCCGTAGCAGCCACGTAAAACTTGCAACAACAAAGTAGAGGACGTCTAACTTGTTTTTGCAGGGCATGTTGTGATGTGATATGGTCAAGTTATGATGTGATATATGTTGATGTATGAGATGATCATGTTTTGTAATATCGACAACCGGCAGGAGCCTTAGGGTTGTCTCTTTATTGTATGAAATGCAAGCGCCATGTAATTGCTTTACTTTATCGCTATGCGTTAGCAATAGTTGTAGAAGCAATAGTTGGCGAGACGACCCCGACGCAATGATGGAGATCAAGGTGTCGAGCCGGTGATGATGGAGATCATGACGATCCTTTGGAGATGGAGATCAAAAGCACAAAATGATGATGGTCATATCATGTCACATATTTTGATTGCATGTGATGTTTATTCTTTATGCACCTTATTTTGCTTAGAACGGCGGTAGCATTATAAGATGATCCCTTCACTAAATTTCAAGATAAAAGTGTTCTTCCCGAGTATGCTCCGTTGCCAAAGTTCGTCGTTTCGAAGCACCTCATGATGATCGGGTGTGATAGACTCTACATTCACATACAACGGGTGTAAGCCAGTTTTACACAAGTAGAATACTTGGGTTAAACTTGACGAGCCTAGCATGTACAGACATGGTCTCGGAACACTGGAGACCGAAAGGTCGAACGTGAGTCATATAGTAGATATGATCAACATAGAGATGTTCACCATTGATGACTACCCCATCTCACGTGATGATCGGACATGGGTTAGTTGATTTGGATCACGTATCACTTAGATAACTTGAGGGATGTTTATTTAAGTGGGAGTTCATTAATAATTTGATTAATTGAACTTAATTTATCATCAACTTAGTCTTAATAGTTTTGCATATCTATGTTGTAGATCAATGGCCCGTGCTACCGTTCCCCTGAATTTTAATGCGTTCCTAGAGAAAGCTAAGTTGAAAGATGATGGTAACAACTACACGGACTGGGTCCGTAACTTGAGGATTATCCTCATTGCTGCACAGAAGAATTATGTCCTTGATGCACCGCTTAGTGAACCACCCGCTCCCGCTAATCTGGACGCTATGAACGCCTGGCAAACGCGGAATGATGACTACCCTATAGTTCAGTGTGCCATGCTTTACGGTTTAGAACCGGGACTTCAAAGACGGTTTGAACATCATGGAGCATATGAGATGTTCCAAGAGTTGAAGTTAATATTTCAAGGAAATGCCCGGGTTGAGAGATATGAAGTCTCCAACAAGTTCTATAGCTGCAAGATGGAGGAGAACAGTTCTGTCAGTGAACACATACTCAAAATGTCTGGGTATCATAACTACTTGACTCAGCTGGGAGTTGATCTTTCAGTTGATAGTGTTATTGACAGAGTTCTTCAATCACTGCCACCAAGCTACAAAGGCTTCGTGATGAACTATAATATGCAAGGGATGAGTAAAATGATTCCTGAGCTCTTCGCAATGCTTAAGGCCGCAGAGGTAGAAATCAAGAAGGAGCATCAAGTGTTGATGGTTAACAAGACGACTAGTTTCAAGAAAAAGGGCAAGGGAAAGAAAGGGAACGTCAAGAAGAATGGCAAGCAAGTTGCCACTCCCGGGAAGAAGCCCAAAGCTGGACCCAAGCCTAAAACTGAGTGCTTCTACTACAAAGCAAGTGGTCACTGGAAGCGAAACTGCCCCAAGTATTTGGCGGATAAGAAGGATGGCAAAGTGAACAAAGGTATATTTGATATACATGTTATTGATGTGTTCCTTACTAATGCTCGTAGTAGCACCTGGGTATTTGATACTGGTTCAGTTGCTCATATTTTTAACTCAAAATAGGAGCTGTGGAATAAACGAAGATTGGCTAAGGATGAGGTGACGATGCACATCGGGAATGGTTCCAAGGTCGATGTGATCGCCGTCGGCATGCTACCTCTACATCTACCTTCAGGATTAGTTTTAGACCTCAATAATTATTATTTGGTGCCAGCGTTGAGCATGAACATTATATGTGGATCTTGTTTATTGCGAGACGGTTATTCATTTAAGTCCCAGAATAATGGTTGTTCTATTTATATGAATAATATCTTTTATGGTCATGCACCCTTGATGAATGGTCTGTTCTTGTTGAATCTTTGATTGGAGTGATACACATATTCATAATATTGATGCCAAAAGATGCAAAGTTGATAATGATAGTGCAACATACTTGTGGCACAGCCGTTTAGGTCATATTGGTGTAAAGCGCATGAAGAAACTCCATGCGGGTGGACTTTTAGAATCACTTGATTATGAATGATTTGATACTTGCGAACCATGCCTCATGGGCAAGATGACTAAAACTCCGTTCTCCGGAACAATGGAGTGAGCTAATGACTTATTGGAAATAATACATACCGATGTATGTGGTCCAATGAGTGTTGAGGCACGCGGCGGGAATCGTTATTTTCTGACCTTCACAGATGATTTGAGTAGGTATGGATATATCTACTTGATGAAACATAAGTCTGAAACATTTGAGAAGTTCAATTTCAGAATGAAGTGGAGAATCATCGTAACAAGAAAATAAAGTTTCTACGATCTGATCGCGGAGGCGAATATTTGAGTTACGAGTTTGGTCTGCATTTAAAACAATGTGGAATTTTTTCACAACTCACGCCACCTGGAACACCACAGCGTAATGGTGTGTCCGAACGTCATAACCGTACTTTATTGGATATGGTGTGTTCTATAATGTCTCTTACCGATTTACCACTATCATTTTGGGGTTACCCATTAGAGACAGCCGCATTCACGTTAAATAGGGCACCGTCTAAATCCGTTGAGACGACACTGTATGAACTATGGTTTGGCAAGAAACCTAAGCGGTCGTTTCTTAAAGTTTGGGGATGCGACTCTTATGTCAAAAGGCTTCAGCCTGATAAGCTCGAACCTAAATCGGAGAAGTGCATCTTCATAGGATACCCTAAAGAAACTATTGGGTACACCTTCTACCACAGATCCGAAGGGAAGATCTTTGTTGCTAAGAATGGGTCCTTTCTAGAGAAGGAGTTTCTCTCGAAAGAAGTGAGTGGGAGGAAAGTAGAACTTTATGAGGTAGTTGTACCTTCTCTCGAATTGGAAAGTAGCACGTCAACGAAATCTGTTCCCGTGATGCCTACACCAACTAGAGAGGAAGCTAATGATGATGATCATGAAACTTCAGATCAAGTTACTACTGAACTTCGTAGGTCGACCAAAGCACGATCCGCACCAGAGTGGTACGGTAATCCTGTCCTGGAAGTCATGTTATTAGACCAAGGTGAACCTACGAACTATGAAGAAGCTATGATGAGCCCAGATTCCGACAGATGGCTTGGGCCATGAAATCTGAGATAGGATCCATGTATGAGAACAAAGTTTGGACTTTGGTGGACTTGCCCGATGATTGGCAAGCCATAGAGAATAAATGGATCTTCAAGAAGAAGACTGACGCTGATGGTAATGTTACTGTCTACAAAGCTCGACTTGTCGCAAAAGGTTTTCGACAAGTTCAAGGGGTTGACTACGATGAGACTTTCTCACCCGTAGCGATGCTTAAGTCCGTCCGAATCATCTTAGCAATTGCCGCATTTTATAATTATGAAATCTGGCAAATGGATGTCAAAACTGCATTCCTTAAGGGATATCTTAAAGAAGAGTTGTATATGATGCAACCAGAAGGTTTTGTCGATCCTAAAGGTGCTAACAAAGTGTGCAAGCTCCAACGGTCCATCTATGGACTGGTGCAAGCATCTCGGAGTTGGAATATACGCTTTGATGAGGTGATTAAAGCATATGGTTTTATACGGACTTACGGTGAAGCCTGTATTTACAAGAAAGTGAGTGGGAGCTCTGTAGCATTTCTGATATTATATGTGGATGACATATTATTGATTGGAAATGATATAGAATTTCTGGATAGCATAAAAGGATACTTGAATAAGAATTTTTCAATGAAAGACCTCGGTGAAGCTGCTTATATATTGGGCATCAAGATCTATAGGGATAGATCAAGACGCTTAATAGGACTTTCACAAAGCACATACCTTGACAAAGTTTTGAAGAAGTTCAAAATGGATCAGTCAAAGAAAGGGTTCTTGCCTGTGTTACAAGGTGTGAAATTGAGTCAAACTCAAAGCTCGACCACTGCAGAAGATAGAGAGAAAATAAAAGTCATTCCCTATGCCTCAGCCATATGTTCTACCATGTATGCTATGCTGTGTACCAGACCTGATGTGTGCCTTGCCATAAGTTTGGCAGGGAGGTACCAAAGTAATCTAGGAGTGGATCACTGAACAGCGGTCAAGAACATTATGAAGTACCTGAAAAGGACCAAGGATATGTTTCTCATTTATGGAGGTGACGAAGAGCACTACAAAAAAAATACACTTTTGTGATGATACATGTTTGTCATAGTAGGTCACGTTTTCTGTCATGCATGTACATCCATGACGATTTTATGACAGAATCAAGATAGTCATACATGTGCTGTCGTAGAAGTGTTCCATGACAATACCAAAATTATCATCACGGAAGTGTTCACTTCCATGACGATAAATGACGCGTCATGGAAGTGCTTTCGTCAAGGGTAACCGACACGTGGCATCCACCATAACAGGTCGCCGTTTATCTATCGGGTCCGGTTTTGGATCCGATAACCCGTTAACAGCAACAACCAATGGCGATTTTCCACGTGTAAAAATTCTCATTGGCCGGAGGAAACACGTGTCAGCTCGTCAATGGGTCGGATACGCGCCTATGATATGTCGACACGTGCGACAGCCCAACACTGGCCCATTTAGCTTACAAAGGCCGGCCCATTTGACTTGGTCAAACGATAGCGGGCCGGCCCATGAAAAGCCTGTTAAGGGTCTGTTCGCATATAGCCCATTTTACGGCCCGGGAACTCACGACCCGTTATGGCGTTCCCGAAATCGTCCCAACAGCGTCATGTGGGCCGTCCAGTATAATACCAGCTTGTTTCATTTTCGGCCCATGTATGGCCCACGACGTCTTTTGGCCCATACAAGGACTTTCATATCTTTGGGCCCTTTAATGGGCCGCGGTGACTCTGGCCCATAATGTAACACCCCAAAAATCGGGTTATCGATTTTTGTGCTGTTATTCCTTCCTAGCTTTTCTTTCCCGAATTTTTTCCTCTGGAATCTGGTGAATGACCAGGTGAATTCAGACAATCCTCAGCCTCTCCATGAATTTTCCATGCTCTTGTGCCAGTCAAGTTTCCTTCAGTAAACCCCGAACCTCATTCAAACCCTAGTTCCAAAATATCGGAACTGGAAATACTGCCTTTGCGTTTACAAAGGAACTATCATTTTTCTTGCTCAGTTGATCCTCCCAAAATTTTCGGAGATCATCCTTCACTCATAAACCCTAGATGTGTTAAAATATTGCCAAGTCATATGCAATATTTCTCATCTAGGATTAATTCCTTTTTCTTCCTTTCCGAGGAATTAAATCCAGAATAATATCTATCCATCTCCAAAGTTCATGAAAACTTGTGGAGATATTCTTTGTGATCATATTGAGCTCTCATAAAAATATTGGCCATAATTAAATAGGGGAAATTGTATTTTCCTATTTAAAGCCAATATATCAATTTGGGGCCCTTCCAAAGGAACTACCATTTTGGTAGTTGGGAAAAATCCCAAATAATTTGTGGAGCTTGTCCTATCCATATATTCACTATTTCCGTCAATATATCAAGTTCCACCCATTAAATTTTGAGCACAACACCACTTTGCAAATTCTGTTCAGATTTTCAGTTTGCAAAGGAAGTGCTTGATTCCTTGATCTCCTTGGGCTGAAATTTTGCAGGGTGATTCACTATGATATATTACCCCTGTATACCAAAAATGAGCTCATTCCATCAAGTCAATCTTCCTCAGTAAATTATCTAAGTTTCTGTCCAGATTGCATCTCTGTGAAGGAAGTACCCTCATAGATGATCAATTTGAGCTGAAACTTTTCCAGACAGTTCCTATGACCATATCATCACTCTACACCAAGAATCATTCAAATCCATATAGCCATTTGACCCCAGCATCATCATTTGCGTTTCTGGTCAGTGGGCAAGGTTACAAAGGAAGTACCAGCTAGCATTGTCCATTTGTGCCCAAATTTTGCCAGCATGACTACCTTAGTGGATGACTCACCCCTGCCCAAGATCATGCCCATGGGTGCACTGTGGTGGCCACACCACATGACAAACACTTTGATGCCATAACTGTTTGACCCAGGCAGTGGTCACACCAGAGTTCTCTGTTCATGCTCGTAGGGTCAGGTCAACTCACGGAAGAGTGGAGAATACGCTGGACATGGTTTGGCACGAAGTGCAGCGTGGCATCGCCTTGGCCACGCGGTGACCGTCGGCAGAACATGCCAACAGCGTGCACTGTGCTCGGGAGACTTCGGGAGGCCGCTTCCAGTGAGCTCCATCTTGTCCACGAGCTGCCCACCGCATTCGTGCATCGTCTGGAATCCTCTCCGCCTCGTACCGAAGCTCGGAGTTGCCTCTGCCGCCTTCGAGTCTTCGCCGAAGCATCGCCGCTTCGCCGTGCTTCTCGGTGCTTCGGCCACCATTGCGAGACCCCCCTCCCTCGACTATAAATAGCACGTCTTCGAGCCCCCTCTGCATCACCAGCAAGCCCCCAGCCTCCTCCCTCGAGCCCTCGAGCTCCTCCCTCCGCCATGGCCGCGGCTCTGCCGCCGTTGCCCTTCAGCCATTTCGGCGCCTTGACCTCTTCCCTCCCCCTCTGTCCGTGTTCCCGGCCTCCCCTGACTCCCCGCGAGTCGCCGCTGTCTCGAGCTCAGGCGGAGGAGCCCTGCCGCCGTGCCCCCTCCTCCGGCCGTGCCTTGACCTCGGCCCGAGCTGCGGCGCCGTCGCTGTGGTCCGCCCCGAGCGGCCCCGAGGACACCTGCGGGCGCGGTGTTGGGTGGCCGAGCCCCTCCGCCCGCCGGCCGGCCCTGAGGAGCGGCGAGGCGACTGCCACGCGAGCAGCCGGCGAGGCCCGAGCCACCGTGGCACTCTCCTCTGTTCGGTCGGGAAGACCTGGGAAGAGAAGAAAAGAGAGAGAGAAAGAGATAAGGCTGGGCCCACACGTCATTGAGATAAAGAAAGTCAACCCGGGCCCGCTGGTTTAAAGTGAAAACGTATTTTAGGGAGTACGTCTTCTGACTCCGAAGGCGTATTTTTCCAAAGGCGTTTGCCTTTTTTTCCAGCTGCCGGCCGAATCTATTATATAGAAAACGTTCGCTGGTTAAGAGCTAAAATGGACAGATTTTGTCTGTTTTAACGCTTAACGAACTAACGGCTCTAACTCCGCGACCGTAACTCCGATTGAGGTAAAACCAACGCCCACGTCTTCGTCTCATCGAGCCCGTTCCGATGCCATCATTTTCATAATGTTTTCACCCTGTGAAAATGACCATTTTGCCCTTGCCCCTAATCAGCCTCCTTCGAGAGGGAAACTTTTCCGGCGAATCTTCCCGGAGTGTTATTGCACTTCCACCCGGTGTATTCCTCTACCCCAGGCAAGCCAACCTCTTCCATGAGCTCCGGACTTGCGTGATGACTTTGCTTGCACCCTGTGTGTTCATTGTAGTACATCTGTATCACCTGTTAGCCTGCACTTGCATACACCTGTTATGTCATCTATTTTAGATGTTAGCATTACGTTTCATCTAATATCATGCCTTGTTTCCATGCCATGCCCTGCCATGCTAGTAACAATATTTTGGATACCGTTATCATGTGAGTACCATGATCTGATATCTTGCCATGTTTGTCAACGTTGTAATGATTCTGCTATGCTGATGTTAAGTGGCTGTTCACACTTATAATTGTTAAGGTAATGGTGGGATGATGGAGATATATTGATAAACCTAGTCGGTTGATCAGAGTCACCTGTCCGGGCTTATCCGTGAAACCACATTTGCCGGTATGGGATGGCCTTGACTTGGTCTGATCGCGTGCTCTTTCACCGGTACCTCCAAAGAGGGAGGGTTATGCGCGCGCTGCCCTGGCCCGGTAGGCGGCGATAACCCTGTGAGCCCAGTTGAGTTGTTTGGGTACCCGTCCCCGTTTGGGACAATTTAGTTTGGCCACGACGGTGGCAGGGTGTCACGAGGTGACACGGGGCTACCCAGGGCTTGACTCCAAGAAGGAGTGTGATGGCCGGTGGTACGATGGAAGAGTCACGGGTCAGACAGGTTTCGTCGGAACGTCGTTGGTCCACCCGAATGGGAGTACGAGGCCATGAGTTACGTGGTGTGGATAAAGTGTACAACCTCTGCAGAGTGTTAAATCTATTCGAATAGCCATGTCCACGGTATTGGACAGCCCGTCCAGACCTCGTTAGGCGATCAACCGTAATGATGGTGAAAGGACCTGTCCTGCATGGACAGCAAATGTTGATAGGAGTATGGTATGTTAACCATGAGTTGGCTATGGAAGAGATGGTCAGATGACCGAAAGACTTGGATTTGGATCAGGTTCAGATTGGATCATGAGATATTCGGAATATGGACTATTTACTTGATGCATGCTTTACTTTACTGTACTTTACTTCAGTAGTTACTTTGCTAAGATAACCCCGTTATATCGTGATGATTAATGCTGCTGGATGTTTAAACATGCCAGATAATTTTGCTACGTCATGATGATTAATAATGCTAGATAGGTATGCTATGCTATGCTTGATTCATGTTTTCCTATTAATTCCATGCCATGTTTAGAATAAATTCTTGCATAGCATAGGGTTGGCTTTGTCATCTGCTTGTTTGGATGCTATGTATTTGGTTGTCTTGCGAGTACATTCAAAGTACTCACCTGGCCTTGCACGTGGCCAGTTGCAGGAGAAGATTCGTCGTGCTAGATCGTAACCCAGCCAGTCCTGTGAGTTATGGAGCCCAGCCAGAGACGATGTCACCGCTGAGCCAAGACCTTCGCTGCCAGCTTAGTTAGCCTTGGAGCTATGTAATATTGTTGTAAGCAACAGTATTGTAATACTCCATTTAATATAATAAAGCCATTTTGTGCCTGGAATTGCTGTATCATGTCTTTGACGTGCGTCAGGTCTTATCCTGGGACTGGCGTGCGTCGGCCCTCTATCGGGGTGCCACACATAATAAATAGTAAATTTCTTTATGCCCAGTAATGGCCCATGATTCACATGGGCCGTTTCCAGCCCGTGTTAGCTTTCGGCCTACTGACGGCCCATACATTCTTGGGCTCCTTTCCGGCCCTCGATTACTTTCGGCCCATTACTGGTTGTTCCCCTAATGGGCCAAAAGTCAGCCCGTGGTTAGAATCGGCCCGTTTGTGGCCTGTTAACCCGTTGCGCCGTTTCTAGCCCGTCCTATATTCTGGCCCATTAACGACCCGTTATGCCTATGACAGAATTAAGCCTTTGCTGTTTTCCGGCCTGTTAACTGCCCGTTACCGTGCTGGCCCGATACCAATTACACCCGTTTACGGCCCATGTAGGCCCATTTATCTGACGGCCCGAGGCCCACTGAATCTACGGGCTGTTGAAGGCCCATTTATCCGGGGCCCATAGGAGGCCCATGGGTCCTATGGCCTGTAGCAGGCTCAAGGTTACCATGGTCCGTATATGGCCCATGGTTGTTGCGGCCACTAGCAAACCAAGGAAAAAGAAGACTAGGGAAATAAATAAGCCAGAAACTAACGCTAGGCTATTAAGGCGATTGCACAGATTACATCCACTGGGCATCAAAGTTCGCCACCAGTGCAAATATAGGGAACACCCTACACTATACAAAAATGGCTTGCTGTTTTCTTCAACCGGTCGCTGCACATTAAGAACAAATTTTGTATCACAACAAAACAAATTACAACCATAAAACAAAAGGAAGGTTGGCATAAAAGTTAATAGTTCTGCAGATAAATGCACCACCAGAAGTTCAGAAGCTCAGTTCATTTAACCTGACTGTTATGTTTTCATGTTGTACTGTCCGATGGAGCACCATAACCTTCGCCTTCATTTCTCCTAGTCTCCTGAACAACATAGCAAATGTCTGATAGTCTGGTTTCAAAACCATGCATACCTTGACGACATCGAACAATGGCTGTCCTTGTTTCACAAAAGGTCTCTGTTAGGGAATGGACTTGTGTCTGGAGTGAAGATATAACATTGTTTTGAGCTTGCATATCTTGATCATGAGGCAGTTTGGACAGATTGCCTTAACAACCAACCCAGTATTATGCAGGAACGTGCTTTTGGCACTGTTAGTGGACAGGTACTGACCCACTGCAGCAAGAGGTGACATTGCGGTTATAGTTGCCTCGTCACCTTCAGAAGGTGGCAGTTCCACCATTTGTTCCATAGCTTGCTGAAAAGTTGAGTTTTTACATTAGTAGTACCAGAACAGAAGATATTAAGGAAGCAGCAAAACCAAACAAAATAGCTTTGGTCTATATACAGAACTTATTCTAGTGAACCCGTGTAAAATATAGTTGTATTTTACTGCAAAGTACATAATAAAACCAGGTTCCAAACATATGACCATGTACATTGGCTAATGTATTGTCTATTTCTTCACATTGTATTGACAGCTAAGGATAAAGAGACAAAGTTTACAATACGGTAAGCATAGTATGACATCATTCATATCACAAAACAACTGAGAACAGACAAACAGGCAATTGTAACGTTGTGTAGACAAGTCCAGCACGGAACTAGATTATAGATCAAGATCAAAGGAACATCACTCCTCTCTTTTAAACTTTGTAAGGTGCAATGATACGCTAAGACAATTGTGTATAAAATTGAAAAGAGTAATAGACATTGGCTGCAAACCGTGCAGTTCAATGCACAAGTCAGAGTAAGTAGTAGTTAAAAGGCACGAGGATTAAGGACTTACAACAGCGGCTTTGACTGGTGTAGTCATGCCCTTCGTCTTGCTGGTGTGACAGTCCTTGAAGATTTCCACAGCATTTGGTTCAGGTACTTTTTGGTCCTTGCGGGCTTTCCTCTGCATTTGGAACAAGTCAATATAGATCTGATATTATGGCACAGCGAAAAGAGTGAAACAGCAGCTAATTACAAGAGCCTCGCAGTGTGCAATATAGCTACGAGATCATGTCGTCTGTTGGAATTTCACTTTCGTACGGTTGGCCTTGTTCTTTGAACAGTTCACCTACAAGAAGATATATTTGTGAGGCACATGCATAAATAGGAGTTCAACATGTGATCTGATCACATATATATAACGTACTTGATACTTTGGATCAGACCAGTGTTTAACGAGGCCTATCCAGTCTTCATCTATATTTTCCACTGGAGATGTTTGGGCAAGTTCATTGTTAGCCTTGCCTTCAAAGTGAGTTTTCCTCAAGTTATACCGATACTGTCGCAGAGCAGACTTGAAAACATGGGTGCATGCTTGTCTGGTTGCATCACCTTGGCTATCCAACTTGAACCTCATCTGTTGAAAATTATGGGAGTCTCATTACCAGCAACCTAGAAAGTATGGGACAGACCAAGACGATATTACTAATTTCCATACATAACCATACTTACAGATAAATGGTCGAGGAAGGTGTTGAAGTGGGTTTCGTCTTTGTCATTCCTGTACTGAATCCATGTTGGGAGGATACGTGCATGACACCTAACGGGAACCGCTGCCTTTGATACTAACTTGGCTGACTCTGTAGCATCACGTGGCCTTTTTAAACCTGCCTCAAAACGGATCTCCATTCTTCCTCCTCTAGATTTAGTTAACCTATCGAGCATTATTCCTGATGTTTGTTTCCTCTTGCGCCTAGGTGCTAGTCTAACAACGAACATAGGAAGTGTTAGTGTACATCAAACTGTGAGACTACATATAAAGAAGCATGCAACTGTAACTTAACTCCAGCAACTACCTTCTTGCTGTTGAAGCTCACAAGGTTCATCTGATCTTGCCAACTTGTCTTGTGTCAAGAGTGCTTCGGAAGTAGTGTCAGGTGGCAAGGGAGCTTGGGAACGTGCTGCTAGCTGAGTTGACAAACGAGTAACTCATGCAGTTGGTGGTACTGTGAAAGGTGTTACAACAACTAGGGCTATCACTGCTTGTTTGGTGGCAACTATTAGTTTCTGTTTGGATTGTTTTATAGCTGGTGTAGCACGGGATACCATGTTTGTACAATTTTCCAGTGGACTTTGACCTTCTATTGCACCATCAGTACCAGCAGAATCAGCATAATTCTTCCGCTTCCATTTCTGTGCGTCCTCAGTACTAACACCATCCCCTGCCATTCTGTGTTCCTTCCTCTTTCTCTGTGCCATGTCAAGTCAAGCCGACAAGAAAAAGGAATAAAAAATTAGTTCTTCAGAACAAATTGATGCGTGATACAGACGAACTGAACTTTGATGTTAGACAACCGCATGATAGGAGGATGTAATATGTACGAAAAACAGGACGGCATGAGATAATCAGAACTATGATGTGTAAACTAAGCAGAAGGCATTTCAATAAATTGGAAGCAATGCAATGGAAGGTAGATACCATATGAAAGATGCTACAAATATCACTCTGCCAAGTTAACAGTGTCTCGTCATAACTGGCATTTAAACAAATGTGAAGCAGTACAAGAAATAAATCATATGCAAGATGCAAACAACATCACACTACCAAGTTAATGGTCTCTCGTCATTAGTACCATTGCATATTCACAGCTATGATGTGTAAACTAAGCAGAAGTAATTTAATCAAATTACAAGCAATACAAGCTAGACACCGTATGCAACATGCAAGACAATATCACACTGCCAAGCTAGAGAAAGCACCTGGGATGCCGGTTTCGCCGGAAGACCGCCATCAGTCCCTGCCTTAATTTTTTCCTTCCTCTTTCTTAATTTTATTGCCTTGTCAAGTCAAACCCACAAGAAAAATGAATAAAAATTTGCTTTTCAGAACTCATTGATGCAGGATGCTGACGAGCACTACTTTAATGTAAGGCGACCGCATGATAGGACGATTGAATGTGTAAGAAAAAAAGGACAGCATTGCATATTCACAACTATGATGTGTAAGCTAAGCAGAAGGCATTTCAACAAATTAGAAGCAATGAAAGCTAGACACCATATGAAAGATGAAACGAATATCACTCTACCAAGTTAAAACTGTCTCATCATAAGTGTCATTTCAACAAATTAGAAGTAGTACAAGCTAGAAAAGAATGCGAGATGTAACCTATATCACACTCCTAAGTTAAACGTGTCTTATGATAAGTGATTGTTGCAGGTTACACAACAGTAGTACTTTGATGTAAGAACATGGTGTGATAGATAGATATTGTATGTTCTAGAAACAGAAACTCGTGTCTTATTCACAAGTATAATGTGTAAAGTAAATAGATGGAATTCAACAAAATTAGAAGCAATACAAGCTAGACATCATACATAACATGCAACCACATATAACAGTGCCAAGTTAGAGGGAGCACCTGTGATGGTGGACTAGGGAAGACGTGCTCATCATCAACACAGCTACGTTGAGTGTCTATGCGTGTGTTGTCTTGCAAATCTTCTTGGGGGGGTGGCGGAGTAGAATCTGTAGAGGCCCTCCGTTTCAGTTGTTTGGAAGGAGCACCTTTATCCACTGCCTTGCTAATTTCCTTCCGCTTTATTGATTTTGCATTGTCAAGTAAAACCGACAAGAAAAAGCAATAAAATTCACTCTTCAGAACTCATTGATGCATGATACTGACAATCACTACTTTGATGTAAGGCAAACACATGATACGAGGATGGAATATGTATGAAAAACAGGACGACATGGCATATTCACAACTATGTGTGTAAACTAAGCAGAAGCCATTTCAACAAATTAGAAGCAATGCAAGCTAGACACCACATGAAATATGTAACCAATATGACTGCCAAGTTAAAAGCGTCCCATCATAAATGGCGTTTCAACAAATTAGAAGCAGTGCATGCTATAAATCATATGAAAGATGCAACCAATATCACTCTGCATATACTAAAGGTGTCTCGTCATAATTGATTGATGCGGCATAAAAAACAGTAGTTTTATGTAAGGACATGCTTAATAGACAGATATACTATGTACCAAAAACAGGAAGGCATGTCACATTTACAGGTATAATGTATAAACTAAGCAGAATAGCACATGCAATTTAACCAGATTGAAAGAATAACAATCTAGACACTATATGCAACATGCAACCACATATCTCGCTACCAAGTTAGAGCAAGCACCTGCGATGGTGGTGTATGGGAAATGCGGTCATCAACTATAGAGCTACGTTGACTATCTTCATCTAGCATTGCTGTTTCTTGAGAATCATGTGGGGAGGCTGACACAGCATTCTTTAAAAGAGGATCTTTTCTTATAGCGCCTGACTGTCTCATCATAAGTGATTGATGAGGGATACACAAGAACATTAGTTTGATGTAAGAACATGGTTAATAGACAGATGTAGTAGTATGTACCAAAAACAGGAAGGCATGTCATATTCAAAGGTATAATGTGTAAGCTAAGCAGATGCAATTTAACCAAATTGGAAGCAATACAAGCTAGACACCCGGCTGGAGTGGTGGGCATGATAATCGAGGACCTGAGAGCCTGGTGGGAGGCGGGCTACTTCGCCACCACCGTGGCTTTTTAGTTGGCTTGCAGGTGATGCCTGTCTGTGCTGGGCTTGTCACTCACTCGGCCAGTGCCCTGACTAGCTATTCGGCTTCTGGTGCTCCCGGGATGGTGGTTCATGTAGAAAATATATTTCCTTATCTTAATAAAGACTGACTTCGGCCTTTCGAATACAAGCTAGACACCATATGCAACATGCAACCACATATGACACCGCGAAGTTAAAGCAAGCACCTGGGATGGTGGTTCATGGCGAGCGAGATCATCCACTCCGGAGCTTCGTTTACCGTCTCCATCTGCTGATACAACACCCTTTATAGCGCCCAAACGTGTCTTGCCTAAGCACGAAGAAAGCTGGAGCAACTTATCTCTTTTATTTCGTGCTTCTATCAACCGGTCGGCAGAGGCTGAAATACCCATGCATAAAAAAACAATAGTGAGAGTATGGGTGAAGTGTGTGCAGAACTAGTGCACTGTAAAAGTAGCAGATAGCAGGTGGCTGAAAAATAAATGATAGGAGACATATGATAGCTCTACAGCATTGCATGGCAAACAAAATTAGATTCTACTCCGTATGATTTTGTAATATATGAGCACAGGGATGGCTGGGAAATGAAGGTACTCCTCCAGCACACCACCACATGTGGTCCTATCAAAATAACAGTCGACTGAAAATAAATAGGTCAGTCGATTTTTTTATGAACCGTCCGATCTACAAGGAACGAGCAGATGGCCTTCGTCTACCTCCCGCCTGTCACTGTTGACGATCTTTCTCGAACCGCCAACGACCACCGGCCCAAACCCCTGCCTCCGCCGCCCTGCCCTCCCCTCGACCTCACACCACCGCCGTGCTTGGCAGCGCCCCCCGGCCATCCCTTTAAGCCCGGCCGACATCCAGATCAGGCGCTAGCAGCTCCTAGGACCCACACACCCCTAAGATAAACACCGAGGCACTGCTTCCCCAGCGTAATAGGCGGACTGGCGCCTGTTATGCCGGGGAATGCTTCCTTTAATTGGGAATCAACTGACCAGGAATTGAAATCCAGGGGGCGACGGACCTCTAGCTAAGGTGAAATAGTATATGAGGAGAAACCTTGTGCATCGCGAGTTACTAGGAACATCTAGTATCAGGAAGAAGGTGTAGGAAGAAGCGGTCAACTAGTGTCTTCTGTGGGATGAATACCGTGCAAGCAGACATGTAAGATTTGCACGAATAAGGGAAGAGGAGTGTGGCACCCCGATAGAGGGCCGACGCACGCCAGCCCCAGGATAAGACCTGTCGCACGTCAAAGACATGATACAGCAGTTCCAGGCACAAAAATGGCTTTATTATAGGAAGTGGAGTATTACAATACTGTTGCTTACAACAATATTACGTGACTCCAAGGCTAACTAAAATGGGAGCGAAGGTCTTGGCTTAGTGGCAACGACGTCTCTGGCTGGGCTCCATAACTCACAAGACTGGCTGGGTTACGATCTAGCCTGACGGATCTTCTCCTGCAACTGGCCACGTGCAAGGTCAGGTGAGTACTTTGAATGTACTCGCAAGACAACCAAATACATAGCATCCAAACAAGTAGATGACAAAGCAAGCCCTATGCTATTATAAGGATTTATTCTAAACATGGCATGGAATTAATAGGAAAACATGAATCAAGCATGGCATAGCATGGATCGAGCATATCAACTACATAACATAGCATGGCAATGATCACACTAGGTGCTTAAAGTGCTTACTGTTACCGAATACCAACTTACTCTCTTCTGGGTTGTCCCACAACCCTCGGAATACTCATGATCCATTGCGCACTTCCGAACATAAGACAAGTTCTTCCATCATTTTTATCTTTGTTACGGTTGACCACCTAGTGATGCCTGGACGGACTGTCCAATACTATGGACGCGGCTATTCGAATAGATTTTTCACTCTGCAGAGGTTGCGCACTTTACCCACACCATGGGGCACCTGGCCTCGTGATCCTATTCGGGTGGACCAGTGTTGCTCCAACGAAACCAGCCTGAGCCGTGACTCTCCCATCGTACCACCGGCAATAATCCTCCCCCGGAGTCCTGCCCTGGGTGGCCCCTGTGTCACCTCGTGACACCTGCCATCGTCGTGGCCAAACTAAACTGTCCCAAACGGGGACTCCCGGGTTAAACAATCAACTGGGCTCATAGGGTTATCGCCGCCTACCTGATCAAGGTAGCACGCACACATAACCCTCCCTGTCTGGAGGTACCGGTGAAAGAGCACGGAGCCAGACCAAGTCAAGGCCGTCCCATACCGGCAAATGTGGCTGCATGGATAAGCCTGGACAGGTGACTCTAGATCAACCGACTAAGTTTAGTTTATAAATTCAATTTAACAGCTCCATCAACGCACCGTTACATCGACAATTATAAGTGTGAAGAATCACTTAATAGCATAGTAAAATCATAGTACTGATAATCATGGCATGAGATCAAATCATAGGACTAACATGATAATATTATTAACAATGTTGTTACTAGAATGGCAAACTATGGCGTGAAAACAAATCATGATATTAGATGAAAAGTAATGCTAGCATCTAATACAGATGTCATAACAGGTGTATGCAAGTGCAGACTAACAAGTGATCCAGATGTACTACGAACACACGGGTTGCAAGCAAAGTCATCACACAAGTTTGAAGCTCATGATAAGAGGTTGGCTTGCCTGGGGGTTGATGAATACGCTGGGAGGAAGCGCGATAAAACTTTGGAAAGATTTGCCGGAAAGGTTTCCCTCTCGAAGGGGCTGATCGAAGGGCAAGAGCAAAATGGTCATTTTCATGGTGTGACAACATTATGAAAATGATGGCATCGGGACGGGCTCGACGATCTGAAGACATGGGTGTTGGTTTTACCTCAATCGGAGTTACGGTCGCGAAGAAACGGTCGTTTGTTCGTTAAGCCGAGAAACGGACAGAAAACTATGCATTTCAACGCTTAGCGAGTGAACGTTCGCTATTTAGCGCTTTCGGTCGGCGGCTGGGAATTTGAAAGCGTATTTCGAAAATACGCTTCCACTTACTGCTGCTAGGCCCGGCCTACAGTGGCTGACGTGCGGGGCCCGCCTTATCGCTTTCTCTCTCTCTTCTCTCCCTCTCGATCGTCTTCTTCTCCGACCGAAACAGAGACAGGGGCAGCCGGCCGTCGACACTGCCGGTGATGGGCGGTGCCAGTGGCCTCCCTGGAACCGACGCAGCGCACTGCACCCGAGGGTGGTCGCGGCTTCGCCTGGGGTGGCCTGCAGCGCCCTCGCTGCTGCTCGAGGTGCATCGGCCGAAGAGCTCCGGCGGCGCCACTCTAGCGGGGCTTTCCCAGTGGAAATGGTAACGGCGGTGGCTCATGGGCACCTAGGGAATGCGGCGGCCGCAGGCAGAGAGGAGGGGGAGGCCGGGGCTGGGTTGGCTCGGTGGGGATGGGCGGCGGCAGAGCTCGGCCGTGGGAGGAGGGAAGAGCTCGGGGAGCTCGGCTGAGGTGGCTGGGAGGGGTTTGCTGGTCGGGAGGGGCTCGAGGCTCACTACTTATAGGCGTGGGGAGGGCTACACGACGACTGCCGGAGCTTCCAGAGCTCGGCGAGGTGGCGGCGTTCGAGCGAGGAATCGATGTCGACAGAGGCGGCTATGAGCTACGGGACGAGGGGGAGAGGCCTCCAGAAGACTCACGCAGGCGGTGGGGAGCTCGCTGGCGCTCTTGGATGAGCCGCGGTGTACCAGAGAAGGCTCCCGAGGGCTCTGGTGCACAGGGCACGCGTTTGGCGCGTTCTGCCCATGGTCACCACGTGGCCACAGTGCTGTGACGCCGCACGCGAGGCCAAACCATGTCTGGAGTGTTCTCCTCCCTTCCCTGGATCAACTTGTGCAGCTGGAGGGCACGGGAGAGTTCTGAGGTGACTGAACCAAGGTCAAACAACAGCTGGCAGCCAAGTGTTTGATATGTGCAGTGGCGACCACAGTGCTCCTCTTGGCAAGATCCTTAGCAGAGGTTAATCATCTACTAAGGTAGTCATCTTGGCAAAGATTCAACACAAATGAACAGGTCTAGCTAGCACTTCCTTCACAACCTTGCAGATTGGACAGAAACCAAAATAGGATGGTTCTGAGGGATTGGCTAGCTTGCATGAGTTGAGTTTTGGAGGACAGCAATGATATGAACATAAGAGATAGCTGGAAAAGTTTCAGCTCATTTTGATCATCTATGAAGGTACTCCCTTCACAATGATGCAATCTGAACAGAAACTTGAATATTTTACTGAGGAAGATTGGCTAAATGAAATGGGCTGGTTTTTTGTGTCCAAGGGTAATATATCATAATAAATCACCCTGCAAAATTTCAGCCCAAGGAGATCAAGGAATCAAGCACTTCCTTTGCAAACAGGAAATCTGGATAGAATTTGCAAAGGGATGTTGTGCTCGAATTTTGAATTGTGGAACAGGGGTTTGAATGGAAATGGTGAAGATATGGATTGGGAAAGCTCCATAAATTATTTGGGATTTACTGGCATGAGCTTGACTGGCACAAGAGCCTGGGAAAGGCACTAAGAGATTGGGAATTGTCTAGATTCACCTGGTCGCTCACCAGATTCCAAAGGAAAAATTTGGGAGTGAAAAGCTAGGAAGGAATAACAGCACAAAAATCGATAACCCAATTTTTGGGGTGTTACAAGGAGTACCAGATCCGGTTGCCAGTGCTGTGTCCTCTTGATATCGCGGCGATGTTCTTCTTTTTACCGGGGAACCGATGTTTTGGAGGAGGGTGGAGCCTTGGATAAACCCATGGACAAATTGTTGACTGTGTTGCGGTGGCCGTCTGTCGGCGAAGGGGAAGCAGATCCGAGGCGGCGAAGGACGGCGTAGCCGGAACGGCTCCGGTGCGGTGGACGGTGGCGACGTTGGAGCGGCAGCGATGAGGCGCAGGACGACGTGGTTGAACTGGCTCGGGTACGGCGCACGTCGGCGTCCTAGAGGCAACTCGGCCTCGGCTTCAACTACTAGCCGTGGAGGGCGTTGCGGTTGCGGTTGCGGTGGACGACGACATTGGGGTATCGGCTCCGACGTGATGGAGGAGGGCGGCGGTTGATGGGTGGGATGGGATGGCGGACGGGGATGCCGGGGTTTCGCGGCTGGTGGAGAGGTAGTTTGGGCGCCCACGGAGTATGAATGGGGAATCGGTCGAGGGGCGAGGGTGGCGGGGGGAGCTAAGGGGGAACCATGTTTTGGTCTGGGACGCGTTTGTTTTTTTTTTTGAACAGATGGGACGCGCTTGTTTGAAATTTGGGGAAAGTACAAACTTTGCCCCCCTCTTAAATTTCGGACCTACTGCGGGTCGGGGGTAGGACGGTAATCCCAGGTGCCCCAAATAGTGGGCGGGAGCGATTTCGGCCGAGCGAATGTGTGTTTAGGCGGCCACGGTGTATGAATGTTTTTCGTAGGCAGTTGCGTGGTGTCTAGATAAAGTTACAAAGCTACCCCGGTTTAGACCTATAGACGTCGGGCCGGTAGGCTTCACGGGTCAGAGTTAGAAAAGTAATTTCCTTCTACCAAACATTGGTCTCATGCGGTTTCGGATGAGTAGAGGCTCTTTTGGCACTTCGTTCAAAATTTTGAAATAGAAGCATTCACGTTTAGAGTACTCTTGAACTTTGAGGATTGACCTAAATAGACAACGTTAAATTTGACCTTGTATGTTTGAAAACCTCAATAAAATATGCGCTTCTTTTTAAAATTTTGACACTTGAGAATCCTATAACTACGATTATTTTGGAATGGAGGAGGTAAATTTGAATCTATTTTGTACATGACTATATATGCTATTATGTACAAAAGCAGAGCAAAGATTGGTGCCCCCATAATTTAGGTATGATTTACAAATGCCATGATCTCGAATTCAAATAATTGAATGGACTTCATGTTGAATTTGAATTTTTTAAACCACCTTAAGTTGAATTCAAATGTATGCTAGTTCATAGCTAGCTATTTATAATATTCATTGTGTAACTTTTGTATGTATAATGTGCTTTACACACACAACATGAACTATACTCACGTTTATATTCGAATTGCTAAAGCGATGCATTGTCTGGAGTTCAAAATACTGACTCTGTGGATCAATTATGACGAATAATAACATAGACATGCTCAAATTCGATAGAATATAGATGTCTGATGGATCAATGACCGTTCCTTACGCGAATTGCAAATATCATGATCCCATCCTAATATTTGGATACAATTTATATTTTTAATCAATGTGTACATCAGTCTTTTATGTGTAGTTTCACTCTTCATAGGCCCCTCCTCACACACGCGCTGACTTTCTCTTTCACACATATACGCACACGGTGTATATCCATCGGTGGTCTCTCACACATGCTCACACACTCTCTCCCGAGGTGTCTTTCTCGCAGACATGCTCTCGAATCACCCTCCCTCCCTCTCGCAACCATTTACGACTGTTTTCACTAACCTTTATCACAAGCACTCTTCCTCTCACACGCATACACACGCACAATCCCCATCGACCCTTTCTATATACATAGACCTGCCTACGTGTCTCCCGCACGCACATTATCTTTAGGCCTGTCTCGCACGCATTGTCTCCACCTCTCTTCCTAATTGATGAGTATGATTCTAGCAAAGCATTTTGTAGGATGCCCCTTAAAGTTAGGTTGGATGAATGGTAATATCAGAGATAAGGGCTAACCTTAGTCCGAGGACCTAGGGTTACAAATCCTTGCCGGCTTTGTCAGTGGACACAGAGTCCTTCACGACTCTGGTATCTTTGTCTTGTACGACTAGTCCTCCATGGGTCTCCCTGAATGCGTCACGGGCCGACCAATGTGGCGCAGGACGGAACCGAACCAAGGGCCTCACCTCGGCCCACCGGACCTCACGCGGTGACACACCCTCTACCCCTAGGTCTCGTTTACTTCTCACACCCACACATACCAACACAGACACCACACAAAATATTTTCTCCTCGTGCCTCTATCCCCTCCCCCCTTGCATATACACACTCAAGGGCATCTCTCGCCGTGACATCCTATTCGTCTCTCTCTCTCTAGACCTCTCTCATTTCTCATGCTATCTCTCCCATGCCCCCCCCCCCGCCAGCCCCTCTATCCATGCCTCTCTCGAATACGTAATACATACATATACCTCTTTAGGCCCTGCCAAATACGTCAACTACACATTCACACATGTTACATCACGTATCCCATTGATCTAAAAAGCCCTCTCTTAACGTTTATTTCACATACAACATTCCTTTTGAATAAAACCACACAAAGTGTGGCCAAAAAATTATTTTAGAATTTCTACATATATACAACATTACAAAGTTATATGGAGGAGTATGAACGTTAATTTGCATTGCATGGTGCACCCAATGATATTTATTCCGCACTGTGAATTTTTATATTTTTATACTATATATAAAGTTAGTCATAATAAAGAGAAACGAAGAGCATCTCTCTCTCCATCGCATACACCCCCTCTACGCCCCTTTCACGTACGCACACAAACTATCTCCAGGTCCTCTAAAAGTACGCCCCCCAGCACATTCACGCATGTTTCATCTTTCTCTCGCGATATATACAGTGACGATCATTGTATTTGAAGTGAAAGCACGATACGTACATTGGACTTCAGAATCCACTCATTACGGTCACCATTTACATTTTGTGGTTATTATACAGTCACGGGCTCACCATACAACTCTGTATTTGCTCAAGACACGACTAGTTGACTAGTTAAACGCTCCATGTGGCACCTCTAGTGTTGCATCACATTATCTCACTACCATTGGGCCCACCTGTCGGCGTGTATAAGAATGAAAACAAACGATAAAAATATATTAGACGGTGGTTCGAAGTCATGACCGCGGGCACAGCGGACAAGGTGGCCTTGTATTGGTATGCTGAGCCGTTTATTTTAACACACAGGAGCTGGTGTGGTGATTATACACACACGCACGCATGCACACGAACTGCATGCATGCAACACTCACACGTACAGACGCAGCCACGCACGCACGCAACACTCACACTTACACACGCAGCCACGCACGCACGCAACACTCACACGCATAGTCGCACACACGCACGCATGCATGCACGACCAACACACACTCTCACGCTCAAGTGCTCAACCTACATGTGCATGCGCACACATCAGGCGCTGACAGACACATACACAACCAGGTGGTTCCCACGCACGGGTTGGAGTCTTGTCGCGCCTGCGTAAATTTGTGTTTATCTTACCTTTTTCCTATGCGAACTGACAGGTGGGACCCACGGGTCAATTTAACCAGTCAACATAGTGCCACGCAGACTATTTGGCCGGTCAGCAGAGTGCAATCCAATGCTGAACGGTGAGCAAGTGATCGTATAATCACCGCAAAACATATATAGTGACCGTAATGAGTATATTCTGAAGTCCGGTGATCATATTACGCTTTTCGCTTGAAATACACTCACCGCCCGTGTATTTATCTTTTCTCTCGCTCTCTCTGTGGAGCTGAGTAGGCCAACGTGCCAGTGCCTAAATTGGCGCACGCCACCCCATTATTGTTGTACTGGTTTTGTAAGAGCGAACAAGCATTCACGTCTACTGTACAAGCTGTAGATATGAGTTACAAATGCTATGAAGACGAATACAAATATTTGAATCCACTGTATGCCCAATTTCTCTCTGTAGGCCCTCCAAAAGTACATCTCTACACGTTCTCGCATGTTACATCTAACAACTATGCAATACAGCACTACTACTACACTCTAACACAATAAATCATATGTGTTTTTAGTTTTACTAGATCTCATATTGTTACTTAATTATTCAGTTTACATACATTAAAATTGCCTTTGAAATGTATGGGTGGTATCATCTACCGTGCGGGAAAAATCCCGCCCTTGCCTGTTTAATCGGGTTTGTATCGATGGATCGTGCGAAACAGCAAAACTATAGTAGTACTACACTACAAGTAACAGTTCACTAGGCCGCCGTGTCGTGTACTCCTCCGTCGTAAGAGTGGAGCGCTCGCTTTCATAAATGTTCTAGTCCCTTTCGCCGACATGTGGGACATCAAGCAGCCGGGTCCATGTGCCATGCCGAAATAACAGTGCAGAGCAGCAGGGGTGAAGCACCCCAGTCATGGCACCGGCGTAGTAATGAGCAATGAGGCGTCAAATCACAAAGCTGCACATTTCCCGTAGTTAAGTTGAAGGGACGAAGTAATGCTAAAAAAAGAAGTTGGAGGGACGAAGCAACCATCATTTCACTCGTTGCTGAATCCGCTTCTCCCTCATCTTCTTCAAGTTAACCACGTGTTGCTTCTGCCGTTGTTCTGCCTCATGTGGGACGCGGATCGGCTTGGTAAAGCACTGACACGTGGGACCGCATGTTAGCAAACCGCCAGGCCAACGCCCTCTAAAAATAAAAAACCTCCTTCGCCTTCCACGCGGCAAAATCACCTCATTTTTACTAATCTTGATACTATAATTTTTTAGATCAATATAATCGAGATTTGTATAGATAGCACACAGGAGCAAAACCAAGTGGTACGGTTAAGGGCATCCACAATGTGTAGCCAAATGTGAAAATAGCTTTTGGCATCGATGGGAACCATTGTGGAGGGTGCTGCCAAAGCCAAAAAGATGGGACCGAAGCTCCCTAATTGATTGATTGAAGGAACAGAAAAATGCAACCTCTCTCCTCTTTCTCCCGTGCTTGGACGCATGTACAGTATAGAGCACAGAGTCTACTCCCCTGTCCCTTCTATCACAAATCACAAAGCAGTGAGGCGTCAAATCACAAAGCACGGACGAAGCAACCATCATTTCACTCTTCGCTGACTCTGCTTCTCCATCGTCTTCTTCGAGAAACCACCTTACCGCACTAATCTGGACGGACAACGCTATTGTGTAGTACTAGTACATTTACGCAACCTTTGATTCAACGGACTTCCTGGATGCAAAGAAGGCGGTTGTCTCGGCTTGCAGGCGGCACTTGCGAATGACTTACCGTGGTCTCCCTCAATGGTGTGCTCCATCGAATGCACTTCGCCAAAGCCACAACGTTCGAGATATCATCAACGTCACCGCAATGGGGAAGGAAGTCAAATAGTTATTACCTCCATTTTTTTTGTATACAAGGCCAGTATCAAAATTACAATTTGCAGAAGGCCACTAACACTAATCGAGACAAAATTGATGGGGTTTGCCTCGTACTAGCAACCAAGGACATTAATATACCCTTGCATGCATGCGGAAGTGAGAAGGTTGGTTTGCATGGCGCTGCATTAATCAAGCAATAAGGAGTGAGATGGTTAGCTCTTTGGGCGTTGGAGAAAAAAATACGCATTAATTGACACGTCAAACAAGGATTTGTATCGATCAATCCCGCGAAGGAAAACCCCGCCTTTCTTTTTTAACACAAGTAGTACGTACATACTTGTATCCTGTTTGGGTCTAGGCCTTGCATTGTCATACTTCGCCACACATTTTTGCCAAGCTTGCCTAAAGTTTTCAAAATGAAAAGGAGGTACACTTGCGCACGGCTGTCGCGGTTGCACCGAACCCTCACACAGTCGCTCCTGCACGCCGCAAACCCAACCAAGGGAACGCACCCTCACTGACACGTGCTACCGCATGTGATCAAACCAAACTCAGCCATCCTACCGCTGACACATAATTTTCGTTCATACAGTATGTTTATCCAACCACATGTTGGGGAAGATCCGTACGGCTCGTGCGGTGGTCTGTTGGGGAAGAAGAAAAGGTGAGGAAGAAGAAGGGTTAGGAGACGTAGGATATTCATTCCACCGCCTAAAATGGTCGACTGACCAAAATGATGAAAGTCAGGCGACTTGCATAAATATATGTTTTTACACAGCAAAAGATCCCTAAAAACAACAACATAAACAAAAACTATCACTGCTCGCAGAACGAGACGGCCTTGTCGTCTTTGGCTACCGGCTCGAACCAGCCATAGCTGTCGACGTGTGTCTCCGCACCGTGGTTGCCCTCGGCCTCCAGCTACTCATTCACGCGGAGCGTGCGGGCGCTCTGCACGGACGCGAGCACCACCCGGTTCACGTCCACGACATTTGGTTCCGCCTGCAGGAGGGCCTCGATGGCAGCGGCATCCGCGCGCTCCGCGTCGAGTTCAGCCTCCGCCGCCCGGTTCAAGTCCAGGACGTCCGGTTCCGCCTGCAGGAGGGCCTCGATGGCAGCGGCATCCGCGCGCTCCGCGTCGAGTTGAGCCTCCGCCTCCCGGTTCAAGTCCAGGACGTCCGGTTCCGCCTGCAGGAGGGCCTCGATGGCAGCGGCATCCGCACGCTCTGCGTCAAGTTGAGCCTCCGCCGCCTGGTTCACATCCATGACATCCGGTTCTGCCTGCAGGAGGGCCTCGATGGCAGCGGCATCCGCGCGCTCTGCGTCGAGTTGAGCCTTCGCCTCCCGGTCCTCCTTTAGGATCGCCAGGTTGAACCGCTGGTCCGCCTGCACCATGGGGGACCCGGACGCCGGCACAAAGTCGACGTCCATTGTCTCATATGCATCAGGGGCCTTCTGCGCCATGACCTCCGCCATGAACATTGGATCGGCTTCCTCCTCCTCGGAGCTTGGCTCCAGAGAACTCGGGGATTGGCCCGCCGCAAAGCGAGCTTGGGAACGAAGGTCTGTGGCGCCGACCGCCGCCGCGATTTCTGCGCGGCGCTCCGGCGTCAGCATCTTGTAGTACGTGATCTTGTGGTGCACCATGGCTTTCCTGCGAACTAGGGGACGGTTGATGCAGGCTAGGGGATCGAAAGGTGGGGGAATGGGCTGGAGAGGAGGTGTGGTTTTGGGGCAGTGGTGACCGGCCGGTAAGTAGCTAGCGTAGGCCGAGCAACTAAGGTTCTGGTGTGAATAGTGGTTCCGGTGACGACCGGTCAATCGGTTTTGACTGTGCGGAGTTTGCAAAGCCGGACGGCTAGAGCCTGGGGAGTTGTGCGGTGGGATGGGACCAAAGTTTCGGAGTTTCACGTGGCAGACGTCCGGACCTTCCCACCATTTCTGTCGACGACGAGGCGGTGACTTCTTAAATCTCAAGATGACTAGCAAGATGCCCGTGCATTGCACGGAACATCAGGATGCATTTTTTTATGATATCTCAAGAATTTCATCGAAAAATGGTATCTTGAGAATTTCATCGACAAATGATATCTCGAGAAAGATGAGAGATAAGGTGAGGAGGAGTGGGGCGCGGTGGTGATTGGTGGTCAGACTTAGCGGAGGCATGGGGATGGACGACGCTGGCAGCAGCCACCATGCCAGATTGTTCTAGAGGCTTCCTTTTTTAATTACTCAACAATGAAGTTGTGGGAGATAAGGATGAACGATGGAGGTGCGGGTATCCTTTTGCAAAATTGCCATAGTTTGCTTTCTATCCGTTAAATATAGATCGGACGGTCTATATTGCAAGATGGCAGGCACACCATCATCACCGAGAGTAGAGATAGAGGTGTGATGGCTCAGTCTCTCGAAGGTGCTCATAGCGGTAGGGTGTGCGTGTGTGCGTTCATAGGGGTGAGTGTATGCGCGCATGTATGAGCGCTTGCGTCTGTACTATGTTAAAAAAAAGGAGTACTCGAAGTATGCAAGTTCATAAGGAACGGATGGTGTACATCACTCTTGTCGCGTTCGCGTTGCACCCCGGGCACGCTGGACCCTCCACGTCGCTCACCGAATGGAACACACTCCGTCTTGCGTTTTCGCTCGCTTGTGGGATCGCAGTTGAGAGCAAACCGACGTCCCTCCCCCTCCCCCGCCCGCGTCATTTATACTACTAGAAGAGAGAGAGGTTGGCCGAGTGTTACTAGTACTCTAATATGTTGAATGTACTTCCACATCATATAGATTTGTTATGCTAAATATTTATATTCATTTCTATAAATTTGGTCAAACTTTACAAAGTTTGACTTCAGTCAACTCTAATATGCGGAGTAAATAAAAACGGAGGGAGTATACTACTAGTACTATGAGCACTTCATACTCTACTGCAGATGTTGTTAGTACTCCACTAGTACTACTACTTATACTACTATTCGACAGGGAGCTTAAAAAAAGTTACTATTGGACTGGCTATACGTGGCGAAATCCTAGTAGGAAGAGCATGCGCGAGAACAAGCATTCACGTGTTTGAAAACAAATTGGAAACCATTTCTGTTTGAATACAAATCTAGGAGTACGTACGAATCTAACAATATTGATTGGGCGTTGTTGAATGTTGATACTTTTTTCTGTAAGTTTGATCAAAGTAGAGATACTTTGACTACACATAAAACTTATATGTAAACTAGAAAGGATCGGAGGGAGTATATTGTACGTTCAAAAGTGAAACAAACATTGAATACCCTTTATATATGATTTGCTGATGCTATGATCACCGGTTCAAAATTTTGAATCCGCCTTAGGTATCACACATGCACCCACTCGTTCTCTCTCGGTTTCATCTCGGGGTCTCTCTCTCTCCCTCCCTCCCTCTCTCTCTCTCTCTCACACACACACACATACCACCTCTCTTCCTCTTTGTGCTTGTGAAACCTAACTGATCTCCCGAGGTATCGGGATTGTATCTCGCTCGTCGTCAGGTCGCTCTTCGACACACGCCTAGGTCACTCTACCATGCATTAATTGTAACCAAGCCTTTCATCTATCTTATTTTAAGCATACATTCATCCTCTCCGCCCCTCTCTAGATCGGTCGATCTTCGAACCCACCCTAGTCCTCTTTGAATCGATCTAGCTAGATGGTACATGACCGACGCGCACACACAGACCCCCCCGGGTCATTTCTATCATAGAAACACACCAAACCTTTATCTCCTTGCACAACACGCACTTGATCTCTCAACATCAATCTATCTCGTCAAGATGTGTCGGGGCATGAACCGAATGGGATGTCAAAACTAAGATGGGAAGCAGCACGTAGTGGAGGCAAAGTGAAACTTTAAACGAACCGTTTGTCTGTATGCATGTCGGACAAATTACAACATTAGAAATACAAGCATGGTCTAGGCCCACATGAGAATGACACTCGGTGGAATGTTCAAATGAGGCATGCGGGAGGATGGACTCGACCGGAGGGCGGCATGTCGATGGAGAAGAGGGTTGGAGAGGAATGAGAAATAAGCAATGCCATATGATTATACTTGAACAGCTCAAATAAACATTAAGTTGTCTCATTTTCCCTTCCGTCTTGGTCACGGAGTAAGATACTCCCTCCGCTTTTATTTACTCTACATATTAGGTTTGACTGAAGTCAAACTTCATAAAATTTGACCAAATTTATAGAAAAAATATGAACATTTACAATAGCAAATCTATATGATGTGAAAATATATTCAATAATGAATCTAATGGTATTGATTTGTTATTGTATATGTTATTATTTCTGTCTATAAACTTTGTCAAAGTTTACAAAGTTTGACTTTGAGCAAAGCTAAAATGCAGAGTAAATAAAAACAGAGGGAGTACGCAGGGACTAGTATAGTTACTACTGCCCGAACATGGTAAGTTGGACCCCTAAATGCGGGCACAGACCAGGCACACCTCAATTATTCCTTCAAACAGTCGGACACCTAAATTAGCACACCATCCGGCTACTTAATCAAGTGTTACGCTTCACGATTTGAAAAGGAAAAGGGTGGTACTGTACCCAAAACCACCACACTTGGGGCTAGGGTAACAACTTGGTACTGTACCACATTTGAACCAGGGCACAAAAACCACCTGTTCTGCGCCTAATGCGTAACGCGAAGCACTGACGCTCGAATTTGGCCGGGAAAATAGGGAAACCGACATGTGGGGCACACCTGTCGGGATGACGTGGCGCAGACTAGTCCAATGGAGGAGCTGGCCCACGACCTCCTCGCCACCGGCAACCGTTCAAGTGGGTCATGGGGGCCAGCAACGTGGCGCAGCTCCCGCACCGCCTCTGGACATGGTGACCGCGGTGAGCGACACGCTCATCATCCCTGGACACGCTCGGCTTCAGGGTGCTGAGGGTGGCATTAGCGTTGTAGCACGACCAGCAGATCAACACCCGGCTCATCGAGGATGCATGGGGCGCCGAAGTGCGCGCGTGCCGCAATGCGTCCGCGGAGTGTTTTAGCGCGGCCAACTGCATCCCCAGGACCTGAGACCATGCTGGGTCGTCTTGCTTTTTCAATGACATGTGAGGATCGCATGTGAGCAAAGGGCATCTCCAACGTTGCCATGGCCGCAGCTGACTACCCTGGCACACCAAAAACCCTCATCTCGCACCGTCGCGCAGTGTGTTCCCAGCCGGCGCCAGCTGCCCGCATTCATGCGGTCCGTCCGTATGCCGTCATTAAGAGCTCGGTGCCCGAGGAACCAACTCCGGCGACTTAATGACGCACCCGGACGTTTGGCCTCACCGGAATGTGCTACTTAAAGTGGTAACGCCCAGCTAAACTCCACACCATAGCGCATCCTCCTGCTACCTGACACCACATCACCATGACCGCGAGCGCGAACGCTCTGCGGGAGAGCTTGTCTTCGGGGATGAAGCTCGAGGTCGCCGCCCTCACTCAAGTCGCCGCTTGCAACGCAATAGCGGCGTAGCCGGACGCAGACGCGACCGCACAAGCGGTGGCCACGCTGGCGGCCGACGACGGGAGCACCTTCAGCCACGCGTCCTACTTGCCGCCGTCCAACATTCGGTGGCGCATGTGGCAGGTGAAGCGACGGACCGTCCATGTCCATCATCATCGACCTCACGTCCACCGGCACCGCCGAGGTCGGGGACTCCTCCGAGGATGAGTAAGGCATGGAAGGCGGCAGGGCATGGTGTGCCAACTGGCCGGTTCGTCTCCCGTGTTCTACTCTTCCTCGCCGGAGACCGCATCTTCACTTCACGAGTCTTGAACCCCGCCCCCGTACATGGAGATGACAGATGGAGGCCGTCGGTCGCCGCCGTAGAATAGGTTTAGGGTCGGGTTTCTTTTATTTTTATGTCCTATAAAAGTTCGAAATGTAAGGAAAATCTGTCGTGTTTGCATGAATCTCATCCAGTGTATATGAACTTTCACAATAATGATAAGATATATTGTAGGAGTATGAAAATATATGGAATGATGATTCATTTTTGTGTGTATAAACTTAGAAGGTTTGACCCGAGACAAAGCTAACATGCGAAGTAAATAAACACATAGGGTCTACATACACGATTTATCTTAGGCACTCCAATAGTACGTCCACTACACATTCACGCATTTCACATCTTTCTACATCTATGGGAACCTACGAAAGGGTTAACGTAAATTGCCTCTCTCTCTCCCCCCTGATTTTCATGGTGGTGAGCCCCTCCCTCCCCCCCAATCTCCAATCAACAGCCCACATGTTTCACATTACGTTAATTACGTAACTAGGATTACGTAGGTGTAGCATTACTCATCCTAAAAAAACCAACTAAGCCAACCTCCCAGCATATAGCGCGGAAAAAGACCCGGCTGCGCCATTTTAGTCGGGATTACCAGATTACTAGTAGTAGTATCGATGGATCGCACGAAGCACCAAGTTTAAAAGGAAAAAAGGTGGTACACTCACAACACGCCTGTCGCGGTCGCATTGCACCCCTCACACGGTCGGTCCTACACACGGCTCACGCAAACGGAATGTGCTTCGACTTGCCTCTTCACTGACACGTAGGACCGCACTTGGAGAAACCGACCATGCGTGAAACTCCCCCGCCCACCGCGCAAAAATTCCCCCCAAATCCCAAATTCAACCGCCCTTCGGCCAACTAGCCAATAATATTCCCCAAACCTCCCTACCCCCGGCCCCCTCCACTCCATTCGCTCCGCCAAAGCTGCCCTCCCCATCGCGCCGATATGTCGGCGCCACGGTTCGTCGAGGGGACGCACGGTGATCCTCTCGCTCCCACAGTACGCTCTCGTAGACTGCCATCCTCTAGCCGTGCCATCACCGCTGGCGACGTTCTTGTGGAGACGCACGGCGGTCAGCTTCTCCCATAGTACGTGCATTCTAGACTGAGGCCCCGTGCATGTCGGAGTAGCGCTGAATGTTAGCTGATAGACGTTGTTAATCTCACTGTTTGCCGAAATAGTTTACAGCCAATATGCTCTGCTTAAGAAGCTTCCTTGCACTGTTCTGCACTCAATCTGCTTAGCTGAGATGGCATGCCACGCCCGATTAGTTGCTAAAATATCCTGCCATATATTTATTGTGACGTAGGTTGCCATGGTCTAGTAGCCAATCTGTTAGGTGAAATAGCTCTACACCGTTTTATACTCGATCTTTGTTGCTGAGATGGCCTTCGATGATTGTGTGCTCGGCCTCATTGACTGTTGAAATAGCCTGCCATAATTTAGCACTCAAATATGTTTGCTGAATTAGCTTTACATATTTCATTACTTAGATCTGCTTGTCCAAATATCTTGCCATAGCTTTAACATCGACCTAGGTATTTTTTCTGGACTTCATAAAAAAGCATATATGTTTTTCCTGTAATATCTAGTAGAAGAACTAATTTGTATGTCTAACAGATGGACAGGACTTGGATAACTTCTGCTCGAAGATTCTCTGCTGCATATGTTGAGGGGGTTGAAAACTTCATGAACTTTAGCAGAGCTGAGTACGATGGTCCAAAATCAGATGTGCTCTGCCCGTGTAGCAGTTGTATGAATTCAGTTACAAGACCCCGGTCAACTGTGTAAAATCATCTACACTTGTATGGGACGTCGGTCAGATATACTAGGTGGGTTCATCATGGTGAAGCTGTGAACGTCAATGTTACTGACTATGTGGAAGCAGCAGATCACCATCTTGATCTGCCTGATGCTCAGGTGGAAGAGGAGGAGGAGGAGGTGGTGGTGGTGCAGCCAGTGAGTTTGACCAACATTAAAACAATGCTATGAAATGCTCGCGCATTTCGTGAACTTTCACCTGCAGAAGAAAAATGGTGGGCCCGCATGTTGGAACAATGCAACATGGCTTTCACCCCAGGAAATAAGCTGTCAGTATTCTCAGCTATGGTCACCTTTCTTCAGGTGAAGACATCTAAGCGGATGACCAACAAATCATTCGATGCAATGTTGGCTGCTTTCCGCAAATCTTTCCCAGATGCGTCTGAGCTGCCACACACCTACAGTAAAATGAAGAATTTCCTTCGTGCAGTTGGAACTGGATATGATATGATCCATGTTTGTAAGAATAATTGTGTTCTGTTCTGGAAGGATTATACCAACTTAAGTGAATGCCCAAAATGCAAATCATCAAGATGGAAAGATGGCGATGCTATGAAGAGGATTCCTCATAATGTTCTGAGACATTTTCGAATTATACCAAGATTGCAGAGGTTGTTTCATGATGCTGAAACAAGAGAGGATGTACTATGGCATTCTAGGAACTAGGAGTACAGAGATCAGAATGTAATGAGCCATCCATCTCATGGTAGTGACTAGAAAAGCTTCAATCAGAAACACAAAAAGTTTGCTGCTGACCCGAGAAACATTAGACTTGGCTTAGCTACAGATGGATTTAACCCATTTGGCCACCAGAGCGCCACATATAGCATGTGGCCAGCGCTTGTTATCCCTTAAAACATGCCTCCAAATGTCTGCACCAAAGAATCAAACTACATGATGGCCTTACTCATCCCAGGTCCAAAAAGTCCTGGAAACGATTTTGATTTATTCATGGAGCCTCTTGTGGAGGAACTTCAACAGCTATGGAGGGGTGTTCTCACTCGAGACCTATATAGCAGCCCACCAGCTGATTTCTTTCTGCGTGCTGTTATAATTTGGTGCATCCATGATTATCCGGCTTTGGGAACTATGTCAGGGTGAATGACACATGGTTACAATGCATGTGTTCGCTCTGACAAGAATCCGCTGTCATACGCAATACTTAGCAAGATCTGTTACATTGGACACCGCCGTTTCCTTGCCAAGGACAAGCCGTGTCCTACAAAATACCGAAAACATGTGTTCAATGCAAAGCATGAAAACCGTGAAGCACCAAAGAGGCTCACCGGCGATGAGTTGCAAGTGGAATTAGAGAAGGTCAGGCATATTACACCAGGAAACCATCCTGATAATGGTAGCGGGAAAAGGAAGCATGGCAGGGCAGAAGAGAGATTATTGTTTACCTGCAGGTCCACTTTGTGGGACTTGGAGTATTGGAAAGATTTGGATCTGCAGCATAATCTTGATGTGATGCACATCGAGAAAAATATATGTGATAGCATTATCGGCACACTTCTTAATATTAAAGGCAAGATGAAAGATACCTTAAAATCTAGGATTGATTTGACACACCTGGGTATCAGAAAGGATTTGCAGGTGGAAGATGAAGGTAAACCACGGGATATGGCACCAGCTGTGTACGTCTTGGACAAGGTAAAAAGAAAAGAATTATGCAAGGTCCTGTCACGTGTGAGATTCCCACATGGATTTGCTTCCAACCCTGAAAGGAGAGTTGGTGCAGATGGAAACAAGGTACAAGGGTTGAAAACTCATGACTGCCACGTCCTACTCCAAAGGGTTTTACCTGTTATCCTTAGAGGATTGGGCCGCCCTGACTTATACATAGTAGTTGTAGATTTGGGACAATTCTTCAGGGAACTCTGCAGTAGAAATATCAGGATAGATGCTTTGGAGCATCTTAGAGACAAGATACCAACTATCCTATGCGACCTTGAGAAGATATATCCTCCAGCCTTCTTTGATGTGATGGTGCATTTGGCTGTTCATCTACCTGATGAGGCACTACTTAGAGGTCCAGTACAGTATGGTAGGATGTACCCTATTGAAAGGCGGCTAGGCACTTTCAAGGTCTATGTTAGGAACAGACCTAGACCTGAGGGTTCCATTGCAGAGGCCTACATTGCTACAGAAGTGTTGACATTCTGCTCAAAATACATTGAAACAGCTGATCAGCTTAGCAAAGAGGTGGGTGAAGACAATCCCGAGCTCAATGTTTTCGATTGTTCTATTCGAGTTACAGGGAAGAGTCGACAAGACGACAAACCTAAAGATTTGGACAAAATGGTTTGGTATGTGTTGAATAACTGTCCTGAGATTCTACCTTATATCGAGTAAGTGCTAAGTACTGCAGCTTATACATCGTAATCTACTAAACTTGCAGCACATTCTTATATATTTAGATGTTTGACGCGATCACTATGTTGTGCAGCATCTACAAAAAGGAGTTACTGCCGCAACATCCAAGAAACATTGACAAACTAGTTATGGCAGGATTTGCGAAATGGTTCAAGAGCCATGTAAGCTTTTGAATTGCACTGTCAGTTTTTTTAATATATTGAGTACATAAGATGATCTGCTAGTCTATTTTCTAACCATAGGTTAAGAAGATGCGGGAGGATGGGCAGGCAGTTAATGATGCTCTTTACGCACTAGCAATGGGTCCTGATACTCGGGTAAGACATTATGAATCTTGCGTTGTTGGAGATGTGCGCTACAACACCCTTGCACGCGACGAAGGCAGGAAGACACAAAATAGTGCCATCATGAGCAGGGATAAGTACGGCGAAGAGACAACTGAAATGTATGCTAACATAACAGACATTGTTCAGTTGCAGTATATCTCCAGTTTCGAGGTTCATCGGTGTGTGGTTCTGTTGTGCTGTTATTGGTATAACCTGTTTTCCAGGATCGCAAAACCCATAGCTGATGATTATTTCAAATCCATCAATGTCAAGGCAGCGTACCAGACCAACGAGCCTTTTATTTTGGCAAATCAAGCAACACAGATATTTTTCTTGGAAGACACATATGCACGTAGCGATGACTGGAGAGTATTGCAAAGGTTTGAGCAGAGGAATTCGTTTAATGAAGTTGCACAACAAGATGATGCTTACACTGCTCCTGATGTAGAAGATTCCATAGATGTGACTAATATCTTTGAGAACCACCACGTCAATGACGCTGGCGAAAAGATTGCCTGTCGGGCTATGGACATACGAGAGTTGATCAATAAGATGCCAACGTTCGAGGACATTGAGGATGAAGAAGAAGATGACACTGAGGGGAATTACGATTCAGACTGATACACATGGCGAAGATGTTGACGCTGCTGCTGCGGATGATGATTAGATTGCTTTTGTCGTATTTGCCTGTCAGAAGATGACTTTTTATCTACTATGTGAAATTGTGTTTGCTATGATAACTGAAACCAGATGAAGTTGTTGTTTAGTATTTTGCTGTGAGAACATCACTTATTATGTATGTTGATTTGTGTTTGGTAATTGTATGACGACTAAAACATGATGACATTGTTGTTTAGTTGTACTCATATTTGGCTGTGAAACTTGTATTTGATGACATAGTTTGCTGTTGGACTGCAATTTGCTCTACGTCTTCAAATGGGAACGAAGCTGACCCGACAGGGGCTCTGCTAATTTATTTATTTATTTATTAGCAAAAGGGCCTCTGCTATTTATTTATTTATGAGCAAAAGGGGATACCCCCCGATTTTCGTTAATAGAAATCATTAGATGTTCACAACACTATGCCCAGCCTGCTAAACAGGTTTCATTCATTACTAGTTTCAGCAAAGTGCTCATGTCATAGCCACTGAATACATCACGAGTGCTACATACACTGCAAATAAAGAGACAATCATCCTACAGAGCACATCGATTTTGCCCATTATCTTCACAAGCTCTTTCATCTCCTCATTGCTGTCAAGGCCGTTCAGCAGCTGTTGCTTGGCCATGATCAGAGGAACTGCATCTTTAACCTTCTGCTCTGCATCTTCCTCTTCTGTCGTTCCTTTAGTTACTTGTCCAACACCCCAACCTACTGGTACTGGGATTCCTCGGCTAACCAAATAATCAACGTAATTCCATTCCCCCACATCAGCAACTTCCCAGAAATACAAATCACACGAATCTTCCCTTTTCTGCATGAATCAAATTGGAAGATCATCAACCAAACTATTAAAAAATCAGCAACTGAAAGCAGCGGAACAACACTTAAACATATTATTACCCCATGATTTGGGCATTTGTAGAAGACTCGGCCAGGGTTGAGGATTGTGGTTGAGACGCGACGGATGACTCTGCGTGATTTGCAGCAGTGGCACCACACCAATGGCAGCGGATTGCGATGAGCAACCGGCTACGATGCGTGTGCCGGCGGGGGTGTGATGAGACCCACAGGCGATGGTACGGGTGGCGACTTGGTGCATATCTGGTTGTTGCCTACTGAAGAGCAGGTGGACGAGCCGCCAGCGGACATGGTTGCTGCGGCCAGAGCTTCTGATGCTAGGCAGAGTAAGTAGAGAAGAAGAGAAGCAAACGTTGGATATGTCAGTTTCATTACTTGCAGAGTAGCATAGCACCATATGTAGTCATAGTCTAGGTTTGGATTCGAACCAGCTACAGGAGCACGTCTCTCTTTTTTCTAAAACTTAGCAACGTCTCTTTAGTGGTACACTAGCTTGTTCTGTACGCTTTCTCAAGTCTTTGATTTTCTTTTTCTTTTTTGCGAGGAAGGAAGGAGGAGAAAATTGAGGGTTCCTGGGACTCGAACCCAAGACCCCTCGGTTGAAAACCAAGGGTGCTAGTCACTTATGTGGCAAACGTTCCCTGGGAGGAGGACGGCAAACAAACGCATTTTCCTCGCAGTTTTAGTTGCGACGCAAGATCAAACGGTCGCAGTTTCGGGAATGTTATCTGGTGAATGAGCCCGATTTTTCTTTTCTTCCTATATATAAAAAAGTATGCTACTTGGTGTCGGCTTAGTCAACAAACAATTGTGCCAACCTTAACCGTTGGATTGACATTCAATGTCTGTCGTGTTTCTTCAGTCTCTTCTTCCTCCAGCCGCCAAAGCCAAACCAGCGCCGGCGGGACCGCCTACTCCTGCCTCCCATGGCTGGTTGTGCTGCCGCGCACGCACCGTGGCCACATCGCACCCTAAAACTCTGCACATCTTCCTCGGCTCCTGTTCATTCCCGTCTGAGGCCTCACCATCGTCCTCCGCCTTGGTTCACTCGCTGCGGCGCCGCCCTCCGGTGTTGTCAACATGGTCAACAACCGAGAGGAATAAGAAGATGACTGTACATGGTGAGGATGACAGTAGAGACCCACCAGGATCATGGCAGTAGGCAAGCAAGTGCCTCCTTTATTACAAGAAAAAAAGGGTTCCTCCTGATGGTTTCCTGACATCTGGGTCGCATGCCACAGTCAACGTAGTCAATAAGCGAGATAACAACACAAGGAGTGGCAGACACCCGGGACCCAGCAGCGCGCGCAGTATTTTCTTTTTTTTTTTGTTTTCGGGACGGAGAAGGGTATCAACTGGGTTGTGCGGGAGCTGTGGCCCGTCTAGCCCAGGCTTTTATTTCATATGTTTACCACATGACCAGCCCAGTTTTTTTTCTTTCTGAAAATGGCTAGCCCAGCTATTTTGTTTTTTGCAGAATAACCAACGTAGGCCTACTTGCTTTTCTACACCCTGCTGGGCCAGAAATCTTTCAAGACGAGGAGGGATGCATTCGGGCTTGCCCAGAAAATGGGCTATAAGTAATAAGAAATGGGCTATAAGTAATAAGAAATGGGCTGTAAAATGAAAAAACACAGCAAACAGGCAATTAGTTCCAAAATACTTTTTTCTTTCGGATTTTGATATTTTAAATTTCATTGTTTTTGTGCGGGTAAAATTTCATTGGATTTAAATTAAGGTATGTTTAGTTTTTAAATTAATTTGAATCTGGCTAGAAATTTCGGGTCGTATGCTGTTTGAGACAGATTTGGAGGCTGACTTGTGGGTCTACTTGGTTGACGTGTACGAAAGGCTTTGTCAACTTAGTCCACAAATGATTCTAGCAGTAGTGACCGTTGGATGTTAATCCAACGGCCGTGCTGCTTCTTCAATATCTGATCTTCTTGCTCTAGCCGCCCAAACCAGCACCGGTGGTATTGCCTGCTCCCGCCTCCAGTGGCCGGTTGTGCTGCCGCACAGGCCGCACCGCCCCACCCTACTCCATCGCTGGCCAGGCCATTCCTCTACTCACCCACACCTCCTGTTATTTTTTGGCAACGGCCACCGAACCAGTAAACCCTCGTACTCCCCACTGCGTGGGCAACCACTGCCGAGTCTTCCCCGGCTCCGGGTCGTTCCCTTCCTAGGCCTCGCCGTCGTCCACCGCCCTGGTGCTCTCGGCGCGGCGTGGTCAACGTGGTCAACAAACGACATCCATCAGAAGAGGACTGTACGTGGAGAGGCTGACAGCTGGGTCCACGGCTGCATGCCGCAAGGAAGTGCCTCCATATTACGCGCAAAATAATGATTTCTTCACCTGACAGCAGGGACCCACCGGAAGGGCCTCTGTATTTCACGAAAAAAACGTTCCTCCCGCTGACAGCTCGGACCCACCAGCTATATCTTTGCATGCAAGGAAGTGCCTCCTTATTACGCACAAAAAAATGAATACTCCCCCTGCTATCTGGGACCCACCATAGTTGGAGGCTGACTTGTGGGTCTACTAAGTTGACGCAGACGGAGGGCTTTGTCAACTTAGTCAATATGAACGATTCTAGCTCCAGTGACCATAGGATGTCCATCCAACGGCCGTAGTGCTTCTTCAACCTCTGGTCTTCTTGCTCCAGCCGCCCAAACCAGCACTGGTCCTGCCGCTTGCTCCTGCCTCCCATGGCCGGCTCTGCTGCCGCGCAGGCCTCACCACCCCACCCTACTCCCATCGCTGGCCTGGCCATCCCTGTACTCACCCAGACCTCCTGTTATTCTCCGGCAACAGCAGCCTCACACTGCAGCCCAACCAGTAAACCCTCTACTCTCCTCCGCGTGGGAAACAACTATCGAGTCTTCCCCGGCTCCGGGTCATTCCCTTCCTAGGCCTCACCGTCGTCCACCGCCTTGGTGCTCTCGCCGCGGCGTGGTCAACATGGTCAAGGAACGACTTACATCGGAAGAGGACTGTACGTGGAGAGGCTGGTAGCTGGGTCCAGGGCCGCAGCAAGAAAGTGCCTCCTTATTACGCGCAAAATAATGATTCCTCCACCTGACAGCGGGGACCTATCTGAAGGGCCGTATTTTGCGAAAAAAAAACATTTCCCCCTGACAGCTGGGACCCACCAGCTATATCTTCGGACGCAAGCAAGTGCCTCCATATTAGGCGCGAAAAAAATTGAATCCTCCCCCTGACAGCTCGAACCACCATCAATAACTTCGCACGCAAGGAAGTGCCTCCTTATTCTCCCTGACAGCCAGGCCCCACCTGGTCGAAGCGTACGTAGCGTTGTCATTCTGGTCGCGAACGTGTATGTACATACTGGTCGATCGGTCTCTCTGCAACGATGAACTGTGGCCGAGCAAGCAGCGGCACGTGTAGTAGTAGAGCCCCTGACGTAGCAGTTCAGGCAGTCCCTTCTAAACTGTGTACACGTACGTACAGCCCGATCGCAAAAAATACGGCCACGTACGTACATACGGGCGGGGTCTCGAACACCTACTCGCGCATACGTATGGCCAGGGCTCGTGTACATGGAGAGGCAGCGGACGGCAGCATCGGCGTCGTGTTCATCGGGAGCCAACCGGCTTGGACGGAATAGCCGAAACAAGGTGTGGCTTACTGCAGAACGGAGGAAACGGCCTTTCTGTTCGATCGCGTACGGTCGAAACGGGGTCCTGTTCATCGGGAAGGATCTGGCGTACCGCAAAACAGAGGAAACGGACTTCTGTTCGAGTGCCTACGGTCGAAACGGGGTCCTGTTCATCGGGAGGGGTGTGGCGTACCGCAAAACGGGACTCCACGGGCTACTGTTCATCCACCGTCGACTTCCTCCAGCCTCCACCTTCTACTGTTCATCCACCGTCGACTTCCTCCTGCCTCCACCAACTACTGTTCATCGACGGGGTCCTGTTCATCCAGCATCCACCAGTTACTATTCAACCAGCCCTCCACGGGGTCCTGTTCATCCAGCCTCCACCGGCTACTGTTCAACCAGCCCTCCACCGGCTACTGTTCATCCACCCCCACCTCCTTGATCGGGGTCATATTCATCCAGCGGCAACGGCCTCTACTACCACGAGGTCCTGTTCATCCAACCCCCACCGGGAACTATTCATCCAACCCCCACCGGGGACTGTTCATCAAGAGGCAGCTTCGATCGGCTTCAGTTAGCAGCAGTAGCAAAGGAATCACTCAGGTTCAGTTAATAGCCAAGGGATCGATCGGGGTTCAGTAACATAGCTAGTGCAATCGCTCGGGTTCAGTTAGAGCCCAACGCCTCGCACACACGCGCGTACATGTATGAGAGAAACGCGCAAACATCCGTGCATCGCATGGCCCCGACCACCCACCGTAACCAGGAACCCCCCAAAATTTTCCTCGCCCTCGCTTCTACCACGATTTTTTTCCATCATGGACGGCCCAAAGAATGTCATGCAGATGCGTCCCCGGCCCGCCCAGGACGAAAAGCCCATTTTCTATCATAATTTTTTGTCATAGAAGTAGGAGCCCACCACATCTATGATGATACCGGGTTTTGTCACAATTATCGTCGTAGAAGTGTCATAAGCATGACAGGAAAAAAATTCGTTCGGCCCAAAATGTCACGGATGTGTCTTTTTTTTGTAGTGGAGCTCATCGTAAATGGCTACGTCGGTGCTAGCTTCGACACTGATCCGGATGACTCTAAGTCACAACCCGGATACGTATTTATATTGAATGGTGGAGCTGTCAGTTGGTGCAGTTCCAAGCAGAGTGTCGTGGCGGGATCTACGTGTGAAGCGGAGTACATAGCTACTTCGGAAGCAGCACATGAAGGAGTTCATATCCGATCTGGGTGTAATACCCAGTGCATCAGGTCCAATGAAAATCTTTTGTGACAACACTGGAGCAATTGCTTGGGTGAAGGAATCCAGGTTTCACAAGAGAACCAAACACATCAAGAGACGTTTCAACTCCATTTGTGAAAAGGTCAAGGATGGAGACATAGAGATTTGCAAAATACATACGGATCTGAATGTAGCAGACCCGTTGACTAAGCCTCTTCCACGAGCAAAACATGATCAGCACCAAGACTCCATGGGTGTTAGATTCATCGCAATGTAATCTAGATTATTGACTCTAGTGCAAGTGGGAGACTGAAGGAAATATGCCCTAGAGGCAATAATAAAGTTGTTATTTTATATTTCCTTATTCATGATAAAGGTTTATTATTCATGCTTGAATTGTATTGATCGGAAACTTAAATACATGTGTGAATACATAAACAAATACCGTGTCCCTAGTAAGCCTCTACTAGACTAGCTCGTTGATCAAAGATGGTTAAGGTTTCCTAACCATAGACATGTGTTGTCATTTGATAACGGGATCACATCATTAGGAGAATGATGTGATGGACAAGACCCATCCGTTAGCTTAGCATATGATCATACAGTTTATTGCTACTGCTTTCTTGAATGTCAAATACATGTTCCTTCGACCATGAGATCATGCAACTCCCGAATACCGGAGGAATACCTTGTGTGCTATCAAATGTCACAACGTAACTGGGTGATCATAAAAATGCTCTACAGGTATCTCCGAAGGTGTTTGTTGAGTTGGCATGGATCGAGATTGGGATTTGTCACTCCGAGTATCGGAGAGGTATCTCTGGGCCCTCTAGGTAATACACATCATAATAAGCTTGCAAGCAAATGACTAAGGAGTTAGTTACGAGATGATGTATTATGGAACTATTAAAGAGACTTGCCGGTAACAAGATTGAACTAGGTATGAAGATACCGACGATCAAATCTCGGGCAAGTAACATACCGACAGACAAAGGGAATTACGTATGTTGTCATAACGGTTCAACCGATAAAGATCTTCATAGATTATGTAGGAACCAATATGGGCATCCAGGTTTCGCTATTGGTTATTGACCGAAGAGGTTTCTTGGTCATGTCTACATAGTTCTCGAACCCGTAGGGTCCCCACGCTTAACGTTCGTTGACGATATAGTGTTATATGAGTTATATGATTTGGTGACCGAATGTTGTTCGGAGTCTCGGATGAGATCACGGACATGACGAGGAGCTCCGGAATGCTCTGGAGGTAAAGATTGATATAGGACGATGATATTCAGACACCGGAAGAGTTTCGGAGTGCACCGGGTAGAAATCGGGTCACCAGAAGGGGTTCCGGACACCCCCGGGAGGTCTATGGGCCTAATGGGCCAAGGGGAGAGACACACTAGCCCACAAAGGGGCTGGCGCGCCCCTCTCCCTGGCCGTTGGCCCTAGGGAAGGAAAGGGGGGAGGGCTAGCCCCTCCTGCCTTCCCCTCCACATGGGAGAAAGGAAAGGGGGGCGCCACCCTCCCCTGCCTTTCCCCACGCACCTAGAAAGGCAAGGGGGGCGCGGCTAGGGGTAGGACCCCAAGTGGGATTCGGCCCCACTTGGGGCGCCTTCTTGGCTGCTCCTCCCTCCCCCCACCTATATATATGTGGTAGGGGGTGCCACACATAACCACGACAATCTCTTAGCCGTGTGCGGCGCCCATCTCCACAGTTTTGTCCCTCGGTCATATTTTCGTAGTGCTTAGGCGAAGCCCTGCGGAGATAGCATCACCATCACCGTCACCACGCCGTTGTGCTGCCAGAACTCATCCACTACATCGCCGTCTTGCTGGATCAAGAAGGCGAGGACATCACCGCGCTGAATGTGTGCTGAACGCGGAGGTGGCATACGTTCGGTACTTGATCGGTTGGATCGCGAAGAAGTTCGACTACATCAACCGCGTTACTAAATGCTTCAGCTTATGGTCTACGAGGGTACGTAGACATACTCTCCCCTCTCGTTGCTATGCATCTCCATGGATAGATCTTGTGTGCGTAGATTTTTTCCCATGCAACGTTTCCCAACATCAGTAACAATCAGATTTACAATATGGGCAACACATCTCATATGAAAATATTTACCTTCAGCTATGCTATTTCCAGTTTTGATCATTTTCTTCCGTATGTAACCCACACCACCATCATTCGCGCTAGCATTATCAACAGTTATTGTCATAACTTTGTTTATTCCCCACTCCATCAAGCATTGCTCTATGGCTTTTCCTATATCATCTCCCTTATGACCTTTTACTAGAAAAAAACTAATGATTTTCTTGTGCAAATTCCATTCAGGATCAATAAAATGTGTCGTGACTATCATATAACAATCTTGTGTTTGAGAAGTCCAACCATCAGTAGTGAGACACACTCTTTGACATGATTGTTTGAAAAAAGTTTCAACTTCGCTCTCTCTTCAAAATAAAGCTGCACAACATCCCTAGTGCATGTTCTTCTAGAAGGCATATTGGAACGTGGACATGCAATTGACATCACTTCTCTAAAACCAGCTTTTTCAGTAAATGCAAATGGAAGCTCATCTACTATAATCATCTTAGCAATAGCTTTCCTTAGTGCTTCGGGATCAAATTTATGCACTAAAGGACTTTCCCCTTGGATAACTTGCAAAGTACCTTGATTCTTATTCTTATCATTATGAGGATTATACTTGCAAGTATTAAAATGACTCTTTAAGGCAGATGTACCGTTAATCTCTGGAACGGCCTTGATATCACGATTGCAATGCTTGCACTTTCCAAACTTGAGAAGACCACCAACTAGTACCTCAGAAAAGTGATCCCACATCGGTGATCTTTTCTTCATCTGCCTTCTTGTAGGTCCTTCCTCCATCTCCTCCTTTTCCTTTTCATACTCATCAATATTTCTTTGTTCTTCCTCATAAACTCGCATCTCCTCTTCAGTCATGTCATCACCAAGTCCACTAGGTTCAACCATCTACAAAATAGTAACATAAGTAGAATTCATGTCATCATTCTTCTATACTAATTACTTCGAAGAAGAATTAAATAACATGTTAAAAATACAACTTACCAACAATGTAACCAATGTAAATTTCCAGCAGTAGTAAGAGACTACTAATACATAATATTTATACAATGTAACCAATGCAAAACAACGTCTTCGTTGCAAAAACTGCAGTAGTAAGGCCCTGTTTGATAGCAATATATTTTCTAAGTTTTTTATGAATACTACAGTTTTTCACATTATCATAGTTTTGTTTATAATGAGCTGTTTCATTGCCCCTAAAAAGTGTAGTTTTAATATTACAGTATTGGCCAAACTGCAGTTCTTTCTCTACATAAAAAAAGAACCAAAGACCTCTTTTTTTAAACTGACCAACCGAAAAGAACAGTGCAATACTGCAATGTGTCGAGCTTGGCCGTGCTTCCAGTTCGTGCAGCTCTATGACGCGGCTGGCTATGCCATGCTGCTGGGTACGCCATGCTGCCGAGTGTCCTATTTGGTAACCTACAAGCCCTGAGTGTAGGTGTTCCGTGGAGGTCACTTTGTGGCTTGTGCTAGCTTCCGTTCTTATGAATCTAAAAGACTAAAGACACTGGATGTGGATGATTATGTATAGGCAGAATGAGCACAAATTAAACAACAAGAGCATCCAAATCCACATTTACCATCTACTCACAAAGAACAAAAAAAAGATTGCAGACAAAGGATGGGATATTGGGCTTATTATGTTGACTGAATGCTCAGTTTCTGTTGTGGAAGACGTGATGACGAACTGGAGAAGACGCCGCCGAGATGCTGCCGACGGATGCGCGATGGCGGGTCCTTGTTTGAGTTGTCTCCGTGCTCCTCTCCTTCCTTCATGCAGATGTGGTGGACCGGTGGAGTTCGCTGCATCGGGGGTGGCCGAGTGGGGGAGAAGCTGCGGTGGCCGGTGGCGCCGGCGCCGGCGTCCCTGCCGCTCAGATGAGAAGCGGCGGCGGCTGAGTAGGACGGGGGTGGGGCGTGGGGGAGGCCGGGAGGGGGACTGGTCGACTGGCTGGTCTCGGGCTCTCGGCTGCGAGGAGTCGTGGGTCATGGCCTAGGTCGTGGGCGTGGGGTGTAGCCATGGTGTGGTATGGGTGGGCTGTACTGGGCCGGGGGCGGGGAGTGGAGTGGGTTGTAATTCGGTTAACCAAGAAATATACCGAACCGACCGAATTTGGTTCGGTTAGTAGCCCAGCTAACCAAATTTTTCTATTTACACTAAAAAAACAAAAAATTCAGTTTATTCGGTTTCGGTTCAGTTTTCGGTTGGTCGGTTTTTATGCCCAACCCTAGTCCACGTGTTGTTTTCAAGGAGCTTATGAGATAAACAAGGTGCTATTCAAGGAATTATCCAAAGATTGGTCATGTAGAAGACATGATACAAGGTTGATCAAGACCAAGTCAAGTGTGAATCAAGTTGATCAACACGCAAAGCATAGAAAATATACCGAAAGGGATCAAGTGATCCCATGGTATGGTAAGAATTGTCCATTACGCTTTGTGTACTAACCCATGGTCTAGGTGAGAGTTCTATGTGGGGTTAGGTATGTTTCCATGGGCTTGCATCAAGAGGAAGATCTCATACAACCCATGGAGGATGACATCAAGTGGTGATCGTCATCAAGATTGCGGTGTGCAAGTTCAAGTGGAGCATCACGAAGAGATCATGCTTGAAGCTTGTCGTCCATTGTGGTGACAATGGACTTGTGAAGATGCTCCGAAGAGTGTCTCACCCATAGTGGAGTATGGGGGAGAAATCTACTAGTCTTCATTGAGCCAACACAATCAAGAAAGGTGGTCCAACTTGAGGGAGTCAAGATCGTCATCATCTAGCTCAAGTGGACTATGTGCAAGGCAAAGGTTTTCCCTTGATAGGTTTTCTATTTTACCGGTCTCATGGTGGTAGTTGGGAGACCGGGTTATAGGATCGATTGCCGTACTATCAAGGAGGGCTCTCAAGTTAGTAGCTTGATCTTATCGTTCGTAGAGAGCTCAAACCATTGCATCCTTGCATCATCTTTCTTGGTTCTTGTTTGGTGTTTCTCTTTGTGAGTTTTAGAGCTTTTGGTCATCTTCATGACAAGCTCGAGTTCATCGAAAACGAAGTTCACTTATGCATCTTCTATGATGTTTTCTATGTTGGAGTTTTTGCCGGTTCTTCACCAATAGATGTTTCACTCCTCTATATCTTAGGCATACTCCCCCTGCCTCTTCTTACTATAACCAATTGCTGTTGGATAGTTCTCGTTGTCCTCTATCCAACAAGCTTGAGTTTGCTCAATTTGGAGCTCATTTGCAGAAGGCAGTTCTGGTTTTCTTGTAGTCATCTTTTGTAGTGCTTGTGAGCTGGAGGCCACAAGTGGTAGTACCGCTCTGGTAAGTGGTAGTACTGCTTATAAGCAGTAGCACCGCTGTCCAGTACCGCGGCTACTACCGCTACTTCTGGGAACTCGGCTTTCGTGTCGGGTTTGCGTGAAAGTGCAACGGTAGTGCGAAGCGGTAGTACCGCCTTTACGTGGTAGTACCGCCCGCTACTACCGCTGCACTATCGCTCCCTCCAGGTCTCGATGCACTCTCAGCGGAAGTGAAGCGGCAGTGGAGAGCAGCACTACTGCCTATAAGCGGTAGTACCGCTCAGGTGGGCGGTAGTACCGCTGTAGCAGTTCTACTGCTTCTCCCTTGTTCCTACTTTCTCCCCTGTTCCTGCTCTTCTTATGAGTAACCCCGAGCTACAACCCTAGTAGTAGTACAGCTGGGTGATGTCTACTACACAACTTGTTCTTGTAGACACGTGTTGGGCCTCCAAGCGCAGAGTTTTGTAGGACAGTAGCAAATTTCCCTCAAGTGGATGACCTAAGGTTTATCAATCCGTGGGAGGCGTAGGATGAAGATGGTCTCTCTCAAACAACCCTGCAACCAAATAATAAAAAGTCTCTTGTGTCCCCAACACACCCAATACAAAGGCAAATTGTATAGGTGCACTAGTTTGGCGAAGAGATGGTGATAAGAGTGTAATATGGATGGTAGAAATATATTTTTGTAATCTGAAAATAAAAAAAACAGCAAGGTAGCAATTGGTAAAATGGAGCACAAACGGTATTGCAATGCTTGAAAATGAGGCCTAGGGTCCGTACTTTCGCTAGTGCAATCTCTCAACAATGCTAATCTAATTGGATCATATAACCTTCCCTTAACATGCGATGAAGAATCACTCCAAAGTTCTTATCCAGCGGAGAACATAAGAAGAAATTGTTTGTAGGGTACAAAACCACCTCAAAGCTATTATTTCCGATCAATCTATCCTAGAGTTCGTACTAAAATAACACCAAGATATTCTTTTCGATCGATCTAACCAAGAGTTCGTACTAAAATAACACCATATGATACACATCAACCAACTCTAATGTCACCTAGATACTCCAATGTCACCACGAGTATCCGTGAGTTGATTATGCGATATGCATCAAACAATTTCAGATTCATAATACTCGATCCAACACAAAGAACCTCAAAGAGCGCCCAAAGATTTCTACCGGAGAAACAAAGACAAGAACATGCATCAACCCCTATGCATAGATTACCCCAATGTCACCTCGGGAATCCGCGAGTTGAGTGCCAAGACATAGATCAAGTGCTCTCAAATCCATAAAATTATTTAATCCGATAAAACGAAATCTCAAAGGGAAAACTCAATTCAACACAACAAGATAGAGAGGGAAAAACACCATATGATCCAACTATATTAACAAAGCCCGCGATACATCAAGATCTTGCCATCTCAAGAACACGAGAGAGAGAGAGAGAGAGAGAGAGATTAAACACATAGCTACTGGTACAAACCCTCAGCCCCGAGGGTGGACTACTCCCTCCTCATCATGGTGGGCGCCGAGATGATGAAGATGGCCACCGGTGATGATTTCCCCCTCCGGCAGGGTGCCGGAACAGGGTCTAGATTCGTTTTTCGTGGCTACAGAGGCCTGCGGCGGCGGAACTTCTGATCTAGGGTTACCCCTGATGGTTTCTCTATTTATAGGAATTTTTGGCGTTGGTTTCACGCTAAGATGGGCGAGCACAACCCACCGGGGCACGGACAAGGGCCCAGGCGCGCCCCGGTGTCTTGTGCCCTACTCCTTCACCTTATGATCCTTCCACGAAGCTTCGGGGGTCTCTTTGTTCCAAAAAAAAATCATCAAAAAGTTTCAGCTCATTTGGAGAACTTTCATTTCTACACAAAAAAACAACACCACGGTAGTTCTGCTGAAAACAACGTCAGTCCGGGTTAGTTCCATGCAAATCATACCAAAACCATATAAAATTGTTGTAAACATGGCATGAATACTTCATAAATTATAGATACGTTGGAGACGTATCAGCATCCCCAAGCTTAATTCCTACTCGTCCTCGAGTAGGTAAATGATAAAAGAAATAATTTATGAAGTGTGAATGCTAGCAAAGTGCACAAGTTTGATCAATGATAATTTCAATCACTTTTCCTGGCATCATAACAGCAATTCTTTCTCATAAAACTTCTCATGTTAAAGTAGCAATTGAAAACATATTTTTTTTTGATGTGGAATGCTACCTATCATATTTATCATATACTCTATTCTTTTGTAGCATGGACATTTGGACTTGAATGATTCCAAGCAATAGTCTATAATTTGACATGAGGACATCAATACTCAAGCATATCAACAAGCAACCATGTCTTTCAAAATATCAACACTAAAGAAAGCTATCCCTAGCCCATCATGCTCAATCATTGATCCATTCATGAAACCTACTCGCACATTAGCTACATCCAATGCTCGAGTATGATCATAGTGCCCCTTAGTTGATGCTTTATAAGAGAAGATGGAGACTCAAATAAAAATAAAAATTGCATAAAGTAAATAGATAGGCCCTTCGCAGAGGGAAGTAGGGATTTGTAAAGGTGCCAGAGCTCAAAGCTTAAATTGAGAGATAAAAGATTTTGGGAGGCATACTTTTCCCGTCAACAAAAACGACCGAGTAATTCCCAACACTTTCCATGCTAGATATATCATAGGCGGTTCCCAAACAGAAAATAAAGTTTATTCCTTTTTCCACCATTCTTTCACAATCCATGGCTAGCCGTATCCACGGGTGCCCTCCATACCAACACTTTCCAAGGAATTTATTATTTGACAACATAAAGTAAATTCATTTTTCATTTCGGGACTGGGCATCCCTAATACCTTTGTCGTACTCTCGTGCAATGACAAGTGAATAAACACTCATCTTAAAAATAACACATCTAGCATGGAAAATATTGGCCACCCCCTGCCGCTTCATGAGCGGTACGAGCACACAAAAAGAAAATTATTTTGAAATTTTAGAGATGGCACATACAAATTTGCTTAGAACGGCACGGGAATACCGCATATAGGTAGGTATGGTGGACTCATGTGGCAAAACTGGGTTTAGTGATTTTGGATGCACAAGTAGTATTCCCACTTAGTACAAATGGAGGCTAGCAAAAAGATTGAGAAGCAACCAACCAAGAAGCGAAAATTCTCATAAACGAGCATTAAGCATAACTAACACCGAATAATGCACCACAAGTAGGATGTAACTTCATTGCATAACTATTGACATTCGTGCTTGCATAGGGAATCACAAACCTTAACACCAATATTCTTACTAAAGCATAATTACTCACCAACATGACTCACATATTATTATCTCCATATCACAAAACTATTGCAAGGAATCAAACTTATCATATCCAATGATCTTCATGGAAGTTTTTATTATATCCCTCTTGAATATCCATTACTTTGGGACTAAATTTATATATTACCATTGCTACTAATAAGCTCTCAAAATAATTTAAGTGAAGCACGAGAGCATAAGTATTTCTTCAAAATTTTCAACTCTCAAAATAATCTAAGTGAAGCATGAGAGTAAATAACAAACTACTCCAAAAAGATATAAGTGAAGATCAAATGAGTAGTTAAATAAATGGGTAGCTATGTGAGGTCTCTCTCTTACTTAAAAGTATCAGATCCAAGTATTTTATTAAAACAGCAAGCAAAACAAAACAAAATGAAATTCCAAAAATAGCACAACTCATGTGAAGAAGCAAAAACTTAGGCTCAACCGATACTAACCGATAATTGTTGAAGAAGAAAGGTGGGATGCCTACCAGGGCATCCCCAAGCTTAGATGCTTGAGACTTCTTGGATTATTAACTTGAGATGCCTTGGGCATCCCCAAGCTTGAGCTCGTTTGTCTTCTTCATTCTTCTCATAACACGGTTTCCCTAATTCTTAAAAACTTCATCCACACAAAACTCAACAAGAACTCGTGAGATAAGTTAGTATAAATCAATGCAAAAACCTTATCATTCTCTACTGTAGCAAATCACTAAAATTATTATTCAACATTGAATACTAAATGCTTCTGCATATTTAATACTTCCATCTTCAAATAGAATCATTAAACAAGCAAACATATGCACACAATGCAAACATAACAGCAATCTGCCTAAACAGTACAGTCTGTAAAGAGTGCAATATTCTTCATACTTCCCTAACTCAAAAAATTCTGAAAATTTTCCACACTGTAAAAAATTTATTATTTATTACTGTGCAAAAAATTTCAACATTTTATCACATTATTACTTTTCTGCATAATTATTGCAACAGCGATAAACTTTCTGTTTTGAAATAGCAACTCATATACTTGCAAAATAAGCATGGCAAAGGCTATACCTGACATTTTTATTGAAGTAAAAGATGAAAAACATTACTCTAAATAACATAAAGCAAATACAAATAAAATAAAATGATGCTCCAAGCAAAACACATATCATGTGACGAATAAAATTATAGCTCCAAGTGAGGTTACCGATAATGTCGGAGACGAAAGAGGGGATGCCTTCCGGGGCATCCCCAAGCTTAGTTGCTTGGATCTTACTTGAATATTTCCTAGGAGTGCCTTGGTAATCCCCAAGCTTAGGGTCTTGTCACTCCTTATTCTCCTCATATCGATATCTCACCCAAAACTTGAAAACTTCAATCACACAAAACTTAACGGAACTTCGTGAGATGGGTTAGTATGATAAAGACAAATCATTCACTTTGTTAATGTCAAAGACAAGATTCATAATTGTTCTCACACAATTCCTACTGTACTCTACAATTCCCATAATTTATATTAAGCAATATAAGCCATAGAAACCATAAAACAAGCAAACTATGCATTGAAAATAGAATCTGTCAAAAACAGAACAGTATGTAAAGATCTGAATTAAAGTCATACTTATGTAACTCAGAAAATTCTGAAAAATTAGTAAAACGTAGAAAATTTGTATACCCATCAAATGTAAAAAATTCAGAAATTTTCCAATTTCCAGTAAAATACAGGAATTTCTGCACTGGACGCAAAAGTTTCTGTTTTTGCACAGAATCAAGTCAACTATCATCCACACTATCCCAAAGGCTTTACTTGGCACTTTATTGAAACAAAAGCTATAAAACAAGATCACTACAGTATCCTAACCATGTGAACACACAAAAACAGTAGGTAAAAGTGTTGGGTTGTCTCCCAACAAGCGCTTTTCTTTAATGCCTTTTAGCTAGGCATGATGATTTCAATGATGCTCGCATAAAAGATAAGAATTGAAACATAAAGAGAGCATCATGAAGCATATAACTAGCATATTTTAGTCTAACCAACTTCCTATGCATAGGAATTTTGTGAGCAAACAATTTATGGGAACAAGAATCAACTAGCATAGGAAGGCAAAACAAGCAAAACTTCATGATTTTCAACACATAAAGAGGAAACTTGATATTATTGCAATATGTATAAGCACATGTTCCTCTCTCATAATAATTTTCAGTAGCATCATGAATGAACTCAACAATATAGCTATCACATAAATCATTCTTTTCATGATCCACAAGCATAGAAATTTTCTTACTCACCACATAAGAAAATTTATTCTCATGAATAGTAGTGGGAGCAAACTCAACAAAATAGCTATCATGTGATTCTTGATTGGCATAATCATATTGAGCATTAAAATCATGATGACAAGTTTCATGGATATCATTACTCTTTATAGCATACATGTCATCACCATAATCATCATAAATAGGAGGCTTGCTTTCATCATAGTAAATATTCTCATCAAAACTTTGGGGACTAAAAATATCATCTTCATCAAACATAGCATCCCCAAGCTTATGGCTTTGCATATCATTAGCATCATGGATATTCATGGAATTCATACTACCAACATTGCAATCATGCTCATCATTTATGCCAAACATTTTATTGAATTCTTCTTCTATCAATTGAGCACAATTTTCCTTTCCATCATTTTCACGAAAGACATGATAAAGATGAATAATATGAGACCACCTCAATTCCATATTTTTTCGTACTTTCCTTTTACGAACCAAACTAGTGATAAAACAAGAAACTAAAAGATTCAATTGCAAGATCTAAAGATACACCTTCATGCACTCACCTCCCCGGCAACGGCGCCAGAAAAGAGCTTGATGTCTATTACACAACTTGTTCTTGTAGACTCGTGATGGGCCTCCAAGCGCAGAGTTTTGTAGGACAGTAGCAAATTTCCCTCAAGTGGATGACCTAAGGTTTATCAATCCGTGGGAGGCGTAGGATGAAGATGGTCTCTCTCAAACAACCCTACAACCAAATAATAAAAAGTCTCTTGTGTCCCAACACACCCGATACAATGGCAAATTGTATAGGTGCACTAGTTCGGCGAAGAGATGGTGATAAGAGTGTAATATGGATGGTAGAAATATATTTTTGTAATCTGAAAATAAAAAAAAATAGCAAGGTAGCAATTGGTAAAACGGAGCACAAACGGTATTACAATGCTTGAAAATGAGGCCTAGGGTTCGTACTTTCGCTAGTGCAATCTATCAACAATGCTAATCTAATTGGATCATATAACCTTACCTCAACGTGCGATGAAGAATCACTCCAAAGTTCTTATCTAGCGGAGAACATAAGAAGAAATTGTTTGTAGAGTACGAAACCACCTCAAAGCTATTCTTTCCGATCAATCTATCCTAAAGTTCCTACTAAAATAACACCAAGCTATTCTTTCCGATTGATCTAACCAAGAGTTCATACTAAAATAACACCATATGATACACATCAACCAACTCTAATGTCACCTAGATACTCCAATGTCACCACGAGTATCCGTGAGTTGATTATGCGATATGCATCAAACAATTTCAGATTCATAATACTCGATCCAACACAAAGAACCTCAAAGAGTGCCCAAATATTTCTACCGGAGAAACAAAGACAAGAACGTGCATCAACCCCTATGCATAGATTACCCCAATGTCACCTCGGGAATCCGCGAGTTGAGTGCCAAGACATAGATCAAGTGCTCTCAAATCCATAAAAGTATTCAATCCGATAAAACAAAATCTCAAAGGGAAAACTCAATTCATCACAACAAGCTAGAGAGGGAAAAACACCATATGATCCAACTATATTTACAAAGCCCGCGATACATCAAGATCTTGCCATCTCAAGAACACGAGAGAGAGAGAGAGATTAAACACATAGCTACTGGTACAAACCCTCAGCCCCGAGGGTGGACTACTCCCTCCTCATCATGGTGGCCGCCGGGATGATGAAGATGGCCACCGGTGATGATTTCCCCCTCCGGCAGGGTGCCGGAACGGGGTCTAGATTGGTTTTTCGTGGCTATAGAGGCCTGCGGCGACGAAACTTTTGATCTAGGGTTACCCCTGATGGTTTCTCTATTTATAGGAATTTTTGGTGTTGGTTTCATGCTAAGATGGGCCTCGAGGTGAGCACAACCCACCGGGGCATGGACAAGGGCCCAGGCGCGCCCCGGTGTCTTGTGCCCTACTCCTTCACCTTCTGGTCCTTCCACGAAGCTTCGGGGGTCTCTTTTGTTCCAAAAAAAATCGTCAAAAAGTTTCAGCTCATTTGGAGAACTTTCATTTCTGCACAAAAAACAACACCACGGTAGTTCTGCTGAAAACAACGTCAGTCCGGGTTAGTTCCATGCAAATCATACCAAAACCATATAAAATTGTTGTAAACATGGCATGAATACTTCATAAATTATAGATACGTTGGAGACGTATCACTGGGGCGAGCGGTAGTACTGCTCCGGCTGCACTACAGCCTCGTGGCTTCGTGCCATTGCACTGCTTTTGGGTTACTACTGTCCGAGCGGTAGTACCACTCTGTGGAGTAGTAGTACCGCTCTATGCGGCCTAGGAGCAAGGTAAGGTTGGATTTTTCCCTCCTATAAAAGGGGGGCTTCTTCCCCCTTGGACCTTATCCTTCTAGCTCGTGTTTTGACCCCATTGTTGACCTTCTTCGAGCTTGCTATCTCTCAATCCCTCCATGGATTCTTTCTAGTTTTTTGGGGAAAAGAGAGAGGAGATCTAGATCCACACTTCCACCAATCACTTTCTTCTCTATGTGAGGGGAATCCCTTGGATCTAGATCTTGGAGTTCTTAGTGTTCTCCTTCTTGTTCTTGCTCTCATTTTTCTCCATAGCTTTCGTTGCTTTGGTGGGATTTGAGAGTGAGGGGCTTGGGCACTCCGTGTGCCCCCGCCATTGCATTAATTGCCGGTTTGAGTTCTTCACGGTGATACGTGGAAGTGAAGTTTGAGAAGCTTATTACTCTTGGGTGTTTGCGCACCCCTAGAGCTTGTTCCTCTTGGGTGCTTTGGTGCCCTAGACGGTAGGTGTGTTCGGAGCTCAATCATTATGGTGTAAAGCTCCGGGCAAGTGTCGAGGTCTCCAATTAGGTTGTGGAGATCGCCCCGAGCAATTTGTACGGGTTCCGGTGACCGCCCCCAAGGGTTGCCAAAGTGTACGGGTACCGATGCACTAGTGGAAAAAGTGCTAGCCAAAACTTTCGTTGGTGGCACGCCATTTACAACCAACGTCACCACTATTTTTTTCAAATAGTGGTGGCGTTGGCTTATTTGGTATGACATTAGTAGGGGCATAGTGGTGGCGTTGGAAAACAGGGTAGCGTGAGAACTATATGGGATCAACAATTTGTACCAGGCGTAATATAGTGTTGTCATGGAATAGCATGGAACGCCAGTACTATTATATTTAGTTGTGGCGTGCTATTGGTTCCGACGCCAGTATTGTTATTTTGTCAATGCCAACATTCTTTTTTTTGGTATATTCTTTTTTATACTCCCTTCGTTCCAAAATATAGTGCTTCCTCTATTCTCGTGCTTCAACTTTGACCATAAATTTAACCAACGAGACTGAATGCGGCGGGAGCAAAAGTTATACCAGTGAATTCGTATTCAAAAGAAGTTTTCAATTATATAATTTTTACTCCCGCCGCAGTCGGTCTCGTTGGTTAAATTTATGGTCAAAGTTGGACCTCGGGAAGCGCTGGAGCACTATATTTTGGAATGGAGGGAGTAGTATATTATAGTTTACTTTTATTATTATTTTTATTTTAAATAGAAATAATGACATTTTTAAAATATGTACTTTGAGACTTCAAATATGTAATTTGACACTTCCAATATTTTTTCTTTTTAGTTTTTTATGTGGTGATCTTTTTTATAGTATATTATAGTTTACTTTTATTAAATTTCTATTATTTTAAATATAAATAATGACATTTTTAAAAATATGTACTTTGAGACTTTCATTTTTTTCTTTTTAGTTTAAGACTTGAAATATATAGTTTTTGAGCCTTCAAATATGTAGTTTGACACTTTCAATTTTTTTATTTTTAGTTTTTTATGTGGTGATCTTTTTTATAGTATATTATAGTTTACTTTTATTAAATTTCTATTATTTTAAATATAAATAATGATATTTCTTAGGTGGTGGCCTTTTTTTCTTATTGGGCTAGCCCAAATAGGATTAGGATGCCGTGGGGGTCAAAACTAACGGGGGCAACGGCCCCCTCGACCCACTCCCTCTCTCTGCCCTGCGCTGCTCTATTCTGTTCCCCTTTCTCTCCCTCTCTCTCGCCGCTCGTCGTCGCCGCTTCGATTCCGGCGATTGCCGTCGTTCTCTGGTCCTGAGGTACACATCTGAGCCTCCCACTCTCATTTGGTCCATTTGGATTTTTTTTAATTAGAGGTGTGTTTCGCATTCCCTATGCTAGGGTTTCGGCGACGGCAGCAGGCAACGGCGACGGGGACGGAGTAGACTGTAGGCGACCCTCGGCTCCAACCCAGGTGAGCATATCATCCCTCCCTCTTTTGCTGTAGGTCACTGCCACTGTCAATCAAATTAAGGTGTTTGAGTTACTAGCTGTAGAAATTGGAAGTGCAATCTGTCAATCAAATTAAGGTGTTTGAGTTGCTGTTGCTGTTGTCAATTGGAAATTGGAAGTGCAATCTGTCAATTTTTAAGTCATCATCTTTGGAAGCATCTAAATTCTGAAACAAAGTGTTTGAGTTGCTATTGTAATCCATAACAAAGTGTTTGAGTTGCTGCTGTGTACTACTTTTGCACCATCTCACATATATCACTAGCTTCTCATTGAATCTTCGGTTTAATTCAAATAGTTGAGTGTCCAATGTGGCAAATATAGTGTCCAAAGAAAATTTCCACTCGAAAGTAATGCTCCAAGTTAGGTGTGGCAAAATAGTTGAGTGTCCAAAGAAAATTTACACTCGAAAGTAATGCTCCAAGTTAGGTGTGGCAAATATAGTCACAATCCAAACAAGGCCTTAGGGTTTGTTTGGTTCCAAGCCACAACTTGCCACACTTTGTCACAACTCAATTTAGGCAAGTTTGACCAAGTTAGGTGTGTGTTTGGTTCTTGCCCACATGTTATAGATACAAACTGGCATATATATACTACACTTCATCCATATAATTGTGTGAAGATATCGATAGTGCTATATTGTTGTAGTCCAAAGCTAGTTATGCACATGCTATGATATATTGTTGCTGTTTTACCCTTGATGAAATCTGCCAAGTCTGAAACTGGCAGAATTAAAACTTGCCATGTAGCATACTCCATCCACATGCTATGATATATTATTGCCATTTTACCCTTGATGAATATAACAGTGTCTTTGCTAATGTAGCATACTCCATGATGTTATGGACAGATTTGCATTGTATACTTTGACATGTGTGTTTGGTTCTTGTCATAATAACCTATACTTGTTACTATTTTGAAGTTCCAGTCATGACTAGCTGGAATAGCCACTACCAGTCCTCGTGCAACTTCACGGCCTATGAAGTTGACAAAGGCGAAACGAGCACCAACCAGGTAAGATTACAAAAACATCCATGAGCATTGCAAACACATGCATATATACATATATCATCTAACCAATCTTTATTGATGATTTTAAATATTGGACTTGCCAGGCGTATGTACGAGACCCATCTCCAGAACCGGTCCAGCAGCAGCTACCGGTACGTGACGTGGACATGCTCAGCCGTGAGCTTGTCGCGTCAAAGGATAGTACAATGAAGGCACTTAAGGAGTTGAATGACTCCCTGAAGAAAGAGAAGGACGAGATGATCAACGATAACTCCGATCTCTGTGATAAGAAATTGAAGCTCATCGACCAGAAGCAACTACTGGTCACCGAGATCGAGTCTATGAAGAAGGAGATACGGCTCCTGAAGGCCGAGAGGGAGGAGCTGAAGACCCGCAAAGTCTATTTCAGAAAGGAGGGACAGAGCAACAGGAACAAGTTGCGTGAGATGAGGATCATTCTTCATTGTAGCTAGTTAGCGGATAACAAGTTGCGTGAGATGACGATACTTTTGCTTGTAGCTAGCTACCGGATAACTTTTGCTTGTAGGTAGTAGCAAGCTAGTTACTGAAAACTATACTAATAGCTGGGTATATTTTTGTGGATTTGAGACTTACCACTAGAAGTTTAAATGGCTGCACATATACTGATACCTGGGTATTTTTTTTATTGCTGAAAAATACAAATTGCTGGCGTTGCCTCACAATAAATGCCATAGATAACACAATATTTTGCTGGCGTTAGCCAGGTGGCACGCCATCAGTACTAAAATACTGCTGACGTGTCTGCCAACGCCACCACTAAACTGTTTTCACTGGCGCCATATGAAGGAAATATGCCCTAGAGGCAATAATAAAGTTGTTCTTTTATATTTCCTTATTCATGATAAATGTTTATTATTCATGCTAGAATTGTAATGATCGGAAACTTAAATACATGTGTGAATACATAAACAAATACTGTGTCCCTAGTAAGCCTCTACTAGACTAGCTTGTTGATCAAAGATGGTTAAGGTTTCCTAACCATGGACATGTGTTGTCATTTGATAACAGGATCACATCATTAGGAGAATGATGTCATGGATAAGACCCATCCGTTAGCTTAGCATAATGATCGTTCAGTTTATTGCTATCGCTTTCTTCATGTCAAATACATATTCCTTCAACTATGAGATTATGCAACTCGCGGATACCGGAGGAATACCTTGTGTTCTATCAAACGTCACAACGTAACTGGGTGATCGTAAAGATGCTCTATAGGTATCTCCGAAGGTGTTTGTTGAGTTGGCATAGATCGAGATTAGGATTTGTCACTCCGACTATCCGAGAGGTATTTCTGGGCCCTCTCGGTAATGCACATCATAAGCTTGCAAGCAAACGACTAAGGAGTTAGTCACAAGGAGATGTATTACGGAACGAGTAAAGAGACTTGCCGGTAACGAGATTGAACTAGGTATAGAGATACCGACAATCAAATCTCGGGCAAGTAACATACCGATGGACAAAGGGAATTACGTATGTTGTCATAACGGTTCGACCGATAAAGATCTTCGTAGAATATGTAGGAGCCAATATGGGCATCCAGGTTCCGCTATTGGTTATTGACCGGAGAGATGTCTCGGTCATGTCTACATAGTTCTCGAACCCGTAGAGTCCGCACGCTTAACGTTCGTTGACGATATAGTGTTATATGTTTTGGTGACCGAATGTTGTTCGGAGTCCCGGATGAGATCACGGACATGACGAGGAGTCTCGAAATGGTCGAGAGATAAAGATTGATATATAGGACGATGGTATTTGGACACCGAAAGTGTTTCGGGACGTACCGGGAATGAATCAGGTCACCGGAAGGGGTTCCGGGCACCCCCCCGGCCAGTTATGGGCCTTATGGGCCAAAGGAGGGGACAGACCAGCCCATAAGGGGGCTGGTGCACCTCCTCCCTTGTTTGTCCAGCCCTAGGGAAGGAAAAGGGGGAGGGCTAGCCCCTCCTGCCTTTCCCTCTCATGGGAGAAAGGAAAGGGGGGGCGCCACCCTCCCCTGCCTTTCCCCACGCTCCAAATAAGGAAAGAGCGGGGCGCGGCTTGGGAGGAACTCCAAGTAGGATTCCTCCTACTTGGGCGCCTCCTTTGGCTGCTCCTCCCTCCCTCCCACCTATATATATGTGGGGAGGGGGCGCCACACAAGGATACAACATTGTCTTAGCCATGTGCGGCACCCCGTCCACCGTTTACTCCCTCGGTCATATTTTCATAGTGCTTAGGCGAAGCCCTGCGGAGATCACTTCACCATCACCGTCACCACGCCGTCGTGCTGCCGGAACTCATTCACTACCACGTCGTCTTGCTGGATCAAGAAGGCGTGGACGTCACCGAGCTGAACGTGTGCTGAACGCGGAGGTGTCGTACGTTTGGTACTCGGTCGTTTGGATCGCGAAGAAAGTTCGACTACATCAACCGCGTTGTCAAACGCTTCCGCTTACAGTCTATGAGGGTACGTAGACATACTCTCCCCTTCATTGCTATGCATCTCCATGGATAGATCATTGCGTGTGCGTAGAATTTTTTCTTCCATGCAACGATTCCCAACAGTGGCATCATGAGCCAGGTCTATGCGTAGATGATATGCACGAGTAGAACACAAAGAGTTGTGGGCGGTGATAGTCATACTGCTTACCACCAATGTATTATTTTGATTCGGCGGTATTATGGGATGAAGCGGCCCGGACCAACCTTACATGTCCACGCACATGAGACCGGTTCCACCGACAGACATGCAACTAGTTTTGCATAAAGGTGGCTAGCGGGTGTCTGTTTCTCCTACTTTAGTTGAATCGAATTTGACTGCGGCCGGTCCTTGAAGAAGGTTAAAATAGCAAACTTGATGAATCACCGTTGTGGTTTTTGCCGTAGGTAAGAATGGTTCTTGCTAGAAGCCCGTAGCAGCCACGTAAAACTTGCAACAACAAAGTAGAGGACGTCTAACTTGTTTTTGCAGGGCATGTTGTGATGTGATATGGTCAAGACATGATATGATATACGTTATTGTATGAGATGATCATGTTTTGTAATTTATTGGCAACCGGCAGGAGCCTTATGGTTGTCTCTTTATTGTATGAAATGCAAATGCCATGTAATTGCTTTACTTTATTACTATGCGTTAGCGATAGTTGTAGAAGCAATAGTTGGCGAGACGACCACGATGCAACGATGGAGATCAAGGTGTCGAGCCGGTGACGATGGAGATCATGACGATGCTTTGGAGATGGAGATCAAAAGGCACAAGATGATGATGGCCATATCATGTCACATATTTTGATTGCATGTGATGTTTATCCTTTATGCATCTTATTTTGCTTAGAACGGCGGTAGCATTATAAGATGACCCCTTCACTAAATTTCAAGATAAAAGTGTTCTCCCCGAGTATGCACCGTTGCTAAAGTCCGTCGTTTTGAAGCACCTCGTGATGATCGGGTGTGATAGACTCTACGTTCACATACAACGGGTGTAAGACAGTTTTGCACATGTAGAATACTTGGGTTAAACTTGACGAGCCTAGCATGTACAGACATGGTGTCGGAACACTGGAGACCGAAAGGTCGAACGTGAGTCATATAGTAGATATGATCAACATAGAGATTTTCACCATTGATGACTACCCCATCTCACGTGATGATCAAATTTGGGTTAGTTGATTTGGATCACATATCACTTAGATAACTTGAGGGATGTTTATTTAAGTGGGAGTTCTTTAGTAATTTGATTAATTGAACTTAATTTATCATGAACTTAGTCTTATAGTTTTGCATATCTATGTTGTAGATCAATGGCCCGAGCTCCCGTTCCCCTGAATTTTAATGCGTTCCTAGAGAAAGCTAAGTTGAAAGATGATGGTAGCAACTACACGGACTGGGTCCGTAACTTGAGGATTATCCTCATTGTTGCACAGAAGAATTATGTCCTTGATGCACCGCTAGGTGAAAGGCCTGCTGCAGGAGCTGAAGCTGATGTTATGAACGGCTGGCAAGCTCGATCTGATGACTACTCAATAGTTCAGTGTGCCATGCTTTACGGCTTAGAACCGGGACTTCAAAGACGTTTTGAACGTCATAGAGCATATGATATGTTCCAGGAGTTGAAGTTAATATTTCAAGCAAATGCCCGGGTTGAGAGATATGAATTCTCCAACAAGTTCTATAGCTGCAAGATGAAGGAGAACAGTTCTGTCAGTGAACACATACTCAGAATGTCTGGGTATTATAATCACTTGACTCAGCTGGGAGTTGATCTTCCAGTTGATTGTGTTATTGACAGAGTTCTTCAATCACTGCCACCAAGATACAAAGGCTTCGTGATGAACTATAATATGCAAGGGATGAACAAAACAATTCCCGAGCTCTTCGCAATGCTTAAGGCCACGGAGGTAGAAATCAAGAAGGAGCATCAAGTGTTGATGGTTAACAAGACCACTAGTTTCAAGAAAAAGGGCAAGGGAAAGAAAGGGAACTTCAAGAAGAATGGCAAGCAAGTTGCCACTCCCGGGAAGAAACCCAAAGCTGGACCCAAGCCTGAAACTGAGTGCTTCTACTGCAAAGGGAGTGGTCACTGGAAGCGGAACTGCCCCAAGTATTTGGCGGATAAGAAGGATGGCAAAGTGAACAAAGGTATATTTGATATACATGTAATTGATGTGTTCCTTACTAATGCTCGTAGTAGCGCCTGGCTATTTGATACTGGTTCAGTTGCTCATATTTGTAACTCGAAACAGGGGCTGCGGAATAAACGAAGTTTGGCTAAGGACGAGGTGACGATGCGCGTCGGAAATGGTTCCAAGGTCGATGTGATCGCCGTCGACACGCTACCTCTACATCTACCTTCGGGATTAGTTTTAGACCTCAATAATTGTTATTTGGTGCCCGCGTTGAGCATGAACATTATATCTGGATCTTGTTTATTGCGAGGCGGTTATTCATTTAAGTTAGAGAATAATGGTTGTTCTATTTATATGAATAATATATTTTATGGTCATGCACCCTTCAAGATTGGTCTATTCTTGTTGAATCTCGATTGTAGTACACATATTCATAATATTGATGCCAAAAGATGCAAAGTTGATAATGATAGTGCAACATATTTGTGGCACTGCCGTTTAGGTCATATTGGTGTAAAGCGCATGAAGAAACTCCATGCAGATGGTCTTTTGGAATCACTTGATTATGAATCAATTGATACTTGCGAACCATGCCTCATGGGCAAGATGACTAAAACTCCGTTCTCCGGAAGAATGGAGCGAGCTAACGACTAATTGGAAATAATACATACTGATGTATGCGGTCCAATGAGTGTTGAAGCACGCGGCGGGTATCGTTATTTTCTGACCTTCACAGATGATTTGAGTAGATATGGGTATATCTACTTAATGAAACACAAGTCTGAAACATTTGAAAAGTTCAAAGAATTTCAGAGTGAAGTGGAGAATCATCGTAACAAGAAAATAAAGTTTCTACGATCTGATCACGGAGGCGAATATTTGAGTTACGAGTTTGGCCTTCATTTAAAACAATGTGGAATTGTTTCACAACTCACGCCACCTGGAACACCACAGCGTAATGGTGTGTCCGAACATCGTAACCGTACTTTATTAGATATGGTGCGATCTATGATGTCTCTTACCGATTTACCACTATCGTTTTGGGGTTATGCATTAGAGACAGCCGCATTCACATTAAATAGGGCACAATCTAAATCCGTTGAGACGACACCGTATGAACTGTGGTTCGGTAAGAAACCTAAGTTGTCGTTTCTTAAAGATTGGGGTTGCAACACTTATGTCAAAAGGCTTCAGCCTGATAAGCTCGAACCCAAATCAGAGAAGTGCGTCTTCATAGGATACCCTAAGGAAACAATTGGGTACACCTTCTACCACAGATCCGAAGGCAAGATCTTTGTTGCTAAGAATGGATCCTTTCTAGATAAGGAGTTTCTCTCGAAAGAAGTGAGTGGGAGGAAAGTAGAACTTGATGAGGTAATTATACCTTCTCTCGAATTGGAGAGTAGCACATCACAGAAAACTGTTCCAGTGATGCCTACACCAACTAGAGAGGAAGCAAATGATGTTGATCATGAAACTTCAGATCAAGTTACTACTGAAACTCATAGGTCAACCAGAGCACGATCCGCACCAGAGTGGTACGGTAATCCTGTTCTGGAAGTCATGTTACTAGACCAAGGCGATCCTACGAATTATGAAGAAGCTATGATGAGCCCAGATTCCGATAAATGGCTTGAGGCCATGAAATCTGAGATAGGATCCATGTATGAGAACAAAGTGTGGACTTTGGTGGACTTGCCCGATGATCGGCAAGCCATAGAGAATAAATGGATCTTCAATAAGAAGACTGACGCTGATGGTAATGTTACTGTCTATAAAGCTCGACTTGTCGCAAAAGGTTTTCGACAAGTTCAAGGAGTTGACTACGATGAGACTTTCTCACCCGTAGCGATGCTTAAGTCTGTCCGAATCATGTAAGCAATTGCCGCATTTTATGATTATGAAATCTGGCAAATGGACGTCAAAACTGCATTCCTTAATGGATATCTTAAAGAAGAGTTGTATATGATGCAACCAGAAGGTTTTGTCGATCCTAAAGGTGCTGACAAAGTGTGCAAGCTCTAGCGATCCATCTAGGGACTGGTGCAAGCATCTCGGAGTTGGAATATACGCTTTGATGAGGTGATCAAAGCATATGGTTTTGTACAGACTTACGGTGAAGCCTGTATTTACAAGAAAGTGAGTGGGAGCTCTATAGCATTTCTGATATTATATGTGGATGGCATATTATTGATTGGAAATGATATAGAATTTCTGGATAGCATAAAAAGGATACTTGAATAAGAATTTTTCAATGAAAGACCTCGGTGAAGCTACTTATATATTGGGCATCAAGATCTATAGGGATAGATCGAGACGTTTAATAGGACTTTCACAAAGCAAGGGTTCTTGCCTGTGTTGCAAGGTGTGAAGTTGAGTAAGACTCAAAACCCGACCACGGCAGAAGATTGAGAGAGAATGAAAGTCATTCCCTATGCCTCAGCCATAGGTTCTATAAAGTATGCCATGCTGTGTACCATACCTGTTGTGTACCTTGCCATGAGTTTGGCAAGGGGGTACAATAGTGATCCAAGAATAGATCACTGGACAGCGGTCAAAATTATCCTTAGATGCCTTAAAGAGGACTAAGGAAATGTTTCTCTGTTATGGAGGTGATAAAGAGTTCGTCGTAAAGGGTTACGTCGATGCAAGCTTTAACACCGATCCAGATGATTCTGAGTCTCAATCTGGATACATATTGAAAGTGGGAGCAATCAGCTAGAGTAGCTCCATGCAGAGCATTGTAGACATAGAAATTTGCAAAATACATGTGGATCTGAATGTGGCAGACCCGTTGACTAAACTTCTCACACAAGCAAAACATAACGACACCTTAGTACTCTTTGGGTGTTAATCACATGGCGATGTGAACTAGATTATTGACTCTAGTAAACTCTTTGGGTATTGGTCACATGACGATGTGAACTATGGGTGTCAATCTTATGGCGATGTGAACTAGATTATTGACTCTAGTGCAAGTGGGAGACTGAAGAAAATATGCCCTAGAGGCAATAATAAAGTTGTTATTTTATATTTCCTTATTCATGATAAAGGTTTATTATTCATGCTAGAATTGTATTGATCGAAAACTTAAATACATGTGTGAATACACAAACAAATACTATGTCCCTAGTAAGCCTCTACTAGACTAGCTTGTTGATCAAAGATGGTTAAGGTTTCCTAACCATGGACATGTGTTGTCATTTGATAACAGGATCACATCATTAGGAGAATGATGTGATGGACAAGACCCATCCATTAGCTTAGCATAATTATCGTTCAGTTTATTGCTATCGCTCTCTTCATGTCAAATACATATTCCTTCAACTATGAGATTATGCAACTCCCGGATACCGGAGGAATACCTTGTGTGCTATCAAACGTCACAACGTAACTGGGTGATCATAAAGATGCTCTACAGGTATCTCCGAAGGTGTTTGTTGAGTTGGCATAGATCGAGATTAGGATTTGTCAATCCGAGTATCGGAGAGGTATCTCTGGGCCCTCTCGGTAATACACATCATAAGCTTGCAAGCAAACGACTAAGGAGTTAGTCACAAGGTGATGTATTACGGAACGAGTAAAGAGACTTGCCGGTAACGAGATTGAACTAGGTATAGAGATACCGACGATCAAATCTCGGGCAAGTAACATACCGATGGACAAAGGGAATTACGTATGTTGTCATAACGGTTCGACCGATAAAGATCTTCGTAGAATATGTAGGAGCCAATATGGGCATCCAGGTTCCGCTATTGGTTATTGACCGGAGAGATGTCTCGGTCATGTCTACATAGTTCTCGAACCCGTAGGGTCTGCACGCTTAACGTTCGTTGACGATATAGTGTTATATGTTTTGGTGACCGAATGTTGTTCGGAGTCCCGGATGAGATCACAGACATGACGAGGAGTCTCGAAATGGTCGAGAGGTAAAGATTGATATATAGGACGATGGTATTTGGACACCGGAAGTGTTTTGGGACATACCGGGAAAGAATCGGGTCACCGGAAGGGGTTCCCGGTCAACCCCCCCCCCCCCCCGGCAAGTTATGGGCCTTATGGGCCAAAGGAGGGGACAGACCAGCCCATAAGGGGGCTGATGCACCTCCTCCCTTGTTTGTCCAGCCCTAGGGAAGGAAAAGGGGGAGGGCTAGCCCCTCCTGCCTTTCCCTCTCATGGGAGAAAGGAAGGGGGGCGCCACCCTCCCCTGCCTTTCCCCATGCTTCAAATAAGGAAAGAGGGGGCCGCGGCTTGGGAGGAACTCCAAGTAGGATTCCTCCTACTTGGGTGCCTCCTTTGGCTGCTCCTCCCTCCCACCTATATATATGTGGGGAGGGGGCGCCACACAAGGATACAACATTGTCTTAGCCGTGTGCGGCGCCCCCGTCCACCGTTTACTCCCTCGGTCATATTTTCTTAGTGCTTAGGCGAAGCCCTGCGGAGATCACTTCACCATCACCGTCACCACGCCGTCGTGCTGTCGGAACTCATTCACTACCTCGCCGTCTTGCTGGATCAAGAAGGCGTGGACGTCACCGAGCTGAACGTGTGCTGAATGCGGAGGTGTCGTACGTTCGGTACTCGGTCAGTTGGATCGCGAAGAAAGTTCGACTACATCAACCGCGTTGTCAAACGCTTCCGCTTACGGTCTACAAGTGTATGTAGACATACTCTCCCCTTCGTTGCTATGCATCTCTATGGATAGATCATTGCGTGTGCGTAGAAAAAATTTTGTTTTCCATGCAACGATTCCCAACACCATATTGGTGGCGTTGGGTCCCTACGCCAGCAAGGCACTTTTTGCCACGCCATAGCTAGGCTTTTTTCCACTAGTGGTGACCGCCCCCAAGGGTTGCCATTGTACGGGTTCGGTGACCGCCCTCAAGGGTCCCTTAGTGGAATCACGACATCTTGCATTGTGCGAGGGCGTGAAGAGATTACGGTGGCCCTAGTGGCTTCTTGGGGAGCATTGTGCCTCCACACCACTCCAAACGGAGATTAGCATCCGCAAGGGTGTGAACTTCGGGATACATCGTCGTCTCCGCGTGCCTCGGTTATCTCTTACCCGAGCCCTTTACTTATGCACTTTACTTTGTGATAGTCATATTGTTTCATGTTATATATCTTGATATCACTTAGTTGGTTATCTTGCTTAGCATGAGTTGTTGGTGCACATAGGTGAGCCTAATTGTTTTAGGTTTTGTGCTTGACAAATTAAATGCTAATTTTATTCCGCATTTGTTCAAGCCTAAACCGTAATTATTTTAAAGCGCCTATTCACCCTCCCCCCCTCTAGGCGACATCCACGATCGTTTATGGTGGTTGGTGGGCTTGTCGGCGCCGGTGCGGGATGATGTGCGACTGAGGTGGTGTGGGAGATTGGGTGAAGACTCTGTCTCGGCTTTGTGCCGTGACCATCAATGGCGATGGCTGCGGCCGTCGTTGACCTTCCTGGAGGCATCGTTGCTTGCTGCCGCACCCCTCCTGCGCGGATCCGGCCATCTCGGCCTCTCCGAGGGAAACCCTTGATCTTTGATCGGATGATGGCGACGTCTTGGTGTTGTATCCCCTCTTGGGGGCTTCGTCTTGGGAGCTCGGCGTCGGCAAGAGAGACCGGTGGATGGCGGCGGTTGTGACGACCATGTTTTCTGTGGCAACGATGATAGTGGGAACGATGTCGACAACGCGGCAATGGTTGAGGTAGTCGGCTCTTCTCTGGCGTGTCCGCAGGTTTGCCTCAATTTGTTTGTTGCTGTGAAGTCGAAGCTGCTGCGGCGGGGCCCTGTGGTGTACGATGACTAGTAGCAGGTGAACAGTTCGACGATTTTCCGCGGCGCCAACCGTGCCTGGTTTTGTCCTTCGTAGTTCTTCGTCAGAGTCGGAGCTGCGCTGTTTGGTTGAAGGTGGCTAAGTTTTGTCGCGGATCTTCATACATCTTCACGTAGACTCTGTAGTGTGTGTTGAGTCGACGATCACGTATGGCGAAATCGGAGTCATTTGCTCGGGATTTAGGGATGGCGATGATGCCTCTAGGAAAGGAGTGATGATGATGACGTCTGCGTGTTGTCTTGGCGAGGCACTCATTGGAGTGGTGTGTGTGGGGTATCTTGTGTGTGCACTCAGCGGTTGTGATGGTTTTCGCTCGGTTTTCCATAATCAACCGGGCAATCTGGTTTTCGCTAGGTTTTCTCTAATTAACTGAGCAACTCTTTTCTTTTTAATGAATGCAGGATAACTGACATTTCGAAAAAAAAAAAACTGCCTAGCATGACAAACGATCACAAGCCAGGTAGAGCACACCACTCCTACAAAACTAGACAACTACTCCCTCTGTCTCAAAATTCTTGTCTTAAATTTGTTGGTACATCTGTATCTAGACAAATTTAAGATAAGAATTTTGGGACGGAGGGAGTACTTACAAAAGTGTTAAACTCTTTTCTTCCCCACAAGAGACCAAAGCTTGAGCTCTTGGAAAACGAGACACAAGCTCACAGTCATTGACCGTATCTCTCCTGCCAAATACTCTGCCGTTCCTTACTAGTATTACTTTCATTACAAAGATTGCAGTGGCACATTTAGTAAGTTACAGACACACTTTTGAGCAAGGATTGCGGAAATTGTTCGTATTGGGAGGCTGGGTGCTCCGATAGATATCACACAAAGTCTAGGATAGACATAGACAGGCATAAAAGCTACTCCCGGAGAAAATCAGTAACAAGTTGCATGTGCTCAAGTTTCCACTTACCAGTCCCTTGAACTCCAATTTATGTTCACCTCCCATCCAGTGTATACGCCACATATGCATGTACACACATGCCGCACAAGATGGCAATCATGCTGTCATTCCCTTGGCGGTGAATGGAGCACTGTCAATTCAATCTTCACTTTTACCGCCCCCGGTGCTCGTTTCACTGAATCATCACAGCAGTATTGCTGGTCAAGCAACTTATTCAAGCCTATGGAATTTGCATCTCAATGGCATGCAACACAGTAGCTTGACATTGCCGTGATTGGGCCAATTCCGGCGGCTTTTGAAAGCGTCAAGACTCTTTACCAGCGTGCCAGGTTGCTTTTATCAAAACCACGAAACCTTTCGATCTTTTCTTATCACACTCCCCCAACCTGCCTAATCTTCTGACCCCACTACTCATCTGGACTTTGATTAGAAAAAGATCAGGAAGATAATGCTAGCTTTGCGCTAACTGCTCATGTCTTTATAGGATTTTCCAAATCCTCTGATGAAACTGAAGTGGGCAGTGCGTGCTGAGTGCTAACACCCCAAGATAACAATGACAAAACAAAACAAAACAAAACTTGAGGATAGCTATACCAAACGGGGTGCTGTTTTTTAAGCTACGGAACCAAAGGGAACAGTACTATTTTATGAAATGGTACGTTGTGATGATTAACCAATGGACTAGATTCGTGTGTGCGCGTTAACCGTTGACGAAATTCTCTTCTAACATTTGACCGCTTCGATCATGTGTTCACACATTCCATAACCCAACAGATGCCCCTTTCATGGGTCGTACTGTACACCATCCCCGGCCCCTTTCATGCGACCAACCAAATATAGGCCCAGTTCTTTTGCCAGAATCTGAGGATTCTCCCAGAATCCGACCCCTATCCAATTTCTCCCAGAATCTTTGAGCCTCATTTGGTTTACAATTCAGATTCTGGCAAAAGAACAGGGCCATAGCCCGGTCCGAATTGTCAAATGCGTGATGCACATACGGACATAGAGACGATCTGAAAACCTATCACGCCTGAAGAGATTAGCAGCATGCATGGGTTCGGCACGGAAAGACTGCATTTTTTTTCAATCCTTCGCTCACTCTGACTCGTCTGTTTTCTCCCGTTTCTTCACTCCAGTTTTTTACGATGATTGCGAATAAATACCAGCCACGGAAGCAAACTGTTGGTCTGCTAGTGCTGAAAAAGGTACTCTAAAAATTTGTAGCATCTCCTCAAGTCCAAGTGCACGAGTTGGTGTGGTCAAAGAATTGGCCGGGGAAGCTGCGAGGCGCAAAGAAAGAAGGTGCGCACGCTCTCGCAACAAAGGAAAAATGTGCTCCATTGGTGGCTTAAGTGCTCCGGTTTCAAGCGTGCAAGAACAGTAAACCCTGTGACCGATTGACCGGACACAGACTTGGCCAGTTAGGGCATCTCCAAGTTCAAGGCGAACCCGTAAACCTCCCGTGTGCGTTCGGATCATGCTGTCTAGATCGCGGAAGTCCTCCAACGCGAACCTTTATCGATTCGCGGCGCGGTCCGGACGCGATTTCTCCCGCAAACCGAAGACAAATGTAGGGAGGTTTTACGGGAGTCCGGACCGCTCCCAAACCCTTTTCTGACTGCCCTGCCTCAAAAAAAAAACATCCGTCCCTACCGTGATTTTCTTCCGATGCACGCGCCACTTAAACTCGTCGCATTCATGCCAGTCCAGAGCACACTGTGGCCGGCATTGATGCCGCGATGTGACCGGAGGGACGGAGGGCGGCGCTGACCGACACGACCTATCGGGAGCCGCCGCTACAATGTGGACGCGGCTTCCCGAGGAACAGACTACGGCCGCTGCGTTGCATTGAAGCGGGCTGACCGCCCCTTCGCATGACCTGACCGCGACTTTATAAGCCGTGCTCTGACGAAGCACAGAGCTGCAATCCCCCTCCCCCGGCACCGCCGCACTCCTCCGCCTCCCCATTCCCCACCTCGTCGAGCCCTTCCTCCTCTCCCATCCCAGAAGCGATGACAAAGTCATGGTGCTCCGCGCCAGCAGGCGGCGTCGGCGGAAGCTCTTCCTCCGGTGGTTCTTGGCGCCGCCTCCGTTGCTCTCCGGGCCCTTCGGCATCCACGGCGGCCGGCTCCTCCGCCCAGGAGGAGATCATCATCTCCTCCGGCAAGGAGGAGGACCAGGCCCCGCAGAAGGACGGAGCAGCAGCTGAAGCAGCCGCAGCAGCAGCGGCCCCGCCTCCTCTCGGAGGCCGCGGTGACGGATGAAGAATTCGTCCTTCAGATCGAGCTGCTGACGGAGCGTTTGCTCCGTCAGATGTGGCCGTCGCCACCATTGCTGGCGCGCGTGAAGGTGGAGTTGCCGTCCCCGCCACGCAACCAGCCACTCCATCCGGTGAAGGACGAGCCCGTCTCGCACCCGCGCAACCAGCCGCTCCGTCCGGTAAAGGACGAGCCCGTCTCGCCCCCGTGCAACCGCGGCGACCAGATCGGACGCCACGTCAAGGCCGAGCCGTCGCCACCATTGCCGGCGCACGTGAAGGTGGAGTTGCCGTCCCCGCCACGCAACCAGCCACTCCATCCGGTGAAGGACGAGCCCGTCTCGCCCCCGCGCAACCAGCCGCTCGGTCCGGTAAAGGACGAGCCCGTCTCGCCCCCGTGAAACCGCGGCGACCAGATCGGACGCCGCGTCAAGGCCGAGCCGTCGCCGCCGCCGCCCTAGCGCAACCGCGGCGTCCAGATCGGACGATGCGTCAAGGACGAGTCGGCATCCCCACCACGGTACGCCGTACCACCACGCCTCCAACGTCGCGACGTCAAGGAGGAGTTACCGCCGGCAATCGCGAAGGTGCGGGGCCGCATCCTCCACTACCTCGGAGGAGGCGGTTACACCGACGCCTGCGACTCTCAAGCAGTGGTGTCCGAGGCAGAGAGCGCGGCGCGGTGGCAGGTGACGTACGACCGGCGCAATACCGGTCGCCGCTCCACATTAGCCAAGAGCGACGTGGCGCCGGAGTGGGTCCGGAACGACTCGGACCTCGCCGCCGTGTGGGCGCTCGACCGGTCCGTGACCACCGCGGAGACGGCCGCCAGGCGTCGTCGCCGCCTTAATGGCGAGCTCGCCAAGATCGGCGAGGAGTGGTCGCTTAGCGACTGCTCCGCGAACGCTGGTCGCGGCAAAGCCGCCGCCAGGGCTCTAAAGGCCACGTCGGTAGTGGTCACGGCGGCTCTCCGCACGGTGCAGCAGGAGGCGGAGAGACTCCTCCGCGAGAGGCAGACAACCGCCGGACAAGGATGCCGCGGCCCTCCGGCGACGTATCGACGCTGGAGGGACGACGACCGCGACGATGGCACGGATGGTGATGGCGGTGCGGCAGGGCTGAGCGGCCACGCGTACAAGGTGGTCGTCCGGTATAGGGTTTAGTTTTTTTTTTAGTTAAACGGTCGAAGTATCGACCATTTTATGTAAATTATCTCTGAATTTTAATGAAATCCGTCGTATTCGCATGAAATTCGTCCGCTTGATTCAAAAGCGGATTGAAATGTATGCAGCTACGGTTGAATGGTGGCCTTCTGCATTCGTGTTCGCAAACTGGTTTCCTCGGCCCCGACAAATCATCATACTTGTTAAATTCTCCCAAAGAAAAGTTTAGGGTTCCTTTGCCACCCGCCGGCGCCGCCGCTGGTCCACCTCGTCTCCGGTGGCCTTAGGGCCATGGCGGCGTGGTGGATCCCGACCCTTGCCGGCGGGAGGGCTCTGTTTTTAGATGTTTCTTCAACTTTTGTTAGGGTTTGTGTTCTGCTCAGGAAGACGAGACGGGGGCGGCTCCCTAAAGATGGAATAAGATTCTCCCCGCCTAGTCCCTATTCCGGTGATGAGTCTAGCACCGTCGGTAGGCGTGTGGAGGTGTGTCTCCGGCCGATCTATTCTTGGTGGATTTGCTCGGATCTGGTCGTAGTTCGTCTACGTTTGTGTTTCTTCAGGTTGGATCCTTCTGATCTACGCTACTCTTCATCGGCGGCGGTTGTTGTTCTGCTGTGCTGGTACTATGGGATCTTAGCACGATGACTTCCCGACTGTCTACTACAACAAGTTTTGCCCGGCTCCGGCGAGGGAGGGGCGATGACGGCGGCGCGCCTTCGGCCCGCTTCAGTGCTTGTAGTCATCGTTAGGTGGTCTACGGATCTGGATGTAATTTTTATTATTTCTGATGTTTGTTGTATTGTCATGATTGAAGATAAATAGATTGAAAGTTTTTTCGAAAAAAAAACTGGTTTTCTCAGACGGATGCAGTAGAAAATTTGCGGGTCGGCAGAGATGCCCTTAAGGCGCCACCACACTCGGCCCGCTTCTGCTTGTGATTCTGCGGCTGCGATGGATGCTCTCGTCGCCCCAATCACCTACCCCCGCCGTCTCTCCTCCTGTAACTTTTCCGACTTCTTCACGCTCGAGATTCTCCGCGTGCGGATTAACTGGGCAGTGCAAAGTGCCGACCAATCAATCGGTTTTCACCTGTGCAAGTCTTCGGTATTTCCGTCTCTATCTTTTCGGTTGCCGTAGTGACCCTGTCATGACGTGAAGATGATGTTACGAAACCCCTCTCTCGCTCGTGCACGCGGTAGGTCAATTACGACCACCCGTTGTGCAGGTTGAATTCACCGGGCTGCTCTCCGGCGACCGTCCGGTCCGGTCAGCACGGTTACTATCGTCTGAAGGTTTGTTAAGTAACGGCCTGATTAAGCACGAGGCCCTTTACTGATTTCTCTTCATGTTCTCTCGTTTACCTTTTCTGTTTGAAGTGAAATTGGAATCTCTGCAGGTGTTGCTATCTTCTGAAAGTGCCCACCAAACAAGAGTTGGCTGTGGCACTAGGACCCTGTATAGGTTGTAGACAGAGGAAAAACGTACTATACAGTTGATAAGTTGGGGTCAGGTGTCTACAGCACTCTCTTTATCTACGTCTTGAGATGGGATTGGTTCAAAACTAACCTATTCTAGCGAGCAAGATAGCATAGAAAATAAGCGCGACGAAATGCAATTTAAGCCCATAAATCTACCTGGTCTTTTCAATTTCCTCATCACCGGTCGCGTCGTGGGAATGTGTCCATGAAAAATGTCAATCCAATCATACCGGTACCATCCTCCTCCTGCATTTTCTACGGACGCAGCCATGCAACATGCAAGGGTCCAAACGAACCGTGCTACGGAGCGCATTACCAAACAAAAGAGGGAGAAGAAAATTTGTGGAAGGCAAATTGATACTGCTGAAAGAAACAGGCAATGCCGATCTTCCATGTCCTTTGTGCAGAAAGGACTCGCCAACGGGGTCCCTCACGGCGAGCCATCGCCCAGCAACTCGATCGGAGGCCCGAACAGTTTAAGAGCGACAGACAACCTTGTTAAGTGATTTAACTCGCTGGTTGGTGAGGCATCCACCGCCGACGCCGGGTCTGTCATCGTTAGGCCTATTTATATCCTCTACTGTTTAACACTGGCTCTGGCTGGATCCATAATTGTTTTCTACAATTCTTGTCCCATTTCTAGAAGGTGTGTGTGTGCGCGCGCGCGCGCAGTGTAGTAATCAGTGTGTGAATTTCGAGCCTGAATATGGGTCCAAAAGGTACCAATCGACCAAGTTAAAAACAGTCTGAACCACAAAACCCCTACACCATCATCACCATCCTTTTCTCGACAGCGCCTTTCAGTTGTGTATACACACAGTATCAGCACGCGCGTCGTGCTTCGCTGAACACGTACGGTGGGAACCATCCAAATCCCGGAACAGAAAGGTGCCTAACGGCTAACGCCAACATTGTTTCTGGAAAGCAACAGCCTGCAGTTTTTGGGCATCTGACATACTCTGAAAGTTCTGCAATCCGCTAAAAACACCCCTACACTTCAGAAATATGCCGGCGAGGCCACATCGTTCCCCTGATTCATGCCCCCTCGAAGAGCTCAAAGCCCCAGTGTTTGACTTGCCCTTGTTTTAGCGTAGCTTATTTCAGGGAACTGCCTCGCTCTGGTAGCCTCCAAATTTAGGCGAGCACAAGGAAGGGCATGTGCTCTTTGTTTGGCGCCGCAAGGAGACGGTGCTCAGTACACACTTGGCTAGAATAAGACAGGCTTGCGGTTAGGACAAAGTCCTAATCATGCTATAAGCCCCACATAGAGCCTAGGGATCGATTTGGGGAAGCACTTGAGTTGCTTATCCGTAGCCATTATACAAAGATGGGTCAAGTAGTGCAAAATTCGCTCCATAGATTCCGTTCTCTTTCAACACTTTCACGTGCTTAGAGCATCTTCAACAGTGGCTGCAAAAAACACGCGCTCCAGCGGTGGCGGGAAATTCAGGCGCACGGGAAAAGATCACGCGCGCGAAAAAGCGGCCGGGCGCGCGCTAGTTTTGGCGCGTGGCATCCGGCGCGCTCTCCACCTCGCCACGTGCCTCTCTGCCGCTCTCTTCCCGCTCCCTCTGCCACTTTCTCGCCTCGCCACCGCCGCGCCACCATGCCGCCGCGCCGTCGGGGAGTTTCGGGCTACCGCGCGCGCCCCTCCGGCTCCTTCTCCGTCGAGATCCGGTCCGGCGACATGCGACTCGGCCTCGGCACCTTCGAGAGCGCCCACGAGGCCACCCACGCGTACGACGCGGCGGCGTGGCGCCTCCGGCGGCCTCGTAGGGACCTGAACTTCCCGGAGGTGCCGACGCGGGAGCTGGCGTAGGAGCTCGCACCTCCCCCGCGGCTTATCACCGACGAGGATCGCCGCGAGAACTGGAGGCGGGAGCGCCGTCTCACCCTTGCCGAGATGGACGAGAAAGCCATGGAGCAGTGGCGCCAACGCTTCCCGCAGGATGTCATCAACGAGCGCCAGTTCTTCGCGCAAAGGAGGGCGAAGAGGGAGGAGAGGAGGGCGGAGCGAGCCGCCTATCGCGAGGACAGGCGTACGTGAAAGGCGGCCGCTCAATTCAACATCGAGCTAGGAGAAGCGTCGTCCTGGGACTCCAACGACGATCAGTACCTTGACGCCTTCATTCAGACGTCGGAGGAGGACAACACCGAGGCGAAGTCCGAGTCGGAGGAGGAGGGCGATGAGGAGTAGTTTTTTTATCATCTATCGTAGGAGGAGGCTATGAACTATCTATGCACTATCTACTATCGTTTTTTATCTATCGTTTTTATCTATCTATGTACTATCTCTCTATCGTTTTTTATCTATCTATGCCAATAGAGTCGGAGCCGAATGTGTATCAAGTCGTAGTAGAAAGGAGAAGAAATATAGCGCGTCTGCTGGAGCGGCTCGCGCGCTATATTTTGCAGCGGCCGCTGGAGCGAGCGCTCCGCGGCGTGCAAAAACTCACGATTCCGACGCTGTAAACGCTTTTTTAACGCGTCGCGCGTTGCGCGCCTGTGGGAGATGCTCTTAGCTAGTCTGTAACTTCTTTTTCCAGAGATCATTCCTTTTGCCCAAACTTCCCTGCCAGCACAACAGTTTCTTAAGAATCAGTCGGAGTTAATATCTTGACTTTAGCAGGAGCTAGAGTCCTAACACATGTTAAGTTGACACATATTATTCACACTGTTTATGTCTCCGTATTTAATGGCATATCATCATTGTAATATTGACTTTGCTGTTGTCCTAGAATAAGAATCGTACATGGAAAATGTGTACCAAAAACTCGCACATTCCTTTGCTGACCAGCGCGCGATTTAGGTATTCCAAATATTCTCGCAACCCAAGTTGGTTATTCTTCGATCTACGTGCACATGGAGTATGATAAACCTGGCACTCCTCACACCATAATCTTATTTTCTTTCCATTCCATGGATGCAACGCAAGTCATTCTCGTATGGCTCACACGCAGCCAAACCTCCCGATCGGCGCACTGTAGGAAGCAGCCGTCGCCGGGCACAACCCCACGCCTCCACAGCCGCCTCCCGGGGAGGCTTACCCGGAGCCGAACAGGGGGGCGAGCGTCGTTGGTGTCGGGGAGCACAGCGGGGAGGGCAAGCCGATCGCCACAGCAAGCCAGCCGGAGAGCAGCACAACCAGTCGGGTGAGCCCCCAGATCCCATCTGGCCGGACGAGGCCAGCAGCGCGAGAGCCGTAGCCGGGGGAGGCCCCTCGCGCCAACAACATGCCAAGGAAGGGACCGCCCAGGAAGGTCGCCCCTGAAGGCCGCAGCCGGCACTGCGAGGGACCAGACCTGGGGGAGGGGCGGAGGGGGGGGGGGCATGGGGGCGATGGGAAAGAGAAAAACGGCCCCGCTGCCGCCATCCCAGGGCCCGGTGCAGCTTCGCCGACCGGCCAAATTTCTTTTTCCAGTTAAGGGGCAAAATGGATAGAGACCATTCCTTTGCTAGGGCAATACAATGTTAATAGCAAGCTGATACTAAGTACATTCGAACCCTACGACAACACAATGTGAAAAGTCAACAAAAGATTAAAGATGCAGACAACCAAATTATGAAAAACAGAAGAAAAAGAGGGACATGGCACATGAATTTCACATTTGAGCGATCATGATCAAAGAGTAATGACATATATCAACCACCACAACGCCTAGTCATCCAAAATGAATTACTTCCTCCGATCCATATTAATTATTGCTCACTTAGTACTAAGTAAGCGGCAATTAATTTGATTCAGAGGGAGTGCAACTTTATCTTGTGTAAAATCGCTCAAATTTGCCTGCCGGCACAACAGTTTCTTAAGAATCAGCCGTAGCTGATATCTTGACTTTAGCATGAGCTAGATTCCTAGCACATGTTAAGTTGGCGCATATTGTTCACACTGTTTGTGTCGCCGTATTTAATCACATCTCCTCATTGTAATATTGACCCCATTGTCCTAGAATAAGAATCGTACATGGCTCCGTAAAAAAAAAAATCGCACATGGAAAATGTGTGCAAAAAACTCCCACATTCCCTTGCTGACGAGCGCGTAATTTAGGTAAGCCGGATTTCAAAGATTCCCGCAACCGAAGGTAGTTATTCCTCGATCTGCTAGTGCACATGGAGCATGATAAATCTGGCACTCCTCACATTACAATACAATACAATCTTCTTTCCATTCCATGGATGCAACGCAATACATTCTCGTGCGGCTCCACTTCCGTAGCCCACTTTTGTCTATGGCTCTCCTTGATTAGGGAGGCTCTGGCCGGCTTAATCCATGGAGCCATTCGCTCCGCACATCACGGGCGATCGATCCACAACCACGGCCGGGCCGGGAAAAGACAATGTACTACTACTACGTTTCTGGAAAGTGTGGAGGAAGAAGCGAGATTTTTTGCAGCTGGTTTCGGGTTGTTGTGTAGTGTACATGTCTCCCGCGGCAGCATCTTCGTTTCCCGTCCCGTCGCCGTCGCAGCAATGTGTAAAAGCCTCCAGGGACGGTGATCGAAAGAGAGAGTACAGCCAGCCCAGCTATGTGTGGCAAATTTTAGTGTTTTGACCATTTTCTGAAAGTTAATTGAGATCCGACTCTAGTTTGTAAAAAATTTAAGATCTGACCCTTTTGCTACCATCAGGGTCCATGACGGTAGGGTGTAACAGCCTACCGTCAGGGACCTTGGCGGTAGCAAACACCCCTACCGTCAAACAGACTGGTGGTAACCTGTACAAGAGTATGCACTGTGTTTCATACTTAGAAAAAAAATTCGATAGGGTGTGCAACCCTACCGTCAGAAACCTTGACGATAGGCTGTTGTACGCTATCGTCATGGACCCTGGGGTAAGAAAATGGTTAGATCCCGAAATTTTTGCAAGGTTGGGTCAGATGTCGATCAAGTTTGAAAAAAGTCAAAACACGAAATTTAGCCGCCATGTGTCATGTGTGCTTCTGCGTGGTCAGCATAGCTAGTTTTGTACGTGTGGAGCCTGCGGGATGCGTCGACGCATGGGGAATAAATCGACGGTTACGCTCCACGTCAGTGTTACTAGTAGTAGATGAGTGACAGAGCGGATGTGTTTTTCTAGCAATCTGGCACGCTGATCGATAGTGTACGTAGGGGTGTGCGTCAGGGGAAGCTGTGGACAGTGAGATGAAGGTCTCTCCACGACCCTCGACTGAAACGGACTAAATGGAGCATATCGGTTCGGAGGGGACGGAGCATATCTGCACGCTCCCGGCCCCTGGATTCTTTCTCGTGAGAAGTTGGCAGCACGTCGTCCCTGCAAAAAATATGGCTCCCCTACTTAAATGAGTAGACTGACCTTAATCAAACTGATTATATAACGTATTTATAAGACTAACTGTTTATATAAGAGAGAGGCGTTTTGGAGGCCGAGCTCCATAGAAGCCTTTATTTTTAAAAAATTCAAATTCAAACTTTTATGGTTCATAAAATTTTGAAAAAAAATATGCGTGCATGTAAGGATGTAACCCACATGTGTGTAAAAATTCATGATGAAATACCTTGAGTTGCGATCTGTACAAAAAAAAACAAATTTATGGCCTGAGAGGATGAATAGTATCATGTGTTAAACATCCCCAGATTTGTCTTTTTGCACAGCCCTTATTTCAATGTATTTTGAACAAAAAATTTACACACATGTGTGTTATGCCTTCATATATATCTGTATTTTTTCAAAAAAAATTAAAAATGTAAAAATATGAATTTTGATGAAATTTCAAATTTGAATTTGAAGGCCTCACTGAAGGCCGAGCTCCAAAAGGGATTTCCGTTTATATAACCCTTATAATAATAACAAACACAAACATTGCACAGTTTCTTTCGTACGACAGTTTTCTGTTTAGGATCACCGTAAGAAAGAAACCAGAACAGTCTTAGTGTTTTGTCTAACTGACAAGAATAAACCAGATAAATACCTGAGTTGAATTGTGAAAATGAAGAAACAAGTGAAGACCGTTACAACCGAAAAGGCCTTATGATAATATATGAGTGTAACGTGTGTCTATGTCTTTCTTTCCGCTCTCGCAAGTCAACTAGGATAAAACTTTCCTCCTCGATATTCATCGACTAGCCCATGGATTAGCCTCCCCTATGTGTGCCACTCCGGTGGCCGGAAGCGGGGAGGGCAATCCTGGTGCCGCGACTTCGACTAGTAGATAGGTTAGCGTTTTGGTCCTCACAGCGGCGCCGTTCGGACGGATGACGATGTTAATTTCTTCTTCGAGTCATTCTTTCGAGCTCCGGTCCTTCTCAGTTTTGTCCGCCCGGTCAGATTGGACGGAGCTCCAACCTAGATTTCTGCCAGCTTCTCAGAGCGGCGAGGTTGGGGCTTTCTTGTCGTGCCATGTTCTTCGGATCGATTCAAGGGTTTGATGGTGACGGTTGCAGCTCCGGGGTGCTGGTTCTTAGGGACACATTACACACGTACACAAAGACTTTTTGGCTGTCTTTTTTTACACAGTACAGACATAAGCGCTCATATATACGCGCATACACTCACCCCTATGAGCGCACACACGCATACTACCTCTATGAGCACCACCGAGAGACTGAGCTGGCATGTCATCTTGAGATTTTACGAAGTCACCGTAGACGCCTCATAGTCGACGGGAACGTCTTCTCCCACTAAACGCGTATCGCCGAAAATTCTGAAATAAATTCAGGATAAATATGAGCAACAGGATTTGAACCCTGGTGGGCTGGGGATACCACTGTCCTCCTAACAATCCAAACACAGGTTGGTTCGCGAATTTTCGGTTGTCATCAATAAGGTCGGGCTGGCTCCGGTATGGAAAGACGACGATGACACGTCGATGGCTCGTTCTAGCGGCGACATTGGTCGTTCGGTGGTCTAGACCTCGACGTAGTTCTTATTATGTTTGAAGTGTTTTGTACTTCTGATGAACCTTTATAATAGATCCAAGTCCCTTTTCGCAAAAAAATATATATTCACTCACATCTTCAAAAGTAAATGCGCCGAATACATAAATCTTTAGAACAACAGAAAGTAATGAATAACGAGGTTTTTTAACATGCTCCCTCTTATCTCCCATTTTCACATGGGAGACGAGTATAAAATAGATTTGAGTAGTTCATTACATAAATTAATGAGTTTGATTAATTATTATCTTTTTTATGGATTGCTTATCATATGTATCACGTGGTGTGTTTAAACCTTACCTCTTTACCTCCTACTCCCTTTGCCCTTGAAAAAGTGTGCTTCCAACTTTGTTGGAATTTTTTTAATCATATTTATACAATAATACACCAACATTTATACCATCAAATTAGTAGCATTAGATTGAAGATAAAAAATATATTCATCATATACCTATTTGGTTTCAAAAATATTGATATATTTTTGCACAAACTCAGTCAAACTTTGAGATAGTTTGACCCTCCAACAAAGTTGGAAGTACACTTTTTCAAGGACGGAGGGAGTATGTCGAAAAGAGGGGGTAAGAGAGAGTATGTTAAAATTGCTCATGAAGAAGTGTCATATAGAGATAAATGCACTATTGGTCACACAATTCTCTCGAGATGTGCAGTTTGGTCACTCATCTAACGCAGTGTGAATAACTGGTCACTCCACTCCATTTTATGAGCAAAGTGGGCACTTTGCCGTTTTCTGCCGTAACGGATGCACACGTGGCATGCTGACTAGGATCCGGGCCCACAGGAGATCAGTTTCGGCGGTGAGAGGGCAAGTGTATTTTTGCAGAAAACACCCTGCCCGCATTAGAGTTTCAGTTCCCCCACCCAGTCCGTTCGTCGTCTGTTGCAGGGCGGCATGGAGTCGGCCGATCAATGCGCCGCCATCGACGACGGCGGTGGCGCCGGAGGCTTAGGAGATGGAGACGCAGTCAGCGGCGGTGGCGGTGATCATCCCGCTGCCGTCGATGTGGTTGGTTCCGACGGGAAGTGTGCGCCCGATGGAGGTAGTGGCGGCGGCACGGCGGGGACAGTAGGTGGTGAGCCCGTCGTCGGCACTGGCAGAGATGCTGGTGTGGCCGATTCGCTTCCTCGCCGTCGATTTCCCTGGGACGAAGCGCCTGTATATGGTAAGTCGCAAATTAGGGATTTTCTGCTAGGGTTTGAGGTCGATTCTATCTCTGTTAAATTAGAAGTTTTGAGCAGTTTGGTTGTTCGATTAGTTGTGATTATTTGGTACTTATGTCAGTTATCAAATGTTTGGTTGTCACAATTTCGAAGATTACAGACAGATTATTGAACTGTGGACATTTGGGGGTGATATGGTTAGGGTTTGGCCGAATCAAAATTGAATTTTGTTTAAATTGTGTGCAATGCAGGTGATGATTCCGAACAATTTAGCGTGGAAATTCACCACAATGGATGGTTCTGTGGTGTTGGCATTAATCGTAGCTACATGGAGGAACAAGTTGACACATTTGATGGCTGCCATAGGAAAACTTTCTGTTGTGCTTTACTGGACTGGATGGTTAAACATCTAGGATATGCAATACCAAAAACAGGTTTTGCAATGTATTGGTGCATCCCTGGAAAAAGTATAGCTGATGGTTTGCAAGTAGTTAGTTTGGAAACTCATGCTAGGGCTATGGTAGCAGCAACTCAAGAGAACAAAGTACTAATTTTTTTCATTGATCACAACAATATGCTGGAGAAGCAGTTGTGGGATGATGTTCTGTTGCAAAAAGTTGAGCTACCTATAGTTATCAGTCCAGTGAAGACAAGTTCTGTGCATGAGCAGAGGGGTGGGCCATCAGCACCAACTTATAGTGAGCACCTGTTCAGCATGTATCCTGGTCCTCATGTAGAAGATGCAGGTGAGAAGGAAGCTCGTATTAGGAGAAATATTTTCCCCAATACTTGCAATGCTGATGCTGTCATGGGAAGGAAGGGGCAAGAAAAGGCTGATTGTGCTGGTGCTGATGAGCAGTTTTATGAAGCTGGTGCTGATGAGGAATACTATGCAGGAGAAGATTCCAGTGAGGAGGAGGAATATTATGGTGGAACAGATACTAGCTCTGACTCAGATTTTGCAGATTCAGACTATGACTTTGAGGATGGAGATGATGCACTATATGATACAAATGTGGACAAAGATTTGAAGGATGAGCTTGTAGCTGAAAAGAGGAAATGGAAAAAGGTGTCAGAAGAATTAGAAGAGGAAGATGTGGTAGATATGGATGAGTTGAAGCTGCCAGAGTCAGAATCAGCACTCAAGCTCAACTTCAAGACATTCAACCCAATGACAGACATGGAGAACCCCACTTTCAAACTTGGGATGACATTTTCAAACCCAGCAGAATTGAGAAAGGCATTGGCAAATTACATTGTGAAGAACAGAGTGAAAGTTAGGAAAACAAGGAACAATGCAAAAAGGCTAGAAGCCATATGTGTTGAGGACTGCCCCTGGAAAATGATTGCTGTTAAAGACTCAAGAAGTGGTTGCTTTCTCATTAAAACACTAGTGGATGTGCACACTTGTCAGAAGGTTTGGGAAGTGAAAGAAATGACAGCTACTTTGCTAGCACAAAAATTTCATCAGGATTTCAGGGATGACCCCCACATGAGTCTGCTGGCTTTTTCCAACAAGGTTGAGACAAAGTACAATATGAAAATGACCAGGTTCAAATTGGCAAGGGCAAGATTAATTTGTTTAAAAAAAATTAGAGGAGATGAGGAGGCACAATATGGAAAATTATGGGACTATGGTCAGGAGCTGAGGAGAGCAAACCCAGGCACAACATTCTTTCTGAAAAGGATGGGTCAAACATTTAGTAACTTGTATTTTTGCTTGGCTGCTTGCAAAAAAGGTTGGTTAAGTGCATGTAGGCCCATTATCTGCCTTGATGGAACCCACATTAGAACTAAATATGATGGCCAAATTCTGACATCAATAGGAATAGATCCAAATGATTGTATCTATCCTATTGCTATTGCAATTGTGGAGGTGGAGTGCTACAGCAGCTGGTTGTGGTTCTTAACAACATTGAAAAATGATTTGAACATCATAAATACATTCCCTTACTGCATTATGAGTGACAAACAAAAGGTGTGTTATTTATGAAATAAATTATTGTTTATGCTTCAATTTTTTTATGTTGTGAAGCACACAATAGTGATGTGTGAGATATGTTGCAGGGGCTGATAAGAGCAGTTAATGAAGCATTTCCAGATTCTGAGCATAGATATTGTGTCAGACATTTGTATCAGAACATGAACCAGCTACACAAGGGAGAAGTGGTGAAAAATCACTTATGGAAGTGTGCAAGGTCAAGCAATGAAACAAAATGGAGGGCCAACATGGATGCATTCAAGGTTGATTGTCCAGATGCTTATGCATGGTTAGAAGAAAAGCCTCCCAATGAATGGTGTAGAGCATTTTTCAATGACTTTGTGAAGTGTGATGTTCTGACAAACAATAGTTGTGAAGTATTTAACAGGTAATTCTCTCTCTTTATGTTACTGCATTTGTCCTACTCTCAATACCTAACAAATGTTAGTATTGATGTCTGAACATTAGGTGGATATTAGAGGCCAGGGAATTGCCTATTCTGTCCATGTTAGAGCACATAGCTTGTAAAATTGGCAACAGATATTACAAGAAGCAAAGAGAGGCCACAGAGCAGTGGGCAGGACAGATATGTCCTAAAATTAGGCAAAAAATAGAGAAAAACACTGAATTTGCTGCTAACTGTCGTGCAGAAGGATATGGTAGAGCAACATTCTTTGTTAAAAGCATTGAAATGGCATACGTAGTGGAGCTGAACCTACTAGCTTGCTCATGTCATAGATGGCAGCTAACTGGCATTCCATGTAGCCACTCCATAGCATGCTTGAGATCTGAGAGGATTAAACCTGAGCAGATGGTTAACAACTGTTATTCACTAAATTCCTATATGCAAGCATATGGTGCAAATATCATGCCCCTGAGAGACCAGACAGAGTGGCAGCAAGTAAATGGGCCAACAATTTTGCCTCCATCTTATGAGAAGAAAGTAGGCAGACCACCTAAAAGCAGAAGAAAAGCTCCTGAGGAAAAAGCAGATGGGACAAAATTGAGCAAGCATGGAGTGACAATACATTGTGGGTACTGTAGAGGCCCTAACCATAACAGGACTGGGTGTCCTAGACTGAAAGCCATTGCACAGGCTGAAGCAGCAGTTCAGAGGCATGCACAGGAACAAGCTCAAGTTGATGAACAAGAACAAGCTGAGGGTGCTGCACAAGAACATGCTCAAGGGGATGAAACACAACCAGCAGCAAGACGAAGGAGGAAAAGGAGGAGAACAGTGCATGAGCAAGTGGGCATGTCATCTCTTAATATTAATAGAGGGCCCACAACAGTAGATGAAAATGGAGATGCAGACATACCAGAGATACTTCAGGTACAATGTTTTCAAGTCCTTTTCCTCTTCTTTTTGTACATATCAATATCTCACATAAGTGTTTTCATTTAGCATATTGAAGAGGTTCAACTGGATCCTAGGCTAGATCCATTGAATGTCAGATCAAGTATGGTTTCACAGCTAGGGCAACAGGTACAAATTATAATGACATTAATTTTCTCTTCAATGTCAAGCTCTTCCTTATGTGTTGTGTTGGTGCTCATACATTTTGCAACTTAACTGCAGGCACCAAATTTTCAGATAGAAGAAGACACTCCTATCCCAACAGAGTCTGCATTTGTTGCTGCTAACAGATCTTCCATACCTACAGCTAGGGTCACAACTGCAACAACAGAAGGTGCTGCTGCATTAAGAGGTAGGGGGAGAAATAGATCTGGGAGAAGGAGAGTTGCTGCTGCAGCAGCTGCTACTGTAAATGTTGCTGCTACTGATGCTAGCACTAGCACAACTAGAGGAAGAGGAGCTGGAGCAAGAGGGAGAGGGAGAGGAGCTGGAGCAAGAGGGAGAGGAGCTGGAGCCAGAGGGAGAGGAGCTGGAGCAAGAGGCTGGGAACATCTGTTGTTTGGTGATGGAGAAAGCCATAGTGATGGTCCTACTGAAATGAACACCACTCAAAGTGCAACATTTGACATGTCATAGGAGTAAATCATGTTAGGTGTATGATCTTTTGTGCCCTGAGTTTGTGTGATACATGAAATTCTAAGTTATGCTCACACATATTTTGCCATGTCTGTGATACTAAAGAACAGCTAGTATTTGTAGTTAAGGTCTCTTTGTAGAACATGATGCACAACCTGAATGGTAGTGCTGTTGTTGGAAGTCTCATATTCAGATTAGTACAACAGATGAAAGTGGTTCAAATCACATAATATCTCATCTGCAAATTGCATTTCAATTTAGTACAACAGATGAAAGTGGTACAAACGTAACCAGTACATCATAATTTAGCACAACAAATAGTTCACAGTGGTACAAACATAACCAGTACATCATAATTTAGCACAACAAACAGTTCACAGTGGTACACAAGTGACAAGTACATCATTGATCAGCACAACAGATGAAACTAGTAGAACAATGCTCCTGCACGCGCCTGGGAGCTTGGCCCAGCGAACCCATGGCCACCATCTTGATCAACTGGCGGAGTAGTGCCATCAACTGTACCATTCCAGGTGGCATATGTGTGAATCCGAGTAGTGTCCTCGTCATGGTAGTCGCGCAATGCCGGAAACTCTGGTATGATTGGACTGTGATCAACAACCCAATCAACATGGATGATGATTGGATGGACTACAGTCCGCTTCTCAGTACGCTCTCTTGGTGTGGGTGGCGATATTTCATCGTCGGATTCTGGAGAGAAACAGAACATTGGCTCATCCGGCTCCGGCAGCTCGACGTTGTAGCGCTTAGGCACTTTGTTAGGATCCATCATCCATGCTTCCACACTAATGCACCAGCGATCATCAGGCTTCAAACACTTTATGAGCTCGCCGCCTAGCTGGTTCACAAGCATCCCCAAAAATTATATGTCCCATGCCTCTTGGGGGAGGCCATCGAAGCTCAGCTTCGTAAAAAAATGGCAGCGAGGACTGCTCGCAAAATGAGCCGCGATGCCAACGCCTAAACTGGATCGTCTCGCCACCAACTTCAAGCACACGGGAGTAATTGACAACCACGCGAGTGCAGTCTTCACTGCGGCGGAATCGGACAAAGAAATCAGCCAGCGGCGAGGTTACCTCAACCTTGACATCACCGGAACGGACACTGCACTGTGATTCCAGCGCCGCCAACAGCATTGCCGGAGACACGGGCGGCCGACCACCTTGCACCGTCGCGAAGAGGGCATGGCCTCGCAGCTTCCCCTCCAGAGCGTACATGCCGTGCGTGCGCGTTAGCACGCACCGCCCATGCTCTGGCCGGAGCTCCGGCTCGCCGCGCCTCCACATCTCTTCCGGGTAAAAAACCCGCCCTTCCTTCAGCCTATCCATCCCTTCCGCACCGGATCGAGCTTGTGATTTGAGGGATTGGGGGAGATGGAGGAGACAGGAGAGAGCTAGGGATTTGAGGGGTGGGGGATCGATCGATTTGGGATTTAGGGTTAGTCGATCGGTTCTTTTGACCCCGCCGGAAGTTTTGCAGAAAACACCTACAAAATATTACAGGGGCCACATTGTATAAAGACCGCCCTCACACCTCACTCACGTGACTTTGTTTTTGCGCCGAAACTGATCTCCTGTGGGCCCTGATCCTAGTCAGCATGCCACATGTGCATCCGTTACGGCAGAAAACGGCAAAGTGCCCACTTTGCTCATAAAATGGGGTGGAGTGACCAGTTATTCACACTGCGTTAGATGAGTGACCAAACTGCACATCTCGAGAGAGTTGTGTGACCAATAGTGCATTTATCTCTTTCATATAGGGTATCTCTAACATGAACCTTCAAATCGCCCGCAACCGTCTGAACCGAGTGTATTTTATCATTCAAAGCGGTACCCATTAGTCCACGGAACGGTCCAGACGTTCCATTTTTTCGTAGAAACCGAATGCAAACCAGGGTCTTCGAGGGCGTCCGAACCGCTGCCATGTACTCCTTCCGTTTCAAATTACTTGACCCATATTTATCTAGACACTAAACAAGTATAGATATATCCGTATTTAAATAAATTCAAGTCAACTAGTTTGGAACGGAGGGAGTACGTGTTTGGGGGGTGGGTGGGGGGGACGTTGAAAATACCCTTGGCCGGAACTTTACGTGGATCGTACCCAAAGCATGTAGCAGGACCACACATACGGCATGACCCTTGCAAATAGTCGTTTGTGGACGAGCACCTAATAGCTCGGTATCGCATCCGCAGAAGATGCTTTGGGATGGCCTATATCGATGTATTAGTGCGAGGTACAGATAGGTGAGTTCGTTGTATTTATGATGTATTTCATCCACGGAAAGCGACATCTGGGCCACCGTAGTTAATGCACACGACGCGTTTTTGCTGCTTGACTCATGTCTCGTGTGGACTATGCAGCTGGAGTACCAACACAGGTTTTGGTACAGCAGATACTCATTAAGTATAGTTTATTAAGATTGCAATTACTCTAGAAACACAAATACTTTATGTTTAGGAAAATGTACCTCCATTGCCCACAAATATTTTCATAGTTATGCATGCTCTCTCTCCACATCCAAATATGTTCATCAACCAAGTATTAGGATAAACAGGTTGATTTATGCTCTCTCTCTCTCTCTCTCCACATTTAAATATGTTCATTAACCAATATGTAGTACTCCCTCCGGTCCTATTTACTCCGCATATTAGATTTGTGTCAAGTCAAATTTTGTAAAGTTTGACCAAATTTGTATTAAATAATATCAACATCCACGATACCAAATATGTATATTATGAAACTACATTTTATAAAGAATCTAACAATATTAATTTGGCATTTGTGAATGTTGATACTTTTTTATATAAGTTTGATCAAAGTAGAGATACTTTACTTCGGGAAAAACTTATATGCAGACTAAAAATGACTGGAGAGAGTACTGAGATCATCATTGCCACAACAACAAAATCCGCGGACTTTTTTTGCGGGTGAACAAAATCCACTAATTTAACTCCATTTTAAGATTTGAACGAAGTACTTACTGAGAAACATCAGGAAGATTTGAACGGAGTAGTATGAAAGAGAAAGGATGTGGGACGAGTGGACGGCATCGTATCAGTAATTGCTCACACTGTTTGGGCTCAGGTCCTCTGCCACCCATGTATGGCACATTTACTCCAACAACCAGCCCATCGTATTCGCTTTGTATTACTGCGAGTTCTGCCGAGACAATTTCCCAGCGGCACATCACAAGGCAGATATGAATGGTCCAGATACCGACACCCAAGGTGCTCGTCCGCTGAAAATCCGCTCTGATGACCCTTGACGATAGCAAACGCATCAACAAGCGAGCCAGAGATCTCAATGCATTTCGCAGGGCAGCATGCATCCCTGGAATACAACCTGTCTGTTTCGTATTTGGCGTTGAGGCCAACGAAACATGACCTGCAGGGGTACGGAGTTTTGACGCTCCCCCAACAACCCCCGCCGCTCCCAGCACCAGCCAGCCATATGTCTCTGCCCGGGGGCGGTCGTTCCGCAGGCTAATTTGAACCTTTGCCGAGCAATCATGCTGCATCACCGTCGACACCCACACACAGCGCGCGGTGCACAGCACCGGCGCGGTGAGAATGCAGCGAAAACCATCGGGTTGGCTTGGCGGCGAGACCTCGAGGCGCGCAGCTTGCCCGCTCGCGTGGCTCACCCAATCACACGGCCACCCTGCCCTGCCGCGCGCCACGTTCCCGTGGAGACCTACTTGCGCTGCGACTTCGATGCCTTCGCGCGCTCGCGCGGCACCAACAACAACCGCGACCGCCGGCCGATTGATTGTCAGGCTGTCGCGGCCCCTGTCGCCGGCGCGGCGGCGCCACAGCCACCCACTCAGCTGACCCGCGAGGCAAAGGCGTGTCGCATCCCACACCCGCACGCATGTGCCGGGTGTACGTTCAGTGCTTCACATGCCCGCCCCAAAGTCTTTAACCACGTACGTACGCGCGTGCTGTCCATGAACTTGACCGTAGACAATAGCAACGGGATGACAGCAAACATAGCTGCAGGAGGCGCATACACACCACGCGAACGGGACCTCCTGATCATCAGAATAGAAAGGACAAGAAGCGGACAATGTACAGCGCTCTCCGATCCGCTCCGGGGAGACGTCTCTGCGAGTGCAACCGGCGAAAACGACGAGCCGTTGCAGATTCCCTGCCGAGCACGAACCATATGCAGATAGGACGAACGGCCGCAGCAGAAAGAACATCATGCATGCATGCATGTAGTATCAGATATCGGCCATGTTCTGGTTCTGGTTCTGCTTTGCTAGCTCCCGCCGGAAGGATGGAAGGTGCGTCGTGACGGTCGGACATATGTCACGTAGGATGCCGAGTCAGGATCCTAGGAAGGTACATAGAGGGAAAGGAAACACGTGGTCTACGTTTACACCTGGTATATGGATTGGTAGGTCTCGAGTCTCGGACGGTCGTGCACATTTGGTGGCAAGACAAAGACTCGTTCTTCGTTGCGTATAGTATGTTACATATGGTTGGCTAGTGGCTAGTCTAACGACCTACAGTATGACCGGTTAGCAGCTTACAGTACTGTGAGCTCATTTCGCAGTACCATGATTTTTTTTTCTTGGTCACCGTAGCATCTTTTACAAGAAAAATATTCACACAGCTGCAAATTTTGAGGCCATTAATCCGTAACGTTATGACCTAACTTGTCAGGAGCTCCTCCTCACAAGTGTGTGGGCTGGAACCTGGACCGGTACATGGGCCTGGCCCGTCGGACCACAGAAGCTGCAGTCTACAAGTATCAGGAAACACACAACGCTCTGGTCATCCAGTATCCAGTGGATCAACGGCGGACCGGCGGCTTTCCCCTTTTACCTTTCTTCCTCGGTTCCTCTCGAGAGTGCTTCCTCCATTTGTGTAATCGATGATCTGTAACCTGCTACTACCACAGAGAGTGTATACAGAGCCAGACACCACCCTTCCCCAAATTCTTCCCCCAAATTTTTTTTCCACCACCATCATCCGACGGAATCAACCATGGATCCGTTCCTCCAGGAGTATCTCGAGCGGCTTGGCGCCAGGCTCGACGCCTACACCAACGCCACTAGGGCCCTCGCCGAGAAACTGAACGCCCTTGACGTCAGTTGGGCCACCAGTTCACCCGCCGTCGTCCACAACCCACCATCAGCGACCACTTCGCCGGAGAGCACAACCAACGCGTCGGCGCCCGTCTCGGACGTCTGCGGCTCAACCACCAAGGCCCAGGAGATCCCCACGGTTGCCCATGATGCAGCCTCGGTCTGCATCGCGATGGTGCCCGTCGCATGTTCGACGGAGTGCTCGACCCAGGCCGACACCATCAACAGTGTCGACGAGGTCCATGACGCCGCCACCGCCGTCCACCTCGAGCCCATGGTCGACCCCTGTTGGGGAACATATTATTTCAAAATTTACCTACGAACACGCAAGATCTATCTAGTGATGCATAGCAACGAGCGGGAGAGTGTGTCCATGTACCCTCGTAGACCGAAAGCGGAAGCATTTAGTAACGCGGTTGATGTAGTCGAACGTCTTCGTGATCCAACCGTTCCAAGTACCGAACGGACGGCACCTCCGCGATCTGCACACGTTCAGCTCGGTGACGTCCCTTGAACTCTTGATCCAGCTGAGGCCGAGGGAGAGTTCCGTCAGCACAACGGCGTGGTGACGGTGATGATGAAGTGATTCCGGCAGGGCTTCGCCTAAGCTCTCCGAAAATATGACCGAGGTGGAAATCTGTGGAGGGGGCACCGCACACGGCTAAAAACAATCAACTTGTGTGTCTATGGGGTGCCCCCTTCCCCGTATATAAAGGAGAGAGGGAGGAGGCCGGCCGGCCCTGTAGGGCGCGCCAGGAGGAGGGGAATCCTACTAGGACTCCAAGTCCTAGTAGGTTTCCACCTAAAGGAGAAGGGGGAAGGAAGGGAGAGGGGGGGCCGCGCCCCCAACCCCTTGTCCAATTCGGATTGGGCTTGTGGGGGCGTGCGCCACCTCCTGGCTGCTGCCTCCTATTTCCCGTATGGCCCAATAAGGCCCATTACTTCTCCCGGTGAATTCCCGTAACTCCCCGGTACTCCGAAAAATATCCGAATCATTCGGAACCTTTCCGATGTCTGAATATAGCCTTCCAATATATGAATCTTTATCTCTCGACCATTTCGAGACTCCTCGTCATGTCCCCGATCTCATCCGGGACTCCGAACAAACTTCGGTCATCAAATCACATAACTCATAATACAAATCGTCATCGAACGTTAAGCGTGCGGACCCTACGGGTTCGAGAACTATGTAGACATGACCGAGACACATCTCCGGTCAATAACCAATAGCGGAACCTGGATGCTCATATTGGCTCCTACATATTCTACGAAGATCTTTATCGGTCAAACCGCATAAGAACATACGTTGTTCCCTTTGTCATCGGTATGTTACTTACCCGAGATTTGATCGTCGGTATCATCATACCTAGTTCAATCTCGTTACCGGCAAGTCTCTTTACTCGTTCCGTAATGCATCATCTCGTAACTAACTCATTAGTCACATTGCTTGCAAGGCTTATAGTGATGTGCATTACCGAGAGGGCCCAAAGATACCTCTCCGATACACGGAGTGACAAATCCTAATCTTGATCTATGCCAACCCAACAAACACCTTCGGAGACACCTGTAGAGCATCTTTATAATCATCCAGTTACGTTGTGACGTTTGATAGCACACAAAGTGTTCCTCCGGTATTCGAGAGTTGCATAATCTCATAGTCAGAGGAATATGTATAAGTCATAAAGAAAGCTATAGCAATAAACTTAACGATCATTATGCTAAGCTAACGGATGGATCATGTCCATCACATCATTCTCCTATCCCGTTCATCAAATGACAACACATGTCTATGGTTAGGAAACTTAACCATCTTTGATTAACGAGCTAGTCAAGTAGAGGCATACTAGAGACACTTTGTTTTGTCTATGTATTCACATATGTATCAAGTTTCCGGTTAATACAATTCTAGCATGAATAATAAACATTTATCATGACATAAGGAAATAAAATAATAACTTTATTATTGCCTCTAGGGCATATTTCCTTCAGTCTCCCACATGCACTAGAGTCAATAATCTAGTTCACATCGCCATGTGATTTAACACCAATAGTTCACATCACCATGTGATTAACACCCATAGTTCACATCGCTATGTGACCAACACTCAAAGGGTTTACTAGAGTCAATAATCTAGTTCACATCGCCATGTGATTAACACCCAATGAGTACTAAGGTGTGATCAAGTTTTGCTTGTGAGAGAAGTTTAGTTAATGGATCTGCCACATTCAGATCCGTATGTATTTTGTAAATTTCTATGTCTACATTGCTCTGCACGGAGCTACTCTAGCTAATTGCTCCCACTTTCAATATGTATCCAGATTGAGACTCTGAGTCATCTGGATCGGTGTAAAAGCTTGCATCGACGTAACCTTTTACGACGAACTCTTTTATCACCTCCATAACCGAGAAATATTTCCTTAGTCCTCTTAGGTAACTAAGGATAACTTTGATCGCTATCCAGTGATCTATCCCTGGATCACTATCGTACCTCCTTGCTAAACTCATAGCAAGGCACACAACTGGTCTGGTACATAGCATGGCATACTTTATAGAACCTATGACTGAGGCATAGGGAATGACTTTCATTCTCTTTCTATCTTCTGCCGGGGTCGGGTTTTGAGTCTTACTCAATTTTACACCTTGTAACACAGGCAAGAACTCCTTCTTTGACTGATCCATTTTGAACTTCTTCAAAATCTTGTAAAGGTATGTGCTTTGTGAAAGTCCTATTAAGCGTCTCGATCTATCCCTATAGATCTTGATGCTCAATACTTAAGCAGCTTCACCGAGGTCCTTTTTATTGAAAATTTCTTATTCAAGTATCCTTTTATGCTATCCAGAAATTCTATATCATTTCCAATCAACAATATGTCATCCACATATAATATCAGAAATGCTACAGAGCTCCCACTCACTTTCTTGTAAATACAGGCTTCACCGTAAGTCTGTATAACACCATATGCTTTGATCACTTCATCAAAGCGTATATTCCAACTCCGAGATGCTTGCACCAGTCCATAGATGGATCGCTGGAGCTTGCACATTTTGTTAGCACCTTTAGGATTGACAAAACCTTCTGGTTGCATCATATACAACTTCTTCTTTAAAAATTCCATTAAGGAATGTAGTTTTGACATCCATTTGCCAGATTTCATAAAATGCGGCAATTGCTAACATGATTCGGACAGACTTTAAGCATCGATACGAGTGAGAAAATCTCATCGTAGTCAACACCTTGAACTTGTCAAAAAACTTTTGCGATAATTCGAGCTTTGTAGATAGTAACACTACTATCAGCGTCTATCTTCCTCTTGAAGATCCATTTATTCTCAATGGCTCGCCGATCATCGGGAAAGTCAACCAAAGTCCACACTTTATTCTCATACATGGATCCCATCTCAGATTTCATAGCCTCAAGCCATTTCGCGGAATCTGGGCTCATCATCGCTTCCTCATAGTTCGTAGGTTCGCCATGGTCTAGTAACATGATTTCCAGATCAAGATTACCATACCACTCTGGTGCAAAACGTATTCTGGTTTACCTACGAGGTTCGGTAGCAACTTGATCCGAAGTTTCATGATCATCATCATTAACTTCCTCACTAATTGGTGTAGGCATCACTGGAACTGATTTCTGTGGTGAACTACTTTCCAATTCGGGAGAAGGTACAATTACCTCATCAAGTTCTACTTTCCTCCCACTCACTTCTTTCGAGAGAAACTCCTTCTCTAGAAAGGATCCATTCTTAGCAACGAATATCTTGCCTTCGGATCTATGATAGAAGATGTACCCAACAGTCTCCTTTGGGTATCCTATGAAGACGCATTTCTCCGATTTGGGTTTGAGCTTATCAGGTTGAAACTTTTCACATAAGCATTGCAACCCCAAACTTTAAGAAACGACAGCTTAGGTTTTTTGCCAAACCACAGTTCATATGGTGTCGTCTCAATGGATTTAGATGGTGCCCTATTTAACATGAATGCGGCTGTCTCTAATGCATAACCCCAAAACAATAGTGGTAAATCGGTAAGAGACATCATAGATTGCACTATATCCAATAAAGTACGGTTATGACATTCAGACACACCATTATGCTGTGGTGTTCCAGGTGGCATGAGTTTGTGAAACTATTCCACATTGTTTTAATTGAAGACCAAACTCGTAACTCAAATATTCTCCTCCACGATCGGATCGTAGAAACTTTATTTTCTTGTTACGATGATTTTCCACTTCACTCTGAAATTCTTTGAACTTTTCAAATGTTTCAGACTTATGTTTCATCAAGTAGATATACCCATATCTGCTCAAATCATCTGTGAAGGTCAGAAAATAACGATACCCACCGCGAGCCTCAATATTCATCGGACCGCATACATCGGTATGTATTATTTCCAATAAATCTGTTGCTCGCTCCATTGTTCCGGAGAACGGAGTTTTAGTCATCTTGCCCATGAGGCATGGTTCGCAAGTACCAAGTGATTCATAATCAAGTGATTCCAAAAGTCCATCAGTATGGAGTTTCTCCATGCGCTTTACACCAATATGACCCAAACGGCAGTGCCACAAATAAGTTGCACTATCATTATCAACTCTGCATCTTTTGGTTTCAATATTATGAATATGTGTATCACTATGATCGAGATTCAATAAACCATTTATATTGAGTGTATGACCATAGAAGGTTTTATTCATTTAAACAGAACAACAATTATTCTCTGACTTAAATGAATAACCGTATCGCAGTAAACACGATCCAATCATATTCATGCTCAACGCAAATACCAAATAACATTTATTTAGGTCCAACACTAATCTCGAAGGTAGAGGGAGTGTGCGATGATGATCTTATCAACCTTGGAATCACTTCCAACACACATCGTCACCTCGTCATTAACTAGTCTCTGTTCATTTTGCAACTCCTGTTTTGAGTTACTAATGTTAGCAACTGAACCAGTATCAAATACCCAGGGGCTACTATGAACACTAGTAAAATACACATCAATAACATGTATATCAAATATACCTTTGTTCACTTTGCCATCCTTCTTATCCGCCAAATACTTGGGGCAGTTCCGCTTCCAGTGAGCAGTCCCTTTGCAGTAGAAGCACTCAGTTTCAGGCTTAGGTCCAGACTTGGGCTTCTTCCCGGGAGTAGCAACTTGCTTGCTATTCTTCTTGAAGTTCCCTTTCTTCCCTTTGCCCTTTTTCTTGAAACTAGTGGTCTTGTTAACCATCAACACTTGATGCTCTTTCTTGATTTCTACCTTCGTTGATTTCAGCATCACGAAGAGCTCGGGAATCATTTTTGTCATCCCTTGCATATTATAGTTCATCACGAAGTTCCAGTAACTTGGTGATAGTGACTAGAGAATTCTGTCAATTACTATCTTATCCGGAAGATTAACTCCCACTTGATTCAAGCAACTGTAGTACTCAGACATTCTGAGCACATGCTCACTGGTTGAGCTATTCTCCTCCATCTTGTAGGCGAAGTACTTGTCAGAGGTCTCATACTTCTCGACATGGGCATGAGTCTGAAATACCGATTTTAGCTCTTGGAACATCTCATATGCTCCATGGCGTTTAAAACGTTTTTGAAGTACCGGTTCTAAGCCGTAAATCATGGTGCACTAAACTATCAAGTAGTCATCATATCGAGCTTGCTAAACGTTCATAACGTTTGCATCTGCTCCTGCAATAGGTCTGTCACCTAGCAGTGCATCAAGGACATAATTCTTCTGTGCAGCAATGAGGATAATCCTCAGATCACGGAACCAGTCCGCATCATTGCTACTATCATCTTTCAACTTAGTTTTCTCCAGGAACATATCAAAAATAAAACAGGGGAGCTATACGCTAGCTATTGATATACAACATAATTTGCAAATACTGTCAGGACTAAGTTCATGATAAATTAAAGTTCAATTAATCATATTACTTAAGAACTCCCACTTAGATAGACATCCCTCTAGTCATCTAAATGATCACGTGATCCATATCAACTAAACCATGTCCGATCATCACGTGAGATGGAGTAGTTTTCAATGGTGAACATCACTATGTTGATCATATCTACTATATGATTCACGCTCGACCTTTCGGTCTCAGTGTTCCTAGGCCATATCTGCGTATGCTAGGCTCGTCAAGTTTAACCCGAGTATTCTGCGTGTGCAAAACTGGCTTGCACCCGTTGTATGTGAACGTAGAGCTTATCACACCCGATCATCACGTGGTGTCTCGGCATGACGAACTTTCGCAACAGTGCATACTCAGGGAGAACACTTGTACCTTGAAATTTAGTGAGAGATCATCTTATAATGCTACCGCCGTACTAAGCAAAATAAGATGCATAAAAGGATTAGCATCACATGCAATTCAATATGTGACATGATATGGCCATCATCATCTTGTGCTCTTGATCTCCATCATCGAAGCACCATCATGATCTCCATCGTCACCGGCGTGACACCTTGATCTCCATCGTAGCATCGTTGTCGTCTTGCCAACTATTGCTTCTACGACTATCGCTACCGCTTAGTGATAAAGTAAAACAATTACATGGCGATTGCATTGCATACAATAAAGCGACAACCATATGGCTCCTGCCAGTTGCCGATAACTCTGTTACAAAACATGATCATCTCATACAATAAATTATATCACATCATGTCTTGACCATATCACATCACAGCAAGCCCTGCAAAAACAAGTTAGACGTCCTCTACTTTGTTGTTGCAAGTTTTACGTGGCTGCTACGGGCTTCTAGCAAGAACCGTTCTTACCTACGCATCAAAACCACAACGTGGTGTAGTGATTGCTTTTTGATCTTCTAAAAGAACCCTCTTCATTGAAACCGATTCAACTAAAGCGAGAGAGACAGACACCCGCCAGTCACCTTTAAGCAACGAGTGCTCGCAGCAGTGAAACCAGTCTCGCGTAAGCGTACGCGTAATGTCGGTCCGGGCCGCTTCATCTCACAATACCGCTGAACCAAGTAACAACTAGTAACGGCAAGCAATATGTATACACCCACGCCCACAACTCCTTTGTGTTCTACTCGTGCAAATCATCTACGCATAGACCTGGCTCGGATGCCACTGTTGGGAAACGTAGTATTTCAAAATTTTCCTACGAACACGCAAGATCTATCTAGGTGATGCATAGCAACGAGCGGGAAGTGTGTCCACGTACCCTCGTAGACCGAAAGCGGAAGCGTTTAGTAACACGGTTGATGTAGTCGAACGTCTTCGCGATCCAACCGATCCAAGTACCGAACGTATGGCACCTCCGCGATCTGCACACGTTCAGCTCGGTGACGTCCCTTGAACTCTTGATCCAGCTAAGGCCGAGGGAGAGTTCCATCAGCACGACGGCGTGGTGACGGTGATGATGAAGTGATTCCGGCAGGGCTTCGCCTAAGCTCTCCGAAAATATGACCGAGGTGGAAATCTGTGGAGGGGGCACCGCACACGGCTAAAAACAATCAACTTGTGTCTATGGGGTGCCCCATTTCCCCATATATAAAGGAGAGAGGGAGGAGGCCGGCCGGCCCTGTAGGGCGCGCCGGGAGGAGGGGAATCCTACTAGGACTCCAAGTCCTAGTAGGTTTCCACCTAAAGGAGAAGGGGGAAGGAAGGGAGAGGGGGGCCGCGCCCCCAACCCCTTGTCCAATTCGGACTGGGCTTGCGGGGGGGGGGGGGGCACCTCCTTGCTGCTGCCTCCTATTTCCCGTATGGCCCAATAAGGCCCATTACTTCTCCCGGTGAATTCCCGTAACTCCACGGTACTCCGAAAAATAACCGAATCATTCGGAACCTTTCCGATGTCCGAATATAGCCTTTCAATATATGAATCTTTACCTCTCGACCATTTTGAGACTCCTCGTCATGTCCCCGATCTCATCCGGGACTCCGAACAAACTTCGGTCATCAAATCACATAACTCATAATACAAATCGTCATCGAACGTTAAGTGTGCGGACCCTACGGGTTCAAGAACTATGTAGACATGACCGAGACACATCTCTGGTCAATAACCAATAGCGGAACCTGGATGCTCATATTGGCTCCTACATATTCTACGAAGATCTTTATCGGTCAAACCGCATAACAACATACGTTGTTCCCTTTGTCATCGGTATGTTACTTGCCCGAGATTTGATCATCGTTATCATCATACCTAGTTCAATCTCGTTACCGGCAAGTCTCTTTACTCATTCCGTAATGCATCATCCCGTAACTAACTCATTAGTCACATTGCTTGCAAGGCTTATAGTGATGTGCATTACCGAGAGGGCCCAGAGATACCTCTCCGATACACGGAGTGACAAATCCTAATCTTGATCTATGCCAACCCAACAAACACCTTCAGAGACACCTGTAAAGCATCTTTATAATCACCCAGTTATGTTGTGACGTTTGATAGCACACAAAGTGTTCCTCCGGTATTCGGGAGTTGCATAATCTCATAGTCAGAGGAATATGTATAAGTCATGAAGAAAGCTATAGCAATAAACTTAACGATCATTATGCTAAGCTAACGAATGGGTCTTGTCCATCACATCATTCTCCTAATGATGTGATCCCGTTCATCAAATGACAACACATGTCTATGGTTAGGAAACTTAACCATCTTTGATTAACGAGCTAGTCAAGTAGAGGCATACTAGGGACACTTTTTGTGTCTATGTATTCACACATGTATCAAGTTTCCGGTTAATACAATTCTAGCATGAATAATAAACATTTATCATGACATAAGGAAATAAAATAATAACTTTATTATTGCCTCTAGGGCATATTTCCTTCAACCCCATCCACCAAGAAGTCGAGCAGCTCGCTCCGGTGCAATCAACGGCCTCCATTGGCACCAACACTCCCTCTAGTGCCGAGGTCGTTACTCCCGTGACGACCATCACCGACGTCGACCCCAAGGCCGGCGTGCAGGAGCTCGATGCCCTCTCTGTTGACACCTCCACCCAAGTGACGAGCAAGGCTGACCATGACGTCACCCTCTTCATCCCCAGTGACCCTGCTCCACCGGTGCTGACCATGTGTTCGACAAATTGTCTAGTCCAGGATGGCGACTGGGTGCAGCCTATTCATCTTGTGGACAAGAGCAAAACTTGGTCCCTGCCACCAGTACGGAAGTGGATCAAGCAGCAACCATGGCCGCCTCCAATTCGAGTGCAGATTGCAATGGACGATGATATTCAGGTCCTTGGCATAGTTGCGAATGATGATACTGGCTATGTGTGGTGGCCACTTGACTATCAGCCAATGGTATGGAGCAAAGTGCAAAAATGGTTACTCCCAGTACCAAGATGTTTGAGGGATTTCGCTACCTGTTTTGCTACTGGTCCGGTTATGATCTTTCTTGACAAGGGGATAGCAGATTCTCAAGTACTACTGAAGTGTAATTTGGCTCTCCATGCTTGGTCCCTTGATAGTCTCTGCAACACAACTACTTCTCTGCCTGCATACAAGACACTTCAATGGTTTGTTAGTTCCTTCCATTTTCCTGGTTGCATTGGTATATCTGCTTTTCATAGTCCTATTGTTGTGTGGTGCTCGGACGCGAGGAGTTTGAGTGACCACCGTGCCTCAGCAGCCATCCCTTCATTGGCCGATTATTTGAAGGGTGGAAATCTTGCATCACATATTATTTCGGATGCAGTCATTGCCTATTTCAATCACGGTCATCGACACGCCTTTATTCGGTGGCCTATGTATGCATATTTGGGCATTTTGGAGTTTGACCATGCTATTTTGCATATTATTGATTCATTGATTCGTTGGAGGAGTGGTCGACGTATAAGCATGGGAAGGGCTACCAAATTCAGTGGCAATTACACGCAGTCCGCAAAACTTTTCTGTTTTCCCTTGCCAATTGTCAAGCTTCCTGAGAATCATGATTGGTATATTCTTAAGTTGATGGAGATACAACAAAGGATTCTAATCAGGTTGTACATTATGGACTGTACTCCCGGTACTGAAGCATTGGAAAAATATGGTTGCCAGTATCTTATATCAACCAAGGCTAGTAATCTATTGCAGGACAAGAGATGCTTTAATTGTCACATGGTTCATAGAGAGATCGATTCAAAAATGCGGATCATGAAAATGTCAGTGCAGTGGCAAATTTTGAGTCGAGAGAAATTTGAAAGCAGTGATGGTTTTGCTAAAGAATGCAGTTATGAACAAGAGGGTACACGCTGGCAGTCTTTGTGTCTACTGGAACAGGGAACATCTAATGTTAAACTCTCTAGTCCAGAATGTTGCAGCCGAATACTGGTCCAGAAACCATTGACTCCGGAGCATGTTGCTGTAGGTAGTATGCCTAGCGGTGACAAATTGCAGAGGACAATTTAGATTATGAGCATGGCAAGCTTGGAGTCCGAATTTGCTATCTATTTGGAGTCGCTGCATTTTGATCTTGCTCATGTCTATCCCTTTAGTGCTTTTGGTTGCCCATGGGATCCAGGTGAGGAGCAATGTAATTCAGTGGGCATTCCTAAACAGTATGATCATGTTTGGGCGTGCAATTCTGAACCACATGGTATTTTCTCTGTCCGTGACACATCCCAGGTGGCTTCCAGTACAGCAGGTGCACCTGTCCACTCTGGCTTAGCGACTAAACACGTTCATTGCCATTTGAATTGTGTTCGAACTATCTGTGAACAAGATTGGAATGGTTGTCTAACAAATGAACTTCCAGTACAACATGTGCCATATGGGTTTCTACTATTCCTAGCTTGTTTGCTGGACATTTCCTTCACGCAACTTGCTGCCTACAAGAACATGTGCTTCCTGTATTGGCTCTGCTCAGCTTCTCCGCTCACTTGTGACATTGGTATGTTAGAATCTGACTTGCGCCTCTACCAGCGGGGCGGTTCTTGGGATCCGGGAGGGATGGCATTGCGGTTGTCACTGGAATTGGCTCATCGAGAGGTCTTTGCAGGAAGGATGTGTGTCGTCATCTTAGTTGTCCACTACCTCATCCACGCCAGTGAAATTTCACTTCATCGACTGCTTGGACTCCGATCGACTCAAGGTGCAACAAGTTTCAGGAGATCATGGTGGTGTCAGTCGCTCACATGTTATCCAACAACGCTGGTCGTGAGGAATCTGGTGCCATCTACCTGCTACAATCAAGGGCATTTTCAAGAAGGGAGGGATGTCATCACCATCTCCACCGTCTTCGTGCAAGGTTCCGTCCACCATGAGCACTCTCTCGGCTTCAACCACGACTATGCTAACCATGGCTACGTCCACGACGCCTTCTTGGGTGAGCTCCCCATCAGCCACACCTACGGCTTCTGCTTCCTTGAAGTCTACCACGGCTGTGGCTACCACCGTGACTACGATCAAGTCAAGCAACATCAACTGCAATGGGATCCGGGTGGTTCTAGGTGGCGCCGGCTTGGGATCAGGAGCTCCTCCTGACAAGTGTGTGGGCTGGAACCTGGACCAGTACATCGGCCTGGCCCGTCGGACCACCGAAGCTGCAGTCTACAAGTATCAGGAAGCAGGCAACGCTCTGGTCATCCAGTGGATCAACGGCGGACCGGCGGCTTTCCCCTTTTACCTTTCTTCCTCGGTTCCTCTCGAGAGTGTTTCCTCCATTCGTGTAATCGATGATCTGTAACCTGCTACTACCACAGAGAGTGTAGATCGACCATGTATTCCATCTAGTCCCTTACATAACTGCTAACTGTTCATTTTGCAGATCCTCAACACTGTAGAAAATTGAGCATCTACAGTGTGAGAAAACGACCACGTACATATTTCACGACGGAAACACGGTCGATTCAAACATGCTTGGACAGAAGCACGACATGTGCTCGCTCTCGCCTTCAGCGGAAGGGCAAGCCCGGCCACAGTCTCACAGACGACAACGGCCGCGCGCGGCCGTCTGCGCGCAGATCCGCTACGCGACACGACGGTTGCCGTGGATCACCGGACTCCTCCCGGCACCCGATCCGACGGCTAGCTAGGCGGCTTGGCTGCATTAATACGATACGAGCGGTTGACCTCGCCGCCGCCGCCGCCGCAGGACATTCCTCGACCCGATCCCGTGCCGTGACGGGCGCAAAAAGGAGGACCCCGATCTGTGCCGTGAAGAACGCACCATCTGGACCCGGGGCGTCCGCCGTGGCGAGTCCGGCGGTACGGCACACGCGTTGCTGCTGCTGGAGCGCCATTAACTAGCTGCTATGGCTTCGAGAGCAATGAGACCAGGCCACGTACGAACCCACTGGTTCATACTAATGGAGGTTATATTGGCCATGGGTGCTACATCAACGTCCAGGGGTTTTAAAAATGAAGGCGAACGGTACATGCGAGATAACACGGCGGGCGGCGGAGTTCGCCGAGCTCTTCGACCGGTCGTACTCGTTACGTTTGCTAGCACATATGGTAAATATGATGTGATCTTGAGACTGAGAGGAGAAGCTGTGCTACAAACGAGCCTACCAGATTAGGTACCAAGTCAGTTTTGCAGACAAAGTACCTACGTACTACCTGGTTAATTTAAGTTTTACGCATGCAGCATGTTTCCTCAGTTCTGCACTGCACAGACGAAGCAAACCTACCCTTCGCCACTCTAAAATAACCATGGTGTTCAGACCAGTAGTAAGATCGCAATTACAAAGTTTTGCTTCGCTCGAAGCAAAGTTCTTGCTTTGGACGGTCAAAAACGTGTTTTCATCCTTCACTCTAGTTAGTTAATAGACATGCATGCACTAGAACCGACTTTAACCTCCTCTCTTCCACTTCCACATTTTTTATTTTTTTTATTTTTTTTGCGGCTAGCTAAGCTTTGTAGACGCCCAAGCAAGGAAAATAATACAGTTCCGGTCCACGTCAAGCCCAATACTCGCGTGAACTTTTTTTTTTTGACGCTAATACTCGCGTGAACTTTTTTTTTTTTGACAGGAAAATACTCGCGTGAATTTACCACAACCTTTGACTCCCAAACCTTTCCCTACCCTGTCCGCCCCTTCCCGTTTTAAATCCCCACACCCCACACGCACAAACACCGCAAAAGCAGCGAACCGAGCCCACGCGCCCCGCCTCACCTCACACCACCACGGAAGTGGAGAGGAGGCGGCGAAAGACGAGAGAAAACGCCGTCGCCACCGTGAAGGAAGCGTAGGGTGGGAGCAAGGAGCAGCAGCCGGCAGGCAATGGGAAACAGCATCGGCGGCCGGCGCAAGGGCGCCAAGGTGATGCAGTTGGACGGCACCGCGTTCAGGGTGAAGCCGCCGGCGTACGCGGGCGCCGTGCTGCGCGACCACCCGGGCTTCCAGCTGCTCGAGTCCGAGCAGGTCAAGCTGCTCGGCGTCCGCGCGCGCCCGCTCGACCACGACGCGCTGCTCCGCCCGGGCCGGCTCTACTTCCTCGTCGCGCTGCCCCGCCCCACCGTGCCCCCGCGCCGCGCGTGGTCCGGCGCGCTCCACGTCGGCGCGCGCGAGAGGCTCGAGTCGCTCATGCTCACGCGCCGCTCCACCTCCGACCTCACCTTCCCGACCTCGGCCGGTGCCGGCACCGCGCCGCCCTCCCCGATGTCCACCGCCTCCGAGGGCGGGCCGGTTCAGCTCAGGATGCGCCTGCCCAAGGCGCAGGTCGCCAAGCTTATGGGCGAGAGCCGGGACGCCGCCGAGGCGGCCGCTAAGATCATGCAGCTCTGCGCCGCCAACGGCGCTGTGACGCCGGAGCGGAGCCCGCGGTTCTTGCCGACGGCGGACTGGGGTACTGGTGGGTTTGCGCAGACGCCAGAGCGGAGCCCTCGGTTCGTGCCGACGCCGGACTGTGGCGCCGGCAGGTTCGCGCAGACCCCGGAGCGGAGTCCCAGGTTCGCCGTAACGCCCGAGTGGGGTGCCAGGTTCATGATGCAGACACCGGAGAGGGGCGTAGAGACGGCGAAGACGCCGGATAGGTGGTCCGCTTTACCCCGCACGCCGGAGTATGCATCAGCGGACGTCAAGGCCAGCCGGAAGGAGGTAATGCACTGCTTCTTTCAAAGCTTTTTAATTCAAATATTACTACTATCTTTATTCGAAGTTATTATGGCCTGAATCAAATAACTTGTTTGCAATCTAAAAAAATTCACTGTATAAAGTGGTCCTTTTGTATTGCTTTTCGTTCATCTGCATTTCAAAAAAAAAAACAGTGTGAAAGGGAAACAAAATGTTTTTCTTTCAAACAACGGTGGTATCTCATTGCTTGGTCAAACAAATAATGCGGAAACTTTCACCCAAAAATATGTATTACAACACTGTTTATTTTGACCAACACAATTTACAAAATAATAAATTGAGGATGTATATAGTTTATGTAAAGCAGATAAATGGTCCACACTGCTTATCATCCAATAAAATTTCGTACGAATTTTTCTTCGACTAATTCATACTCTCTCCGTCCGAAAAAGCTTGTCACATGATTGTTTCTTAAATGGATGTATCTAGCGCTAACTTGGTGCTATATACATCCATTTTATGAACAAGCTTTTTCGGACGGAGGGAGTACCACCTCTGTTTCAAAATATTTTGAGACAGAGGCAGTACCATTATATTTCTCTCTCTCTCTCACACACACGCTTCGTTTAGGAATATGTAAACAAGCCATAAGAGCATCTCCAGCAGCACGGGTATATGATCTTTGTTATGCACTGTTAGAACAGGAAATACTGATATGCCATTGTATCCCTACGTGTCCAATGGGGAACGATTTGGAGCTGTTAATGGTGTGACCAGTATCTTCGGTCGATGCAGATGTATCTTAAGTATCGAGTAGCGTGTTTGTGATTTTTCCTGACACGTTACTACGTTAGTTATTTGTTGGCGATCGATTCTAGGATTTGACCGGCTTGAATGATGATGCAAAATACAGTTGCTTGTCATACTCCCACTTAATTATCTGGAAGTATGAGACAATTTCTAATTTTCTGGCTGCGGATGAAACATAGCAGTAGCAGTCTTAGTTCTATTTCTACCATGCAAAATACTAGTTCGCGTGCTGAAGTTTCAGAAACGAGCTCTCTGAACCTTCGACGTTGTCGACAGATATTTTAGCACAGGAAGTCAGCAATAGCTCTGTTCCATCTTTAACCTAAAACTGCGAATTCAGCATAGCAGCCGTTCCGACGTTCCGTCCACATTTCTAATAGCTGCTAGAACTGATCTACAGTCAGATCTGTAGAAAGTCTATGCCTGCGTACCCGGGATGATCTTAAATGGCCATTTCAAAACATTAGAAGTACCTGAATTATTATTCTGTGGTAGCAGAAGAAACAGGCCGAGAGTCACGTCTCTGACCAAGTGTCCAGATGGAGAAATTTTCATGGATCATAACGAGACAAGTTGCTCGATCCGGTTTATACCCATTAGTGTACCTTTGGGCCGATTCTTTCCGGTCGCCGTCACTAACGTACTATCAACTTACTGGTTCAATTAATTTATGGTTGAGCACCTCAAAGTCAAAACAGCAAATCCTAACCGTTAAACTAGTTTAGGCGGCAGCAGGCGACCGTTAGATGATGGCATAATACCATCTCATTGTAGCTGTTTTCAGGGGAACTATCTCTTTGAAGTTAATCTTATCACCATGACACCATTAGCAATCGTTTTCTACCTGTGCCAGTTTTTCTCGCTCGAAGATAAGGGATATTACATCAGCAGAACTTTTCATTAGGATTTTTCCTTTCATTTCTTTTCACAAGTAAATCATTGTTGGCCTCGCCATGTACTTTTTCATGTACATGATGCTCAGATCTTGCAAATCTCGGCCTATCGTTGTCGGCCCCTGATGCGTGAACAGATCAGCAATTGGTGGAGACGAATTATCCGTCGCTTTTGCTGACATCTTCTCCTGTGATTTTGTTTCTGTGGTGTTTCAGAAGCGAACGCGGTTCGTGGCCTTGCCGGATGAGATCATAGCATGATGACTTTTCGTCCACCTGAAGCGAGGGCGCTAATTGTTGCCCAAGTGATAGATCGGTCGACCACAGATTGCCGGAGCTGGAGACGAGAGGCCGCCGACGGTTTCGTGCCTCGCGCCTCGCCCGCTTCCTCTTCTTCATACGGCATGGAGCGTCGTTTTCCTCTCTGTTTGTTTGTTTACCTTTTCTCGCAGATAAGTTAGCCTCAGCCTGCGATGACGTTGCTGGGAACTGTGGTGCTCTCTGTAGTTAGCTTAGGGAGATGTATATGGACCTCTACGTATAAACTTACATACATATGATCCTGTGCACGACGTTGGAGATCGGACCCGCCCTGCGTTGCCGACGTCGTCGGGTCATCTCCAACCTTGGTGCATTCGGCTTTCGCATGTCGCGTGCCGTCCGGTCTTTTTTTTTTTTTGTAAATACATACTACTTGGTTCAAGACGAACAATAATGGAGGTAATGTAAGTGATCATGTGACACATGTGATAAGCAATTCAAATTATTCAAAAAAAAAATGGAGGTAACATAAGTGATTGTTTTATTCGATGTGGACACAAGGAACGGACGCGCCCGGTCAGACTAATCGGGTGATACAATCACGGAGGGAAAAACCGAAACAAATGGTCCTTTCCGAAGCATTTTTTGTGAGAAACAAACGGAATGAGATATGAATATTTTCCACTGTTCAAGAAAACCCATATTTTTGATATTTCAGCCACCGCAGCATGCATCTACGCCACCATTGGCGCATGCAGTGGAATCCAGTGACGCCTAACATGGAAACAACAAACCTGCAGCAAATATTCACAATTTTTTTATAGATAAATCAAACATTCACTGCTTTCTCAAAGAAAAAAACCAAACATTAACTACGGCCCTGTATCTAGAAAGCCCACTCGTTCGTTCCTTTGTTACTGGTTTGATTTTTTTGCTAGAAAAGACAGTTGCCTTTTAACCTCTAGCCCTTTGACCTCTAGTTGACCATTTTGACCCTGTTGACTTCCCCAAAAATTGGAAAAGTTCATGAATTTGAAAAGAGTTCATAGATTTGCAAAAAGTTCAAATTTAGAAAAAGTTCACAAATTTGAAAAGGTTCATGAATTTCAAAAAAGTTTGACAATTTAAAAAAAAGTTCAATGACTTAGAACAGATTCATGTATTTTTTTTAAATCACTGATTTTAAAATTGTTCACAAATTTGAAAACAAATTGTGAATGTAAAAAAATGTTCATGAATTTGAAAATTTTACCAAATTGGAAAAATTTCATGAATTTGAAAAAAAGTTTAGCACATTTGACAACACTTCATGAATTTGAAAAAATTTCATGAATTAGGGGAAAAATGATGAATTTGGGTGAAGTAAACAAACTTGTAAAAGAAAAAAATCATGAAAATTAAAATGAAAAAAAAACCGATAAAAGAATAGAAAAAAATGGCCTAAAGCCGGACAGAAACAAAACGGAAAAGAACCGACCAAAAAACGCGAGGTGAACCAGACCATCGCTACAGTTCTAAATGGGATGGCCCATTCGGTTGAGGGGATGTGCGCCGCGTACGGTTTGTATTCTATTTGGTGCTTAAAAGATTTGGGTGCGCAGTTAAGTCCCTGAAGCTCAGTCCTCTCTCCGGAGGTCCTGTCCAGCTCCTTAAGCGTCCAGCTCCTTAAGCGAGATCAGTACTTATGGGTTACCCTGTGCAAATGTCACTTTTCATGTTCTCTCGTGCTGACAAGGAAGCACATTGCATGTGCGTTACTAGTCGCAACCTAAAAGTTTTTTCATAGATTAGTTTTTTCAAAATGTTTTATCTCCTGAGTTGTGCGTCCAAATCACAAACCGTTTTGACCTATAGATTTCTCAAGATCTTACAAACTAGATCCCATGTTAATAGATATTAATGTACTTTTTCACACAAAACAAAAGAACTGGAATGAAAAAACCAAGAACCAAAAAAGTAGAAATACAAAAAATGAGAAAAGTTGACTGAAAGAAAACATCACCGGAGAAAGTTCGAAAACTGAAAAAACCACAACTGGAAAAAAAGGAACCTAGAAGCACATTTATGCTTTTTTCACTTATTGGAAGCACAGTCTTTCCCCTTTTCAGGAAGCATAGTTGTGTTTCTAGTGGAAGCAGAGACCGTGCTTTTCCAATTTCAGGGAACCACAGGATGTGCTTTTTTTTCGAGGTACAATTGTTCTTCTCATAAAGCACACCTGTGCTTCTTGTTAAGCACAACCGTGCTTTTTTCAGGAAGTGAAGTTGTTCTTTTCGTGGAATTACACGCTGTGTTTTTCCCCCTAAGGGAAGCATACTTGTGCTTCTTGCAGAGACACATGTTGTGCTACTGATAATTCCCAAGTGCAAGGAATTATTGTAGCAGTTTTTAGTGACGGAGGTGATAAGTATGGAGTGTCGAACCCACAAGGAGCTAAATATAAGTTCAATATTCCTATCTGCCACTGGTACACCTAGCATTTGCTTTATCTAGAAACAAGAAATAAAATTACGAGTACGTTGTGGGTATAAAGAGATAGGTTTGCAAGGTAACGAAGAACATAAATATAGAAGTAGGTGCTGCCTAAATATAGATACAATATAACACAAATAGCAAGTGTGGAATAGTGATGGCATGGTGTGTGGAATTGTCCGTAAGTAATTAGCTAGCACTACTGCAGGATGCTGCTAACGCGACACTACATTCAGAGACCCTTCGACGAAACTATGTGCGATGCATTAATCGCAAACGGTGATGTAAAAAAACCGTAAAAAAAGATGCAAAATGTTTGCGATGGCGGATACATCAAACACGGTTCAGGTATTAGTTGCGTGTGTGATGCGGGGCATACGGTTCAGTTCAATGAACTGTTTGCGATGAGGAAGAACAACAGAAACGGGCAGCCAAATGAAGGCGTGTGCGATATACGGCATACAGTTCAGTCGGATTAACTGTTTGTGATGAGGCAGAACAACAGAAACGGGCAGCCAGATGAAGGTGTGTGCGATTGAGGGCATACGCTTCAGACGGATGAACTGTTTGCGATTAGACAACACAACAGAAACGGTCAGCCAGATCAACGTGTCTGCGATTGACGGCATACACTTCACACGGATGAACTGTTTGCGATTAGCCACAACAAACAAAAATAGTTAGACAGATCAACGTGTGTGCGCTAGACGGGTACACATTCTAATTAAAAGAAGCGTGCGCGATGGTAATAACGAGCGCGCACGGTTGTTGGAACAAGACGTGTGTTGACATCGCCTATTGCGGTGCACCCTATGGTGCAAACGCCACGTACGCGGCCGAGAAAGCGTGCCCACGTTACGCGGTCCGGGGATAGTGCCGCACTTAGAAATTATAGAACCGTCAATAAATTTTGAGCCTGCGTACCGTCACATTCCAAATTACTACCATGCTATATTTAATTGCAAAACTGTTCACACCAATCAAAACCTAAACGGTTTCCCACTTAGGAGCGTATTAATACTCGGTTATAAATACTACTACTCCAAGATGACTGCACATTCCTCCTCAACTCCTCATCCACAAAAACAAACAAGTCATTCATCGTCATTCCCTTGCGTCTACCATGGTCAGCGTGAGTTCTGGGTCGAGAGATTACTACCAGGGAGAGGCGAGCATGGAAGCGGAAGCACGAGAGATGTCCTGCCTCGCCGCGAAAGCAGCCGACATGTCCCGCCGCGCGACCATAGCAGCACAGAGCTCCCGCCGCACCGCCGAAGCAGCACAGAGGTCCCGCCGCGCTGTCGATGCGGCAGACTGGTCAGGCCACGCCGCGGAAGCAGCAGAGATGTCCTCCCGCGCCACGGCGTCCTGGGAAAATGTCTCGTGGGCAGACGAGGACTCTCACAGGCGCATGCGTGGTATGCTCGATGACCTGATGGGTCGGATCTCCGACTGGATGAAACAGCAGGACGAGATGAATGCCTCATTTGAAAATGCTACCAGCGTCATCCGGGGACTAGGGGAGGACAAGGCGAAGCTCCGCACCGAGTGCGACCTGCTGAGGGTGAAGATCGCCGGAACGACGAAGCAGCACGAGGAGACCACTACCTTGTTGCAGAGGACCGGCGTCATTGTGAAGAAACTTATGGACGAGAATGCCCTGCTCCGCATCGAGTGCCAAAGGCTGGTGGAGGAATCCGTGGATGCTCTCAAGCAGCGTCTTGAGGACACGAAAGAGCTCATCGCCGCTCGCCGCGGAGACCAGTTCCCGCGGCCTGCAGCAACGCATCAAGAAAGTAGAGACCAGCGAGTCAGATCGTTGTCTTCCTTCTTCTTTTGCCCTTGTGTATTTCGGGCGTTGCCGCATGTGGCTTTTTTAATTTTCTTCCTAAATATGTAAGACAATTATTATCCACTGTCATCGTCCTTATATTCATCAGTCTTGCTATAAGTCGCAGTCGATGCTATATAGGTCCGTCGGATCTTACATCAAGATCCATGCAAAACTTTCTTTTCAGATTTTCTTTTTTCTCTCTTAAACCTCAGTCGAGTGAGACATAGCCACGCCATGAAACAGGGGCTCGGGCGCCATTAATGGAGACGTTGAAGGAAATATGCCCTAGAGGCAATAATAAAGTTGTTATTTTATATTTCCTTATTCATGATAAAGGTTTATTATTCATGCTAGAATTGTATTGATCGAAAACTTAAATACATGTGTGAATACATAAACAAATACTATGTCCCTAGTAAGCCTCTACTAGACTAGCTCGTTGATCAAAGATGGTTAAGGTTTTCCTAACCATGGACATGTGTTGTCATTTGATAACGGGATCACATCATTAGGAGAATGATGTGATGGACAAGACCCATCCGTTAGCTTAGAATATTGATCGTTCAGTTTATTGCTATTGCTTTCTTCATGTCAAATACATATTCCTTTGACTATGAGATTATGCACCTCCCGGATACCGGAGGAATGCCTTGTGTGCTATCAAACGTCACAACGTAACTGGGTGATCATAAAGATGCTCTACAGGTATCTCCGAAGGTGTTTGTTGAGTTGGCATAGATCAAGATTAAGATTTGCCACTCCGAGTTTCGGAGAGGTATCTCTGGGCCCTCTCGGTAATACACATCACAAGCTTGCAAGCAAACAACTAAGGAGTTAGTCATGAGATGATGTATTACGGAACGAGTAAAGAGACTTGCCGGTAACGAGATTGAACTAGGTATGAAGATACCGACGATCGAATCTTGGGCAAGTAACATACCGATGGACAAAGGGAATTACGTATGTTGTCATAACGGTTCGACCGATAAAGATCTTCGTAGAATATGTAGGAGTCAATATGGGCATCCAGGTTCCGCTATTGGTTATTGACTGGAGAGGTGTCTCGGTCATGTCTACATAGTTCTCGAACCCGTAGGGTCCGCACGCTTAACGTTCGATGACGATATAGTATTATATGAGTTATGTGATTTGATGACCGAATGTTGTTCGGAGTCTCGGATGAGATCACGGACATGACGAGGAGTCTTGAAATGGTCAAGAGGTAAAGATTGATTGGTATGACGATAGTATTCGGACACCGGAAGTGTTTCGGGGGGTACCGTGTACTTATCGGGTCACCGGAAGGGGTTCCGGGCACCCCCGGCAAAAGATATGGGCCTTATGGGCCAAGAGGGGAAACGCACCAGCCTCAAGGGGCTGGTGCGCCCCCCATATGGGCCGGCCTAAGGAGGAGAAGGAAAGGGGAGAAAGGGAAAGGTAAGTGTGGATTAGGATTCCCACTTCCTTCCCTCTCCCCCCTCTTTCCTTCCCCCTCCGACAAACATGGCAGGGGGGGGGGGGGGCAAGGGCAGGAGCCCAAGTAGGATTCGGACCTACTTGGGGTGCCCCTTGGCCTCTCCCCTCTCCCTCCCACCTATATATATGAGGAGGGGGGCGCCTAGCATACACCAGACGATTGCCTCGCCGTGTGCGGTGCCCCCTCCATAGTTTACACCCCCGGTCATATTTTCGTAGTGCTTAGGCGAAGCCCTGCGGAGATCACTTCACCATCACCGTCACCACGCTGTCGTGCTGACGGAACTCATCTACTACCTCGACGTCTTGCTGGATCAAGAAGGCGAGGGACGTCACCGAGCTGAACGTGTGCAGAACGCGGGGGTGTCGTGAGTTCGGTACTTGATCGGTTGAAGCGCGAAGAAGTTCGACTACATCAACCGCGTTGTGAAACGCTTCCGCTTACGGTCTATGAGGGTACATAGACACACTCTCCCCTCGTTGCTATGCATCTCCATTGATAGATCATTGCGTGTGCATAGAAATTTTTTGGTTTTCCATGTAACGTTTCCCAACAGTGGCATCATGAGCCTGGTCTATGCGTAGATGATATGCACGAGTAGAACACAAAGAGTTGTGGGCGGTGATAGTCATACTGCTTACCACCAACGTCTTATTTTGATTCGGCGGTATTGTGGGATGAAGCGGCCCGGACCAACCTTACATGTCCACGCACATGAGACCGGTTCCACTGACAGACATGCAACTAGTTTTGCATAAAGGTGGCTGGCGGGTGTCTGTTTCTCCTACTTTAGTTGAATCGAATTTGACTACGGCTGGTCCTTAAAGAAGGTTAAAACAGCAAACTTGACGAATCACCATTGTGGTTTTTGCCGTAGGTAAGAATGGTTCTTGCTAGAAACCCGTAGCAGCCACGTAAAACTTGCAACAACAAAGTAGAGGACGTCTAACTTGTTTTTGCAGGGTATGTTGTGATGTGATATTGTCAAGAAATGATGTGATATACGTTATTGTATGAGATGATCATGTTTTGTAAGATATCAGGCAACCAGCAGGAGCCTTATGGTTGTCTCTTTATTGTATGAAATGCAAACGCCATGTAATTGCTTTACTTTATCACTATGAGTTAGCAATAGTTGTAGAAGAAATACTTGGCGAGACGACCACGACGCAACGATGGAGATCAAGGTGTCGAGCCGGTGACGATGGAGATCATGACGATGCTTTGGAGATGGAGATCAAAAGCACGAGATGATGATGGCCATATCATGTCACATATTTTGATTGCATGTGATGTTTATATTTTATGCATCTTATTTTGCTTAGTACGGCGGTAGCATTATAAGATGATCCCTTCACTAAATTTCAAGATAAAAGTATTCTCCCTGAGTATGCACCGTTGCTACAGTTCGTTGTGTTGAGACACCACGTGATGATCGGGTGTGATAGACTCTACGTTCACATACAATGGGTGTAAGACAATTTTACACATGCAGAATACTTGGGTTAAACTTGACGAGCCTAGCATGTACAAACATGGCCTCGGAACACTGGAGATCGAAAGATCGAACGTGAATCATATAGTAGATATGATCAACATAGAGTTGTTCACCATTGATGACTACCCCATCTCACGTGATGATCGGACATGGGTTAGTTGATTTGGATCACGTATCACTTAGATGACTTGAGGGATGTCTATTTAAGTGGGAGTTCTTAAGTAATTTGATTAATTGAACTTAATTTATCATGAACTTAGTCCTGATAGTATTTGCAAATTTATGTTGTAGATCAATAGCGCGCGATATAGCTTCACTATTTTTGATATGTTCCTTGAGAAAACTAAGTTGAAAGATGATGGTAGCAATGATGCTGACTGGGTCTGTGATCTGAGGATTATCCTCATTGCTGCACAGAAGAATTATGTCTTTGATGCGTCGCTAGGTGACAGACCTGTTGCAGGAGCTGATGCAGACGTTATGAACGTTTAACAAGCTCAATATGATGACTACTTGATAGTTTAGTGCGCCATGCTTTACGGCTTAGAATCGGGGCTCCAAAGACGTTTTGAACGCCATGGAACATATGAGATGTTCCAAGAGCTGAAATTGGTATTTCAGACTCATGCCCGTGTTGAGAGGTATGAGACCTTTGACAAGTACTTTGCCTAAAAGTTGGAGGAGAATAGCTCAGCCAGTGAGCATGTGCTTAGAATGTCTGGGTACTACAATCGCTTGAATCAAGTGGGAGTTAATCTTCCAGGTAAGATAGTGATTGACAAAGTTCTCTAGTCACTATCACCAAGCTACTAGAAATTTGTGATGAACTATAATATGCAAGGGATGACGAAAACAATTCCCGAGCTCTTCGCGATGCTGAAATTGACGAAGGTAGAAATCAAGAAAGAGCATCAAGTGTTGATGGTTAATAAGACCACTAGTTTCAAGAAAAAAGGGCAAGGGAAAGAAAGGGAACTTCAAGAAGAATGGCACGCAAGTTGCCACTCCCATGAAGAAGCCCAAAGCTGGACCCAAGACTGAAACTGAGTGCCTCTACTGCAAAGGAAATGGTCACTAGAAGCAGAACTGCCCCAAATACTTGGCGGATAAGAAGGATGGCAAAGTGAACAAAGGTATATTTGATATACATGTTATTGTTGTGTTCCTTACTAGTATTCATAGTAGCCCCTGGGTATTTGATACCGGTTCAGTTACTAAGATTAGTAACTCGAATCAGGAGTTGCAGAATTAATAGAGACTAGTTAAGGGCGAGGTGACGATGTGTGTTGGAAGTGATTCCAAGGTTGATATGATCACCATCGCACACTCCCTCTACCTTCGGGATTAGTGTTGAACCTAAATAAATGTTATTTGGTGTTTGCGTTTAGCATGAATATGATTTGATCATGTTTATTGCAATACAGTTATTCATTTAAGTCAGAGAATAATTGTTGTTCTGTTTACATGAATAAACCTTCTATTGTCATACACCCAATGTGAATGGTTTATTGAATCTCGATCGTAGTGATACACATACTCATAATATTGATGCCAAAAGATGCAAAGTTGATAATGATAGTGCAACATACTTGTGGCACTGCCATTTAGGTCATATTGCATGTAAAGCGCATGAAGAAACTCCATGCGGATGAGCTTTTGGAATCACTTGATTATGAATCATTTGATACTTGCGAACCATGCCTCATGGGCAAGATGACTAAAAATCCGTTCTCCGGAACAATGGAGCGAGATAATGACTTATTGGAAATAATACATACCGATGTATGCAGTCCGATGAGTGTTGAAGCACACGGCGGGTATCGTTATTTTCTGACCTTCACAGATGATTTGAGTAGATATGAGTATATCTACTTAATGAAACACAAATCTGAAACATTTGAAAAGTTCAAAGAATTTCAGAGTGAAGTAGAGAATCATCGTAACAAGAAAATTAAGTTTCTACGATCTGATCGTGGAGGTGAATATTTGCGTTACGAGTTTGGCCTTCATTTAAAACAATGTGGAATAGTTTCACAACTCACGCCACCTGGAACACCACAGCGTAATGGTGTGTCCGAACGTTGTAACCGTACTTTATTAGATATGGTGCGTTCTATGATGTCTCTTACCGATTTACCACTATCATTTTGGGGTTATGCATTAGAGACAGTTGCATTCACGTTAAATAGGGCACCGTCTAAATCCGTTGAGATGACACCGTATGAACTATGGTTTGGCAAGAAACCTAAGCTGTCGTTTCTTAAAGTTTGGGGTTGCGACACTTATGTCAAAAGGCTTCAACCTGATAAGCTCAAACCCAAATCGGAGAAGTGCGTCTTCATAGGATACCCTAAGGAAACAATTGGGACACCTTCTACCACAAATCCGAAGGCAAGATCTTTGTTGCCAAGAATGGAACCTTTCTAGAGAAGGAGTTTCTCTCGAAAGAAGTGAGTGGGAGGAAAGTAGAACTTGATGAGGTAATTGTACCTTCTCTCTGTGTTGCACATCACAGAAAACCGTTCCCGTGATGCCTACACCAACTAGAGAGGAAGCAAATGATGATGATCATGAAACTTCAGATCAAGTTACTACTGAACCCCGTAGGTCGACCAGAACATGATCCACACCAGAGTGGTACGGTAATCCTGTCATGGAAGTCATGTTACTAGACCATGGCGAACCTACGAACTATGAAGAAGCTATGATGAGCCCAGATTCCGACAGATGGCTTGAGGCCATGAAATCTGAGATAGGATCCATGTATGAGAACAAAGTGTGGACTTTGGTGGACTTGCCCGATGATCGGCAAGCCATATAGAATAAATGGATCTTCAAGAAGAAGACTGGCGCTGATGGTAATGTTACTGTCTACAAAGATCGACTTGTCGCAAAAGGTTTTCGACAAGTTCAAGGAGTTGACTACGATGAGACTTTCTCACCTGTAGCGATGCTTAAGTCCGTCCGAATCATGTTAGCAATTGCCGCATTTTATGATTATGAAATCTGGCAAATGGGCATCAAAACTGCATTCCTTAATGGATATCTTAAAGAAGAGTTGTATATGATGCAACCAGAAGGTTTTGTCGATCCTAAAGGTGCTAACAAAGTGTGCAAGCTCCAGCGATCCATCTATCGATTGGTGCAAGCATCTCGGAGTTGGAATATACGCTTTGATGAGGTGATCAAAGCATATGGTTTTATACAGACTTTCGGTGAAGCCTGTATTTACAAGAAAGTGAGTGGGAGCTCTGTAGCATTTCTGATATTATATGTGGATGACATATTGTTGATTGAAAATGATATAGAATTTCTGGATAGCATAAAAGGATACTTGAATAAGAATTTTTCAATGAAAGACCTCGGTGAAACTGCTTATATATTGGGCATCAAGATCTATAGAGATAGATCGAGACGCTTAATAGGACTTTCACAAAGCACATACCTTGACAAAATTTTGAAGATGTTCAAAATGGATCAGTCAAAGAAAGGGTTCTTGCCTGTGTTGCAAGGTGTGAAGTTGAGTAAGACTCACAACCCGACCACGACAGAAGATAGCACTACTAGGGAAAAGCCTAGCAGTAGCGCGGGTATTAGGTGTATCAGTAGCGCGGGCCCCCGCGCTACTGATACGGCGCTACAGCTAACCTGTAGCAGTAGCGCGTGTTGACCGACGCTACTGCTATACATGCGTAGCAGCAGCGAGCTTTACAGCAACGCGCTACTGCTAATAGCTGCAGCGCTTTGAATTAAGCCGCGCTACTGGTAAGAGCGTGCTGCTGCTAACTTTACTCCCCTCGCTACTGCTAGTTTTATTAGTTTCTGATTTTTTTCTACATATTTGTTTTGTATTTGAACAGGCTTTATACAATAATCTTTAGCACATACAAATGTCATCATCATACACATACAAATGTAATCATAGCATATACATACAAATAGTCTCATCAAATCATGTCATCATCATAATCATCATCCAACACAAAGTGGTCTCTCGTCATCATCTCGAAAATAGCGATACAAGTCTCGAATACTTGCAACTACATCGTCATCCATATAAACAATGATATACGCGAGAAGAGCTATCACTATGAGTGAGAGCGGAACTATGCAGTACATGAGGCGGCGGTTATGAGTCCTCTCTTGCGCTAGCGTGAACCTCAAGCAACTAGCTTCTGCTTCTTGTCTGCTTTTGAAGCCTTTATGGCTGGCGCCCGAGACCCCCTCCACTTGCGCCTGACACTCAGGCCACTCGTCGTACACTCCCGGAACCTTCCCTTTGTACACGACATAGCACTGCTTCTTCGCCATCAAGAATCTAGGTACCTGTTAGAGATGCATCTTCATCAAGAGAATGTATAATCATATGCAACAAAATATACTTGAGCAACACGAAAAAGAAAGGGTTAGCAACTAGATGCAACATATAGTAAACATATAAATAATCAACGCAGTTTCATCGTACGCAAACTAATTAACTAGAGGTACGCAGGTCATCGTACCCAAACTAACAAAGTAGCATTACGCAAGTTTGGCAGGGACCGTGGACATCACAAAGTTTCATCGCTACAGAAACTATACAAGTTCAACCGACACATATCATCATCATTGGCATCATAAATCACTAGAAGTTCCATCCTTCCATATCATCGAGGATGCACCCTAACTTCTTGAACGGCGTGAGGTCCTGACGTTGCATGCCTATGCGAGTTCGGACGTCAGCTCACGATATAGGGCCGTGGTGGAACATCCCCTTCTCTTCGACGACTTCTTTCATGATGATCGTCGCAATGTCCCTCTGGATGCGAAAGAAGTCATCTCTAAGTTTATAATCCGCTTCTCCATGAGATTCTACCCACTTGCAGATATGATCATCATTTCTGCTTGTCATGCGAAGCTTTTGGTGATCCCTTCTGAACTCCATCATGAGATGGAGGAGGTAGAATCCATCGTTCTTGCTTGGTTTTGGGACATGGATGCAGTAGAAGTTAGTTTTATGCGAGAAACCCATCTTCTTGTTCCTTTGTTTCCTGATCTGCAGGTAGCCACCCCTCAAGTTGAAGCCTTGGAGAGCATCATCTAGAATATTCATTACGTGGGTGTAGTCCTTCTTCTCGTAGTTTCTGGTAGGGTCGAAATACACGGCGTGAGAGACTCGCGGGTAAAGAACGATAAGGATGGCGCGCCCGTTGCTGTGGGAAAAAAAACACCTCAAATTATTCTCCATATGAGCGAGAAGGAATGATTGAAATGTACGAAAAGGTTGTCCGGCACTGACTTACTTTGGATGATAAGGCAGGAGGATAATTTCCTGGTCCTTATTCTGTACCATGAAGTTTTCGAGGTACTCCCTAGCAGTTTTACGCTCAAAGTCACCGAGACTCAAGAAGGACTCGTGCATGTAGTATGGATCTGCCACACAGATTTGTGAGACTTCTTCTCTCTTCATGACGGGGCTCATATGTAGCGCAAAAAGGTGAACGATTGTAAAATCGAGTCGCCTTGTCAGAAACATCTCGATGATATGCTCAAACCGCAGGAAGAACACCTCCGCGGGCCATGTGTCGACGTAGCACTTCCCCTCAGGCACACGAGCCGCGTATGTCGGATATCCTAGATCCTTCGAGGCTAGTAGGCTTTTCTCAGTCGATAGCACATGGTCGTGCAGTCTCCTGAGATCTCCTGATATTGCCTCCAGCGGTTTCGGCGGTAGCATCGGCTCACCCGTGACATGGAACATGGCAGCACCTTTGACGGGTACACGCTCTTCAAAATCCGCCGTCTGGCTGCTATGTGCTTTGGCTTGTTTGTAGGCAGTAGAGCCTTTCTTCGCCGGTCTCCTCCTCTCCTTTTTCTTGGGCTGACCTTCCAGACCCTTCCTTAACCCCTGCCCCAGTGTTGTCGGGCTAAGCACTGTACGACCCTCGGCTAGTTGAGCCTGTGTTGAGGCGGCATCTTCAGGCGTGTCCTGTGAGGATTGCATGAAGAGAGACTTCTTGCAATCCCTGCTAGGACGTTCCTACCCGGGCAGATCAGCCATATCCTTATCAGCATGCTGATAGCCTGAGTCGTCATATGGCTGACTCATCATATTTAAGTCACCATCATAGGCGCCTGTATTGAGGAACCGAAGAGGGTCATCCTCGTCCATCTCATCATCCATTCTTTGTTCTACGAGGGCGATTACATCAGCCACTATTGGACCCCCTTCATCACGTCGTCCGCCGCTCTCACCCGGCACTACAGGCACTGGTAATTGCGTAGGCGGGGTGGTGGTGTTCATACCTGCTTGTTGATGTGTGGTTATTGGTGTGCTCTCGGCCGGCTCCAGACGAAGAAGATTCTTCAGCCATAGCAGCACCCAACCCTTGCAGTTTCCAAGCCGCGATGGGGTCTCGTCGTCCTTTCCCCCTAGCCGTACTAAAGGAGGCAAATCCTCGTGCCCCAATTTCACACTCGACAAGGTAACCCTGAAGTGCCCACCGGGCATCGGCTGGCCGTGGAACATGAGTTCCAAGGGCTTCATTATCACCGCCTTTCCCACGTCCACCTTCTGGCCTTTGATCAAGTAGAGTATGGTGCATGGGGTTTCGTCCGCCTGCAAACACATGTCTGCGGCGTAAACCATCCGAAAGGCAACGAAAATGGAATATTCTAGATATATGTTGGTGCGACATGTAATTACCGTGAGGGCGTCGAGCTCAGCCAAAGATGAAGGCCCGCCTAGCGCGTCAGAGACTGAGGACGGGCTGCTATGAGCGGGTGCGGGTGCGGGAGCAGGCGCGGTTGCGTGAGCAGGTGATGGTGCGGTGGTGTTGTTCATCGAGTTGCTCCCGACGAAACTGGGCATGGGGAAATCATCTACCGTCTTGTCTGGATTTTCCTTCGTCCAGTTGATGATAGCCGGGATCAAGTTAGTAGCGAAATCATTTCTGCAGGCATCTACAGCTGTAGCGACTGCCTGCTGTAGCAACTCATTTTTCTCCTCGGCTGCCTTTTTCGCGTCCTCAGCTGCTGTTTTCTCGAATGCAAGCTTCACCTTCTCGTCGATGTCCGCCTGACTAAACTTCTTTTTCTGCTTCTTGGCCTCCGGGCCCTCGTTGTAAAATACCTTCCACGTGGTGCCGTCTCCGGCGCCGTGCACGCGTCCATATTGCGGCCGCTGGTCCAAAGGGAGTCCCTTAAGTTCGTTCAATTCCCGGTTGAGAGGGGTGTCCCACTTGGGCCTCATCGACGAAGACTGGCTTTCGGCTGCAAGCTGGTGTTGCTTCTCCTGCAGAAGGAATGTGAACCATTTACGAATGTGTAGTCAACTTGATCAGAAGCTAAATGTAAGGTGGTAAAAGAATAATTACCAGTACTCTAATCAATTTCCTCGTGATCGGGTCCATGTAAAAAACCTTCTTTTCCTTGTCCCACTTGTAGCGGGCCCTGATGAAGTCACGCTCCAAGGGGTTGGTGAACTTCGCGAAGGGGTCTGGGAGACCCGCGGCTTCACGTTTCGCGTCCTCCTTATCCCATATGGGCCTTTTGCCAAGGTAGCCACGGCTTCCGAGGCGTTGGTTCCCCGTGTTCCTTTGCTGAAGGCTCTTGAATTTCTTAGCCTTAGCCTTGGCTGCCTCGGTAGCGCAAGTGTCCTTGAACTTTTGGAACTCCTCTTCCGTAAGTGTCGGATTTTCCTCCAGAATCTTGGACAGGGGTTCCTCAGCCTCAGTAGCTCGTTTCACCCTCCCTTTCCAGGAGGCCAAATCATTGCTGAACATGCCCATGGCGTGATTGTTAATCTTTTTCATCTTCGGATCATCCCACGGTTGTTCTATGCTATCATTCCGGTCGGGGAACTTGAATCTCTTGTGCAACTTCGTCAGGAGCAACTGCCTCAAATGTTCTTTACCCCTTAAGTCATCGTCGTTGATGCTCACGCATTCCCGTAGGATGCATCCGACTTGGTTCCCATAGCACTTGCGAGGTTCTTCCGGCTATAATGGCTCAAACTTGCCAGGGGCCATCTTTGTGATCACCAGTCGTCCGATGCCGAGTTTGTTAGGTTTTCGTATCCTCTGCTTCTTCTGCTTCTTCTTTTCGGTAGCGGCTTCGGCGCCGGTACCTTCGCCGCCGGTATCTTCCCCGCCGGTACCTTCCCCGCCGGTCTCGGCGCCGCCATCGATGCCGGCGCCGTCGGTGTCGATGTCAGCATCAGTACCATCATCGAGGCCGCCCTGCAAACCTTGACTATGCTTATCAGACAAAACGTCGAGGTACTGTTGTTCACCCTCATAATCCATCTCGTCTGCATCTTGGTCAGAAGGCCCGGTTTCTTCGTTGTTCGACATGTTTCCTATGATTAAGTCTCCTCGTTTAATTCTAAAACTATAATAAAATGAGAAATAACAGAAAAAAAGGTCTATGGTTTGCCGGAATGCCGTTTCATTCCCGTCGCAGCAAATCCCAGCACTCGATATGCCTACTTTCTAGCACAAGTCATGCCAAAATTCACGGGAAATTTCGGCATGACCTTTGCTAAAAAGTGGACATATCGAGCGCCTAAAATTCATCGGAACGGAAATGAATCAGCATTCCGGCGAAACATAGGCCACTCGGATCATCTACCCTGCACATAACCATGATTTTCCAAATATCACATGTCCAAAATATCACATGTCCAAATTCCAAACATCACATGTCGAAATATCAGATGACCACTTCAAATTTGCATATAACATCAAGAAAAATATAGAACTTGAAACTAAATTTAGCCTACCTAAATTTCTGTCCTAATTTGAAACCTAGCTAAATTTCTGTCCTAATTTGAAAACCTAGTTAATTTCCTACTAATTAACTAGGTTCATACTACCTAATCTGTCCTAGGGTAAATACTAATTCACCTAGGGTTAATCAATTCTATTTTATATTTAAATAGCAACAATTCTTTAACTAAAAAAAATAAATACCTAGAATTCTGTTAACTACACCTAAAACACCTAAAATACCTAGAATTAATTTAACCCATACTAATTCTGTTTTTTTAACTAGGGTTCATACCAACTAATTAACTATAGGGATCATACTAATTCTGTTTTTTTAAATAGCAACAATTGCTCTAACAAAAAATAGCAATAGTTTGAAACCTAGGGTTCATACTAACTACCACTAAAAAATAGCCACTAATTTGTCCTAGGTTTTTTTTAACTAGGGTTCATATTACGTAATTAACTAGGGTTCATACTAATTCTAATTGACTAACTACCACTAAAAAATAGCCTAGGGTTCATACTAATTCATACTAACTAGCACTAAATAGCTAGGGTTCATACTAACAGAGAGAGAGAGAGAGAGAGCAAAGAGCAGAGAAGAGGGGAGGGGAGAGGGCTTACAGAGGGCAGAGAGAGATGGGGTCGAGCAAGACGGCGCGGCACTGAGGCGAGGCGGGGTCGGGGGAGACGGCGCGGCACCGAGGTGAGGCGGGGTCGGGGGAGACGATGACTCTGGCGAGGGCGAGGGCGAGGGAGACGGCGCGGCACCGAGGCGAGGTGGCGTCGGGGGAGACGACGACTCCGGCGAGGTCGAGGGCGAGGGCAGGACTCCGGCAAGGTCGAGGGCGAGGGCAGGGCTCCGGCGCTCGAGGCAGGGGCACGACGAGGGCACGGGCTCCGGCGGCGATGAGGGGGAAGAAGAGAGAGTGGGGATTTGGGGGAAGAAGCAGAGGCGGGAAGCCCGCGAGGGGGTTAAGTCAACATAGCAGTAGCGCGTTTCCACAAAACGCGCTATAGCTAAGGTAGCTATAGCGCGTTTTATCAAACAACGCTACTGCTATCACCAGTAGCTATAGCACGTTTTACCAAACAATGCTACTGCTATCTAACCAGATCTCCTCGACCCTTTCGTAAAATCTCTCAGTTGCGCCGTTGTCGCTGCCGGTCATGCATTCCATCGTCACCCCTGAGTTCTGAAAATCACTGTTCATATCTTTGGCCTCCGTGTAGAACGTGTATCCGTTGATATCGTATGCCTGATAGGTGACGAGGTTGGGCGAGGGGCCATGTGCTAAGGCGTATATGAGCAATCCATCCTTAGAGCCCTCTTCCGGGGGATTAGCAAGAATATGCTCTTTGAACCAATGCAGGAAAGTGGAGTTGTGCTCTCTAGTAACTTCGGCATCCGTCCTGCATACCCCCCGGTCATGATACTTCTTCGTGATAGTTTCTTTGTGCAGTGTCACGAAATGATCTACCTGGTCTAGGTGTTGTAGCACTACCAAGTTTTCTCTGTCAAAGTCGTTGCATCGATCTGAGTAGGCCACATGCAGTTCCCTGCGACCGTTGGAGTGACCTTCTCCTTCGAGCCTCCCAACGTGCTTCTTAATGGGCAAACCAACACCAGGCGGCCGGTCTGCGCCATATAGAAAATTCTCGCAGAAAGAGATGCACTCTTGTGTCAGATAGCCCTGGACAATGCTTCCATCCGGACGGGACATGTTACGAACGAATCCTTTGATGATCCCATTCATCCTCTCAAACGGCATCATGTTGTGCAGGAATGATGGCCCCAGGTCTATTATGTCATCCACAATATGGACACACAGATGCACCATGACGTCAAAGAATGCGGGTGGGAAGTATATCTCAAGCTCATTTAGTATCACAACGGTCTCTTCCTGTAGCCTTCGGAGCTGCTTCACACTGATCAACTTTCAAGAGATGACGTCGAAAAGTTGCAGAGACCAATAAGCATGTCACGGACGTGCTTGTCCATTATCCCTCTAAGGGCAACAGGTAGTATCTGCGTCATCATCACATGACAGTCATGGGACATCATCCCGCTGAACCTTTTCTTCTTCGTGTCTAGAAATCTACTTATCTTCCCACAGCAATCGAAACTAACTTTGATTCCGGTAAGGCACTTGAAGAATTGATCGATCTCAGCCGGACTTAAGGTGAAGCAAGAAGGGGGCAATAATCCTCTTCCTTTACTTTTTTGCCCTTCTTCTCCCGCGCCTCTGTCACCGTCTCTGTTTCCTCTAACTTTTTACGGGGCGGCATGTGCAGATCTACCCTGATTTTCAAATCTTGCAAGTCTTTTCTTGCCTTCAGCCCATCCTTGGTCTTATCCGGCATGTTCATCAGTGTCGCAAGCAAGCTCTCAAAAACATTCTTACAGATATGCATTTGATCAAGGCAATGAGGCGTGTCAAGTTTGTGCCAGTACTCCAAGTCCCAGAAGACAGACCTCATCTTCCATGCCTTTAGCAGCTGCTCCGGTGCCTTTTTCATCGTCTTTCCTGGCGCGGGGCACTGTTCCCAGTTTTTCAATAGCTCATCAATTTAGGCGCTGCTCCGCTTACGTGGAGGTCCTCGATGCTCAGCCTCACCATTGAATAGATCTCCATGGTTTCTCCATGGGTCATCCTTCTCAAGCCATCTTCGATGCCCCATGTACACGATTTTCCCAAACCCGCCATCTTTTGTTGACGTTAGGTACTGAGACATCATATCATCTATGCACCGCGAGCATCCGCAATATCCATGGCACACCTGGCCCGCGACATATCCGTAACCGAGATAGTCGTGCACCGTCGTGATCAGCGCGGCTCTCATATAGAAATACTCGCCTTTGCTGGCGTCCCATGTCTTGGTCAGTGTTTTCCATAACGTGTCTAACTCCTCTTGAAGTAGCCCCAGATACAGATTAATATTATTTCCCGGTTGTTTCAGCCCTTGAATCAGCATGCTCATGTGTATGTACTTCGACTTCATGCACAACCAGGGGGGAGGTTGTACATCCATACAAACACGGGCCATGTGCTATGGTTGGTGTTCTGGTTGCCAAACGGATTCATGCCATTGGTACACGCGCCGAGCACGATGTTCCTTGCATCACATGTGAAATACCGATATTCGCCGTTGAACGCTCTCCACTGGCTTCCATCCACGAGGTGTCTCAGCTTCGGATCATCTCCATCGTCGGGCTTTGTCCTCTCCGCATGCCAACGCATGAGCTTTGCTTCCTTGGGATCTACAAAATAACGTTGCAGACGAGGAGTGATCGGTAAGTACCATACAACTTTCTAGGGAGATTTCTTCCCGGCCTTCTTGTATCGAGAAGCATTGCACACCGGACAGCTGGTTTTTTCCGTGTGCTCCTTCCGATAAATTATGCAATCGTTGATGCATGCATGGTATCTAACGTGCGGCAGATCAAGAGGGCACATGATCTTCTTGGCCTCATCCACACTAGTAGGACATAGATTCTCCGTGGGAAGAACATCCTTTAGGTACTTGAGAAGCTCATCGAGGCTAGTGTTGGTCCATTTGTTTTTAGCCTTCGTCTTCAGAAGTTTGAGCGTGAAACTCAAGCGAGTCACCTCGGGATCGCAACCATCATACAATGGAGTGTTCGAGTCTACCACCAGTTGCTGCAGCTTGGCCTCCTCTCTAGAAGCAGCTCTGTCAGTACTCGTCTCCTTGCGAAGCAGTGCTTGAACATGAGGGTCCCGCATGATTGAACTTAGTACCGACGAAGTCTACGGCGTGAAGTCCACGTTTTCTCCGCCGCCATGTCCGGCCCCTTCTCCGCCGCCATGTCCGGTCCCTTCTCCATCGTCATTATCGGTCATCTCTTCGTCTTGCCCCGTGTCATCATTGCCTACCCCGTCGGCGTCCTCCTCATGATCATCCTCATCTTCAATTATCCACCGAGTATAGCCATCCATGAAACCAGTCATGAGCAGGTGCGCCATCACACGACCATCGTCATAGGGGTCGAGCCAAACTCCTCCTTTGCATCTTCGACACGGACATAAAATATCTGTCCGGTTATTTTCTTTCATGTCCTGCACCGCCGACCGCAACCACCTGTCCACCATTGTTCCACTGACCATCATGAACGCCTGCACGGTAATAATAAACAAATTGATTATAAAAATGCATGCATGCATCAAAGTCATAAAAAAATTCGGCATGACCTTCCCTAAAAATAGGACATATAGAGTTTGCCCGGAATTCGCCGAAACGGAAATAAATCGACATTTCGGCAAAACATAGGCAACTCACAAGCACAATTCAGCGGCAACTCATGCCACACACACAATTTCCATCATATCGCCCGATTATGTCATATCGCACGATTACACATATTTCCATTCTTGCAAAAGCACAAATTTTTAATCACCTATCTCGAGATCGAGCATGGTGATGATGATGTCAATCGGTGTCGCCACACACACCTATGGAATGATCAAAAGTGGACAAAGCTCTTCTTGACAAGGCTAGATCTAGTTAGGGAGGTACATATGTCACTTCACTAAATGCTAGATCTACCTAGCTAGTTTGGGAACGAGATAAGTTCAACTAGTGGAGGGGGAAGGAAAAAGAGAAAGGAGATGCATTAATGGAGGTGGTGTAGTTAGCTAGGAGCAATAAAGAGAGAGAAAGATAGGTAGAAGAAGGAGAGTAATGGGGGGAGATGTAGTGAGGAAGAAGCAAAGTTAGGGAGAGAGGAGGTGGGAGCTAGGGGAAAGTGAAGGAAGAGAGGATGGGGGAGGGGGGAGGGGGGAGGAAAAAGGTGGTGGCTGCGGTTTAGCAGTAGTGATGGGTCTAAAACGCGCTGCTGCTAACAAGATAGCAGTAGCGCGCTTCTGGGAGTGGCACTACTGCTAAGCGGGGCCCGCCATGTGGCCAGGTTCAAACTTAGCAGTAGCGCCCTGCACAAAAAGCGCGCTACTACTATTAGAGTAGCAGTAGCGCGGTTGTAGTGGGCTCGCTACTGCTAAACCTGGCATGGCGGGAATGGTCGGGCAATTTTAGTAGTAGCATTGTTCTAACGAGCCGCGCTACTGCTAAGTCAGTAGCAGTAGCGCCCCTTTATGACACGCGCTGCTGCTAGTTAGTAGTAGCGCCCCTTCTTGTCCAGCGCTACTGCTAAGGTTCTGTGTATAAGGTTTTCCCTAGTAGTGTAGAGAGAGAATGAAAGTCATTCCCTATGCCTCAGCCATAGGTTCTATAAAGTATGCCATGCTATATGCCAGACCTGTTGTGTACCTTGCCATGAGTTTGGCAAGGGGGTACAATAGTGATCTAGGAGTTGATCACTGGACAACGGTCAAAATTATCCTTAGTTACCTAAGAGGACTAAGGAAATGTTTCTCGGTTATGGAGGTGATAAAGAGTTCTTCGTAAAGGGTTACGTCAATGCAAGCTTTAACACCGATCCGGATGACTCTGAGTCTCAATCTGGATACATATTGAAAGTGGGAGCAATCAGCTAGAGTAGCTCCATGCAGAGCATTGCAGACATAGAAATTTGCAAAATACATACGGATCTGAATTTGGCAGACCCGTTGACTAAACTTCTCACACAAGCAAAACTTGATCACACTTTAGTACTCTTTGGGTGTTAATCACATGGTGATGTGAACTAGATTATTGACTCTTGTAAACTCTTTGGGTATTGGTCACATGACGATGTGAACTATAGGTGTTAATCACATGGCGATGTGAACTAGATTATTGACTCTAGTGCAAGTGGGAGACTGAAGGAAATATGCCCTAGAGGCAATAATAAAGTTGTTATTTTATATTCCCTTATTCATGATAAATGTTTATTATTCATGCTAGAATTGTATTGTTCGGAAACTTAAATACATGTGTGAATACATAAACAAATACTGTGTCCCTAGTAAGCCTCTACTAGACTAGCTCGTTCATCAAAGATGGTTAAAGTTTCCTAACCTTGGACATGTGTTGTCATTTGATAATGGGATCACATCATTAGGAGAATGATGTGATGGACAAGACCCATCCGTTAGCTTAGCATATTGATCGTTCAGTTTGTTGCTATTGCTTTCTTCATGTCAAATACATATTCCTTCGATTATGAGATTATGCAACTCCCAGATACCGGAGGAATGCCTTGTGTGCTATCAAACATCACAACGTAATTGGGTGATCATAAAGATGCTCTACAGGTATCTCCAAAGGTGTTTGTTGAGTTGGCATAGATGAAGATTAGGATTTGTTTCTCCGAGTTTTCGAGAGGTATCTCTGGGCCCTCTCGGTAATACACATCATAAGCTTGCAAGCAAACGACTAAGGAGTTAGTCACGAGGTGATGTATTATGGAGCGAGTAAAGAGACTTGCCGGTAACGAGATTGAACTAGGTATGAAGATACCGACGATCGAATCTTGGGCAAGTAACATACCGATGGACAAAGGGAATTACATATGTTGTCATAATGGTTCGACCGATAAAGATCTTTGTAGAATATGTAGGAGCCAATATGGGCATCCAGGTTCTGCTATTGGTTATTGACCGGAGAGGTGTCTCGGTCGCCTACATAGTTCTCGAACCCGTAGGGTCCGCACGCTTAACGTTCGATGACGATATAGTATTATGTGAGTTATGTGATTTGGTGACCGAATGTTGTTCGGAGTCCCGGATGAGATCACGGACATGACGAGGAGTCTCGAAATGGTTGAGAGGTGAAGATTGATATATAGGACGATAGTATTCGGACATCGGAAGTGTTTCGGGGGGTACCGGGTACTTATTGGGTCATCGGAAGGGGTTCTGGGCACCCTCGGCAAAAGATATGGGCCTTATGGGCCAAGAGGGGAAACACACCAGCCACAAGGGGCTGGTGCGCCCCCCATATGGTCTGGCCTAAGGAGGAGAAGGAAAGGGGAGAAAGGGAAAGGTAAGTGTGGATTAGGATTCCCACTTCCTTCCCTCTCCCCCCTCTTTCCTTCCTCCTCCGACAAACATGGCATGGGGGGCGGCCAAGGGCAGGAGCCCAAGTAGGATTCAGACCTACTTGGGGCGCCCCTTGGCCTATCCCCTATCCTTGCCACCTATATATATGAGGAGGGGGGCGCCTAGCACACACCAGACAATTGCCTAGCCATGTGCGGCGCCCCCCTCCACCGTTCACACCCCCGGTCATATTTTCGTAGTGCTTAGGCGAAGCCCTGCGGAGATCACTTCACCATCACCGTCACCACGCCATCACCACGCCGCCATGCTGACGGAACTCATCTACTACCTCGACATCTTGCTGGATCAAGAAGGCGAGGGACGTCACTGAGCTGAACGTGTGCAGAACGCGGAGGTGCCGTGCGTTCGGTACTTGATCGGTTGAAGCGCGAAGAAGTTCAACTACATCAACCGCGTTGTGAAACGCTTCCGCTTACGGTCTACGAGGGTACGTAGACACACTCTCCCCTCATTGCTATGCATCTCCATGGATAGATCATTGCGTGTGCGTAGAAAATATTTTGTTTTCCATGCAACGATTCCCAACAGACGTTGGGAGGGAGGTGGGAGGCGGATAGAGGTCAAAGGGCTCTCCTCCCGATGAGGACGTGCAGGGGTCTGATCGCATGCCTCCCGTACTCAAATAGTTACCCCACACGGCACCTCCTAGCCAATACAAAAAGGGGACGCGTGGTGGCATGTAAATGGTAAGTAGAACGCCCACAGTTTCAATAATACTTGTGTTTCCAATTTGTAACGTGACATCACTTGTTCCAAAATAACTTTGTTGATTGTTAATGTGCGCGCCTTCGCAAATTGGACAGAAAATTTACCACAGCATGTTGGTGCCATGTCATGACACCATGCCAAGTTTCATGATTTTCAGGCGAGTTTTGGATTTACGGGAATTTTAAAACCAAGTTTCTCGATGTTTCCGGCTGAGCCAAGACGCCTAGGTGTTTGAATTCCATTCCCACTTCTTGCATGGGACCTAGAAATTCGCCCAAGTACACATAAATGATTTTCCAACTAACTTTTGCGCACTTGAGCATGCGCTTGTACTTCAAATTTGAATTATGTGCATTAAATGCCTGGAAAATCAATTAATGTATAAAAAAGGCCAAACGAACCCGGAATAATTCCAAAATTTAGCACGAAACTCCTATTTGGTCTAAGCTGCCTGTGTAAAAAAATCAAGGCTGGAGAAGGCAGTGTATGTCATTTCGCACACGGAGGGGACATGTTCCCTCTCGGAACCACGAGCCTTCTTGAGAGAAGCTCCGGTTTGCAAGAAGCTTATACCAAAGCTTGTCCCAATTCGGCCAAAAAATTTACCACAGCATGTTGGTGCCATGTCATGACACCATGCCAAGTTTCATGATTTTCAGGCGTGTTTTGGATTTACAGGAATTAAAAAACCAAGTTTCTCTATATTTTCGGTCGAGCCATGACGCCCAGATGTTTGAATTTCATTCGCATTTCTTGCATGGGATCTAGAAATTCACCCAAGGACACACATGTGATTTTTCAACCAACTTTGGTGCACTGAAGCATGTGCTTGTAGTTCAGATTTGAATTATGCACATTAAACGCCCAGAAATTCAATTAATGTATAAAAAACACCAAATGACCCCGAAATAATTCCAAAATTTAGCACGAAACTCCTATTTGGTCTAAGCTGCCTGTGTAAAAAAATTAAGGCGCGAGAAGACAATGTATGTCGTTTCGCACACAGAGGTGACACATTCCCTCTCGGAACCACGAGCCTTCTTGAGAGAAGCTCCGGTTTGCAAGAAGCTTCTACCAAAGCTTGTCCCAATTCGGCCAAAAAATTTACCACAGGATGTTGGTGCCATGTCATGACACCATGCCAAGTTTCATGATTTTTTAGGCGTGTTTTGGATCTACAGGAATTAAAAAACCAAGTTTCTCAATATTTCCGGCCGAGCCACGACGCCTAGATGTTTGAATTTCATTCCCATTTCTTGCATGGGACCTAGAAATTCACCCAAGAACACACATGTGAATTTTCAACCAACTTTGGTGCACTGGAGCATGTGCTTGTAGTTCAAATTTGAATTATGCACATTAAATACCCAAAAATTCAATTAATGTATAAAAAGGCCAAACGAAGACGGAATAATTCAAAAATTTAACACAACACTCATATAGTTCTATGTTGCCTCTGTAAAAAATCAAGGGGGGGGCAGCGTATATCGTTTCGCACACAAAGGTGACACGTCCCCCCTCGGGAACCATGAGTCTTCTCGAGAGAAGCTCCGGTTTGCAAGAAGCTTATGCCAAAACTTGTCCAAATGCGGCCAATTTTTTTACCACAGCATGTTGGTGCCATGAAATGACACCATGCCAAGTTTCATGATTTTCAGGCGAGTTTTGAATTTATAGGAATTTAAAAACCAAGTTTCTCAATGTTCTCGGCTGAGCCACGATGCCCAGATGTTTGAATTTCATTCCCATTCTTGCATGGGACCTATAAATTCACCCAAAGACACACATGTGATTTTTCAACAAATTTTGGTGCACTGGAGCATGTGCTTGTAGTTCAAATTTGAATTATGCACATTAAATGCCTAGAAACTCAATTAATGCATAAAAATGCCAAACGAACCCGGAATAATTCCAAATTTAAACATGACACTCATGTAGTTGCATGTTCACTCTACATAAATGTTCTAGCAATTCAAACACCATCCTTTCCCTCCGTAACACCATTTTGTCTTTCATAACATAATGAAAAAATCAGGTATACCACAAACAGTTTACTAGCAAGAATCGTGTGGGATGCGATATAAAATATCTTGGCGCACCGTCTTGTCTGGCTTACACAGGAAGCTTCATCGTCAACAGTCCACCGCCCACGCTTGAACCACACTTGCGCGCCAGTTTCTCGCGGCACCGAGCAAAAAATTTCTGCCACCGCGGAAATATCTATCTCCCCGCCCCCTCCCTCCCACCAAAAGCCACATTTCCACTGTTCCTCCTTGCTTTCCAAGTTCAAACCTTCACTGCTGCTTACTGGCAGCTCAGCCTCCTTGCCGGCGACCCTTCTTCTTGCAGCGCCGCCTCCTCGCCGGTGACCCTTCTTCTTGCGGCGCCGCCTCCTCGCCGGCGACCTTGCTTCTTGCAGCGCCGCCTCCTCGCTGCTGACCCTTCTTCTTGCTGCGCGGCCTCCTTGCCGCTGACCCTTCTTCTTGCTGTGCGGCCTCGCCGATATGGTCAGGTAATCCACACCCCACCCACACCATCCTCCTCCTTCCCTGTCCCACATGCCCCGACCGACGGCGCGACACCTTTCGCCGAAATCTCTGGCCCTGTCCTCCAATTAAGCGCCGCCCACAGCCATTTTGCATGCAGTATAACATGGAGTTCAGTAGCATCTGGCAGTGGAGAAGCAAATCGTGGCCGCACGCACGCACGAGGTCGCTATGGTTGCCATGCGTGCCGACCGCCAGATCTTGGAGGAGCACCTCGTCTTCGAGGCCACCGTCGACACCGCCACGCGGTTGTCTACTTTAAAATACAGTTCATGCTGTTTTATCGAGGCCACCGCCAGTGCCTTCTAGTGATTTGTCCTCTGTAATGTTAATATGCAATCTGATGTTCATTTAACACTTTGGTCCTCTGAAATGTAATGTTCAGTTAACAGTTTGGTCCAACAATTGCTACATTTCATAGTACTGTTCTCAAGCATTCTTTGTTTTGTTAACTGTCTTATCTTCTAGTATATGTTTCTATTCTGCAATGTCGTGCTCAGTTAACTGTTTTGGTTCATTTGGTCTGTTGTCCATTTAACTGTTTGGTTCAATTCTGCAATTTGATTTTCATTTGCTGTGGGTACAATTTTGTATTGTTATGCATGTGAGAAATAAATCGAATTTGGCTGTACTCAGTACATATTCTACTGATAGTATGGCAACTCCCAGTTAACCTGATCAAGATCTTCCTTATATGTGTTGCAAGGAAACAATGGGAGACACTGTGGTTTACCATCGAGGTTTGCTCATGCATGGTCCTTTCGCTAATAGCACATTATTGTGTAGTTGCAGGAATCATTCTAATATTTAGGTTTCTTACAATTTGGTCTTGCACATGTAGGTCCTGCTGTCAGAGGCTTAGACCCACTGTTTGACCCATTTTGCATATGGGGAAATGAGATGTCCATGAATATCAGTCAAGTCAAGAAACTCAGAAAGATTGTTAGGATGAAGAAACTTGCGATGAATAACAGCAAGATCTTTGTTTGCACAATGAAGAAGACATCAGTCAACTATAGGATGGTACTAACTCTTTTACCTTGTTTTTACCCCTTGCGCCATTTCAAAATTTATAACATCGATTTATGCATATCTTTGTTTTCAGTACTTTTCAAAGCAGTTCACCGATGATTGCCTCTCAAACCACCTGCATGGTCAAGAGGCGAGGAAGGTATTCATTCAACACCCACGATACAATATTGAAGTCTTCCTGAAGAGGACGAAGGTTGGGCGGGCAATTATCCATAGCCACTGGCCTAAAGTTGCAAGGACATTCAACATCAGTGAAGGCTCAATATTTTCCTTTCGCTTCTGCAGTTTCCCAGATGAGATTCATCTGTCTATTTACCGTGTATGATGCTACTTTCCAAAGGTTTTCGATGTTGCATGTGAAACTTGGTGCTATTGTGTAATGGCGTAACTGAGTGCTGAAGCTATCTGATGTAATTCGATTATGAAATCCTGGTTGCCGTTATACGGATATGAAATATCTGGTGTGTTTTATAAGAAATGTCAATTTGATTACTACATGGATTATCAATAATAGGCTAATTACCCTGCTTATTGGGGTTTTCTATTGCAGACGGCTACTCAGACAACACCGTGGGCGATGAACTCAAACAACCCACACGGTTTCTAGAAAGTAGGCATGTTGGATCAACTAACAATCACACACGGCTTCCGGTAGAGAACTGTTTGTGTTAGGCCACCTTGCACAAATGTTTCCACACAAAAAACTATGTGTGATATACATATGAACAGAAATGTTTTTCTGGGATTCACCATGTGGGATGTACATACGAACGGAAACGATTGGGTTTTGATGCCTCGCCCGATCGCACACGAGCTCATTTTGCCCCCGCCTGTGTGGCCAGAGGGCCTATCCCCGACGGTTTCTGGGTCGTGTGGGAAGGACCCCCCCTATCGCACACACTCACTAGGCGACGGTTTAAAACTCCGTCGCAGAAAGGGGATAAAAACCGTTTGATAGCATGTCTCTGCACCAGTGTAGGTTACTAAACCGATCATCATCACAAGTTTATATGTGGGAGAGGCCTCTGCTAGCATGTCATCCTTTACTTCAAATTCAATGCACTTATGATTGGAACTATTAGCAAGCATTCGCAACAACTAACAAGTTGATTAAGGTCAACCCAACCATACCATTAAAATATATTGGCCCCCCTTCAATCCTGTATGTATCAATTTCCATGGTCCAGAGTGGTTTTTGTCACTTCTTCCCCCATATGCATAGTCCTATCAACATACTACTAACCCTATGGTGTGATTCACGCGCATGCTCACATGATGGGCATCAAAGGACAGTAACATAACCACAAGCAAGCAACTCAAATCAATCATGGCAATTCACCAATTAACCCATAGGACAATCATAATCTACTCAGACATAATAGCGATTACACAAATAATTTTATAATAATTCATAGCATGAAAACACCATGTTCAAGTAAGGGATTACAACGGGTTGCAGGAGAGTGGACCGCTTAAAAGAGGTGAGGAAGGTGATGAAGATGTTGGGGAAGACGACGACATTGATGAAGATGATCGTCGCGAGTGGCACTCCGGTGCCATCGGGAGAGAGGGAGAGAGGCTCCCCATGGCTTGTTCATCCATGGCCTCCCCCTAGATGGGGGACACTACTAGGGAAAGCCTAGCAGTAGCGTGGGTTAAACGCGTAGCAGTAGCAGTAGCGCGGGCACCCGCGCTACTGCTATGGTGCTACAACTAATGTTTAGCAGTAGCTTGGGTTGGACACGCACTACTACTATCCTACATAGCAGTAGCGCCTGTCCATCCAGCGCTATTGCTACACCTACCTAGTAGTAGTGTCTTGTCATCTAGTGCGGCTGCTACAATTTCCTGTATTTTTTCTTCTGGGTATTGGCGTTGTATTTGTAAATGTTTTATACAGTAGTCTCATCATATGATTTTATGATCATGATGAGTTATTATGTCAGTGGGTGAAAGAGGCGTGGATTAGATTCAAGTGGAGGCAACATGGTGCAGATCTGAAGTACTACTAATCCAAACATGATCACTTTAGTTTGGATTAGTTGTACTTTGGATCTGCACCATGTTTCCTCCACTTGAATCTAATCCATGTTTATTTCACCCACTGATATAATAACTCTTCATGCTCATAATGATATAACAACTCAGCATCATCATCATAATAATAACTCATCATCGTTATCATAATAAAAATTCATACTCATCATCATTATAGCCATCTAACAACTTCTACTTGTTATCATAGTCATAACCAACCCTAGTTAATTGTTCTTAGCACATGATCATGAGTATTAGCTAGGACCTGCTGATGGAAATATGCCCTAGAGGCAATAATAAAGTTGTTATTATTATATTTCCTTATTCATGATAAAGGTTTATTATTCATGCTAGAATTCTAGTGACCATAAACTTAAATACATGTGTGGATACATAAACAAATACCATGTCCCTAGTGAGCCTCTACTAGACTAGCTCATTGATCAAAAGATGGTTAAGGTTTCCTAACCATAGACATGAGTTGCCATTTGATAACGGGATCACATCATTAGGAGAATGATGTGATGGACAAGACCCATCTGTTAGCTTAGCATATGATCGTTCAGTTTATTGCTACTGCTTTCTTAATGTCAAATACATGTTCCTTCAACCATGAGATCATGCAACTCCCGGATACCAGAGGAATGCCTTGTGTGCTATCGAACGTCACAACATAACTGGGTGATTATAAAGATGCACTACAGGTATCTCCGAAGGTGTCTGTTGAGTTGGCATCGATCGAGATTGGGATTTGTCACTCCGTGTATTGGAGAGGTATCTCTGGGCCCTCTCGGTAATGCACATCACAAGAAGCTTGCAAGCAAAGTGACTAAGGAGTTAGTTACAAGATGATGTATTACGAAACGAGTAAAGAGACTTGCCGGTAACGAGATTGAACTAGGTATAGAGATACCGACGATCAAATCTCGGGCAAGTAACATACCGACCGACAAAGGGAATTACGTATGTTGTCATAAAGGTTCAACTGATAAAAGATCTTTGTGGAATATGTAGGAATCAATATGGGAATCCAGGTCCCGCTATTGGTTATTGGCCGGAGAGGTGTCTCGGTCATGACTACATAATTCCTGAACCCGCAAGGCCGCACGCTTAACATTCGTTGACGCTAGAGTAGTATTGGGACATTTGATGAATGGTAACCAAATGTTGTTCGGATTCCCATATGAGATCCCGGACATCACGATTAGTATCGGAATGGTCGAGAGGTAAAGATTTGTATATGGGAAGTCATATTTTGGGTTCCGAAAAAAGATGCCGTTTTTTGGGATTGTATCGTGAAGCTTCCAGAAGTTCCGGAGGATTCCGGAGGGGTCCGGAAGTCCACAAGTGGGTCCACCATGACCCAAGGGCTAGCATGGGTTGCAGGGAGGCGCCCTCGCCTTATTGGGCTAGGCGCACGAAGTCCTCAAAAGCCCATGTGGCTAGGGAAGGCAAAAAAGGAAGGAGTCCTAGTAGGAATAGGATTGGACTTGGAGTCCAAGTCCTCTCCCCCTTAGCTGTGCCCTAGGGTTTGTAGGGGCTGTTTCCCACGCTCCTCCACTTACATATAGAGGGGAGAGGGCGCCCCAAGAGGACACACCAAGCCCTTGGCGCCCCTCTCTCTCTCGTTACTCCGTAGTTCCACCGCCTCGTCCCGGCGACACTTAGCGAAGCGCTGTCGGTGCTCCACCACCACCATCACCACCACACCATTGTATTGGTTGCGATCCCATCTACTTATCCTCTCCCGCTTGCTGGATCAAGAAGGAGGAGACGTCATTGATAACCCACAAGTATATGGGATCGCAACAGTTTTTGAGGGTAGAGTATTCAACCCAAATTTATAGATTCGACACAAGGGGAGCCAAAGAATATTTGAAGGTATTAGCAGCTGAGTTGTCAATTCAACCACACCTGGAGATTAATTATCTACAGTAATATGATCAGTAGCAAATTAATATGATACCTTTGATAGTAGTGGTAACAGTAACAATGATAGTAATAATTTTGTAGCAAGTGTAACAGTAGCAATAGCAATAGTAACTTAGCAGAAACAATATATGGAAAATTCGTAGGCATTGGATCGGTGAATTCATTGGATGATATTCATCATATAACAGTCATAACCTAGGGCAATACATTACTAGCTCCAGTTCATAAATATAATGTAGGCATGTATTCCGTAAATAGTCATACGTGCTTATGGAAAGAACTTGCATGGCATCTTTTGTCCTACCCTCCCATGGCAGCGGGGTCCATAAGGAAACTAAGGGATATTAAGGCCTCCTTTTAATAAAGATCCGGAACAAAGCTAAACCAGCGCTGCCGCTGGACGCCTACCAGCGCTACTGCTAATATTGCTGCTTTCACACTTTTATTTCCCCTCTACGTATTTGTGATGTATTTGTGCATGCTCTATACAGTAGTTTCATCATATCATAATAAACATACATTATTCTCATCATATCATACACATATAGTAGTCTCATCATACCATCATCATCATCATCATTCAACACAAATATCATCACATGTCAAAAATAGCGATACACAAGTCATGTCATGTCTCGAATAAATGCAACTGCATGGTCATGGCACACACACAAGTTCCATCATCTCTATCTAAACCATGATGTAGAAGAGAAGAGCGATCAGTATGAGCAAGAGCGCGACTATGTAGTACTTCTTGAGGCACCTGTTTCGCTTCCTCTCTTGCCGGAGCGTCCACCTCAAGTAACTATTTTCCGCTTTGGCTCTGCTGTCGAACCCTCTGTGGCTAGCGCCCGGGTACGTGTCCACCTGGGCCTGAGCGTCTGGCTAGTGGTCGTACACTCCTGGAACCCTCCCAACGAATACGGCGTAGCAGTCCTTCGCCATCTCTGATCTATGTACCTGCATCATCAGTTGATGAATTCAACTATAATATGCAACATAATGTACTTGAGAAACACAAAGAGGCATAATTAGCAAAATACAAGCAACCTATAGTAAACATAAATAACGAAGTTCCTCATACACAAACTAATTAAACTAGAGCGATCTACGCTAGTTCAGGAGGATGGTTTAATTACATCACAGAGTTTCGCCGTGCATAATTTCAAAGTTTTGCCATAGAAAGATAGTAGTGACACATTGTCATCGTCAATCATTCCTCCAGGTCGGCGGACCAATCTTCATAGTCAGGGAGGAAGCACCCGAGCTTGTTGAATGGCTTCAGGTCCAGACACTGAGCGACTAGCAGTGCTCGGGCATCGTCCCACGTGATTGGCCCATGGTAGAACATCCCTGTTAGTTCGAGGACCTCCTTCATGATCACTTGGGCAAGTTCACACTGTACGTGATAAAACTCAGCTCGGATTCGATGATCTGGTGTGCTTCCTGTGCTTGTGGCCCAGTTGACAATCTCGGCATCGTTGGAAGTAGCTGACATGCGAAGGCGTTGATTATCCCTTCTGTACTCGATCATGTGATGCATGAGGTAGAATCCATCAGCCTTACTGGTGTACGGTTGCTGGATGCAGCAGAAGTTGGTCTTATGGCCAAAACCCAGCGCGTTCTTCCTGTACCTTTTCACCTTGATATATCCACCAGACAGGCTAAAGGTTAACAGGGCACTATCGAGAACACTCTTTATGTGCATCTAATCCTTTTTCTTGATGTTCTTCGATGAGTCCAAGTACAGAGCATGGGAGTATTCTGGGTACAGACAGATGAGGATGGCGCCCCCCACTACGCAAAATAAGTACACCTCAAATTAGCCTGAATGATTAAAACTTATGAAAGGATATCCGCGGATGACTTACGAGGGATGATAAGGCAGGAGAATCGTTTCCTTGTCCTTATTAGCGATCATGAACTCACCGATGTACTTGCTCGCATAGTCACGGTGCTCTTTGCAGACTGCCAAGAAGCTCTCATGCATATAGTACGGGTCCGCGATGCTGATATATTTTATGTTCTCGCACCTCATGATGTAGTTGAGATACAACGCATACATGCGGATGAACTGGAAATCCAACTTGGTCATGTGGAACATGTCGTAGATGTAGTCAAATCACAGGATGAACTTATCCGTGGGCCATCTCCCGATGTACAACTTCCCACCCGGCACCTGAACCGCGTAAAGCGGGTATCCTGGATTTTTCAAGATGAGAAGGCTTTTCTCTCTGGCCAGCACATCTTCATGAAGTCTCCTTAGATCATTGTTCAGTATGTGCTCTAGCGCTTTCAGAGGTAGGATCGGGTGGCCGGCAACATGGAAACGCTCTACATCTTCGACAGGTACTCTGTCTACCTCCTGGGGCTTCAAAGGCGGTTGGCTGCTTGAAGCAGCTCTGGCACCTTTAGGGCCTTTCTTGTCCGGTCTCCTCCTTTGCTTCTTGGCGGGTGGCGGTAGTGAGCCCACCATACCTTCCCTAACCAGCACCCCCAGTGTAGTCGGGCTAATCAGTGGACGGCCCTCGGGTTGTTGTTGCTGGGTAGAGGCGGCATCTGGAGGCGTCTCCTGCGAGGATCGCATGAAGAGAGACTTTTTGCATTCCGCCTTAGTACGTTTTGGCTCCGGCAAATCAGGCAGCATCAAGTCATCATCTCCATGCTCATAGCCTGAGTCATAGTCCCCAGCCATCAATCCTCCATCGTCATAGGAGGTATTGAAATACTTGAGAGGGTCATCATCATCCTCCTCCATGACATCATCAGCATTTGCTTCTTCGATGGGGGCGACGTTATCTGCCACTAATGGAGGCTCTCCCTCGCGTTGTTCGCTATCACATGCCACAATAGGTGCAGGTAATTGGGGAGGTGGGGTGGTGTTCATACCTTCTTGGGGAGCTGTCGTTGGTGTGCGACCGGGTGCCTCGACACGAAGAAGAGTCTTCGGCCAAGGCAAGAACCAGCTCTTGCATGCGCCAATCCGTTTTGGGGTCTCGTCGTCATCGACTGGTACTGGAGGAGGCAAATCCTCGAAGCCCGCTTTGACACTGGCCATGTTAACCTTGAAGACGCCATGGGGCATCTCTCGGTTGTGGAACATGTGGCCCTTCGGCTTCACGATCGTTGCCTTTTCCACACCCACCTTCTGGCCGTTGATGTCGTACAGTAGGGTGCACGGGGTTTCATCGACCTGCGAAGACATGTCTGCGACGTCAAACATCCGAAAGGCAACTGAAACGAAATACTATAGACATGCTGGTGAAAAGGGTATGATGCATAATTACCATGAGGGCGTCGAGCTCAGCCAAAGACGAAGCCCCGCCGAGCATGCCAGAGATGGAGGTCGGGCTGCTACGAACAGGAACGGGACCTTGTGAGGTTGCGTGAGCAGGTGCTGGTGGTGCCATGTTCACCGAATTGCTCCCGACGTAGCTGGGAAGGGGAAAGTCCGCTGGCCCTTTATCTGGATTGCTCTTCGACCAATCGATAATTGCCAGAATCAAGCTGGTAATAATGGAAGATTGGAAGTCAGCCGTGACAGCAGCTACCGCTGCATTGACTGCTGCATTGATTACCCCGACCAACTCTTCTTTGGTCCCAGCTTTGGTCTTATTGACCACAATCGCGACCTTCTCGTCGATGGTCTGTTGAGTAAGCAATCGTCTCTGCCTTCTTTCCTCTAGCTTCTCCTGGTAGTACATCTTCCACGAGGCGCCATCTCCGACACCGTGCACACATCCATACGATGGTGGTTTGTCCTCCGGGACCTTTTTCAGTATGTTCAGGGCCCGGTTGAATGGGGTGTCCCACTTGGGCCTCGCCGACGACTGTGAACACTCGTCGCTTTGGGCTGCCTTTTGGTGTTGTTCTTTCTGCAAAAGGAACATGGATGGTTTACAAATGTGACAAAACTTTTAGTCGAATTGATTGGAAGCTAATATAATAAGGTGGTAATATAACAATTACCAGAAGTCTCATGAACTCCCTCGTGTTCGGGTCCGTGTAAAAGATCTTATTGACGCGGTCCCACTTGTACCGGTCCCTGATCCAGTCACGCTCCTGCGGGTCGGTGAACTCCGCCAAGGGGTCTGGGATTCCGTGACTTTCACATTCGGCGTCCTCCTTGGCCCATACGTGCCTCTTCCCCTCGTAACCACAGCTTCCGAGGCGGTGGGGAGGCGTGTTCCTGGCCTGGAGCACCTTCATTTTCTCTGACTTTTGCTTGACTTCTTCTTTAGCGCAAGTCTCCTTGAATTTTTCAAAGTCCTCTTCCTTTAGTGACGGATTGTCAGCATGAATCTTGGACCACGGTTCATTCTTCGCAATCACCTTTTTCACCCTAACTTTCCAGGCGGACAAGTCGTTGGTGAATGTCACCATCGCCTTGCTGTTTATCTTTGTCATGGGTTCGTCGTCCCACGGATCTTTGCTTTCATTCCGGCCGGGGAACAGGAACCTATTGTGCAACTTCTTTAGGAGCATGTGCCCCATATGTGGTATCTTCTTTAACTTCTCATCGTTGATGTTGGTGGTTTCCCGGAGGATGCATCCTAGTTGATTGCCCCAGCACGAGCCCGTTTCCTCTGGCGTCATTGGCTCTAATTTCTTGGGGTGCATCTTCGTGACCACAATTTGTCCGATGCCTAGATCATTTGGTTTTCGTGTCCTCTTCCGCTTCGGTGCTTTACCGGCTACGACAGCATCGTTGCCGATCTTGGGGGTGGTGTCTGTGCCGGTGCCAGTGTCGGTGCCGGTGTCGGCGTCAGTGTCGGGGTTGGTGCCACTGCCGCCACCCTGCACCCGCAACAGGTGTTCGTCCAAGTAATCGAAATAATGATTTGCTACCTCGACGGGGTCTTCTTCGAGGTGACCAGAACCCCCGGATTCGGCGTGGCTAGACATGTTTCCTATTCAACAATTGTAAATAAAAGATATAATGAAGAGAAAAAAGGGGCCTATATTTGGTCGGAATGTTGATTCATTCCCCTTCCGGCAAATCCCGGGCACTCCATATGTCCTAGTTTCTAGCACAAGTCATGCCGAAATTCACGGAAATTTTCGGCATGACCTTTACTAAAAAGTGGACATATGGAGCACCTGAAATTTGCCGGAACGGAAATGAATCAACATTCCGGCAAAACATAGGCCACTCGGATATTCTTCGACATTTAATCTACATTGCAAAATCATATAACATCAATGACATATATCATATAACATCAATGAGATATGAGCATCACAGGACCACATATATAAAGCAAGTACACATAGTGAAATGACCTCACTAAACATTGCAAAATAGTGGTCTTTTCAAAAACCAAAAACCTTTGCAAAATGACCTCACTAAACATTTGCTACTATTTTTTATTTATAGCTAAAAAAGTCTAGGAAGGGAGCTACTGTTTTTTATTTATAGCTATTTAATATACCTACAAAAATTGCCTAGCTAATTTCCTAAAAAAATTTGCTACTGTTTTTTATTTATAGCTAAAAAAATTGCTACTGTTTTTCATTTATAGCTAATTTTTTTACTACTATTTTTTATCTATTGCTAAAAAAATTTGCTACTGTTTTTTATTTATAGCTAAAAAAATTTGCTACTATTTTTTTATTTATAGCTAATTTTTTTCCTAAACTAAATTGCCCTAGCTAATTTTTTTTCCTAAATGCTCTCTCTCTCTCTGCTACTGCCCTAAAAAAAAATTTGCTAAACAAATTGCCCTAGCTAGGGTTCATATTAGAGAGAGAGAGAGCAAAGAGCAGAGAGAGAGAGAGAGAGAGAGAGAGGGAGGAAGGCAAGGGAGAGGAGAGGGAGAGGCTTACGGGGCGGCGGCGAGGTCGAGGGCAGGGGAGAGGGCGGCGGCGGGGAGGTCGAGGGCGGGCTCGCGTGGCGACGATGAGGTCGAGGGAGGGCTCGGGCGATGGCAGGCGTTGAGGTCGACGACGGGCAGGGGCGATGGGTGCCGGCGATAGAGTGGGAGGGAGAGGTGGAGAGGGGGGGGGGGAAATGATTTGGCGAAATTTTGAGGCCGAGCGGCGGGGGGTTAACTAAAAATAGCAGTAGCGCTGGATTAGGATCCAGCGCTATAGCTAACTTAGCTATAGCGCTGGGTCCTAATCCAGCGCTATTGCTAACTTTTCCAATTTTTAGTTTTTTTAATTCTTAAATACGCATAGCAGTAGCGCTGGTTCCCAATCCAGCGCTACTGCTATTTTTATTTTCTTTTTATTATTTTCCTTTTCTAGTTTTTAGTTTTCTTTTCTTTTTATTATTTTCCTTTCCTTTTCTGTTTACTTTTCTTTTTCTTTTGTATTGCTTTCTCCCTTTTGTTTTTGTTTTTTTGTTTTTCTCCCGACGACGTCTCCCTCCCACACTACGCGAATATCACCGGAGCCATGCATGTGGTGGTAATTGAAGGGGATACGATGTATACATCATTTGACCGATAACGGTTACTTAAGTGCGTACACAAAATAAATACATATATATATATATATAAATGATGGTTTCTCAGCTGCATCGACGACGTTTCACATTGAGCTTCTTCCCTTTCTTGTTCATTGTCGAATAATTGAGCCCCTCGTTGTGACTTTTCGGGCACCATGGAGTACGATCTTTCTTAGGTAATGCAATATTGATTCTTGTTTTCACGTATGCTTCATCGTCATTGTCATCTTCCTTCATCGGGTTGCCATATTGGTCGTAGTCTTCGTCGTTGGCGACTCCATCCATTCCGATGATGCTCCTTTTGCCTTTCCTCACGACAACACGGCTGGGATTGGTCGGGTCGGTTATGAAGAAGCATTGTGTCACGTGCTTAGCGTGTACCCATTGCTCAGTTTTGGCGATGACGTTAACGTTCACGGTAGCGCTCTTTGCGTCGGGTATAGACATGGTAGTGAAATACTTGTTTTCTCTTACGACGTCCTTAGCCCATCTGACACGGAACATCGTCGCATCGTGCATTCTAGCGTAGTCAAGCTCCCAGATCTTTTCGACCCTTCCGTAGAATCTTTCAGTTGTGCCGTTGGCGTCGGTCACACATTCAATCGTCACCCCTGAGTTCTGGTAATCACTGTCCATGTCTTTGGCCTCCGTGTAGAACGTGTACCCGTTGATATCGTATGCCTGATAGGTCGCGAGTTAGGGCGCGGGGCCATGTGCTAAGGCGTGTATGAGCAATCCGTCCGAACTGCCATCTTCCGGGGGATTAGCAAGAACTTGCTCTTTGAACCAACACAACAAAGTGGCGTTGTGCTCTACAGTAACTTCGTCGTCCATTTTGCGCATCCCCTTATCACGGTACTTCTTTCCGATAGTTTCTTTGTGCAGTGTCACATAATCGTCTACCACATCTAGGTGTTGTAGCACTACTAAGTTAGCCCTGTCAAAGTCGTTTCGTCAATCCGAGTAGTCCACGTGCAATTCCCTTCGGCCGTTGTTGTGACCTTCTCCTCCGAGCCTCCCATGGTGCTTCTTGACGGGCAAAGCAACAACAGGGTCTCCGACGCCTATATAATTCTCGCAAAAGGAGATGCACTCTTGCGTCAGATACCCCTGGACGATGCTCCCATCGGGGACGGGACATGTTATGAACGAAACCTTTGATGAACCCATTCATCCTCTCGAACGACATCATGCTATGAAGGAATGTCGGCCCGAGGTCGATGATGTCGTCCATGATGTGGACACACAGATGCACCATGACGTCAAAGAACGCGGGCGGGAAGTACATCTCAAGCTCACATAGTATGACAACGATCTCTTCCTGTAGCCTTTTGAGCTGCTTCACACTGATGGACTTTCGAGAGATAACGTCGAAGAAGTTGCAGAGACCAGTAAGCATGTCACGGACGTGCTTGTCCATTATCCCTCTAATGGCAACCGGGAGTATCTGCGTCATCATCATGTGACAGTCATGAGACTTCATCCCGCTAAACCTTTTCTTCTTGGTGTCTAGAAATCTACTTATATTCCCACAGTAACCGGAACTGACTTTGATTCCCGCAAGGCACTTGATGAATTGATCGATCTACTTCGCACTTAAGGTGAAGCAAGAAGGGGGGCAATAATTCTCCTCCTTCTTGTCGACTTTTCTGCCCCTTTCCTCGCCTCTGTCTCCGTCTCCTCCATTGACTTTTTACGGTGGAGATCTATCCTGATCTCCAAATCTTCCAAGTCTTTCCTTGCCTTCGGCCCATCCTTGGTCTTCTCTGGCATGTTCATCAGTGTGCCAAGCAAGCTTTCAAGGACATTCTTCATGATATGCATTTGATCAAGGCAATGAGGCATGTCATGATTGGGCCAGTACTGCAAGTCCCAGAAAATAGACCTCGTTTTCCATACCTTCAGCAGCGGCTCCAGCGCCTTTTTCATCTTTCCCGGCGAGGGGCACTGTTCCCAGTTTTTCAACAGCTCGTTGATTTTGGCGCCGCTCCCCTTACGTGGAGATCCTCGATGCTCAGCCAAACCATTGAATAGATCTCCATGTTTTCTCCACGGGTCATCCTTCTCGAGCCATCTATGATGCCCCATGTACACGATTTTCCCAGACCCACCATCTTTCGTTGACATAAGTTGCTGAGACGTTGTATCATCCATGCACCTCATACATCCATAGTATCCATGGCACACCTGGCCTGAGGTGTACCTGTAACCGAGATAGTCGTGCACCGTCGTCATCAGCGCGGCTCTCATATAGAAATACTCTCCTTTGCTGGTGTCCCATGTCCATGCCGGTGTTTTCCATAACGTGTCTAGCTCCTCTTTCAGAAGCCCCATATACAGGTTAATATTATTTCCCGGTTGTTTCATACCCTTGAATCAGCATGCTCATGTGTATGTACTTTGTCTTCATGCACTTCCATGGGGGGAGGTTGTACATCCATACAAAGACGGGCCATGTGCTATGGTTGGTGTTCTAGTTTCCAAACGGATTCATGCCATCGGTACTCGCACCAAGCACGACGTTCCTTGCATCTTCTGCAAAAAATTGATATTCAGCGTTGAATGCTCTCCACTGGCTAGCATCTGCGAGGTGTCTCAGCTTCGGATCATCTCCATCGTCGGGCTTATTCCTCTCCGCGTGCCAGCGCATGAGCTTTGCTTCCTTAGGATGTACGAAATACCGCTGCAGACAGGGAGTGATCGGAAAGTACCATACAACTTTCTGGGGAGATTTCTTTCCCGCCTTCTTGTATCAAGAAGCATTGCACACTGGACAACTGGTTTTTTCCGCGTGCTCCCCCTGATAAATGATGTAATCATTGATGCATGCGTGGTATCTAATGTGCGGCAGATCAAGAGGGCAAATGATTTTCTTGGCCTCCTCGACACTAGTAGGACACAGGTTCCCCGCGGGAAGAACTTTATTATGTAGATACTTCAATTGCTCATCGAGGCTTTTGTCTGTCCATTTGTTTTTGGCCTTCGTCTGTAGAAGTTCGAGCGTGAAACTCAAGCGGGTCACCTCGGGATTGCAACCGTCATACAATGGAGTCTTTGAGTCTACTTCAAGTTGCGCCATCTTGGCCTCCTCTCTAGAAGCAGCTCTGTCGCTAGTCGTACTCTTGCGAAGGAGGTCTCGAACATGAGGGTCCTGCACGACTGAACTTAGTAGCGTCAAAGACTGTGGTGTGTAGTCCACCGCCTCTTCTCCGCCATGTCCAGACTCTTCTTCGCCGTGTCCGAAATCTTCTTTGCCGCCGCCATGTACGGCGCCATCGTCTTCGTGTCGATCGGCCATCTCTTCGTCTAGCCCCATGTCGTTATTCCCTGCCATGTGGACGTTCGCATCATCATCTTCACTTATCCACCGAGTATAGCCATCCATGAAACCATTCATCAGCAGGTGTGCCTTCAAACTGCCATGATCAAAAGGGTCCAGAAGGACTCCTTCTTCGCATCTTGTACACGGACATCTAATCCTAGTCCGATTATTTGCATACATGTCCATCACCGCGGATTGCAAGTATCGCTCCACCTTCCATCCACTCGCCTTCATGACCGATTGCACGATATAACAAGCAAAAGGGTTATAAACAAAATGCATGCATGCATCGAAGTCATATAAAAATTTGGCATGACCTTGCCTAAAAATAGGAGATATCAAGTTTGCTCGAAATTCACCGAAACGGAAATAAATCGACATTTCGGCAAAACATAAGCAACTCGGGGGCATGTCACTCGCACAAATCCCTCCATATCTCAAACACACATATTCCCATTCTTGAAATGCACAAATTTTTACTCACCTATCTCCCGAGAGAGATCGAGCACGGTTAGATGAGGCCTTCGCTACCTATAGGGACGATTGAGGGAGTCATGGACTAAGGGGTCCTCGGGGCGATGGCCCATTGTACATGGGTCGGACTAGTGGAGCCGTATGGTGACTGGAGATCTATGAAGCCATGCTGTGCCCTCTAATTCAAGGATGGACGAGATCTCTTTCCCTCTTGTTGCAATCTATCTCCGATAACCCTAACCCTATCAGTGTCTATATAAACCGAGGGTTGTAGTCATTAGGGTTAGAGCTACATTCATCACCTCATAGCCTTAGGGTTTAGCTCATGCTGATCTCGAGGTAGATCTACTCTGTAAACCATGTTATACATTTAATACAATCAAGCAGGACGTAGGGTTTTACCTCTTCGTGAGGGCTCGAACCTGGGTAAACACTGTGTTCGTCGTCCCTTGTTCCCCATCGATCCTAGATCCACAGCTCGGGACCCCCTACCCCGAGGTCTGCCAGTTTTGACAACGACATTGGTGCTTTCATTGAGAGTTCCGCTGTGGGATCGCCGAAGAGTCGATGGCTCAACCGGTCGATGGAGACCACACCCGTACCGAGGGCTTCATCGCCCTGGTCACCTCCTTGTCTTCGGCGACATATTAGTGCGCGCCGACCCCACTAGTCGTCTTGACCAGATCGAAGGCTTCTCTCCCATTGAAGGATTCGTTGGTTCAGGGGCATCAACCCCAGGACCAGCAAACTCATAAAAATCTGGCATCTCTCAGAGTCCGGCCCTGAAGCCCGACTCTGACAGACCGCCCGCAAGGTCTCCCGCCGAGTCACCAGAGTGCCTTGCACCCTCATGGGCCCAGCCGGCAGATTAGTTGGCAGGTCTGTTCCGTGCAATTGGAATCTCTGTTATCAGGCCCACGGCCTACGATCGGATCGGGCTTAAACCCGACAACCGAGAAATCAACACCCCTCCGGTCACGCACCTCGTCGCCACAGTAGAAGAGGCCCAGGAGGGGCCACAACCTTGTAACCTGAAGACGGTGTACACTCGAATCCCCAGCTCGGAGTCAGACACCAGCCCGGATGTACGTCCGGACATAACCCCCAGCACGAGTCCCGGCCTTGAGCCTATCCGGCCGCACACCGGTTCGGATCCAAGCCCTGTGCGGTCAGGACCAGACATGACTCAACCACTCATCAAGGATAGTCCGGGTCCGTGGTAGGAGGGAATTCTCAAAAATTTCCCGCCCGCCCACCACACGGAATACTCTTCGGATTCGGGAAACCCAGACATATGGGACCTCATGTATGTCAAATAGCTGCCAAACGAGACAGTCCACCATTATTGGGCTAGATTTCTCCTGGTAAAGAACAGGATGGCACCTTGCTATGACAAAGAAATAATTAAAGCCTTCCAGTTTAACTGCAGGGACGAGGGCCTCTTAAACGCCCTCGCGCATCGCCGAACTCAAAGCTTCACCGAACTATTAGACATGGTACACAAATATTGCACCATGGAGAACATGTGGAGGGCGCAACAGCTGAACATGGGGCAACAGCCCGCCGCGCATCACGGAAGGCCTCACCTTAAACGGGCTTACACAAATCGGGCACCGGAGCGCGAGCCTAATAAAAAGAAAACTAGGCCCAGATCGGTGTTAGACGAGTTGCTGGATAAACCATGCCCAAAACATTTGGTCTTGCTAGACGCAAACCCAACCAATAGACTTCGAGCCTGTTGGATGGTAAGACAAGTGGCCAAATATGGCGAGCCAATCTTGGGCCTTACACCCCCAGATAAACAGTCCTCGGCTTCACCACATGACCACAATGTCCTCACGGTATATGAGACATTTGCCTCAAACAATAAAATGAAAAAGGCTCTTCGAGAGCTCAATCAAATATATCAAGTGACGACCGCACAACCATGGGCGGCCACGCCCATCACCTTCAACAAGAAGGACGAGCCAATCCCCAGTAACAACCACGCACCGGCCGTACTAGTCCTCGACCCCATTGTCGATGGTTTCTGGCTGACTAAAGTGACGATGGACGGAGGCAGCGGCCTCAACCTCATTTACGAGGGTACTCTAGACAAAATGCAGTTCAACAGGTCTCGCATCGAACACAGTCATACCACATTTCGAGGTATAATACCCGGTAGGGAGGCACACTGCTCGGGACATGTAACCCTGGACGTTGTGTTCGGTACACCCGAAAACTACAGATCCGAACCCTTACTATTTCACATTGTGCCCTTCTGTAGCGGATACCACGCCCTTCTAGGATGCGAGGCATTCTCAAGATTTCAAGCCATACCACATTACGGGTATATGAAACTCAAGATACCAGGGCCCAATGGGGTGATCTCTCTTAAAAGCGACTCGACCAAAGCCTTGTGAGCCGAAAATAAGACGGCATCCCTCGCCCTAGAGGCACTATCTGAAGCCCTCGCGGCCGAAGAGTTGACAGCTCTACGCACTACAGTTGACCGGGATGACGTGGTTCTCAATAAAAGACAAAAACCCACATCATTCAAGCCAGTGGACGAAATAGTCAAATTTCAAGTGCAGCCAACAGATCCCAAAAAAACGACATCCATAGGAGCACAGCTGGACCCCGCAGTCGACGAGGCGCTGAGGACATTCCTACGTGAACATTGGGAAATATTAGGCTGGCACCCACTGGTACAGCGAGGTGCTATACAAACGGTTTTTAACCCCTTTCCGTGACGGCATTTGGAACCGTCGCCAAGTGAGTGTGGGCGATAGGGGGGTCCTTCCCACACGACCCAGAAACCTTCAGGGATAGGGAGCCTTGATGCATACAGTTGTCCCTATATAACCGTTTCTGATATCTCGAATATCCCAAACGCTTCATCCTTGCTACTCGTTTGTGCTCGCATTGCCATCGCAGTCGGAGTTCTGTGGTTTTACCTAAAGCCAGGCAGATTCCAGGCACGTACCAAACTGGCTCTACATTTACGATGCCTGGCACATCACAAACAGTTCATGATTATAAACCATGTACGATAGGTAGACAATCACACACATTTAGTTTTCCCGCATCGTATGTGATAGTGTCTGACATCACACACGCTTTGCAAATGGCAACTATGTGCATTGTTACACACATTTCCTCTCCGTGAACCATGTCGGATTATGATGTATATCGCACACGCTGTGCTTTATTGACCGTGTGCGCCGTAATGACCTGCACACCGTAATTTCACCCTAATTTAATTGCTGCTATTTAAAATTGTACCTAATTTGAACTTGAAAGTAGGCTATAGCTTTATTCATATCCATCAGGTTCAAACAACCAATGCATTATTCAATTCACAGGTACATATGTTTAAGAATTACATAAGCACCAAATAAAGAATGATGAACCAGGGTTCTATACTTGTACTATTACAGATGGTAAAGAAAGAGGCGATAGACATTCTAGTTGCTGAACAAGGTGAAGCGGAATGGACCTATTGTGCTCTCCTGGATGCAGAAGGCACGCACGACTCTAGTCCAACCCCTTGTGATGGCCGACCGCCAACCATGTAGTTTGAGAGGTAATCTTGAGTAAACTGCTTCAGGATCCACTTCAAAGGAAAAGAGATTCAGACATTGTCATCTAACACAACTCATTACGGGCAGTAAAAAGAAGGCTACAGAGTTCTTACTTACCATCCTGCAGTTCACTATTGTCTTGCATAAAGTGTAAACAAATAGTTTGATTGACATCTTTTGACCCATTTTAATAACAATCTTTATCAGTTTCCTCACTTGATGCTGGTTCATGAATATCTCATTGCCCCATACGCAGAAAGGGTCGAAGTGTGGATCTTTGGCAATGACATATGTACCTAAAAGCACCAAGTTAATATTAGAAGCTAAACAACAATTGCAAAATGATGTAGTACAACACTCCCTCCATCCCATTATATAAGATTTTATTACATGTATATCTAGACATCATCAGAACATTAAGGTAACACTCTTCCTTGTTGCTATGTAGCCTGGGATTGCATATTTAGTCATTCAGTACAATGCATGTTGCTATGTAGCCTCAGATATATTAAATATGGCCCTAGTTAACCTACTGATAAATGGGTTACAGATATATTCAGTGAAATGTCTGATTCGACGATTAATCCCTTATCAGCCCCTAGGCTATATGGTACCAGCTACCGATATCCTGAACAGTGAGTACATATAAGCAATGCAATGAAACTAACCTCGATGGAAAACATCACTGTTCTCAATATTGTCCTGTATGAGTACATATAAAGGCATGTTAAGCACAACAGGCTAAACATCAACCAAATATATCCATAGTAGACAACATAATCTACAAATGATAGCTTTAGTGTGCAGGCTTAAGCACGCTAGTTAAGCAAAACAAGAAGTGGAAAGGTGTGTTAACTGCATCAGGCATAACATTTAAAAACAAGCAAATAGTCATTCAAACTGGTATTGTGCAGGTCTAAAGTACACTAGTTATTGTTAAAAAAAATGAAAAGGCATGTTAACTGCAATATCCTTAACATCAAACAAAATATCGTAATTCATAGTGGTATTTTTGAAACTGTTATTGATGAAATTGAACTGCACGGCAAATAGTTGCACATATAGAGCATCACATTGTGAAGAACCGAAATAAACAAGGCATAAGGCCATCTCTAGCCGATCCTTTAAAAGTTAACGGACTAAAACCCTTAGTGGATATATATATACTCCAGCAATTTTTGGCCGTTTCTAGTCGTTCCCCTAAACTTAACGTTGTAAACTTCAATTTGATCAAGTTCAAAGCAGGTTCAACCGAAAATAGCATGCATTCAAACCTAAACATAGATAGTTTTGCATAACCGAACATAAAACATAAATTTAAACTAAGCTAAACTACTTTCGGTCGAAGTGGAGGTCGAGCCAATCCTTCCTCGTTAGGTATGGTGTGCCGCGAGCCGGGTTCGGGCCGGTGCCGTCGTCGGGGTCGTTGGGGAAGACACTCCTCCACTCGTCGACGTCGATCTCCTCGTCCTCGCCGCCCACCTCAACGCCCTTCATGCCGCCGTCCTCGCCGCCTTCGATCTCATCATCAGAGGAGAGCACGATAACCTCACCTCCCTCCGCGCTGGCAAAGATCACCCGCTCCGCCTCCACGAGCTCCGAGTGCTGCCGGCGGAGCTCTTGTATGTAGGCCTCGTCGGCGGCCTCGGCCTCGAGGCGCTCCCACGCCTCTCGGTCCTCCCGCACCATAGCCGAGCTCACCACCCCTGGCTCCGGCGGAACGAAGTCGACCGGACGTGTGCCAAAGGGGAAATTGAGACTAGCCGCCGCGCCGTGGTAGCGGACCTGCCAGCGGTCATACTCCATGGCCGCGAGCTCGACCATGTGGAAGCTACCGAGCCACCGGTGGGTGTGGGTCTCCCGATCGATAATCTCGATGATCCACGTCCCCCACCGCCGCTGCCAGACCCCGAGGTAGGACCTCGTCGGTGGCCAGGCCCGAGGGAGGATGGGGAAGTCCTCGAACCAGCGTAGGGGCGCGGTGGCGGGTGGATCGGGTGACCGGCGACGGTTGATCGATAAAGATCCCGCGGAGGACGACGGGGACACCTCGGCGGCCACCTCGCCGGCGTCAGGCGAAGAGGCCGTGATAAACCTCTTTTTGGCCATTGGCTCCTTGAGCTCCTCGGCACACAGGCAGAGGTTGAGGATGGAGGCGGCAGCGGCGATGGTGGCGACCTACCAATGGTTTCGAGTGAGGGAGGGGTGGTGTGTGTCTGTGCGAGCGGAGGTTTTGGGGAGTGTGTGGTGTGTGTGGAGGGGGGGGGGGCAAGGTGGTGTTTGAGGAAATACCGCAGCAACTGAAAATTTTACTAGCCGGGAGTAACAAGGCGGGGCTACTGAAAATTTGGATCAAGGGCGAGCAAATATTTTTGAGATTGCGAGGGATGCAGAGGCGGGAGTAAAATGCTGGGGTAACTGAAAATTTGAATCAAGGGCGAGCAGATATTTTTGAGATTGCGAGGGATGCAGAGGCGGGAGTAACAAGGCGGGGCAACTGAAAATTTGAATCAAGGGCGAGCAGATATTTTTGAGATTGCGAGGGATGCAGAGGCGGGAGTAAAATGCAGGGGCTACTGAAAATTTGAATCAAGGGACTAAAGCAGAGCGGGAGTAACAGACATCGCACACGGTCCGCACATACTAATCGTGTGCTATCAAACATTAAAACCTTCCAGGCCGTAGATATTTTCGAGATTATGAGGCAGTAGATATTTTCAAGACCGGGAGGCAAGCCTCGTGGAGCTCAATCTATTGTGCTGATGTGAGGGACTGGAGGGCATGGGCGTGGCACACGGGTAGTCTGACCGAACCGTGTCTGTTGCGTACCCAATCGCAGACGGTTTCTACATCCAACTCGTGTGCTGTTTATAAATTTGGCAAAAAGAATAATGTGGGAGAGGGTCAGAACATGAACACACTTGCATGTGGACCAAATATATGTATGAAAAGGGCGGTTTGATGTTCGAATACGCAATGCACAACTTTGATGTGGCACCTGTCGCACAAAGCACAGTATTGCTAGTTAGCCACCCCCTGCGAACCCCACTTCGTATCGGCGGTAAGGGAATCCTAGCTACGAATGCATGCCCCCAAATAGCTAGGTCTGAAATCTCACCCTACCGTAACACAAATCCTATAGGATTCCATCATATATATACGGTCAAACTTCCCCTTTCACTTCCCGACAAAGGTGGACCGTGTGCCGACCCACAAATGTGTGCTTGTGGCGCGAGATCGGTGAGACCACATGCGGGTGGCCCTACTCTATGTATGAAAAGGGTGTGGTGTGTGATATTTAACTACCATTCACAACTTTGATGTGGCACGTGTGCCTCGCAAATTAACCGGACTTCCCCGACCCCACGGAGGTTGCAGGTAGCGCGAAGTAGCCCCCCTCCCACACACACACACACACACGTCAGGGGGGAGGGCATCTCACCAAGATGTACTGTAACACGGACCAAGCAGAATCCAACTTGGTCGTACAACCTCTCCCCGCTCGTTGTTGGTCAAAGTGATGGATGTCCACACGACCCCGTAAAATGGGCTAGCTTGTTGCCGATAACCTCGCGAGGGAGTACTGTATGAAGAGAAACCCACTCTGTGCATGTGGCCTAATTATGTATATGGAAATGGTGTGTGTGGTGTTTCAATACCCAATGCGCAAATTTGATGTGGCACCATGCTTTGGAACCGTAAAATCCCCACACTGAGCGAGGGTTCACGACGCGTAGCATGCGCTCAAACTTAATTAGGCTTGGAATGGGTCGACCTACTATACGGTAACTCGAATCAAAGAAGAAGAATCCACCCTGGTAACCTTTCTCGTTGTTGGTCGAAATGATGGACGTCCACGCGGGCCCATGAATATATATAGGCTTGCCGCCCATAACCAAGCGAGTGAGAGTGTGTCCAAAGACAACCATTATTGCATGCGTGTGTCCCGAACATATTTATGGAGGTGTGTGATGCATGCATATGTGTTGAATACCCGACCCAATGCACAACATTGATGTGGTGCATGCATTGAAAATCGCAGAGGTCCCCACACAGAGCAAGAGGTCGTTCATGACGTGTCGTGTGCTTGCCCCCCCTTCGATCCAGCGGGATGGATTCATGTGTACAGATGCGCTATTATATATATGTAATCTCACATCATGATCTATATCAAGGCAAAACAAAAAATTAATCCCCTCCTAAGTCAAATTAGTTAACCTCTCTCGCACTGTCGGTGAAAGTGATGGACCAAGCTGGTCACCCCCCCCTTCGACACGTACTATATATAAACCTAGTAACACAACCCTAAAAGAATTACTCCTCCTTTTTCGTCAAACGTACCTCTCTCTTGCTAGGTCAAAGTGATGGACGATGAACTCGCGGGCCCAACACAGAAGCGAAGCGTACGTCGCACGTGAGTGATCATCCTATATAGGACTACGTACCACCGTCTGCATGTGTCCCAAAGAGGTGTTTGTGTGATGTTTGAATACGCAATGCACAACTTTGATGTGGCACCACGTATATAGGAAACCAAAAAGTCCCCACAGAGAGCGCGAGGTTCATGACGCGTGGTATGTGCTATATGTACGCCCCCATTCGACGCGTGGTATATATGTACTTCTACTTTATAGCACAAACCAAAAAAGAATCACTCCTTGATTGTCGGGGGGATGGACCCCAGGTAGCCTCATCAGTGCTTAACCATATCTCAAGACATCGGGGCTGGCCAAGCCCCTCAGCCGACTCGTCGTAAGACCGGCCTCGGGGCCGGGCGGGACCGGAAGGTCGCCTCCTAGAAGACGGCGCACCCCCAAGAAAGCGGTTGATGCTAGAAGGCCGCCACCTAGAAGACGACGCGCTCCAGAAGGCGGTGAGGGCAGGGGCCGGCTCCTGGCCGGCAGCCCGTCCCCTCCCTGGAAGTTTGAGCCCGACCAGGAGACAAGCTGGGGCATGGCTATAGTGCGCCATGCCTCCCCCGAACCACGGCCGCATGGCTACAGTGGGCGCCTCCAGACGGTTGCCGACCTGTCCGGCGCGGCGCTGTAGCCATGGCGCGCCCGACACGGCCTCCGTCAGCACGGGCGGCGCCACAGTGAAGAGCCATCAGCGGGGCCCGCAGGCGGCGGGCCCCTCCTGTCGGCCGGTTCCTCGGCAGCCGGCAGGGCCCAGCAGAAGCGGGCCCCAGCAGCCGGCGGAGAATCCGGCCCCCATAGACGCTGACAGCCAGGGCCTACCACCCGGCCATATTACCATTGTACCCCTGGGGGGTTAGCCTATAAAACCCCCCAGGCCACACCCATGCAAAGGGTTCCTCTCATGTTCCACCTCAGTTCTACACTCACCATAGCCAGAGAAAGGAGAGAGCTAGCCTCGCCCTTCTTCCTCCTTTGGCCAAACAGCTCTAGGAGCACCATTGTACTCTTTGCTTCATAGTGATCATGCGGAGACCCCGCAGAGCAGGAGTAGGGGTTTCATCTCTTAGGAGAGCCCCAAACCTGGGTAGATCTCGTGTCCATCCGAGCTTGTGCCCACTCCCACTTCTAGGACCCGACGACGATCTCATGGCCCCAACCATGATAAGCCACCCCCTAGCATCTGTCGAGATTTTACCATGACAGTTGGCGCCCACCGTGGGGCTAGCAGCGATGTCGACCGGAGACATGTTCTGGACGGGAACCTTGTTCCTCTCCGGCGAGCGTGCCGTGGCTGGCGAGATTAGCCGGCCCAATGCGCCCGCCCGTGTTGGCCTTGGCGCATCGCTTGACGCGGGAACCGCCTTCCCCGCGGGTCGCCTCGCCGGCCTCTTCAGCGAGCTCAGCCTCTTTGACGAGCCTGCCGCCGACGCACGAGCAGCCGACTCCCTCACCGAGCTCTTCGGCAAGCTCGCTCTCATCGACACAGCCTCTGCCGACGACTTCCCCAGCTACGTGGAGATCGTCGACGATCCCCTCCCTCCTGCCACCAGCGATGCTCCTATCGGCGCGCTCGACGCCAGCACCCTCGTGGAGGTGATGGTCATCGGCGACGGCCTGGGCGCTGGCGGATCCGGCCAGGATCCGCTGGACGCGACCATACACGCCCTGGCGACGCCTCCTCCCCCTGGCGCCAGCCAGGAGGAGCTGGAGGAGTTCCGCGTCAAGCTTTTCGACAGCGCCTCCAAGATGGCGGAGCTGAAGCACCGCGCTGAAGCCACTTAGCGCAAGATCGATCGCGTGGTCGGTGGGACGCCGGCTGCGGCCGAGCCTAGCCGGGCCGGCGCCATCCGGCAACGCGGCGCTGCGATTGCCAGCATGCTGGGGCCGAATGCCCGGTCTACGAGACCCCAGCGCAGAACATGCGTGCCGCCCAGGCGGCCGCAGGCGAGCTCAAGCACTTGCGGGGCGACGAGCTAAGCGAGCAACTGGAGCGCCTCCAGCAACTCATCGACGTTGCGAACGCGCAGCAGGACACGGGCAACCGCGTGGTGGGATCGGGCTGGCGGGTCGACACCCACGTGCCCCGTCGCGAGAACGGCGCGACCTCTCGGTCCCCTAGCGGCGGAGGCCACGGGCAGTCGCGAGACCCAGAGCCGGTTGCTAGCAACAGCCAGCGTACGCCCCGCACGCTAGCGGACGGCCGCCAGGAGCTCTAGAACCCGGAGCCTCGGCGCTGGCCGGAAGAGCGCTTACCTCCTCAGAGAGAGAGGGCGGCCAATCCCGCGCCGCCGCTCGATCACCCTACGCTAAGCGGCCGGCTTGGCCCCCGCGAAGCAGTCGGCGAAAATGACGCACGCCACGGGATCGAGCGGCTGGCTCGATCCCAATTTTTGGAAGAGGAGCGCACAATCGGGCCGGCCTGCTTCGGCCCCCATATCCGCGATGAGCCCTTTCCCAAAGGGTTCACGATCCCCAGGGACACGCCCAAGTACAATGGCGTTGTGAAGCCGGAAGACTGGCTGATCGACTACTCCACAGCAGTCGGCATCGCAAACGGCAACAAGCGCGTGGCCGTCAAGTATGTCCCACTCATGCTTCAGGGCACGACCCAGACGTGGCTGAACAGCCTCAAGCCCAACAGCATCAGCAGTTGGGTAGATTTCAGTGACGCCTTCGTCCGTAACTTCACCAGTACGTACAAGCGGCCCCCCAAGCCACGCCAGCTCTCCATGTGCGTTCAGGGGCCGGCCGAGTCCACTCGCGACTATCTGACGCGTTGGGGCGAGCTGCGCAACTCCTGCGAGGGGGTCCATGAGGTGCAGGCCATCGAGTACTTCACCACCGGGTGCCGAGAGGGCACCCTGCTCAAGCACAAGCTCTTGTGCGACGAGCCGGCTACCTTGGATGAGCTCCTGGTCATGGCCGACAAGTACGCCACCGCCGACTCCTCCATGGGGTTAGAGATCCGGGTTGACGCTGCCGGCAGGGTGGTCCAGCCGGGTTCCCAAACTCCGGCTGGTGACGCCAACCACCGAACGACAACAAGCGTAAGGCCCCGCAGCCAGCTTCCAACAGCCGGCAGGTGGCCACTGTCGAGGATCAGTAGCCAGCCGGGCAGCCCGGCCTCAAGCATCCGCAGGGCGGCAAGGGTGCTTGGCAGCCTGCCTTCTCCTTTGAGCAAGCCCTCGATGCCCCGTGCAAGTTCCATAGCGGCGCGAAGCCGTCCAACCACACCACCCGGAAGTGCAACTGGCTCGCCCGGATTTCCAAGGGCGAGGCCCTGCCGCCTCCCCCAGCGGCCGGCCAGATAGCTCCGACTGTTCGGCAGCCGGCCTGAGCTGCCGGCATGCTTCAAGATGAGTTTCCCGAAGAGAACGCCACCTACGTCGTCTTCACGAGCGAAGCCGACGACAAGCACAGCCGACAGCAGTGGTGCCGCGAGGTGAATGCCGTCAGCTCAGAGGTCCCCACCTTCATGCACTAGTCCGAGAGGCCCATCACCTAGAGCCAAACCGTCCACCCGGCCATGATGCCCTCGCCGGGTGCATACGCCTTGGTGCTGGACTCAACCTTCTCAACGGAGAGGCAGACTTGCCGCTTCAGTTGAGTTCTGATAGATGCCGGCAGCAGCATCAACATCTTGTACCGCGATACCATGGAGCGGTTGGACATCAAGGTCAAGCAGCTTCAGCCCAGCTGGACTGTCTTCCACGGCATAGTTCCCGGCCTTTCCTGCTCTCCAATCGGCAAGATCAAGATCGATGTCCTGTTCGGCGACAAGAACCACTTCCGCCGCGAGCCAATCTGGTTCGAGGTGATCAACCTGGACAGCCCCTACCACGCGCTCTTGGCCGCCCGGCGCTGGCCAAATTCATGATGGTCCCGCACTATGCCTACCTGAAGGCCAAGATGCCGGGCACCAAGGGCATCATCACTGTCGCCGGCGACTACCAGAAGTCGCTAGACTACGCCGCCGCCAGCAGCCAGCTGGCCGAGTCCCTCATCATTGTTCAAGAGAAGCGTCTCCTTGACTGGATGGTAGCCATGGCCAGCGAGAAGCTAGCCATGCCGACTGATCCCAAGGAGACGGAAGCAGGGGCCTCCTTCAAGCCGGCCAAGGAAACCAAGAAGATCGCCTTGGACCTGGCGCACCCGGAGAGGTTTGCTGTCGTAGGGACCAACCTCGACAGCAAATAGGAAGGCGAGCTCGTCGATTTCCTCTGTGAGAATCGAGACATCTTCGCATGGTCCCCCAAAGACATGCCGGGTGTCCCGACGGATTTCGCCGAGCAAAAACTACATATGAGACCGGGTGCTAAGCCGGTCAAGCAACCCCTCCGCCGCCTATCAGAAGAGAAGAGAAGGATCATTGGTGAAGAAATTGCCCGGCTTCTGGCAGCCGGCTTCATCATGGAAGTGTTCTACCCGGACTGGCTTGCCAACCCAGTCCTCGTCTTGAAGAAGAATAACAAGTGGCGCATGTGTATCGACTACACGAGCCTCAACAAGGCCTGCCCCAAGGATCCTTTTGCCTTGCCCCGGATAGATCAAGTGATCGACTCCACGGCCGGTTGCGAGCTGCTATCTTTCCTGGACGCCTACTCTGGCTACCACCAGATCAAGCTGAGCCCGGCCGATCGGCTGAAGACCGCCTTCATCACACCATTCGGAGCCTTCTGCTACCTGACCATGATGTTCGGCTTGAGAAATGCCGGCGCCACGTTTCAGGGTTGCATGCAGAAGTGCCTCCTCAAGCAGCTCGGCAGAAATGCCCACGTCTATGTGGACAACATTGTGGTGAAGACGGAGAAGCGCGGCACCCTCCTAGAGGATCTCAAGAAGACCTTCGAAAATCTGCGCCGTTTTCAAATCAAGCTCAACCCGGAGAAGTGCGTCTTCGGAGTACCAGCCGGCCAGCTCCTCGGTTTCCTTGTCTCTGAACGTGGCATCGAGTGCAACCTCGTGAAGATCAAGGCCATCGAGCAGATGGAGAGACCCACCAAGCTGCGTGACGTCCAGAAGTTCATCGGGTGCCTGGCAACCCTCAGCCGCTTCATCATACGGCTGGGCGAGAAGGCGCTCCCCCTGTACCAGCTAATGAAGAAAACCACTTGCTTCGAGTGGAACAATCAGGCGGATGAAGCTTTTTGTCAACTCAAGCGCATGATGTCCACGCCGCCCATCCTGGCGGCTCCGGCTGCCAAGGAACCGATGCTCCTCTACATCGCCGCCACCAGCCGAGTCATCAACACGGTGATTGTGGTCGAGCGCCCAGAGGCCGGCAAGGTGCAGCCGGTCCAGAGGCCAGTGTATTATCTGAGCGAGGTCTTGTCTGCCTCCAAGCAAAACTACCCCCACTACCAGAAGATGTGCTACGGCGTGTACTTTGCCGCCAAGAAGCTGAAGCAATACTTCCAAGAGCACTCCATCACGGTTGTCTGCACAGCCCCCCTTGCCAAAATCATGGGCAACAGAGATGCCTCAAGCCGGGTGGCCAAATGGGCCATCGAGCTGGCTCCCCATACCATACTCTACCAGCCCCGCACCGCCATCAAGTCCCAAGCGCTGGCCGACTTCTTAGTTGACTGGGCCGAGTCCCAGTACCTGCCGCCAGCGCCGGACTCTACGCTTTGGCGGATGCACTTTAACGGCTCAAAGATGCACACCGGCTTGGGGGCCGACATCGTCCTCACCTCTCCCAAGGGCGACAAGCTAAAGTACACACTTCAGATCCACTTCGCCGCCTCCAACAACGTAGCCGAGTACGAGGCGCTCATCTTTGGGCTCCGACTGGCCAAGGAGATCGGCATCCGCCTCATCCTCTGCTACGGCGACTCAGACTTGGTGGTCCAACAGTCGTTATGCTTCCTCGATTATCGATGCCACCACCGGACATGACTCGTTATGCTTCCTCGACGCATACTCCGGATACCATCAGATCAAGATGAAGGAGTCCGATCAGGCAGCAACCGCATGCATCACCCCCTATGGACCCTTCTGCTTCAACACCATGCTGTTCGAACTAAAAAATGCGGGAGCCACATACCAGCGCATGATTCAAACATGCCTCGAAAACCAAATTGGCAGAACAGTCGAGGCATATGTGGACGACATGGTCGTCAAAACCAAACACATCGACCAACTGATAGACGACCTACTCCAAAACTTTGACAACCTACGGGCCTACAACATATGGCTCAACCCGTAGAAATGTGTCTTCGGGGTCTCCGCCGGAAAGCTACTCAGATTCATAGTTTCCCATAGAGGAATCGAAGCCAATCCGGCCAAAATTAGAGCGTTATCTCAGCTCGCAATACCAATAGAGCTTAAGCATGTCTAGAAGCTAACGGGATACATGGCCGCCTTGAGCCGCTTCATATCCCGCCTCGGAGAAAAGGCATTGCCACTCTACAAACTACTTAAAAAGACCAAGAACTTCCAGTGGACAGATGAAGCAACTATGGCACTCGAGGAGATTAAAAAACACTCCTCGCCGGCAACCCTATCCTGGCCGCACCCGGCATCGGCGAACCCATGCTACTATACAGCCACCAATCAGGTGGTCAGTGCGGTACTCGTTATAGAGCGGGAATACGAGAGCCACAAGTTCCAAGTCCAGAAGCCGGTCTACTACGTGTCCGAGGTGCTTACGCCATGCAAATCACGATACCCGCACTATCAAAAGATAGCTTACACGGTCTTCATGGCATCTCGAAAGCTACATCATTACTTTCAAGAATGTTCGGTCACAGTGGCATCAGAGGTCCCCTTGAATGATATAATCAATAACAGGGACGCCACAGGCCACATCGCCAAATGGGGCATCGAGCTTCTCCCCTTCGAGATAACATATAAGCCACGCCGAGCCATTAAATCTCAGGTACTGGCCGATTTCATAGCCGAATGGAACGAGGCTGAACTACCCCGAGAGTACTCTACATACTCACACTGGATAATGTACTTCGACGGCTCAAAGATGTTAGCCGGACTAGGGGCCGGGGTCATCCTAATCTCCCCCATAGGCAACACTATTCAGTATGTCCTCCAAATAATGTACACAGACTCCAACAACGCAACCGAATACGAAGCACTACTGCATGGTCTTCGTATGGCCACATCAATGGGCGTGCAATGCCTCGGGGTAAGGGGAGATTCAAAGTTGGCGATCTCACAAGTCAACGGCGAATTCGACGCCAAAGACCCCAAGATGGCGGCATATAGAAACGCGGTCCTCCGAATATCAGCTCGATTTAAGGGCCTAGAATTTCACCATGTCGCTAGAGACAGCAATCAAGCAGCCGACGTCCTCACCCGCATGGGCGCCAAGCGTGACCCGGTTCCCAAAAACACCTTCCTCGAGCGGCTCTTTAAGCCCTCTGTGGTGTGGCAGGACGACACCGCCGGTACACTATCCAGTGAGCCCGCTCACAATACCTCGCCCAAAAATGAACAAGACGATCACGTCATCGGCAGCTCCGCACTCGAGGAAATGCCTTCCGCACATGAGGTAATAGCCATAATCCCACCCTGGACAGAACCCCTGCTAGCCTACCTCACACAACATCAGCTTCCGGAGGATCAAACCGAAGCACAACACATAATTCGCCGCTCTAAAGCATACAAGGTCCATGAGGGTGAACTCTATAGGAAGAGTACCACAAGATTTTACAAAGGTGCATCTCCGAAGAAGAGGGGCAGAAGCTCTTGGCAGAGATACTCGCGGGCATGGGCGGACACCAGGCGGCAGCTCGGGGCCTAGTCAGCAAAGCTTTCCGAGCAGGTTTTTTCTGGCCTACCGCCCGTGAAGATGCCCGGACATTAGTCCAACATTGCGTCGGATGCCAGCTTTCGCAAATCAAAGCCACATGCCTCCCACAACTCTTCGGACGATACCGATCACATGGCCTTTTGCCGTCCGGGGTCTCGACATGGTCGGGCCACTCAAAGGGAGGACAAATAAAAAGAAGTACTTATTGGTCATGGTCGACAAATTCACCAAGTGGATCGAGGCAAGACCCGTCACTTCGGCAGAATCCGGACCAGTCGTCGACTTCTTATCCGATGCCGTATACCGTTATGGTGTCCCCCACAGCATAATTACCGATAATGGTACCAACTTCACTGCCCAGGAAGTTAAAGACTGGTGCGGCACAATGGGCATCAAGCTCGATTACGCCTCGGTGTACCACCCACAGACCAACGGGCAGGTCGAACAAGCCAATGGACTCATTATGAGCAGCATTAAGCCTCGCCTAGTTCGATCCCTTGAACAATCAGACTGCCATTGGGTCAAGGAACTCGATTCCGTACTATGGGGGCTGCGCACCACTCCTAATCGGTCAACCGGATACACACCATTTTTTATGGTATACGGTGCGGAAGCAGTTCTCCCATGCGACCTTATCCATGATGTGCCTAGAGTGCGCATGTACGAAGAAAAGGAAGCCGAGCTCGATCGACAGGATGATCTGGATGCTCTGGAAGAAGAGCGAGACATAGCTCGAGCTTGGTCCGCATTCTATCAGTAGCAAGCACGACGTTACCACAACTGTGATGTCTGGGCAAAGACATACACCGTGGGAGACCTTGTCCTTCGACTCCCCGAAAAATAGAAGAATAAACTATCACCTAAATGGGAGGGACCGTACATCATCAATGAAGTACTCATAGTAGGAGCGTATCGTCTTCGCCGCCCGTCCAACGATGGCCTCGAGCCGAACCCGTGGAACACAGCAAGGCTGCGGCGTTTTTACGCCTGAGTTTGACATAAATTTTTGCCTTTTCCTTCTTTTATTTTTTTACCCTTTTCTCTCTTTCGCTGTGGTGCTAGTTCGGCTAAACCAAACCATACCAAGCTCATACTATATACACCATTAAATGTAACTCCCAGCTTTGCTTGGGGGCTCCCTTAGAAGAGCCGAAGAAATGTATAAATCGCATTCGTCCTGATTGCATACTTCTCATACATGTTAAGCCAACATATGCACTTGTTTGACTTAAGATCTTTGCCAAGCCGGGTTGCCTGGCTCCTGTGATTATCCCTACGTTCCCGATTGTTCGGCTAGGGAGTAGGGTGCACCTTTGTGATTGTTACAACCAGGTCATCCGGGACCGTACCTTAGACGGGTGAAGCCGAACACTAGCGTTCTTACAGAATACAATAAGTCGGCCTAAGGGAAGCTAATATAGCCTCGCGCTTATCACCAAGGCTTTTTCGCAGCCATTGGTTTCCGTTTATCTTACGTATCCGGATTATCATTTTACCTGAAGAAAGGAACCATTGGAGGAACTATTTTCATCAGTAGATGTTTCTTACGTCAAACAGTAATATAACATCGTTCTCCGCACATGTTTCGTCTGTTTAAGCTAGATGGCCGGATTGCCTCATTCTCGAAGTGTTGCTTTGTTTTCCACGGCACATAGTATGGAACACTTCCTGATCCATGATTGGGGAGGTAGAAGCCGATGGCCGGCATAGACAACATTCTTTCAAAAAATAAATAAGAGCGCAGATTGAGCACGGTCAACGTAAAGTACATAGATACATAGAATTGACAAAATTTCTCCTTCTCGACATTGTCTATCAATTGCTCTAAAGCACAATCCTTTTGAGAATAGTGAGCGGCTTGCATCACATCATCATACACCAAGCTTAGTGGTATCTCTTGGCCGTTAGGACCCACGGGACCAACCCGGGCCATATGCATCGGGTCTAGCTTGGTGAAGCGGGTCTTTACCATAGCCCACGCCTCGCGCGCTCCTTCTCGACAGGCCGAGATCTTCCATAATTCAAACCTTCGCCGAGCCCCTTTAAAGCGACTGGCTAGTTCGGCCATACTCTCTGGTGGCGCATCTGACGGCCATAACGCCTTCGCCATGCTCTTCATGGCTTTCCGGGCCTTCTCATAGGTCTTCGACAGTTCCTTTAGAAGGTTCCCGTCATAAGTGCTTACTTCTTCCTTAGGCCACCCAGTCAGGAGACCTAACAAGCAGGTGTTGCACATCATTATTAAAATGTCAATGACACTTGCCAACAGCACGGTACGATCAGCGCTTACCGAATATGCCACCTTTTAACTTCTGGTTTTCCTCCATAGTTTGGGCCACCTGAGCTTTCAAACTCTTCATTTCCTCGGCTTTCCATTGATTTTCTGCCTTGAGTTCATTTTTCTCCTCCTGACTTCACGTCAGTACTTGTTTACTAGCCTCCAGCTCCCTCCGCAGCTCACTTACAGCTCCCGGGGCTGTACGGAGAACACGGTGTTAATGCTTCACATACAATGTATACCTACAAAAACAGTCTTTCCCACTCACCGGACAATTCGCTGCTGGCTTTTCGAGCCACATCCAGTTCGGCCTTGGCTTCGACCAATTGTGTCCGACTCACTTCAAGGTCCTCGGACAGGTTTTTATTCTGCTCTCTTGCGGCCTACAAAAATAAATATCATTAGACACCCTTAACTCGGCCATCCCACCCGAATTAAGGCTTGGGGGCTAGTTGGCTAGGGAACATGATATGCTTTTAAGCTATATACCTGCACCTTGGCGGCAAATAGACCGGCAATCCCATCAAGACCTGTCCGGGCCACTCCAAAGTACGCATCCACCGAATTAAAAGCATTAAATTCCTGTTCGGCAAAAGCAGTATGATGTAAAGTCTCCCTCCGGCGGTGATGGTTCATTGCGCTCTCGACCTCAGAATTCGTGACCGAAACATCGTCGGAGTCCACCGGAGGTACACCAGCTGCCGCGTGTTCGGAGGAGGCTCTTGCTTGTGCCGAAGACTTGAGACCAGAGTTGCGGATCGGCGCATCCGGGAGATCTTCGGATTGGTGTAGGGGCATACGCCTTCTGCAAATTTGAGCAAGCTCTAATAAGAAAGTGCCAATGGCAACCCTCGGTGCAATTCTGAAATATTCTACCTTTGGGCCGAGGGGGCAGGTGCCTTCGCCTCGACGGAAGCTTTCCGCTTTGATCTCCCATCAAGGGCCGAAGCTGGCACGGTCCGCGCTCCTCCCGAGACATTCTTACGCATAGTGCGACGACCCTTGGGAGTAGAAGTCAGCACGTGGGGGGTAGCACGGGATGGGCGCCCTGTTCGGGAGGGGGTCTTCTTTTCACTTACCGTGGAAGAGGGAAGAGCCCCGGGGTGATCGGCTGTGACAGCCACTTTGCCGCCATCAAGGCCCTCCTGATAGAACACCCCATCTTCGAATTCGATTGACGTCTCTGGGTCATCATGATACCCCGGATCGCCATCACGAGAGTGATTCTCTGGTTGAGGAGGAGGACAACTAATGGACGCAACCTGACGCCTCCATCCCTGTTCAAGTGGTGATCAGTAAGAATTCGGTGTGATCTGTGGGCTCAAAATAATGGATTACGGCTTACCCAGTCCGCCGGATTGTATCCGGAGCAGCCTTCATGAATACTCATGCGAGCAAACTCTGCTTCGTGTCCCTTGAAGATATCAACCAATATTTTAGCCAGGGCCGCCTTGTTGTCTGGCCCTTGCCGCTGGTGATGTGTCACATCGTTGGTCCCGTTATAGCACCATAGGGGGTGACCCCGCTGTTGGAGGGGTTGCATGCATTGGGTAATGGCTATGGCCATAACTTCGACCATGGTCAGCTTGCTGCTAGTTAGCAGCCTAATCTTGGCCGACAGTGCACGCACTTCTTCGCTGTCCTGTTGGGAAGGGCGTCTAGGCCGCCAGTTGTACCGCTTTATAGGCGGGTCATTTGAATATTCGGGTAGCCCTTGCCGAATTGGATCGGTGAGGGGAACGTCTTCAATATAAAACCACTCTGAATTCCATCCTTCGGGATCTTTCTGTGGGGTCCCGATTGGGTACCCTGTCCCAGCTATTTGCCATACTTCGGCGCCGCCTACCTCAAATATAGATCCCTCCTAGAGGCGAGGGACAAGACAGAAATACTTCCTCCACAAGTCAAAGTGGGGCTCGCAACTCAGAAATATCTCGCACAAGGCTATTCGCCATACTTCGGCGCCGCCTACCTCAAATATAGATCCCTCCCGGAGGTGAGGGACAAGATAGAAATACTTCCTCCACAAGTTAAAGTGGGGCTCGCAACTCAGAAATATCTCGCCCAAGGCTACAAAGCCAGAAATATCTCACAAGGATTGCCTTCTTGCCTCCTTGAAGAGGACCTTGTTTTCAGATCCTTGGTGGAGTTCTTTGTTTTTCTTAGTTTTGCTTAGTTCTGTATAGTATAGTTTTGCTAGCTTTGAGTAGTTCTTTAGCTCTGTTTCTTCTTTTCTTTTTAGTCTTGTTCCTTATCTTGAGGAACCTTTTGTACTTTGGTTCTTTTAATTCTAATAAAATGTTGTGGGGTGTAAGCCCTGCAGTCTTCAAGGTAAAAAAAAACAAAGCCAGAAATGTGCAATATGGACCCTGAGGTGAGGTTGTGGAGCGGGATCCCATAGAACTCTAGCAGACCCCGTAGAAAGGGATGAATAGGAAAACCCAAACCTCTTAGAAGGAAGGGCACGAGACATACCCTCTCCTCCTTGCTTGGGGCGGGGGAGTTCTCGGCAAAGGCGCAACCATCAACGGAGATGAGACCGGCGCAGACTGAGATCAGATCGGCCGGAGGAAGGAAGCGCTGCGTCTGCAAGTGACTCAGCTAGATATACGAGACCGAACAGCTCGACCAATCGCCTAGGAGTGGGCCGTGAGGGCACGAGGAATAACCTGGGATGTTGGCCATGGCTTTGGAGAAATTTTTTGGTGTCATTCTTGGCGAAGGGGGAGGTAACTGTTCTCAGCACCTTTTGGATCTATAAATAGGCGTCTTATCGCGAAGACGAAAGGACGAGTGCGTGGAAGGACGACATTGGGTCGCACGCCCTCTAGAAAGGTGTGCGAAACCCTTGCCCCGAGGAACGGCATTAAAACCTGATGGTCCCACCTCGATCTCGAGATGTCTTCGGATCCTAGAATCTTGAAACTGTCTGGACCCGAGTACATTAGAGCAGGTTCCGGATAGTGTTCGGTAAAATTGATACGGCTTCAAGCAGAATGAAGGAATAAAAGAACTCTTCTCGCAAGCCGATGATGTGAAGATTCCAGAGGACAATCCCCAGCGTTGGAGGCAAGTTCGGGGGCTACTGAGGGAGTCATGGACAAAGGGGTCCTCGAGGTGACGACCCATTGTACATGGGCTGGACTAGTGGAGCCGTATGGTCACCGAAGATCTATGAAGCTGTGGTGTGCCCTCCAAGTCAAGGACGGACAAGATCTCTTTCCCTCTTGTTGTAATCTATCTCTGGTAACCCTAGCCCTATCGGTGTCTATATAAACCGAGGGTTGTAGTCATTAGGGTTAGAGTTACATTCATCACCTCATAGCCTTAGGATTTAGCTCATGCTGATCTCGAGGTAGATCTACTCTGTAAACCATGTTATACATTCAATACAATCAAGTAGGACATAGGGTTTTACCTCTTCGAGAGGGCCCAAACCTGGGTAAACACTGTGTTCATCGTCCCTTGTTCCCCATCGATCCTAGATCCACAGCTCGGGACCCCCTACCCCGAGGTCTGCCGGTTTTGACACCGATAACGATCGAAAGTGTGGATGGCTAAATAGCTAGCTAGATCTAGTTGTTGGGAGGAGAGATGACTCTAGCTAACTAATGGAGAGGGAGAGAGATGAGCTAGCTAGATCTATATGTATGGAAGGAGGGAGAGCCAAATAAATGAGGTAGATAGAGAAGAGGCCATTTATGGAGGAGAATTAATTATGGTGGAGGGGGGCATTAATGGGAAGAGAAGAGAGAAGAAGCGCAACAACGGTGGAGAACTAACTTAGATAGGGGAGAGGGGAAAGGAGGGGGAGAGAGCAAAGGGGGAGGAGGGGGGAGGAGAGGGGGGGCGGTGTGCGGGGTTGGGGGGGTGAAAAGGTGGCACCAGCCACGCCTAGCAGTAGCGCTGTTTTCTTGAAAGCGCTACTGCTATGGTGCTTAGTAGTAGCGCTTGTCAGGAGCAGCGCTACTACTAAGTGGGACCCATTATCAGTAGCGGTGCTGTCAAAACAAGCGCTACTGCTAAAATCTTAGCAGTAGCACTTTATTTTGGGCCGCACTGCTACTACAGCTAGCGTCAGTGGGCTCGTTGGGTCCCACTTATCAGTAGCACTTTTTTCATTTCCAGCGCTACTGCTAAAGCATGACTTGTAGCGCTGCTGGAAACCAGCGCGCTTGTTATTTTCTAGCGCTACTACTGATGTCCTACCTATAAGCATTTCCCTAGTAGTTGTTGGTGATGACGAAGATCGAAGATTCCCCTCTCTGGAGCCTCAAACAGACTCTAGATCTGGCCTCCCGATGAAGAACAGGAGGTGGCAGCGGCTCCGTCTCGTCAAACGTGATAATTCTTTCTCCCCGATTTTTTCAATGAAAATAGGATTTTATAGCGTCGGAGATAGGGTCAGCGGGGCCACCAGGTGGGCACAACCCACCTGGGCACGCTAGGAGGGGGCGGGGGCGCCCTGGTGGGTTGTGCTCCCCCAGGGACCCCCCTCCGGTGGTTCTTGGCTCTATTATTTTTCTTTTATTGTATAAAAATTCTCCAAAAATTTTCGTTCCATTCCGAGAACTTTTATTTCTGCACAAAAACAACACCATGGTAGTTCTGCTGAAAACAGCGTCAGTCCGGGTTAGTTTCATTCAAATCATGCAAATTAGAGTCCAAAACAAGAGTAAAAGTGTTAGGAAAAGTAGATACAACGGAGACAGATCAACTCCCCCAAGCTTAAACCTTTGCTTGTCCTCAAGCAATTCAGTTGATAAACTGAAAGTGAAAAAGAAAAACTTTTACGAACTCTTTTGCTCTTGTTTACATAAATAAGCTTAAGTAGCACCAAGGGTTTCAGCAAAGATTATAACTAACCATGTCAACAATAACTCTTAGAAATTATATTAACTCATATCAATGGCATAAGCAACTAGTGAGCAATAATAAAGCATCTCCAATGACAACACTTTGTCAAAACAATCACGATATAATATGACAACAGTGGTATCTCGCTAGCCCTTTCTGAGACTGCAAAACATAAATGCAGAGCACCTCCAAAGTTCAAGCAGTGACTAAACATTGTAATTCATGGTAGAAAAGATCCAGTCATGATGCATCCAACATTAGCTACACACAATGCATGAGGATGACAATAGTGGTCTCAGATCTGGTGCTTATTTGAGAAGGTGATGACTCAACATAAAAGTAAATAGATAGTCCCTTCATAGAGGGAAGCAGTGATTTGCAATGGTGCCAGAGCTCAGATTTTTAAAACAGAGGTGAATGAAATTTTGAGAAATGCACCCTTCCTGTTTACTTCGCGACCATCAGTTATCAATATCTTCCATGCTAAACACATTAGTGGCAGTTCCCAAGCGATAAAAGTAAAGTTTTACTCCCCCTCCACCAAGAAACACACTCCACGGCTAGCCAAATCCACGGGTACCGTCCATACCAACATCGGTCCTGGGGGAATTTTGTTTAATTATTTATAATTTTTGAATTCGGGACTGGGAATCTGTAGGATCGAAAGTAGGTCTAGAGGGGGCGGGGTGATTAGACTACTTGACCAAATAAAAATCTAACCTTTTCCCAATTTTAGTTGTGGGCAGATTTTAGCAACTTAGCACAAGTCAAGCAATCAACCTACACATGCAATTCTAAGAGTGTAGCAGTGGAAAGTAAAACATTGCGTATGAAGGTAAAGGGAAGGGTTTGGAGAGTGCAAACGCAATGATGACATGGAGATTTTTGGCGTGGTTCCGATAGGTGGTGCTATCGTACATCCACGTTGATGGAAACTTCAACCCATGAAGGGTAATGGTTGTGCAAGTCCACGGAGGGCTCCACCCACGAAGGGTCCACGAAGAAGCAACCTTGTCTATCCCACCATGGCCATCGCCCACGAAGGACTTGCCTCACTCGGGCAGATCTTCACAAAGTAGGCGATCTCATTGCCCTTACAAACTTCTTGGTTCAACTCCACAATCTTGTCGGAGCCTCCCAAGTGACACCTAACCAATCTAGGAGACACCACTCTCCAAAAGGTAATAGATGTTGTGTTGATGATGAACTCCTTGCTCTTGTGCTTCAAATGATAGTCTCCCCAACACTCAACTCTCTCTCATAGATTTGAATATCGTGGAAAGATGATTTGACTGGAAAGCAACTTGGGGAAGGCTAGAAATCAAGATTCTTGTGGTTGGATTGGAATATCTTGATCTCAACACATGAGTAGGTGGTTCTCTCTCAGAAAATGTATGCTGGAAGTGTAGGCACGTTCTGATGGATCTCTCACATATGGAGAAGGGGGTGGAGGGGTATATATAGCCTCCATACAAAATCCAACCGTTACAAACATTTGACCCAACTCGGTCAGACCGAATAGAGGAACTCAGTGAGACCGATTCAGTTCAAAAAGTGAACGTTAGGAATCTCGGTGGGACCGACTGGAACAACTCGGTGGGACTGATGTGCTAGGGCTAGGGCAAAACCTCATCTCGGTGAAGCCGATTGCGTGAACTTGGTGAGACTGATTTCAGCAAAGAGCAAACAAAGAGTCGGTCAAGCAAACTCGGTGTGACCGATCGCTCATTTCGATGAGACCGAAATGTTACAAAGGAAACAGAGAGTTTGCAGGGCCATCTCTGTGAGACCGAGATCCGTATCGGTGTGACCAAATTGTTAGGGTTCCTGGCAGTGGCTATGTCAAATGAACTCGGTGGCGCCAGATAGAAGATTTCGGTGGGGCCGAGTTTGAATTTGGGTTTTGGACATATTTGGAAATGAGAAAGTGATTGAGGGCTTTGGAGCAATATCACTAAGCATTTTGAGCAAGTAGACCATTAAGCAACACCTCATCCCCTTTTAATAGTATTGGCTTTCCTATGGACTCAATGTGATCTTGGATCGCTAAAATATAAATGAAGAGTCTTGAGCTTTTGCCAATATGTGTCCTTAGCATTTTGAGGGGTCCACATCTCTAGTCCATGCCATGCCAATTCATTGAACTTTCTGAAATATTAAACTTGAATGGATATTAGTTCAATGAGCTATATGTTGTTATGAATTACCAAAACCACCCGGGGATTAGTTGCACTTTCAATCTCCCCCTTTTTGGTAATTGATGAAAACATATAGATCAAAGCTTCGATAAATGATAATATGAATGTAATACATCGTCGCTTTGAGAAGTATGTGATAAGCAAGAGCTCCCCCTAAATTTGTGCATTATTTAAAATTTGCTTTTGAATGCAAATGCACAATCGATTAGGATCATGGGTCACTCTTCCATGTCACATATATCTTGGTGGAGCGCTCAAAATGATAAGAATTGAATAACATGCACTCATCACCAAGGATACAAGTGATTAATCATACACAAACATTCATGGATATAATCATGCAAGCACACATTAAGGCATAATATGATCAAACACATGATCACATAAGAATCTCATGAGCATAACTCAAATTGCAGCATAGGAAGACAATTAAAATAACCAAAGTAGCAAGAGTGACAAGGCAAATAAAAATGACAAAAGCAAGAGGCACTCTCTCTTTCGAAGCCTATTATCTATACACTTTCTCCCACTTTGGCAACAAGTTACCAAAAAGTTCGAAAATGTATAGTGCTATACAACACTCTAAGCACGATCTCCGGGAGCTCCTGAAGTGGTCTTCTGGCTTGTTGCTCCGGTGTGCGTAGACGGCGTGGAGAGGAGTCCATCTGCAAATGCCTCTGAGGAAGTCTGTGGAGCTGGAGGAGTTGACACTGGAGGGGCAACTTGGGCAGTGGCTGCAGGTGCTGAAGTGGTAGTCCTGGAGTCTCTGGCAACTGGCACAGCTGATGATCTTTGTGCCCTTGGCACTCTCTGAGATGTGTCTATTGTGGGTCTATCATCACGATCCTCAGCATCATCCCTAAGCTTCTCCACAACTGTCTGAATCTCAGTGACCTTCACGTCAAGGTCATGTATCTTTGTCTCAATAATCCTCTCAAGACTTTCCTGATTTTGAGACAAGGTGGCCAAGCTCTTCTCAATTCTCACGGTAGCCTCAAGCAGATAACTGAGTTGATCTTGCTTGGTCTTGAGATTCACAACTGAAGCATCTGGGGCACTTGCTGCTTTTGCAGCCTTAGCTCTCTCAATCTTCTCCTGGGCATCTACACAAGTAGGATGTGAAGCATCCATGACAACCTTGTTGTCCTCAAAGTCTGGCCTCGGGGGTAGATGCTCTCTGTCTAGTAGATATGTCCTAGTTCCCACCTTGGAATTGATCAATGTCTGAATGTGTGGGGCATATCCATAAGACCTCTTCTGGTCGGCTGCTGTCCTTTTCACTGTCTCAACAATAAGCTCGTGACTTTGAATTTCTGTGGGAAATCAAACAAATGAAGCAAATTTATGGAATGACCACGTATCATCCTATGATCTCCAGACTTGGGCAACAGAGTGTGCCTCAAGATGGTGTTCATGGTGGTCAAACCAGCAAGCAGATAATATATAGAACCAAGCTTGTGTGTCTCCAAAGTATCATCTGGAATAGGCTTGTACATATTAGCCATCGAGTTGTGATCCTTCCTAGGCTTGCTGTACACATCAAGATCATCTTCAACTTCTTCAGGAGCATTGATAAGCCTGGCCCACTCAGAGATTGTTGACTGATATCTGGTGCCTTATGTCATCCAGACTATCTTACCATCCACTTTGTAAACTTCTGACTAACAAACTTGTCAACACCATTCATCCTGAAACTCTCATGCACATGGGGAAACTAATATTCATTCTCATCAAGATATTCCCAGTCCACACATTTCATGTCACAAACAATGGGCTTCTTGTCCAATAGGACAGTCTCATAGAAGTCCTGCTGCTCTATGGTGTGAAAGCGATAGTCCACATCAGTCCTTCTCCTAGTGGCATAAGGATCTATCTTCCTCCATTGTCTCAGACCAGCATCCTTTCTCAACTTCATATTTTCTGCCATAGGATGATCATCATTATGATCTGGGATCTTGGGCTTGAGTTTCCTGAGCACTAGTGGCTCATCATCTCCCTGAACTTCAGGTATTGGGGCCTTGTTCTTTTCTACAGCTGATATATTCCTTGTTGATCTCTTGGGTGCTGTTGTCTTGGGGGATGGAGCTAGAGCTGAGGGCTTGGGGGCAGACTTGGGCTTTGAAGGAGCAGCCCCAGTCCTGGTGGCATCCCCCATCAGCTTCTGTGTCTTGGCAGGAGGTGCAGCAGGCTCTTCCTCCTCCTCTTCATCATCATCACTCCTTCTCATGGAAGGATGTCCAAGCACTCTAGCAGTAGTTGTCCTTGCTGTCTTCTTTTTCTTTCCATCTCCAGCTACCTCTTCATCATCCGACTGCTCAATGGTAAACTGCATAGCCTCTTGAGTTGGAACTTTTCTGGGTTTAGACATTGGAGCTCTTCTAGGTGGAGCTTTCTTTTGGAGACCTGGCTTGGTAGCAGCAGCGTACTCTTTCTTGAGCACCTTGTTCTTGGAGGTCACTTCCTCCTCAATCACAAAATCTTCATCTTCAGATTTAGATGTTCTTTTCTTCCTTTGCCTAGTAGCTGCCTTAGGCAAGTTGCTGGGAGTGCTTCTGCTCCCCTCATCATAGCTGCTATTGGGACTAGTGCCCTCACTGAGATTGACCTGCTCTTCAGACTTGTTCGGACTGTCACTGGCTTCTGACATAGCTGCAGCTGACCCTGTGAATAGTTGGGTGTGGATAGAGTAGATGAGCATCACAAAGTACAACTTGTTTTTGCAAAAATTGAGACAAAAACTTAACTTTAGTTTTCTGTAGAAAGCATTTCGGAGCTACCGATTTGACAAACTCGGTGACACCGAAGCACTAACAGAGTCTAAACATGCAGTTTCGGTCAGACCGATATGCAGTTCGGTGACTCCGAGATGCTAGGGTTTCACAGAGAAAGTGATTTCGGTCTCACCGATTAGTATGCTTCAGTTAGACCGAGTTGTATTAGTGCAATGGCCAAGGCCAATCGGTGTGACCGAAATCCTCAGATCGGTCGGTGCGAGATGGGTTCGGCGGAAACCTAACCCTAAGTTTTTGCATCAAATCTATTCTAAGGAATTTGTTTGCTGGATAGATTGATCTCATACGTGGGAAGAACAAAGGCATTATACTTTATGCAAGAATCAGAGCAATGGATAGCACAAAGGGTCGAATCCGTACCCTAACTCGGTGACGGATCACTACGGCGGCAACAGCGATGAAGATACCCGTTGACGGCGATGGAGACCAGCGGCGGAGGGTCACTGGCGAAGACGGCGATGATCCGAAGACCTAGAGGCGGCAGTGCTGGGGCGCGAGCTCGTGCGGTTTGAAGTAATTTTCAACCGTATGGGTACGCGAGATATAAATACCCAGGCGCTGTCGGTGGCGCCGAGTGGAACGTCTCGGTGGCATCGAGATGCAAAACTGCTAGCAGTTGCTGCAACTCGGTGTGACTGAATCGTTCTAATCGGTGGCACCGAGATGAAAACCTAGATCAACTTACTGATTTCGGTGAGACCGAGTTGGAAGTTGGTCTGACCAAGAATCATTAAGAGGTTTTGGAAGTTAAGCCCTTGATGGATCGGTGGCTCCGAGTGCTCCTCACCCGGAGGGTCCGAAAGTGACTTGTTCAAACTTTGTGATGTAGCATGAATAGAGTTGGAGATGAGAAAAAGCATAGATAGCTAGAGGGAGTACTTAGGCATTATTGTCCATCCATTTGGCAAAAGAAAGACCAAATAATCAAAACAACAAATGGATGTCCTTGAATGGAGAAAATTATGCAACCAACATGCTCACACAATAAGTTAGCAAATAAAATATGTGGCAAAGCATGCACATACACTCTAGCATCTATCAAGCAATTGGCAATGACTAGGTCATCTATATATGAGTATAATGACTTAGGAGTCAAATGAGAACATTTGATCATAGGTCATACTCATCATTTAAGCACAAGTGGGGTTACCACTTTTACATAAATCATTGTTGTGTTCACATCTTTAGAGTTGCTTTGGCTCAATTCTTAGAGTAAAGCTCCCCTTAGATGTGATATCCCCCCTAAGAGGGCTGAACTAACCTTGGGTTTTGTCGATGATGACTTCATATAGATGTTGAAGATGTGGATGCTCAATGTTGATGTAGATCATTTGGAGCAATCCATTGGAGTGTTGCACTTTCAATACCTACATGGGTTAGTCCCACAAGGAACATACAAGGATATCCATAGACATGGAGTGAAACACACATATGATGATATCCATGAAAGCATTAGGTTACCTTGTCCCTTATCTTACCAACAAGAGGGTTTGTGACTCCATGAACTAGTGCAAGATATGAAAGTGGATTGCACTTGTCCTTGCCAAAATGAATGTGAGTGAAGTATGTTGGCGGAGTCACCCTCAAGAACACTCTAGTTCTTCTTATTTGGGATCCACATCAACTTGATGGGAATCTTGGAGTTGTAGTCGTACTTGTTGAAGTAGAACTTGATGTAGTATTGGGAACCCACTTGACCATGGCCTTAGGAGCTTCTTCAAATGAATCAATCTCTTCTTGAAGCTTGTCCTTTCCTTTTAGCTTGTGGACTTGTGGTGGAAGATCATCTTGAGCTTGTGTTCCTTTGAAAGAAGTGGGGTCATACTTCTCTTGTTGAGGAACAAACTTCGTCTTGGGGTATTGATCTTCTTCCCACTCAACTCCATTGGCATTGAACTTTCGCTCAAAACCAACACCTTGATTCTTCTGGTGCCTTCCTTGCTTGCGTACAATTTCCTCAAATTGCTTACTTCCGGCAAGGCTCTTGTAAACACCTTTCTCTATAATTCCCTTAAATAAACTATTTTCTTGCTCAAGTGTAACTTGGCTAAGAGAATCATTAGTGGAATCAAGAGAACTACTAGAAGCAACAATATTGGATTTAACATTGTTATTGTTACTACTAGAAGAAGAATCTTTCTTGCTTTTATTGCTAGATTTAACTTGTGGCATATAAGTAGACAAGAGTAAATGCTTGGCAATGTAGGAAGAACTCTTCTTTCGAAGATCATCATTGATTGCTTTTAGGAACCCATGCCGTTGCTCTAAATTTAGCTTCTCGAAGCGTAGCTTCTCATGAGTTCTTAGGAGCTCTCTATGATCCTCTAGAGTTGTTTCATGAGCTAACTTAAGAGTGTTTAGTTAGATGCTAAATCTCCTTCTTATCATTGTCATTCATTTTGATTAGCATGATTAATAGAAATTTCATCATAGTTTTCGTCACTAGTGTTGTCAACAAGTAAATCATCTTCATCACTATTGAAATCAACATACTCGGGGTGTGATGTGACGCCCCCGGCTCAATCGTGCACTAATCATACATGCAAATGCACACGATCAAGCCTAAGGACTCACGGGAAGATACCACAACACAACTCTAAATCATAAATAAAGTCATACAAGCTTTATATTACAAGCCAGGGGCCTCGAGGGCTCGAATACATAAGCTCACATACAAGCGTCAGCGGAAGCATCAGATATCTGAGTACAGATATAAAAGAAAACACAGATAGGCCCTTAAAAGGCGGGGCAAAAGAAAACACTACGATCGAATGGTGCAGGCCTCCTGCCTGGGACCCTCCGATCCTACTCCTGGTCGTCGGCCAGCTCGTAGTAGAAGCCATCCTCGGGGTAGTAGTAGTGATCGTCGATAGTGGTAGCTGGCTCCGGGGCTCCGTCATCTGGTTGCACCAAGTGGATATGGGGAGAAAAAGAAAGCAAAGCAACTGTGAGTACTCATCCGAAGTACTCAACAAGCAAGGATCTACACTACATATGCAACATTATCAAAGGAAGGCTGTATATGTGGGCTGGGCTGCAGAAATGACAGAATAAAGGGGAATGCCTAGTCCTATCGAAGACTAGCATCTTCAACGGTCTTGCAGCATTAGAAGAGAGTAGATTAGTATAGCATAAAGTAGTAGTATCATTAAGTCTCAACCTCACCCAGAGATCCTTCCTCGACTCCCTGCGAGAAAGCAATCCCAGAGCCATACTGTCATCAACCTCGCCCAGAGATCCTTTCTTGACTCCCTGCGAGAAAGCAATCCCAGAGGCATACTTTCCATTTCTCATCACAAGTATCCAGTTCTAGTTGTATCGATCGGGATACAACTCCGAGCGTCCGTTACCCAGGATCTGGCTATGCATAGATTAGTTCTTCCCTGCAGGGGTGCACCAACTTACCCACCACGCTTGCTTAACTCTGGCCGGACACACTTTTCGGGGTCATGCCCGGCCTCGGCCAAACGATACACCGCAACCCTACCTACAGCTCAGCAGAGAGGTCCCCGTCGGTCTACATCCTAAGTGCTCGGGGGTCTTGGGCCATCGCCCCTCGCCCTCCGGGTCGTTGCGCACATGGCTCAGATCCAAGCACCACCTTTGTCGTGAATGGCGCCAATCACTCCATGCCGCACTACTAAACTGGACGTCTGACAGAGCTTTCGGCTGATGCTACGATGCAGAGTGCCCATAACTGATCCCACGTGATGGTTAGTGCTATCGGGCCAGAGGCCCACTCAGATCAAATAGCCAAATCGTTATTACATTGGGGGTGCGGTAACGAGCAGAGACTCACGATCGATGTGACCCCGTCGCCCCATCTCGAGGACTTACGGCAAGGGCCAAGAATGCCTGGCCACGCCTCGTATTCATCACTCGGGCACCATCCAGGTCAACCCGTCTCCACATCACTCGCAGGTACCCCTCAGGGTCGACCCGCCTTTCCAAGTATCAGTAGTACAGTCCAAGTGTCCGTGTGTCCATAACATCAAGGGAATCCAAGGTATCACCCTCGTTGGATTCCTACTCGATGTATCCGTCAAGGTGAACTCGGAGGAATCACCCTCGAGGTTCACACTTGAAGTGTTGCGCGACAGGGTCGTATCGAAAGTGGAGAAGGAGGAATCACCCTCGATGATCACGACCAAATAGCTACTCTACAGAGTTAACATCAGAAGTGCTATACGAGGTATCACCCTCGGCACTCGATGGTATCGCTACAGTGTCGTACAACTAAGGGGGTGATGTGCGGTGCTGGGGCCTGGTCGTCGAGTCTTCCGATGATCCAGCGGGGTAACCGGGACAAGTGGGGTCACTGGGATCTCTATCCAGCCTATACTAAGCAGTTTAGGATAAGCAGGTAAGGTATCAATAGCAGGTTACAATAAACAGGCTATGCATCATAATAGGTAAAGCAGTAGCAGCAGCATTTCTAATGCAAGCACAAGAGAGAAAGAACAGGCGATATTGGTATGCTCAAAGAGGGGGTGCTTGCCTGGTTGCTCTGAGGCAAAGGCAAGGTCGTCAACTGTGTCGTCGGGCTCCTGAGCTGCGGCGGTCTCGGGGACGACGTCGGTGTCGGGGTCTACCGAGAGAGAAGAGGGGGAGGAAACAAATAAATACACGGCAAACGTATGCAACACAGAGCAGGTTATGCTAACGTGCAGTGCAGGGTTGCCTAAAAGCATGTCTAAGTCATATTAGTTACTTTAGGATTTAAGTTGGAATTATTAACCGGAGTATAAGCACTATTCATCTACCAGAAACAGCCTAAAAGTTGTGGGTTCACCTCCGTAGAGGGTCCCGACATGGAAACGGATAGCACGGTTGGATTCGTCTCGTCGTTCTGAGCAACTTTCATGTACAAAGTTTTCAATCTGAGCTACGGATTATTTTATATTAATTTCTAAAGATTTTAGCATTTTCTAGAATTATTTTTATTATTTAAATGACATTATCCGAAATAGTGCATTGTGACGTCAGCAAAACGTCATGATGATGTCAGCAGGTCAACTGACCGGCTGGCCAGGTCAAACCTGACATGTGGGGTCACTCGGACCCACATGTCAGCCTCTGTTAGTATTAAACAGAGTTAAATTTAAACTAACTACTTAATTAGGTGGTGGGCCCTACTAGTCAGTGTCTAATTAGTGTTTTAATTAACTAATTAATTAATTTACAGATTATCTATTTATTTTTTTAAAGAGTTTTAGCGGTGGGGCCCGCGTGTCAGTGACACGGGTTGCCCAGTCAGCAGCGCTGACTGGTCAACGGACCCCACTGGGGCCCAGTGGCAGTGGCGCTGGGGGCGGGCCCCAGCTGGCCACATCGGCGCCGGCCGCCGGAGACGCGCCGGCGAGCGCCGGACGCGGCAGAGAACTCCGGCGAGCTCAGATTTGGCTTGTGGGGCATCGTTTCGGGCGCGGTTAGGTGCTCTGTAACGGCCACTCGATCCCGCACATGTTGGTGGCCTCGGTTTGTCGCGGGGAGGGCTACAACATCGATGGCGACCACCGTGGCGGATGCCAGAATCGGGCATCGACGGATCCTCGCGCTCAGGGCACGGCAAGAGTGGCGGAGGGGCGCGTTGAGCTTCCAGGAGCTTCAGGAGCTTGGTGGTGGTGTTTGCGCGGCGCGAAGAGCAACGGAAAGACGGCGGTGAGCTCTACGGCGGAGCTCGGCTCGGCCACTCATGGCGGCAACCGCTAGAGTGTGAGAGGAAGCTTGGGAAGGGAGAGAGAAGAGGGTGGCGGCTCACCGAGCGGCGCAAGGAGGCCCGTGGAGGATTAGTAGCAGCAGCCGTCGAAGGAGGTCGCCGGAGTGGCCGCGGCGGTTGGAGATGGGGGCGGAGGCGTACGGCAGCTATGGAGGTCCCCGGCTTCGCCTGAGAGTTCCAGGGGAAGAAGGAGAGGCCGGCGAAGCTCCTGGGCAGCACGACGGTTCGCGGGGTCGTCGGTGGCCGCGGATTTGCCGGACCGCGGTGGTGGCCGTGCTCGGCAGAGAGGGAGAGAGGAAGCGGTGCGTGCGAGGGAGAGGAGGGGAGAAATGAGGCGTCGCCCAGGGGGGAAGGGGTGGCGCGGCGTCGTCCTTATCTACCAGGCGGGCGCGGGGCTGCGCGGTGTCGAGCGGGGACGAGGGGGGCCAGGCGCGGCGGTTGTGGTGGAGTCGACAGCGCGCGCGCGTGAGCAGTAGGAGGGAGACGAGGTGGGGAGTGGGCTGGGCCGACTGTTTGACTAGAGCCCAGCCACACGGGCCTTTTTCCTTTTTCTTTCTTTTCTGTTTTCTCTGTTTTTCTTTTTTAGTTGTTGTTTTCCAAAATGTACAGCCCCAACTCCAGTTTTGTAAAATAAGTAACTTAGCCCAATATTTACAGTGCAATATTAGTCACTGCTAGAAAATGGTTTGATGTCCATATCTTTTCATTTGGATTTTAATTAAATGAATATGGATTAAATATCTCTGTTTTGTTGTTGTTAGAGTCACTTAATTAATTTAGTAAATGTTGGTTATAATTTTAGAATTGTCTCTGGATTATTTACAATATTATGAACATTTTAGTTTTCAAATTTGAACAACTTTTATTTTCACTTTTAGTTTGAATTTCCATTTGAATTTGAATTGAAAAGGGATATGATCCAAATGATGTTTAGGCACTGTTGATCATGATGACATGGCATTATCAAAAGGGGATTACTGTAGCTAACCACTGGGGGTGTTACATGTGATACTTTAGGGCCTTTAGCCATGAAGCATCTTCCAATTCCTTCATTTGGTGAGTCAAATATGTCGTAGGAGTTGGATGACACAAGTGCAAGACCGGCAACACCTTCATCTTGAGTATATTCGGAGTCGGAGTGATAACTTCTCTCCGAGTAGTTGTCAGAGTCGGAATTGCATACCCATTCACCAACGTGAGCTTGATGTCTTCGTCTTGTGTAGCTCTTTGATGACTTGTCATTCCTTTCCGAATCTTTGCTTCTACGAGACGGTCTTCGTTCATAACGATCATCTCTACTACTTCTCTCTCTTGGTGATGATTCATCTTTTTTACTTCTCCTTTTTGGTGAATCTTATCTTTTCTTGTAGGGAGCCGTACACTCATTGGAGTAGTGTTCGGGTCTTCCACAATTGTAGCAATTACGATCACGACTAGAAGATCTTTTGTCATTGTAGGATCTCGACTTGGAGCTTCTCTCTTTGCTTCTATTCTTGTAGAACTTGTTGAAGTTCTTCACCATTAAGCTCAATTCTTCATTGAAGACTTGCTTCTCAGTTGATGTTGTAGGAGCATCACATGCAGCTTTGTAAGCACCACTTGACTTGTTGTGGAGCTCTTCCTTATCCTTGAGTGACATCTCATGAGCAACAATTCTACCAATGACTTCCGTGGGCTTGAGATCATTGTAATTGGGCATCATTTGGATCAAGGTGCACACGTTATCATATTTTCCATCCAAGGCTCTTAGGATCTTCTTGATGATGAATTTGCCGGTCATCTCTTCACTTCCTAAGCCGGCAATCTCATTTGTGATGAGAGCAAGCCTAGAGTACATTTCAGCGACTCCTTCACCATCCTTCATTTTGAACTTGTCAAGTTGACTTTGAAGCACATCCAATTTGGATTCCTTGACGGACTCGGTACCTTCGTGCATATCGACCAAAGTATCCCAAATTTCCTCTGCATTCTCAAGGCGGCTGATTTTGTTGAATTCTTCGGGGCACAATCCATTGAAGAGAATGTCGCAACCTTGAGCATTGTATTGCAACATCTTCAATTCTTCCACTGTCGCTTCACGATCCGGTAGTCTTCCATCCTCGAAGTATTCACCTTTCAAGCCAATGCGCACAATAGCCCAAACGGCTGGGTTATGACCAAGAATATGCATTTTCATCTTATACTTCCAACTAGCAAAATTAGTACCATCAAAGTAAGGACCTCTATGGTGGTAATTTCCCTCGCTAGACGCCATGCTCTCCTAGGTTGTGAAACCAAGGCTATGATCACCAAAGCTATGGAAATCAAGGCAAATGGAGACCAAAGCTCTGATACCACTTGTAGGCTCGAACGTAGGTCTAGAGGGGGGGGGTGATTAGACTACTTGACCAAATAAAAATCTAACCTTTTCCCAATTTTAGTTGTGGGCAGATTTTAGCAACTTAGCACAAGTCAAGCAATCAACCTACACATTGAATTCTACGAGTGTAGCAGCGGAAAGTAAAACATTGCGTATGAAGGTAAAGGGAAGGGTTTGGAGAGTGCAAACGCAATGATGACATGGAGATTTTTGGTGTGGTTACGATAGGTGGTGCTACCGTACATCCACGTTGATGGAGACTTCAACCCACGAAGGGTAACGGTTGCGCGAGTCCACAGAGGGCTCCACCCACGAAGGGTCCATGAAGAAGCAACCTTGTCTATCCCACCATGGCCATCGCCCACAAAGGACTTGCCTCACTCGGGTAGATCTTCACGAAGTAGGCGATCTCCTTGCCCTTACAAACTTCTTGGTTCAATTCCACAATCTTGTCGGAGCCTCCCAAGCGACACCTAACCAATCTAGGAGACACCACTCTCCAAAAGGTAATAGATGTTGTGTTGATGATGAACTCCTTGCTCTTGTGCTTCAAATGATAGTCTCCCCAACACTCAACTCTCTCTCACAGATTTGAATATCGTGGAAAGATGATTTGACTGGAAAGCAACTTGGGGAAGGCTAGAAATCAAGATTCTTGTGGTTGGATTGGAATATCTTGACATGAGTAGGTGGTTCTTTCTCAAAAAATGTATGCTGGAAGTGTAGGCACATTCTGATGGCTTTGTCACATATGGAGAAGTGGGTGGAGGGGTATATATAGCCTCCACACAAAATCCAACCATTACACACATTTGACCCAACTCGGTCAGGCTGAATAGAGGAACTCGGTGAGACCGATTCAGTTCAAAAAGTGAACGTTAGGAATCTCGGTGGGACCGACTCGAACAACTCGGTGGGACCGATGTGCTAGGGCTAGGGCAAAACCTCATCTCTGTGAAGCCGATTGCATGAACTCGGTGAGACCGATTTCAGCAAAGAGCAAACAGGGAGTTCGTCAAGCAAACTCGGTGTGACCGATCGCTCATTTCGGTGAGACCGAAATGTTACAAAGGGAAACAGAGAGTTTGCAGGGCCATCTCGGTGAGAACGAGATCCGTATCGATGTGACCAAACTGTTAGGGTTTCTGGCAGTGGCTATGTCAAATGAACTCGGTGGCGCCGGATAGAAGATTTCGGTGGGGCCGAGTTTGAATTTGGGTTTTGGACATATTTGGAAATGAGAAAGTGGTTGAGGGCTTTGGAGCAATATCACTAAGTATTTTGAGCAAGTAGACCATTAAGCAACACCCTCATCCCCTTTTAATAGTATTGGCTTTCCTATGCACTCAATGTGATCTTGGATCACTAAAATATAAATGAAGAATCTTGAGCTTTTGCCAATATGTGTCCTTAGCATTTTGAGGGGTCCACATTTCTAGTCCATGCCATGCCATTCATTGAACTTTCTGAAATATTAAACTTGAATGGATATTAGTTCAATGAGCTATATGTTGTTATGAATTACCAAAACCACCCGGGGATCAGTCGCACTTTCAGTATCCCTATTACCGCCCCTCTCATGTGAGGATGAGTGAATAAAATCTCATCATGAGAATAACCCGCTTAGCATGGAAGATATTGACTACCTCCTATCACTCTATGAACAATCCAGGCACACAAAACGGATGTTTATTTGAAGTTTTTGGAGGTGGCACATGCAAATTTACTTAGAACGGTAGGGTAATACCGCTTAGTACGGGCGAATGCTAGCAAATAGGTTGAGAAGCGGCCAGCTAGAGAGCGAAAACGGTCATGAACATGCATTATGCATAAGTAACATTGGATACTAGCATGAGTAGGATATGAACACCATGAACATAAATATCATAGAGGCGATGTTGGTTTTGATTCGACTACATGCATGAACATGTGCCAAGTCAAGCCACTCGAACATTCAGAGGAGGATACCATATCATCATACTACATCACAATCATTTTAACGCAATGTTGACATCCAAGATAATTCATTATCCACTCCTAGCTACCTAAGCATGGCATGAGAAAATATAATCTCTAATTGTCATTGCAAACATGTTTGATCATAATAAGCTGAATCATGGACACTAGGTTAAACATATTTACATAAACAGAACAAGTTGAGTTCATACCCATTTCTCTCTGCCATAGCCAGTTCATCAAATATCGTCTTTATTGCCTTTCACTTGCACGGCCAAATGATATGAAAATAATAATAGTGCAAGAGTGCTGTGGACTAAGATGGAATCTGCAAACATTTTATTCAAAAGGAGAAGACAAGGCAATTTGAGCTCTTTGTTAGATCAACAATAATACATATGAGAGCCACTCAACATTTTCATCGTGGTCTTCCCCTCGGTATGACTCAATAAAAAGGAAAGAACTTCAGAGAAACACATTGTAATATTTTTGGAGTTTTTAGTTTTTCTTGAAGAAAGCAAATTAAAGAAAGGAGAAAAACAAAAACGAGAAAAACTATTTACACGGGAAAGCTCCCAAGAAGCAAAAGAAGAACAAGGAAATCTTTTTGGGTTTTATTTTAAATACTACAACTAACTAAACTAGAAAGAAAAACCGAAAAGAAGCAAGAAATATTTTTTTGGATTTTCTCAAAGTTTTTCAAACACACAAGAAGAAAGAGAGAAAATAAATCTAGTATGGATAATATAATGAAAAAGTGTGAACACCGACAACTGGAATGAATTGTGTGAACATGAATATAATGTCGATGGAAATATGTACTCCCCCAAGCTTAGGCTTTTGGCCTTGCTTCGTAATCACCGTATGTGACCTGCGTAATAATCAGAGTGATAGCTCACGGAGGCTGTTGGTGCAGCCTCCTCAACCCGCCGAGCAGCCACGACCTCTGCATTGTGTGCGCGAGACTTGCTCTCAAGAACATAATACCTTCTTTTGTTGTGATAATCAAAGAGAGCAGGCGCAGGCAAATAGGTGTGCACAACGGAATGTTTATTGAACAACAAGTTTTAAGTATAATCAGTGATCTCGCCCTTAAGGAACTTATGGCGCTTCATGGCCTCAAAGTCTAACTACTGAGTGGGTAGGATGGGGTCATTAGGCCAAGGCGATACACCACACTCCTCTGCTAAACGTGAAGCATAAATCCCACCATAAAAAATATCCACTACCAGCGTTGTGTTGCAACCTGCGTGCCACAATCGCTCCAAGGTTATAATATTTAACACCCGTGAGAGCAGTATGTATGAGGCTCAAGTCAGGAGCACATAGTGTACTACAGTCTTGTTTGCCTACAATGCATTTTCCATTAAACAGTGCAAAGTATTGAATTGATGGGAAATGAATACTTTTTATTCTACCTTGCGTCACCCCTCTATTCTCACCGTAGCAAAGACTAGTTAAGAATGTCTCATACTCAGATCTTGGTGGTTCATCTAGCGAACCCCAAAATGGAATTTTACACACACCACTAAACACGTCTAGAGACATGGTAATGTTATGGTCATAAAGTTTAAACGGGACTCTAGACTCACGGGGATGAAATTTAAACTCTTTAGTAAACGATTCTATGAGACTGAGATACTGGTTGCACTTATCTTCGATGTAGGGACCGAGCTCTGCATGGTGAACATATTGCTCAAATTCTTCTTTAATACCTGCCATCAGCATGAAATCGTCGCACGGCCATAAGCATGATTTGGTGGCGGCATCCCGTATTGAACTTGCACTTGGTTCAACATAAGACTGACGGGTCGAGCCACTACTAGAATATGCTCCCGAGGACCTCCGCCTCGAACAACTCCTTCCAAAGAAGTTCATCATATTTGCGTACAATTTTCTGAAGAAAATTTTTTGGGTCACAAGATTTTTGTCAACAAAACTTTGCAAGATTAATACCAACTACTCATAGGGAAGCATAGAGGCTATATTGAGCATTCAAACTACTTAGAACTCTAAGAATTCAACATGCAAGCTCATCTACAACAGCACCAAGAGTAGCTAATTATTCATAATATAATCCACTAAAGCAAAAACAAATTGGACCAATGGAGGAGTCACATACCAAGTAACAATCCGCAAAAACAGTTTCGGAAACAGAGCTTCGGGCAAAGAGATCGAAATCCGCGGGTTTGAGAGCAAGAACACGAGGGAGAGAGCAATGGTGAATTTTTTTTGGAGGTAGGTGATGACATGGGCTAAAGAGATGAGTGAGGGGGCCCATGTGGGGACCACAACCCACCAGGGCGCGCCTGGGGCTGCTGGCACGCCCAGGTGGGTTGTGCCCACCTAGTGCACCCCCCTCTGATGTTATTTACACCAAAAATTCTTAAATAATCAGCAAAAATCATATTAAATTTTCAAGGCATTCTGAGAACTTTTATTTTTGGGTCAGTTTTTTATTGCACGGGAAATTCAGAAAACAGACAAAACATGGCATTTTATTTTATTTAACTGAGAAAAACAAAAAAAAGTTGGAAACAGAATGTTGTGCTTACTAAATTCATCAACTTCATACCTCTCAAAAATGCTCCATTAATAAGGTTGATCAAGTCTTATTAACAACCACTTTCGATTAGCATGAAACCGAAGAACTTTCATAAAACACTAAGTTACCTCAATGGGGATATGCATATCCCCAACAATAAGCATTTCATAATTCTTTTTGGCAGTAGGTAGAGGTAGTTGAAAACTTCCAATAGTGAGTGTCGGAGATTTTTCAATAATATTAATACCATTCACTTGGAATTGTTTCTTCGAAAAGTGCACCGTATGCTCATTACCATTAATATGAAAAGTGACCTTGCTTTCATTGCAATCAATAACAGCCCCTGCAGTATTGAAGAAGGGTCTACCAAGGATAATCGACATGTTGTCGTCCTCGGGCATCTCAAGTATAACAAAGTCAGTTAAGATAGTAACATTTGCAACAACAACGGGCACATCCTCACAAATACCGATAGGTATGGCAGTTGATTTGTCAGCCATTTGCAAAGATATTTCAGTAGGTGTGAGTTTATTCAAATCAAGTCTTTTATATAAGGAGAAAGGCATCACACTAACACCGGCTCCTAAATCACACAAAGTAGTTTTGACATAATTTCTTTTGATGGAGCAAGGTATAGTTGGTATTCCCAGATCTCCAAGTTTTTTGGGTACTCCATCCTTAAAAGAACAACTAGCAAGAATAGTGGAGATTTCCGCTTCCGATATCTTTCTTTTATTAGAGATGATGTCTTTCATATATTTTGCATAAGAGGCCATCTTTAATATATCAGCCAAGCGAGTGCGCAGAAAGACTGGCCTAAGCATTTCAGCAAAGCGTTCAAATTCTTCATCATCCTTTTTCTTAGTTGACTTAGGTGGAAAGGGCATGGGTTTTTGAACCCATGGCTCTCTTTCTTTACCATGTTTTCTAGCAACAAAGTGTCGCAGTGGAACACGTTCACCTATGGGCTATCAACCCCTTGTGGTTCGGCAAGGGGGAGGATCACGTTGCACAAAGAGCATAGGCCATGGGACATCACGGCAATGTTGACGCTGGTGGTTTTTTACCCAGGTTCGGGCCACTGTGAAGCGTAAAACCCTACTCCTGCTTTGGTGGATTGATGGAGGGACCGCAAAGATCACACGGCGCTCAAGCCCGGCAAGGTTGCCTCGGGGAGAGCAGCTACACGTGTATGAGTGTACAAGGGTCCGAATCCTTTCTAAGGTTGCCACTGTCCTCCTTTTATAGGTCAAGGGGTTATCACAATGGCAAAACAGTCATTATCTGCTGATTAGATAGCCAACAGTGCTATCATACCTAACTCTGGCAGTTAGGACAAAGTGCATTAAATGCACTGCTAGGTGTCACGCTGTGGATGCAGCCCAGCAAGCCTGTCGCGCCGCTTAGTCATCTTCCACTTGTTTGCTTGACACTCTTCTGGACGGGTGTCACATGGAGGTAATCTTCCTTCCAAATGGCTGCCACGTGCCAAATAACAGCCACTTAATCACCTAGAGGCTCGACACTGCACTAACAGGTGACTTGCGTTGTGATGCAGTGGAGCGGTGGAGTCTTGGCGGGGTGGATTGCCATCAGCTGCCCCGGCAGGCCTGCCGGGGAAATATTGGCTTCGTCCTAGGGGCAGCCTTGACCTGACCGAGCTCGCCTGCCCGGCAAGGGAGGCTTTCCCTTAGTGATGTCTTGCTGTCTTGGCTTGTCTTGGTCTTCTTGATCCGCCCTTTGGCCTCCCAAAGAGCTTCTCATCTTGCTTGGTTTCGTCTTGGATGTTTGGTGCTGTCTACTTCCTTGCCATTGTGCCTGTGTACAGTACAGACAACATACATGAAGGTTTATTGCACCGATAGGAGCCCCCGGGCCTGTCCCAAATGTGCTGCTGGGCACCGTTGGGGTAGGTCCTATCAGGTACACAGGCAGGGCACTTGTGATGGTAGTCGCCTCTTCCTTGATATTTTTCTTGCTTCTTCATTAGCTTGACCTTGGGTCAGTTTCGGGTTTTCCCGAGCATTGTGCGGGATGATGTGCGGGAATTTATGCCATGATCTGTGGGCCGCCCATGTCCCACGTTCACGGGGTGGTAACTGCCATTCTGCTTGTTTTTCCGCTCCTGCCGTTTCCGCCACTTATGCCACATGCATTGCACGGGGTTGGTGGCGGATGCGAAGCACGCGGGAATGAGTGCCCTGGCAGAAAGCCAGGCGCTGCGGATAGGTGCAGGAAGGCGGTCTTGATTCCGTGCACCGTTGGTGATGTAGAGGGGCCAGATTGGCGAAGCGGGGCGGTTGCTCCCTGGGCGGGGCGCTAGCCCCCAACCACGTTCGCCTATAAAATTGGATGTGGGCGAGAGGCTTACCCCACACCTCTCGTTCTTATTCTTTCTTCCGGCATCTCCTCTCCACCATGGCAAGAGGGAGAGGGCATGGTGGTGTTCCAGTGGTGGCGACGAGGGTTTCTGCTCGACAGTGCCTCCCTCCTCCTGTTGGGGACACAGGAGCGAAGCCCATCGTAAGAGGAGGTGGTAGAGGACATGGGCGCGGCCGTCGTGGTGTGCGGGGTAGAGGAGGAGGGGGCGGTGCTTTGATCGCCCATCCTCCGGCTGCTCAGGACCCGAACGAAGGCCACGTCGGGGACCAACGACTAGAATTCATCGTTAAGCTGCGTGGGCCTCTGCGTAGTCGCCTTCGGCTTCCTACTCCATTTGTAAGATTGATGGAGGTCGAAGAACCGTCGGGGTTGAGGCTGCACATGAGGGGCTGCTGGGCGAACGTGGAGTTCCCCGCACCTCATGCCATGCTCCTCTGACGCGGCTAGAAAACCTTGGCCCGCGCCCACAGTTTGGCGGTAGGGCACGTCCTTCACTTCAAGTTAATGGACGCCACCCTGCTCTCCATCAAGGTCTTGGGGCGCGCGGGTGCTCGCTTAGGGTGCTGCGCGGAGAGCTCGACTGACGATGAAAGCTCCTCCTCGAGCGATAGCGATGAGGAGGAGAGTGATGGCAATGATGACGGCACCGATGGGGAGAACGACGGCTCCGACTCCGGCTGAACACCAGCCGCACCATCACCGTCAGCGGGAGGCCGGTGGCACCATCATCTGCACCTGCATCCCCTCCCCGGCAAGCCGATTTGCCGGGGTGTTGGGTGCAGATGGTGTCTCCTCCTCCAGCAGTCTTCCAGCTGGGCCCTGGCAGGCTTCCCCGTGGACTCCGGCTTCGTTCGCCCTGCCGCGCCCTGCTAGCCCTGGTGGCGGTGACCAGGGCATCGCCTAGCCGCTCTCCCCGCCCATCACCTTTGTCCGCGCCCTCCCGATCTTGTCAGGTTGCATCCCACGGGCCCTGATAGGGTCAGGCTGGGCTTCTGCCCAGGCACTCCTTCTGCCCTCTTCATCTCCTACTGTAGCTCCTAGGGGGAGAGGGACAAGAAAGGGATTACGGGGCACTTATCTTTTTTCAATCTAAAACATGTAGGCAATTGCCGAACTTTAGTCTCAAATATGTAATCTTTTCTACCCATGTTGGTACTCTGTAAGGTCTGTACTTGTTTATCTGCATATCAATGAAAAAAAGACAGGCTTGCCGGGTACTTGTGCATGTACTACATCCATGCAAAGGAGGAATTCCTCTATACTTTTAAGTAAACAAGTTTTCCCGGCAGGCTATCTTGCCGGTACCTTCCGTTGTCGCCGCAGGGCTTGGCTTGCCCGGACGCAAAACTATGAAACGGAACCCGCCCCTTGTCGAACCTTCTCTGTCAAATGCCACCACAACCATCTAGACCGAAACAAAGTTCGAATCAAGGGATGGGAGCACAAATGTTTCGAAGATCACAAGGCCTTTCTATGCACAAGTTTCCTTCCTATAGAGACATGCACATGAGTAGAGAGAAACTTATCTGTTCGGCTTGTCGGGGATCAATATGTAGGCTTGTTTCCATCTCTTTTTTTTAGGGATCGAGCCCGCGGCAGGAGCCCTGCAGTTAGTGCAGAGGACAACATAGCAACATATGACCTCATCTACATGATCATGGCAAATGTATGCTAATCTAATCATGCATGCAAGTTTTTAGGGCGCCCGCGCTTCATTTTATTGTCTGTGCTCAGGGTCTGCGCCTGGCTTTGTACAAAGGGTTACATGTGCATCGGCAAGGCTTGTACAAAAGGGTGGCTGCCGGGAACGGGTCCGACAGCCGCGCCTTACGGGTAGAGCTTACGAAGATGCTCAATATTCCATGAGTTTTGCAATTGAATGCCATCTTCGGTCTCTAGACGGACCGCGCCAGGTCTAGTGACTCGTACCACCCGGTAAGGGCCTTCCCACTTTGGCATCAACTTGTTTGCACCCCTGGCAGACTGAACACGCCTAAGGACAAGGTCGCCTTCCTCAAGGCTCCGGGCGTGAACCCTGTGGCTGTGATAGCGGCGCAGGGCTTGCTGATAGCGTGGAGCACGCGTAGCAGCCCGGAGACAGTTCTCCTCAAGGAGCATGGAATCATCATGCCGGTGCTGCTCTTGCTCTACTTCATCGTAGGCAAAAACTCGAGGTGACCCATACACTAGGGAGAACGGAGTCTGGCTGGTAGCTCGATTTTGTGTCGTACGGAGGGACCAAAGAACCACCGGCAGCTCGTCGATCCAGCATTTGCCGCACTTCTACAGCTTAACCAAAGTCCTTGTTTTGAGCCCACGCAGCACTTCAGCGTTCATCCTCTCAGCTTGTCCATTGCTCCTGGGATGAGCAATAGAGGCAAATGAAACCTTGCTTTCGAGGGTTTGAACGTATTACATGAAGGCGCGACTTGTGAACTGGGTGACGTTATCAGTGATCACTCTGGCACACCTATCCTTTCAAGAACTTGATAGCTGATTGTGCAGTCACCTTCCTCACAGGCTCCACTTCCGGCCACTTTGTAAACTTGTCGATCGCAATGTACAAGAATTCAAAGCCCCCGGTAGCATGGCGGAAGGGGCCCAGGATGTCGAGCCCCCAAACCGAAAATGGCCATGACAAAGGGATCATCTAGAGAGCTTGAGCAGGTTGATGGATGTTCTTGGAGTGGAATTGGCAGGCTTCACATCTGGTGACTAGCTCAGTTGCATCTTGAAGGGCCGTGGGCCAGTAGAAACCTTGCCAGAAAGCTTTTCCAACCAAGGCCCTTGATCCAATATGAGAGTCGCACATGCCTTTGTGTATTTCTGCCAATAGTTCCTTTCCTTCTTCCCGGCAGATGCACTTCAGTTTCACACCGTTGGGCCTTCTTCTATACAAAGTGTCATCGACAAGTTGGTACGTACTGGCCCTCCGGGCTACTCTTTCAGCTTCTTCTTGCTCCTCGGGAAGCTCTCCTGTTTGGAGGTAATAGACTGTGTGTCGTGCCCATGTTGGAGCCTGCGGCTCGGCAACAAGGACCACGGCACCTCCTCGTTCGTGGGAGCGCAAATCTCAACCGCAAGAACCTGTGGTTCGGCGGGAGGGTGCTGCTCACCAGGCAAAGTGGAGTTATTCCCGGCAATCTCTCTGCCGGGGCTTCGGGAAGCTCTGCCGGGAGAGGCTTGCCGGAGTCCAGCTTCCTCCTCTTTCTGGCCATTGCTGTCGGGGATACTGAGGGTTGAGTCAGGTGGATAACAAAAGTCCCTGGTTCCACCGGGAGCTTTTGTGCGGTGCATTTTGACAGGTGATCAGCGGTGCTGTTTTCCACATGCGGCATGTGCTCTGTTTGCAATCCATCGAAATGCTCCTCCATCTTTCTCACTTCCCCCACATATGCCTCCATCAATGGACTTTGATAATCCTTGTTCACTTGTCTCACCACAAGTTGTGAGTCTCCACGAACGACCAACTTCTTAATTCCCAATTCCGTTGCAATCCTAAGCCCGCCAAGGAGCCCTTCATACTCTGCAGTATTGTTGGTAGCCTTATCTCAGGGAAAATGCATTTGGATCACATACTTGAGGTGTTCTCCAGTGGGCGCGACAAGGAGCACACCAGCCCCTGCACCTTGCAATGAGAAGGCACCATCGAAGTACATGATCCATTCTTGGGGGGCCTCCTTGCCGGGGATGACTGTTTCCAGGGTCTGTTCATCTGGAGTTAGTGTCCATTTTGCGATGAACTCTGCTAATGCTCTGCTCTGAATGGTTGATGTGCTCTCATATCTCAGACCAAAGCTTGACAATTCCAATGCCCATTCAACTATCCTGCCGGTGGCCTCAGGGTTTCTCAGTATGCGTTCCAAAGGGAAGCGAGGGACAACCATGATCTCATGGGTTTGAAAGTAGTGACGCAGTTTCCTTGAGGCCATTATGAGGCCAAAGATCAACTTTTGCACTCCGGAGTACCTTGATCTAGCCCCCTGCGACAGGGAGCTAACAAAGTACATCGGCCGCTGCAAAGTACATCGGCCGCTGCACCATCTTCTTCTTTGCCGTGGATTTGGGGCCACCTTTGTTATTTTGCTCTTCTTTCTCCTGATCCGCACCTGACCTTGCCGGGATCGGTTCACTTCCTTCTCTGGGGGGAACAGTAGCTGCAGCTACTCCTTCATCTACTTCCTGCTGCGCCACCAACGCTGCACTAACCACTTGATTGGTTGCCGCTAAGTATAGTAGCAACGGCTCTCATGGTTTAGGAGCGACCAAGGTGGGAGCAGAGGAAAGATAGGTTTTCAAGTCTCGCAGCACTGCTTCTGCTTCCGGGGTCCACTTCATTGGCCCTGCCTTCTTCAAAATTTTGAAGAACGGCAAGGCGCGCTCGGCAGACTTGGAAATGAACCTACTCAACACGGCAACGCATCCAGTTAAATGCCTCACGTCCTTGACTGTCTTGGGTGCTGGAATCTGCTCGATTGCCTTGATCTTGTCGGGGTTGGCCTATCCCACGGTGAGACACAAAGAAGCCAAGTAGCTTGCCGGAGGGAACGCCAAACACACACTTCTCAGGGTTCAACTTCAAGTTGATCTTGCGCAAATTTGCAAAGGTTTCTTCCAAGTCTTGAATGAGCTGACTTGTCCTTGGTTTTGACCACTATATCATCCATGTAGGCTTCAATATTCCTGTGCAACTGAGACTCAAACCCAATTTGTACTGGTCTTGCAAAAGTGGACCCAGCGCTCTTTAACCCGAAGGGCATCCGCATGAAGCAGTATGTGCCACACGGGGTTCTGAACGCGGTCTTCTCTTCGTCTTCCTTGGACATGAATATCTGATGGTATCCGGAGTATGCATCCAAGAAGGAAAGCAGATCACACCTGGAAGTAGAATCCACGATCTGGTCGATGTGCGGCAAGGGGAAAGGGTCCTTCGGGCATGCCTTATTCAGGTCTATGAAGTCTATGCAAAGCCTCCATTTCCCATTAGCTTTGCACACCACCACCGGGTTTGCTAACCGTGTTGGATGTAACACTCCTCTGACCAAACCAGCCGCTTCAAGTTTCTTGATCTCTTCGGCAATGAACTGCTGCCGCTCCAAAGCTTGTTTCCTGACCTTCTGCTTGACGGGCCGAGCATGAGGGCAGACAGCAAGGTGGTGCTCGATTACCTCCCTGGGAACGCCGGGGATGTTAGATGGTTGCCAAGCAAACACATTGACATTCGCTTGCAGGAAGGCAACGAGCACGCCTTCCTATTTGTCATCAAGGGTGGAGCTGATGGTGAATGTACCATCAATGCCTACCAGCCCTGCCGGGACCTTCTTTATAGCTGGTGAGGCAACTTTGGATCTCTTGCTTGTGGAACTCTCCGGCAAGTCATCGACGGGTGCAGCACACTCCGGAGAGGTGCGCTTCCCGGATTCCTTGCCGGTATCTCTGCTAGCCTTCTTTTCTTTCTTGCTTTCCTTGGTGGGAGTTGCAACTTCCATGGTCTTGGCAGCGACCACATCCCGGTACATCTTATCCACGCATATAATCACGTCTTTCTTGTCCGATGGGATGGAAATGACACCCATCGGCCCTGGCATTTTCAATTTGTTATAGGCATAGTGAGATGCCCCCATGAACTTTGCCAAGGCTGGATGGCCAAGAATCCCATTGTACGGCAACAGAAGATCGACCACATCAAACACAACTTTCTCAGTCCGGTAGTTCAGCTCTCCACCAAATGTCACCAGCAGCGTAATCTCCCCCTTAGGACGGCTCCTGCCGGGGTTGATTCCTTGAAATGTGCCAGTGGTCTTGAGCTCTTCATCTGATATATGAAGCTTACTAATTACCTTAGGGGAAATCAGATTCAACCCTGCCCCACCGTCAACTAACATCTTTGTGACCTTGAGGCTGTGGATTGTTGGTGAGACCAACAACGGCAAACACCCTACCGCAGTGGTGCGGTCAGGGTGGTCCTCTTCATCCAAGATGATAGGCGTGCATGACCATTTGAGCGGTTTCCAGGAATCTACTGCAGGCTCTACGACATTGACTTAGCGAGCCCACAGTATGAGCTGGCGGTGAGAGGAGTGCAAAGATGCACCTTCGTCAATGCACGGGGCGTCAGTTGCTTTCTGGAACTCTTGCTCACTGGTTTTCTCATCATCCCCTTCATCACTTTCATCATCACCTTCCTTCTTTTCACGGCCCCTAGCAGGTTTCTCTTGGTGCTGAGGAGTCTTGCCGCGGCGGCCTCCTCTGCCACCTCGGCCCTTCCTGCCAGCACCTTCTTGATCTCTCTCCTTGTCGCACTTCTCGTACTCAGCTTTTTGCTTCTTGACGAGTTTCTCAACTTGGTGACACTCTTGGAGATCATGGCCCTTTGTTCGGTGGATCTTGCAATATGGTCCGTCAGCCTTCCCAGCTTTCTCGGCTGCCGCCGCCTCCCGGCAATCAGTGCACGCGGCAACTTCCTTGCTGGGGGATTCGGTCTTGGCCTTCTTGCCGGTGCAGGGGGTGCTAGAACCTTCGATGGCCAATACTTTTTTTCTTTACACTTCTTGTTGCGCTTCTTATTCTGCGTCTTTGGGTTGGTGGCATTGTCGTCGTCTTCTGAGTCAACTTCGACACCGTCCTCCTCTCCGGGGAGTCGCCTCCCTTCCTCAGTACGGGCACACTTATCCACCAAGGTGTATAGTTCATTCACAGTCTTGGGCAACCGGATGTTCATCTTGGAATGTATCCTCCCGTTGCGCACATTCGATTGGAATGCAGCAATCACAGCTGCTGGGTGAATATCTGGGATGTTTCTGTGCACCCGGCTAAACCTCTGCATGTACTTCCGCAAAATCTCTCCTTCCTTCTGTGGGAGGAGTTGCAGGTCGCTGGGTCGTCCTAGTTCTTGATGGCCACCCGTGAAGGCGCCAACAAATTCATGCCACAGGTTAGCCCAAGACGAAATTGAATTCTCCGGTAGGTGCATCAGCCACGACCTCACATTTGGCTTGCGTGCCAAAGGGAAGTAGTTGGTGAACACCTTCTCATCTCTTCCTCCAGCGGCTTGAACATCAATGGAGTAGATGCTCAAGAACTCTGGAGGGTTCAGTCTTCCATCATACTTCTCTGGTATTTCTGGCTTGAAGACGCGGGCAGATGGCCAATGGACTTGCCGCAGCTCGTGAGTGAAGGCAGGGCACCCAACCTCGAAAGGTAGGTACCCACCTTCACTGGGCGCGGGTTCGTCAACGTCTAGGCCATTGCGCCTGTCAGACTCGCGGAGGGGTTTGCACGGTTGGGGCGGCTCCCTCTGCACGGTCAGCGGCTCGTGTCGTTGTTGCTTGTGGGTGTTGTGGCTGACCTGCTCGCTGTGATCCTTCTGCTTCAGCGAAGCCGATCAAACTCTGGATGGTGGCTCTCCACTCGTCCATTTGATTGGCCGCTAGCGGAAACCTCAACAGGAGCTGGGTCCGTGCCATGGTCTCCGAAGCAGTGCTCGGCATAGATGACGATGTAGACCACGACGTCGCTCGACTCCTTGTAGCACCAGTTATGTCGAGTTATTGCCGCTGAGAGCCAGTTGTCATGGCAGTGCGGTGGCGAGTGGGGTGCGCCTGGGGGTTGGCGACCCTGTTCGACGCTTCGCCTTGGTTACCCTGCCCCGGGCAACGCGCATGCCCCGTAGCTGTGCCCGTAATAGGGACAACTTGAGGGTCGCGACTCGCGCCGGAGTGGGTGTTGTCACTGCGGTTGTGCGCACCAGCGCGGTGGAGGGGCGGAGACTGCACATCCTCCCCGCCCGCGCCCTCTGGAGCACGGCCATCGGGATGTTGTTGATGCTGCCCTTCCCCGGCGCGTTCCACTCCCGCTTCGACCGCAGGGGAAATGATGACAGTGCCGCCTGCGCTGGTCACGTCCCCCACGGCGTCCACGTCTCCCAACGCCACCGCCGCGCCCACAGTATCAGCGGCTGTGGGAGGGGAATCCTTTGAGGTGGAAGGATGAGCTGCTGCGCCGGGCTTCTTCTTGGGCGCCATGGGTGGTGAAGCCGATGATGAAGATTGACACGCTGATCACAACCTCGGGTTCGCGCATGCTTTCCCCCTACCTGGCATGCCAAAGATGTCGTGGTGGAACACGATCACCTATGGGGCTATCAGCCCCTTGTGGTTCGGCAAGGGGGAGGATCACGTTGCACAAAGAGCAGAGGCCATGGGACATCACGACAATGTTGATGCCGGTGCTTTTTTACCCAGGTTCGGGCCGCTGTGAAGCATAAAACCCTACTCCTGCTTTGTTGGATTTATGGAGGGACCGCGAGCATCACGCGGTGCTCAAGCCCGGCAAGGTTGCCTCGGGGAGAGCAGCTACGCGTGTATGAGTGTACAAGGGTCCGAATCCTTTCTAAGGTTGCCACGGTCCTCCTTTTATAGGCAAAGGGGTTACCACAATGGCAAAACAGTCATTATCTGCTGATTAGATAGCCAACAGTGCAATCATACCTAACTCTGACAGTTAGGACAAAGTGCATTAAATGCACTGCTAGGTGTCATGCTGTGGATGCAGCCTGGCAAGCCTGTCGCGCCGCTTAGTCATTTTCCACTTGGTTGCTTGACACGCTTCTGGACGGGTGTCACATGGAGGTAATCTTCCTTCCAAATGGCTGCCACGTGCCAAATAACAGCCACTTAATCACCTGGAGGCTCGACACCGCATTGATAGGTGACTTGCATTGCGATGCGGTGGAGTGGTGGAGTCTTGGCGGGGTGGATTGCCATCAGCTGCCCCGACAGGTCTGCTGAGGAAATATTGGCTTCATCCTAGGGGCAGCCTCGACCTGACCGAGCTCGCCTGCCCGGCAAGGGAGGCTTTCCCTTAGTGATGTCTTGCTGTCTTGGCTTGTCTTGGTCTTCTTGATCCGCCCTTTGGCCTCCCAAAGAGCTTCTCATCTTGCTTGGTTTCGTCTTGGATGTTTGGTGTTGTCTGCATCCTTGCCATTGTGCCTGTGTACATTACGTGCAACATACGTGAAGGTTTGTTGCACCGACACAAAGTCTCTTTTATCATATCTTTTATTTTTAGGCTGTGGGTTATCAAGATCAACAGCTGGTTCTATTTCAACATCATTATTTGGTTCCTTATCAATGTCGGGTTGAGTGTCTTCATGTCATCATTATCTTTTTCATTATCACTTGGTGAATGTTCATTACCAGATTGAGTTTCAGCATGAGAAATAGAGACATCATTATTATCTTCAGGAGGTTTTTCTTTCCCAGGTTCACTAGAGGTATGCAAAGTCCTATCATTTTTCTTCTTCTTTTCCTTTTTAAAAGGACTAGGTGCATCATTATTAATTCTTTGTGAATCTTGTTCAATTCTTTTAGGGTGTCCCTCAGGATAAAGTGGTTCCTAAGTCATTTTACCTCCTCTAGTTGCTAGTCTAACAGCAAAGTCATTTATATTATTGTTCATTTAATCAAGAAATTCTCTTTGAGATTTAGCAACTTGTTCTGGTTGAGTTTGAACCATAGATGCATGTTTTCCTACACCACTAACATCATTGGAGATTCTAAATAACAAGTCACTCAAGCGAGCAATCATATCAGAATTGTATTTCAATTGTTTCATAACATTGGCATTGAAGTGACCTTGTCTTCTAATGTAGTTATCAAACTCATAAAGGCATTGGCTAGGATGTTTATTATAAGGGATATCACTTTCATCAAATTTCATCAAAGAATTTACCTCTATCACCTTGGGTGGTGGTGTGTCAAGTCCATGAATCTCTTCAATTGGTGGTAAATTTTTAACATCCTCTGCTTTAATACCTTTTTCCTTCATAGATTTCTTTGCCTCTTGCATATCTTCCAGACTGAGAAATAAGATGCCCCTCTTCTTTGGAGTGGGTTTATGCGGTGGTTCAGGAAGAGTCCAATCATTATAATTTTTCAATATATTATTCAATAATTCCTCTACTTGTCCAACAGTTCGTTCCCTGAAAACACAACCAGCACAACTATCTAGGAAATCCCTAGAAGCATCGGTTAGTCCATTATAGAAGATATCAAGTATTTCATTTTTCTTAAGAGGATGATCTGGCAAAGCATTAAGCAATTGGAGAAGCCTCCCCCCAAGCTTGTGGGAGACTCTCTTCTTCAATTTGCACAAAGTTAAATATTTCCTGTAAGGCAGCTTGTTTCTTATGAGCAGGAAAATATTTTTCAGAGAAGTAATAAATCATATCCTGGGGACTACGCACACAACCAGGGGCAAGAGTATTGTACCATATCTTAGCATCACCCTTTAATGAGAACATAAATAATTTGAGAATATAATAGTAGCGAATGTTCTCATCATGAGCAAATAGGGTGGCTATATCATTCAACTTAGTAAGGTGTGCCACTACAGTTTCAGGTTCATAACCATGAAAAGGATCAGATTCAACCAAAGTAATCAAATCTGGGTCGACAGAGAATTCATAATCCTCGTCATCAACAAAGATAGGTGAAGTAGCAAACTTAGGATCACATTTCATTCTAGCATTCAAAGATTTCTCTTTTAGTTTGCATAATAATTTCTCAAGATCATCTCTATCATTGCAAGCAAAAAAGTCTCTAGCTGTCTCCTCATCCATAACATAACCTTCGAGTACCTTAGGCAATTCATATCTAGGAGAGCTAGGCCTAATAGGTGTTTCAAGATTTTCAGTTTTGAGTACTTCATCAGTTTCAAAGATTTCATCAGTTTCAGCATTCTCAATATCTTTAGCTCTAGCAATTTGTTCATCAAGAAATTTCACCTAGTGGCACATTATCATCAAGCAAGGTACTAGCCTCATCATGAGTAGCATTCATAGAAGTAGCATCATCAATAACTTGTGACATATCAGGATTAACAGCATGTGGTGGTGTTGCAAGTCTACTCAAAATAGAAGGTGAATCAAGTGCAGAGCTAGATGGCAGTTCCTTACCTCCACTCGTCTTAGAGAAAAAAAATCTTTGTCTTGGTATCCTTCAGATTCGTCATAGTGATAAACTGATAATAATCCCAAGTGACTCAAAAAATATAGCTATGCTCCCCGGCAACGGCGCCAGAAAAAGGTCTTGATAACCCATAAGTATATGGGATCGCAAATATTTTCAAGGGTAGAGTATTCAACCCAAATTTATAGATTCGACACAAAGGGGAGCCAAAGAATATTTGAAGGTATTAGCAACTGAGTTGTCAATTCAACCGCACCTGGAGATTAATTATCTACAGCAATATGATCAGTAGCAAAGTAATATGATAGCTTTGATAGTAGTGGTAACAGTAACAGTGATAGTAATAATTTTGTAGCAAGTGCAACAGTAGCAATAGCAATAGTAACTTAGCAGAAACAATATATGGAAAATTCGTAGGCATTGATCGGTGAATTCGTTGGATGATATTCATCATATAACAGTCATAACCTAGGGCGATACAGCACTACCTCCAGTTCATAAATATAATATAGGCATGTATTCCGTAAATAGTCATACGTGCTTGTGGAAAGAACTTGCATGACATCTTTTGTCCTACCCTCCCGTGGCAGCGGGGTCCATATGGAAACTAAGGGATATTAAGGCCTCCTTTTAATAGAGAACCGGAACAAAGCATTAACACATAGTGAATACATGTACTCCTCAAACTACGGTTATCACGGGAAAGTATCCCAAATAGTGTCACTCCGGGGTTTACGGATCATAACACGTAATAGGTGACTATAACTTGCAAGATCGGATCTAGAACATAGATATAATGGTGATAACATAAACGGTTCATATCTGAAATCATGGCACCCGGGCCAAAAGTGACAAGCATTAAGCATGACAAAGTCATAGCAACATCAATCTCAGAACATAATGGATACTAGGGATCAAGCCCTAACAAAACTAACTCGATTACATGATGAATCTCATCCAACTCCCTCACCGACCAGCAAGCCTATGAAGGAATTACTCGCTCCCGGTGGGAAGCATCATGGAATTGGCGATGGAGAAGGGTTGGTGATGACGAAGATCAAAGATTCTCCTCTCCGGAGCCCCAAACGGACTACCGATCTAGCCTCCCGATGAAGAACAGGAGGTGGTGGCGGCTCCGTCTCGTGAAACACGATAAGTCATTCTCCCTAATTTTTTTCTCCGAAAATAGGATTTTATAGCGTCGGAGATAGGGTCAGCGGGGCCACCATGTGGGCACAACCCACCTGGGCGCGCCAGGAGGGGGGGCGTGCCCTGGTGGGTTGTGCTCCCCCAGGGACCCCCCCCTCCGGTGGTTCTTGGCTCCACTATTTTTCTTTTATTGTATAAAAATTCTCCAAAAAGTTTTGCTCCATTCCGAGAACTTTTATTTCTGCACAAAAACAGCACCATGGTAGTTCTGCTGAAAACAGCGTTAGTCCGGGTTAGTTTCATTCAAACCATGCAAATTAGAGTCCAAAACAAGATTAAACTCGGTGGTGCCGTCCGTTCGGCGCTAGATCGGTTGGATCGTGATCGGATCACGAAGAGTGCGACTACATCAACCGCGTGATAAATGCTTCCGCTTAGTGATCTACAAGGGTATGTAGATGCTCTCCCCCTCTCGTAGCTATGCATCTCCGTGGATATATCTTGCGTGTGCGTAGAAAATTTTGTTTTCCATGCAACGTTCCCCAACAGTGGCATCATGAGCCAGGTCTATGCGCAGATGATATGCACGAGTAGAACACAAAGGAGTTGTGGGCGGTGATGTTCATACTGCTTACCACCAATGTCTTATTTTGATTCGGCGGCATTGTGGGATGAAGCAGCCCGAAGCAACCTTACATGTCCACGCACATGAGACCGGTTCCACCAACTGACATGCAACTTGTTTTGCTTAAAGGTGGCTGGCGGGTGTCTATTTCTCCTACTTTAGTTGAATCAAATTTGACTACGGCCGGTCCTTGAAGAAGGTTAAAATAGCAAACTTGATAAATCACCGTTGTGGTTTTGCGTAGGTAAGAACGGTTCTTGCTAGAAGCCCGTAGCAGCCACGTAAAAATTGCAACAACAAAGTAGAGGATGTCTAACTTGTTTTTGCAGGGCATGTTGTGATGTGATATGGTCAAGACGTGATGTGCTATACGTTGTTGTATGAGATGATCATGTTTTGTAATATCGACAACCGGCAGGAGCCTTAGGGTTGTCTCTTAATTATTGTATGAAATGCAAGCGCCATGTAATTGCTTTACTTTATCGCTATGCGTTAGCAATAGTTGGCGAGACGACCCCGACGCAACGATTGAGATCAAGGTGTCGAGCCGGTGACAATGTAGATCATGACGATGCTTTGGAGATGGAGATCAAAAGCACAAGATGATGATGGACATATCATGTCACATATTTTGATTGCATGTGATGTTTATCCTTTATGCATCTTATTTTGCTTAGAACGACGGTAGCATTATAAGATGATCCCTTCACTAAATTTCAAGATAAAAGTGTTCTCTCCGAGTATGCACCATTGCTAAAGTTCGTCGTTTCAAAGCACCTCGTGATGATCGGGTGTGATAGACTCTATGCTCACATACAATGGGTGTAAGCCAGTTTTACACAAGCAGAATACTTGGGTTAAACTTGACGAGCCTAGCATGTACATATATGGTCTCAGAACACTGGAGACCGAAAGGTCGAACATGAGTCATATAGTAGATATGATCAACATGAAGATGTTCACCATTGAACACTACCCCATCTCACGTGATGATCGGACATGGGTTAGTTGATTTCGATCATGTATCACTTAGAAAACTTGAGGGATGTTGATTTAAGTGGGAGTTCATTAGGTATTTGATTAATTGAACTTAATTTATCATGAACTTAGTCTTCATAGTTTTTGCATATTTATGTTGTAGATCAATAGCTCGCAATATAGCTCCCCTATTTTATATGTTCCTAGAGAAAAGTAAGTTGAAAGATGATGGTAGCAATAATGCGGACTGAGTCCATGATCTGAGGATTATCCTTATTGCTGCACATAAGAATTATATCCTTGATGCACCGCTAGGTGACATACCTGCTGCATTAGCTGATGTAGATGTTATGAACGTTTGACAAGCTCGATCTGATGACTACTTGATAGTTTAGTGCACCATGCTTTACGGCTTAGAATCGGGGCTCCAAAGATGTTTGAACACCATGGAACATATGTGATGTTCCAAGAGCTGAAATTGGTATCTCAGGCTCATGCCCATGTTGAGAGGTATGAGACCTCTGACAAGTACTTTGCCAACAAGATGGAGGAGAATAGCTCAGCCAGTGAGCATGTGCTCAGAATGTCTGAGTACTACAATCGCTTGAATCAAGTGGGAGTTAATCTTCCAGATAAGATAGTGATTGACAGAGTTCTCCAGTCACTATCACCAAGCTACTAGAGCTTCGTGATGAACTATAATATGCAAGGAATGACTAAAACGACTTCCAAGCTCTTTGCGATACTGAAATCAGCGGAGGTAGAAATCAAGAAAGAGCATCAAGTGTTGATGGTTAATAAGACCACTAGTTTCAAGAAAAAGGGCAAGGAAAAGAAAGGGAAATTCAAGAAGAATGGCAAGCAAGTTGCCACTCCCATGAAAAAGCCCAAAGCTGGACCCAAGCCTGAAACTGAGTGCTTCTACTGCAAAGGAAATGGTCACTTGAAGCGGAACTGCCCCAAATACTTGCCGGATAAGAAGGATGGCAAAGTGAACAAAGGTATATTTGATATACATGTTATTGATGTGTACCTTACTGGTGTTTGTAGTAGCCCCTGGGTATTTGATACCAGTTTAGTTGCTAAGATTAGTAACTCAAAAGAGGAGTTGCAGAGACTAGTTAAGGGCGAGGTGACGATGTGTGTTGGAAGTGATTCCAAGGTTGATACGATCACCATCGCACACTCCCTCTACCTTCGGGATTAGTGTTGAACCTAAATAAATGTTATTTGGTGTTTGTGTTGAGCATGAATATGATTAGATCATGTTTATTGCAATACACTTATTCATTTAACTCAGAGAATAATTATTGTTCTGTTTACATGAATAAAACATTCTATGGTCATACACCCAATGTGAATGGTTTATTGAATCTCGATCATAGTGATACACATATTCATAATATTGATGCCAAAAGATGCAAAGTTGATAATGATAGTGCAACATACTTGTGGCACTGCCGTTTAGGTCATATTGGTATAAAGCGCATGAAGAAACTCCATGCAGATGGACTTTTGGAATCACTTGATTATGAATCATTTGATACTTGTGAACCATGCCTCATGGGCAAGATGACTAAAACTCCGTTCTCCGGAACAAAGGAGCGAGCTAATGACTTATTGGAAATAATACATACCAATGTATGCGGTCCGATGAGTGTTGAAGCACGCGGTGGGTATCATTATTTTCTAAACTTTATAGATGATTTGAGTAGGTATGGGTATATCTACTTGATGAAACATAAGCTGAAACATTTGAAAAGTTCAAAGAATTTCAGAGCGAAGTAGAGAATCATCATAACAAGAAAATAAAGTTTCTACAATATGATCGTGGGGTTGAATATTTGAGTTACGAGTTTGGCCTTCATTTAAAACAGTGTGGAATTGTTTCACAAGTTACGCCACCTGGAACACCATAGCGTAATGGTGTGTCCGAACATCGTAACCGTACTTTATTAGATATGGTGCGTTCTATGATGTCTCTTACCGATTTGCCTTTATTATTTTGGGGTTATGCGTTAGAGGCAGCCGCATTCATGTTAAATAGGGCACCGTCTAAATCCGTTGAGACGACACCATATGAACGATGGTTTGGAAAGAAACCTAAGCTGTCGTTTCTTAAAGTTTGGGGATGCGATGCTTATGTCAAACAACTTCAGCCTGATAATCTCGAACTCAAAGCGGAAAAGTGCGTCTTCATAGGATACCCTAAAGAAACCATTGGGTATACCTTCTACCACAGATCCGAAGGCAAGATCTTTGTTGCCAAGAATGGGTCCTTTCTAGAGAAGAAGTTTCTCTCGAAAGAAGTGAGTGGGATGAAAGTAGAACTTGATGAGGTAGTTGTACCTTCTCTCGAACTGGAAAGTAGCACACCAGGGAAAAACGTTTCCATGATACCTACACCAACTAGAGAGGAAGCTAATGATGACGATCATGAAACTTCAGATCATGTTACTACTGAACTTCGTAGGTTGACCAGAACACATTCCGCACCAGAGTGGTACGGTAATCCTGTCCTGGAAGTCATGTTGTTGGACAACTACGAACCTACGAACTATGAAGAAGCTATGATAAGCCCAGATTCCGACAAATGTCTTGAGGCCATGAAATCTGAGATATGATCCATGTACAAGAACAAAGTGTGGACTTTGGTGGACTTGCCCGATGATCAGCAGGCCATTGAAAATAAATGGGTCTTTAAGAGGAAGACGGACGTTGATGGTAATATCACTTTCTATAAAGCTCGACTTGTCGCGAAAGTTTTTCGACAAGTTCAAGGGGTTAACTACGATGAGACTTTCTCAGCCGTAGCGATGCTTAAGTCTGTCCGAATCATGTTAGCAATTGCTGCATTTTATGAAATCTGGCAAATGGATGTCAAAACTGCGTTCCTTAATGAATTTCTTAAAGAAGAGTTGTATATGATGCAACCAGAAGTTTTTGTCAATCCTAAAGGTGCTGACAAAGTGTGCAAGCTCCAGTGATCCATCTATGGACTGGTGCAAGTATCTCGGAGTTGGAATATACACTTTGATGAGGTGATCAGAGCATATGGTTTTATACAGACTTACGGTGAAGGCCGTATTTACAAGAAAGTGAGTGGGAGCTCTGTAGCATTTCTGATATTATATGTGGATGACATATTACTGATTAGAAATGATATAGAATTTCTGGATAGCATAAAAGGATACTTGAATAAGAGTTTTTCAAATGAAAGACCTCGGTGAAGCTGCTTATATGTTGGGCATCAAGATCTATAGGGATAGATCGAGATGCTTAATAGGACTTTCACAAAGCACATACCTTGACAAAGTTTTGAAGAAGTTCAAAATGGGTCAGTCAAAGAAAGGGTTCTTGCTTGTGTTGCAAGGTGTGAAGTTGAGTAAGACTCAAAGCCCGACCACATCAGAAGATAGAGAGAGAATGAAAGTCATTCCCTATGCCTCAGCCATAGGTTCTATAAAGTATGCCATGCTGTGTGCCAGACCTGTTGTGTGCCTTGCCATGAGTTTGGCAAGGGGGTACAATAGTGATCCAGGAGTAGATCACTAGACAGCAGCCAAAAATATCCTTAGTTACCTAAGAGGACTAAGGAAATATTTCTCGGTTATGGAGGTGATAAAGAGTTCGTCGTAAAGGGTTACGTCAATGCAAGCTTTGACACCGATTCGGATGACTCTGAGTCTCAATCTGGATATGTATTGAAAGTGGGAGCAATTAGCTAGAGTAGCTCCATGCAGAGCATTGTAGACATAGAAATTTGCAAAAATACATACGGATTTGAATATGGCAGACCCTTTTACTAAATCTCTCTCACAAGCAAAACATGATCACACCTTAGTACTCTTTGGGTATTAATCACATGGCGATGTGAACTAGATTATTGACTCTAGTAAACTCTTTGGATGTTAGTCACATGGCGATGTGAACTATGGGTGTTAATCACATGGCGATGTGATCTAGACTATTGACTCTAGTGCAAGTGGGAGACTAATGGAAATATGCCCTAGAGGCAATAATAAAGTTGACATTTTTATATTTCCTTATTCATGATAAATTTTTATTATTCATGCTAGAATTGTATTGACCGGAAACTTAAATACATGTGTGGATACATAAACAAATACCATGTCCCTAGTGAGCCTCTACTAGACTAGCTCGTTGATCAAAAGATGGTTAAGGTTTCCTAACCATAGACATGAGTTGCCATTTGATAACGGGATCACATCATTAGGAGAATGATCTGATGGACAAGACCCATCTGTTAGCTTAGCATATGATCGTTCAGTTTATTGCTACTGCTTTCTTAATGTCAAATACATGTTCCTTCGACCATGAGATCATGCAACTCCCGGATACCGGAGGAATGCCTTGTGTGCTATAAAACGTCACAATATAACTAGGTGATTATAAAGGTGCTCTACCGGTATCTCTGAAGGTGTCGGTTCAGTTGGCATGGATCAAGATTGGGATTTGTCACTCTGTGTATCGGAGAGGTATCTCTGGGCCCCCTCGGTAATACACATCATAAGAAGCTTGCAAGCAAAGTGACTAAGGAGTTAGTTACAATATTATGTATTACAGAACGAGTAAAGAGACTTACCGGTAACGAGATTGAACTAGGTATAGAGATACCGACGATCGAATCTCGGGCAAGTAACATACCGACAGACAAAGGGAATTACGTATGTTGTCATAAAGGTTCAACCGATAAAAGATCTTCATGGAATATGTAGGAATCAATATGGGCATCCAAGTCCTGCTATTGGTTATTGACCGGAGAGGTGTCTCTGTCATGACGACATAATTCCCGAACCCGCAGGGTCGCACACTTAATGTTCGTTGACACTAGAGTAGTATTGGGATATTTGATGAGTGGTAACCAAATGTTGTTCGGAGTCCCGGATGAGATCCCAGACGTCACGAGGAGTCTCGGAATGGTCGAGAGGTAAAGATTTACATATGGGAAGTCATATTTTGGGTTCCGGAAAAAGATGTCGTTTTTTTGGTATTGTACCGGGAAGCTTCCAGAAGGTTTCGAAGGGGTCCGGAAGTCCACAAGTGGGTCTACCATTACCCAAGGGCTAGCATGGGCTGAGGGGATGCGCCCTGGCCTTGGGCTAGGCGCACCAAGTCCTCAAAAGCCCATGTGGCTAGGGAATTCAAAAAAGGAAGGAGTCCTAGTAGGAATAGGATTGGACTTGGAGTCCAAGTCCTCTCCCCCTTAGCTGCCCCCTAGGGCTTGGAGGGGCTGTTTCCCACGCCCCTCCACCTATATATAGAGGGGAGGGGGCGCCCCAAGAGGACACACCATGCCCTTGGCGCCCCTCTCTCTCCCGTTACTCCGTAGTTCCACCGCCTCGTCCCGGCGACGCTTAGCAAAGCGCTGTCGGTGCTCCACCACCACCATCACCACCACACCATCATATTGGTTGTGATCCCATCTACTTATCCTCTCCCACTTGCTGGATCAAGAAGGAGGAGACGTCATCAAGCCACACATGTGCTAAACTCGGCGGTGCTGTTCGTTCGGCACTAGATCGATTGGATCGTGATCGGATCGCGAAGAGTGCGACTACATTAACCGCGTGATAAACGCTTCCGCTTAGTGATATACAAGGGTATGTAGATGCTCTCCCCCTCTCGTAGCTATGCATCTCCATGGATATATCTTGCGTGTGCGTAGAATTTTTTTTGTTTTCCATGCAACGTTCCCCAACACCTGCTACCCTCTCTAAGGTAAAATAGCATAAAACAACATAGCCCCTGACTCTCTATTATGAAGAATGAAGATTATCCTGTCTCCAATTTGTGCGTATCACACAATGTTGCATCCAAGTAACTCCCTATGATTATTCATAAGTTTTTCCATTCTTTGATTGTGATGTCTTCATCGGTTTGAGAAATCTTGTATGAACAGCGGTGAACCCTAGGCGACTTGCCCGTAAGCTAATAACATCAATGCGACCTTTCATAAACATCAAATGAGCTGGCACACAATCCTTTGGGATTTTCTGTTAAAGAACATAATAATAACGTAGTTAGCAATGTAGTTTAGCTTTAGAAGGATGTATGCAAAAGATGCACTGATGTCGTAATAGTAAAAAAATCTTACCATGCCATCTCCATGGATGTTATTGTAGTTCAACACATGCACTAGTGGCACGTATTGACCATATTGTGGAGGAGTTTCATAATTGATATTGAAATTCTCAACATCAATAATAAATGAGATAAGATGATCTTTCTGCTCGTAACTTAGTTCAGAGCCATTAGTGTAGTAGGTTCTGTCTACTAACTTTTATGCATTTTTTAAGAACGGAAATAAGCTGTCAATGGAAATAAGCCGTCAATGATTCTTAAATAAACAATATAAATTATTTAACAAATTTATTTGACAAACTCACAAAGAGGTAGAACTAGAAGCGTCTCGACATCCACCCAAATGTCGATATTATCGTCAATTTCATCTTTGGGCCGAAGATCGAAGGTGATTTGCATATCCTCCTTAAATTCATAGGCCTTGCAAAATACTCTCTATGTTGAGCAACCGAAATGCAAGCTATTTAGTGCATTAAATAGCTTAACCAAAAAGGTGAAACCATGCTTCATCCTAAGGTGAGCACTCTTTGTCTCTGTTCTCTCTCTATCATGAAAGCTGAGCTTTTCCAAGACATACGGTCTTGCATGACATGGGATGAACTATTTCAATTAAAAAATGGAAAATTACACTTTGAAGCCAAAATTCATAGTCATGCATAATTACGAAAAAAAATACTTGTTGTCGTTATGTACCGTAAAAACATCGAAAGTCTCCTTCAGCACGATGGTGAAGTACCTACCATTTTGCAGATAAGGCATCATGTCGCACATACCCTAGCCGTCTTCGAAGTAGTCGCACTCAGGAATCATATCGTCGTCATACATTTCCTCTGTTCATAAGTCAAAGATTAAAAATCAACGAAAAATAACAGGAACTCAACACAAAGATCATTATTACTCATCATGGGTTGACTTTTGGTCTGTCGAGTCTTTCCTTGAAAACTCTGTCCACCATATACTGTCGAAATATAAGAGAGGAAGAATCCCGACTGTTGTCATGGGGGTCGCTTCTCCTTCGTTCCCGTGTGCTAGACATTTTGGTGTAATGCACTCGGGGATGAAGGGAGGAGCGACCATCACCGTCAGTCGAATATAACATAGAGGGAGTGCCCGCCTTATACACCACGTGAGATGACTCCCTCACAATTATTTCGACCATTGGTGATGGTCGCTTCCCCTCCTTCTCTCGTGCATTACCAAAGTATATCACGAGCAGAAGGAAGAGGAAGCGACCCCCACGACAACAGTCAGGATTCTTCCTCTCTGATATTTCGACAGTATATGGTGGACACTCAAGTAGCATCGATAGACTGAAAGTCAACTTGTTACATATATGGAGCAATGACATAAAAAATGGAGCGCTCGATATTTCCTATTTTCTAGCACAAGTCATGCCAAAATTCACGAAAAAATCCGGCATGACCTTTGCTAAAAAGGACATATCGAGCGCATGAAATTTGTCGGAACGGAAATTAATCAACACTCCGGCAAAACATAGGCCTCTCGGAGTTTCGCTGCAAACAATAAAAGCCAAGATAGCACTTGGGCAAGCACATACACATGCTAGTACTACACAACACTACTCCACATATCACAATAACAAATAGACCATCTTAATTTACTCACTGGACGACTATCGAGCATGCCGGTGATCTTCTGGGTGTCGTTGAGCGGAATGTCGGTGATCTTCAATTCCCTGCACACAAATAAAATAACTATGTGAGCTATGCTTGATATGCTATCCAAATCTTCAAATGGCTAGTAAATAGCAACCTATGAGAATATCTGATTTGATTCCAAATAAAAATTTCAACTGTCTGCGATCTAAGTGCAGCCGCGCTACTGATAAGCCTCTACCTATAAGGTATTTCCTAGTAGAGACAGATCATTATTATTCATCACGGGTTGACTTTCGGTCTGTCGAGTCTTCCATGAAAACTCTCATCTCGCATGGTGTATATGGTGGTCACTCCCTCTCTGATATATTCGACCATCGGTGATGGTCGCTCCTCCATTCGTTCCCGAGTGCATTACACCAAAATGTCTAGCACATGGGAATGAAGGAGAAGCGACCCCGACGACAACTGTCGGGATTCTTCCTATCTGACATTTGCGACCGTCGGTGATGGTAGCTCCTCCTTTCATTCCAAAGTGCATTACACCAAAATGTCTAGCACCTTGGAATGAAGAAGAAGCTACCCCCATGACAATAGTCAGGATTCTTCATCCTCTCTCATATATGGTGGACACACTCCCTCACTGATTTTTCGACTGTCGGTGATGGTCGCTACTCCTCCTTCCCTTAGTGCATAACAAAGGTCTAGCACAAGGAGAAGAAGGAGAAGCGACTCCCATGACAATAGTCGACATTCTTCTTCTCTCATATATGGTGGAGACTCTCTCCCTCACTGATTTTTTGATTGTCATGTATGGAGCCCTGACAGACTTAAAGTCAACCCGAAATTGATAATGACATAAAAGTAATTAAATTGTCCAAAACTAAAAAATTTCTATACCTAATTTTTTTGCAGTACATCTTGTAACCCTAACATTTCATTTGTACAGCAAGCATAACTAAATATTTAAAGGTATTTGGTTCTTTTGCCCCTACATTACTAAAAAAATTATATTCTATTCAAATAATCTACATTATTGAAAATTTTCTATTTTATTCAAATAATCTACAATACTAAATATCTTATAACCCCTACATTTACTAAAAATTTACATTCTAGATTCTAGTGTTTTTGAAAATCATTAAAAAACCTACATTCTACAAGAACATATCAGGGAGGAGGGATAGAGGGAGGCAGGAGGGAGGGAGGGAGGATAGAGAGGAGGAGGGAGGATGGGCGGCTAGAGGAGGAGCAGGGGGAGGGGGAGGGAGGAGGAGGGGCGTCTAAAGGAGGAAGGAGTAGTGGGGAGGGAGGAGGGGCGGCTAGAGGAGGAGGAGCAGTGGGAGGGAGGAGGGAGGAGGAGGGACGGCTAGAGGAGGAAGGGGCAGGGGGGAGGGAGGAGGGGTGGCTAGAGGAGGGAGGAGGGAGGAGGAAAAGGAGGAGGAGGCTTACCGAGGGGCTACGAGAGCGGCAATGCAGCGACGGCAGCGACGAGGGAGGAGGAGGACGGTCAGGTGTGGGCGGTGAGAGTGGCACAGGGGAGAGTGATGAACGGGCGTGGGCGAATAATGTTTAACCTAGCAATAGCGCGGGTCACGGACCAACGCTACTGCTAACAACATTAGCTATAGCGCTAGTCCAGGCCCAGCGCTACTGCTAAGTGGGGACGGGCAGCTGGGCCCCGGCTGGCCATAGTCGCAGCGCGGGCCAGGAGACCGCGCTACTGCTAATGTGTTTAGCAGTAGCATGGGCCCCAGGCCCGCACTGCTGCTATGGCAAGCCCGTGGGGCACGATGACACCACGGTGTGGGACCACTTAGCAGTAGCGCTTCCTGCGACCCGACACTACTGCTAACCTACTACCTGTAGCACTGGGGTCCAACACGCACTATTACTAGTTAGCAGGAGCGCCGCCACACTTACCAACGCTACTGCTAAGATTCTATCTATAAGATTTCTCCTAGTAGTGGGAGGTTCTCCCGTATGGTCCTTGGCCACCATGGTTCTTAGAGGGGCGGTAGGCCCTCTAAGATTGGATCTCTTTTCTTCGTCTCTCTGTTTTTGGCTCCTGATTTCTGTTTAAACACTGTTTCTTTTATTGCCGGAGATCCATAACTCTGATCGGGCTAAAATTTTGAGGGGATTTTTCTCTGGAAATTAGCTTTCTTGCGGCGAAAGAAGGGCTCCAACCGACTTAAGGGCTAGCCACAAGGGCCCATAGCGCAGCCAGGGGGGTGGTCGCACCACCTTCCCTTGTGGGGCCCTCGGGCATCGCTTTGCGTTGATTCCTTCGGCTGAATATCACACATATTCCAGAAAAATCATATTGAATCATCAACGTGTTTTGACCTTCGTAGATATTGTTTTTCTGTAAAACAAAAAACATGTAGAAAACAGAAACTGACACTCGACACTGGATTAATATGTTAGTCTCTCTCTCTCTCTCTCTATATATATATATATATATAAGTGCACCGAACCCATTAATAAATGGTGTAACTCACTACTGCAGGTTGGTCCAAACACGACAGTCCAATCAGAGACCCTTCGATGAAACTGTGTGCGATGCATTAATCAAAAACGGTGATGTAATAAAACCATAAAAAAAGACACAAAATGTTTGCGATGGCGGTGACATCAAACATGGTTCAGATTAGAGTTGCGTGTGCGATGCGTGGCAAATAGTTAATCCAGCAGAACTATTTGCGATGAGGCAGAACAATAGAAACGGGCAGCCAGATGAGGGTGTGTGTGATATACGGCATACAGTTCACTAGGATGAACTGTGTGTGATTAGGCAACACAATAGAAATGGTCAGCCAGATCAAGGTGTGTGCGATGGATGAACTGTTTGCGATGAGCCAAGACAACAGAAACAGTTCAACTGAACAAGATGTGTGTGGTACGCGGCAAACAGGTCCGTAATCAGAAATGTGTGCGAAGACCAATAATAACACAGACGATTGCTGCTAATAAGCCGTGTGATTTGCTGTGTCTACAGAAGAATAACATATATATATATATATATATATATATATAACTGAAATAAATATCCAATTACATAAGTGACTATACAGATCATTCGCACACACCTTAATAAACAATTGCACGCATTCTAAACTAGGAGAAACGATCGTCTAGTCATCTACTTCTTGTGACGCTCCTGCCACTGCTCTATGGCTCGATCCCTCGTCTGGATCAGGAAGAAGACACTTCCTCATGTCAACGATCTGCCTGTACATCTCGTAGCTTGTGTACGCGTCCCTGGCCGCGTACTTGACATGTTCTTCATCCAGTCTCTGATGCCAGACACTGTGCCAGGCGTTCTTGTCCTTCTTGCTCTCATCCTTCATCGTCATGTAGTAGGGGTCGATGATGGCCGAGGCGAGGTCAACCAGGGAGTTCTGTTTGTTGTCGTCATTGCCCCAGACCTTGTAGTGGTCATGGATGTCCTCAAGATTCTGGTAGGTCAAGCCCGAAACCTTGAGCGCTTTTAGATCGTTGGTGGTGTCCACCGTAGCAAAACTGTAGTCAGAGTTGTTGATAAACCTGGAGAAATGCTCGCAAGGCCTTGTGGCCAGGTGGTAGTGGTGGACGAGGACGTCATGTCGCACGCACAACTGGGCGACGGCAACCTTCTGATCATGCCTGGCACGACCGCTGGTGAACTCGAGGTCGAAGCCGACCACTTGGAACTTGTCCTCGGCAAGCAACTGCTCCATAGTTTGGATGGAGCTCTCCACGAAGACCGGCTCGTTCGTGTACACCACCGAGAGGGCCTTCCCCCTCACGTGGGTGTCCACTACGTGATGCGTGGTGACTGCCCCTCGTTTTTGTCGTCGGCCGCTGGGAGCGCCATTGGAGCCACGAGGAGCGCCATTGGAACCGCTGGATGTCCTCTCTGTATGTGTCCTCATGGGTGTGCTTATTGTGTTGTGTGGCGCGAGAGATGAAGGTAAATGGCCACATGAATAAATGGGGGCCGGGCGGCCTGGATTCTCGGCACGTCCGCATGGCAGTTTTTGCAGCGGGTAACTGCATAGTGGCGCCACGCCCGATGCAACCGCATGCATAATGGCAGCATGAACATACGTGATTGTGCGCTAGCCCCAAACACTGGCAGCGCGCATGGAGGGACGAGGGCAGAGCGCCCGGAGGGACGCGAGAGCAGAGCGAGCGCGGCGGGACGCGAGCAGAGCACGCCACGGCCGCCTCAACCGCGAGCAACCACACGCATAGAGTAGTTGAACATGCAGGGAATGGTCGTCTACAAGCCGGCTGGCAGTTGCGTCGCTGCGTAGAGAGCGGCCGTGTGCTACTACCTCCGTCTTGGTCTATTAGTCCCCTTTATATTCTGTGCCATATTTTGACCTTAAATTTAACCAACAAAATGTTAACGCATGTTATAAAAATTATATAATTGGAAACTATGTTCAATTACGAATCCAACGATATAATCTTTGGCGACATGCATTCGTATTTTATTAGTTAAATCTCTAGTCAAAATTTGGCACAAAAATACATAGACGACTTATAAACCAGGACGGGGGTAGTAGGTAATTAAATTGCAAATGTTTTTTTATTAACCGTATGTGTACGTGTCCTTTCGTCCTCCTCTTGCACGTCTTGTCACCCCGCTGCCACAGACGTCTTCGAGCGCAAGCTTGAGCAGTGTGCGGGGGCGTTCTTTTGGCCAAACGGTGGTCAACCCGTTCCCGTGCAACCGCGCAGGTTCCCGCGCAAGCTTCCCGCCTGACTTGGTGAAATCCCCCAAAATCCCAATGCTTACCGGCCTGCTATATAAACCTTCACGACCGGCGAGTATTGCATGGCATTTTCCCCTCCCTCCCTGTAGCTTATCTCATCTGCTTCTCCCACAATCGCCAATGGCACCGGTCCGTCGTCGTCGCTCAGCCACTCCGCCGTCATCAGAGGACAGCTCCAGCTGGGAGGCTACACCGCGGCGGCGGCGTAGTACCCGGCATAGTGTAGTGCGCGTGGCGTCCCTGTTGGGTGTGCGCGGAACACCCACCACACGCTCCACCGCTGTTGCCCGTCGGCAGCTGTTGCCGGCCGCCGTTGCTGCCACTCCACCGTCTGCCGCCGTGGCCGCCACACCACTACCGAAAGCCAGGGCCATCGCCCGCTCGCCGCTGCGGCCCGAAGGGGAGGTGGCCGTCGTGGCCGCCACCCCACTGCCGGCCACCGTGGCCATCACCCGCTCTGCCACCGTGGCCCGAAGGCAGGAAGTGGTGGTCGTGGCCGCCACCCCATCATCGGCCGCCGTGGCCGCCAGCCCACCGTCGACTGCCAGGGTCGTCACCTGCTCCGCCACCGCCGCCCGAAGGCGGGAGGCGGAGGTGGAGGCCCGCACGTGCGTCAGCGACCTTGCGCGCTACATCGAGTTCCTGTGGGAGGAGGAGGAGGAGCGCCTCATCGAGCACGCAAAGAGCCTTACCACCGCTGTGGCCGTAGCACACGCCACCACAGAGGCGAGGTATCAAGAGATCTACGAGGAGTCCCGCCGCTTCGAGAGGGGTCCTGTGGAGTGGCAGAGGGCGTTCGAGGTGAGCGTCGCTGAAGGTGAAGCAGCGGCAGGCACTGTATTGCAGTTGTCCAGCTCGTCGGTAGGCTCCTCCTCCTCTGCCTCTTACTGAGCGTGCTCGGCAGAGGAGAGGCTGCTGGAAGTAGTACAAAGCCCCTCCGTAGTAGTAGTATTTAGGGCTATTTTGGTCAGTTCATCTGACTATAGATGTGGTTGAACTATACAACGTACTTAAAATTAGCTAGTGTATATAGTTGAACTAGCTATTTCACTATGTGGTTGGCAACAATTGGGGAAAAGTTTGGTCGGTTCAGCTGTCGAGTTGAACTGTTTGTATAAAGAATGACTGCTTAATCTATGAATGAAATATATGCTTAATTATTGAATTTTAGTTGCAAAAATAAGATAGTGCTAGTGATTTTTAGCTGCATATTTTGACAAATGGCAGTGTTACAAGGTTGACAAAGGGCAATGTTACTAGATCAACAAATGTCAATCTTTCCAGTTTGACAAATGGCAATATACCCAATATGACAGATGCAAATCTTACCAAATTGTCTGTACATGGTTGCACACGGGTCATCCGAAAAAACCATTTGCGTTGAAGGGATGTACAAATCCTGCGTGCCAGATTTTCTCATGGCTTAATGGCGAAGCCTTGCTTTGCATACCGTATTCAATCCGAACTGTTTGCGTTGAAGAGATGCACAAATCCTGTGCGGTGAATTTTCCCTTGGCTTAGTGGGGAAGACCATAGCTCTCACTTTGCATACGGGTGTACTATCTAAAACGTTTGCGATGAAGAGCTACACAAATCCTTCTTGACACATTTTCCCTTGGCTTACTGGGGAAGCTGTCGGTTTGCATACGGGTGTTCTATCAAAAACGTTTGCAATCAAGAGCTGCACAAATCCTACTCGGCACATTTTCCCTTGGCTTCCCTGGGAAGCTGTCGGTTTGCATATGGGTGTTCTAACTGAAACATTTGTGATGAGTGTTTTATATTTAAAAACCATTGACGTTTATTTTTTAATAAAATTGTTTGATAAGTCTGTACATTCAGAGAGAAAAATGCAAGTTCGTTCAAACCATATCTTTCATTCAGTCACACTGCGAATTTATATTCATATGATCGAGATATAGTATTAAACCAAAAAAAAACTAATTCCGGTGGCAGCGGAGGCGGCGTGCCACGCCGACGTTGTCGTTGTCGTCCTCTGGGACGCCGTTGTTGAAGTCTTCAAGGCAGCACAGAATGTTCTTCACTTGGAAATCAAACATCATGTCGTCGCGCGATCGACGGGTGGGGCACGGGAGGACGGCAACTCGCAGCGCTGCGAGGTAGCGGTCGACGGCGGCATCCCATGCCGCTGAGGGGGGTGCACGCACGGTCACGGGTGCATCGGGTGCAGGCAAACACACGGGGACCAGCGCCACGGTGGGTGCAGGGGCGCGCACGGGCACATGCACGGGCGCTGGCGCTGGCATGTACACGAGCTCACGCGGGTCCGCGGAGACCTCGCTGTCGCCCGGGGCTTCCACCTCTACAATAGTGCTCGGTGACCAGCCCGTCAATGCTACAGGGATGGTCGCTGGCACGGGCGCGGGGATGGGAGCTGGGACGGGCGCGGGGACAGCAACCGCCGTGGCCAGCTCGTTCAGGGCCATGTCCATGAGGCCCCATTCCTCCTTATTTTCTATCTCCTCCGGCTCGGAGTCGACTTCGCCAAACTGGAAGACTAGTGGTAGATGATCTTTCTGCGCCATGGCATTTGTGGAGGTCTGCGGGAGGGGAATGGGAGGTGAATAGTAAGGCCGCCCGTATTGAACAGCGGCTTGGGTGCCATTAATGGACGATGCGAGCAAGGCGGGCGACCATGGAAGTCAAAGGGCTCGCTTCCCAGTGAGCCTGCACAGCATACAGCTCGCATGCTTCCCGGTGAGCCTGCGCATTGGAGGACAGCTTGCACGCCTCTCGGTCAGCCTGCGCAGCGGACTGCGCTCACACGCCTCCCGTTCAGTCAAGCAGCTGTCCGCACGACACCTCCTAGCCATTAAAAGTGTGACGCGTGGCGTCACGTGAATGGTCAACAGAACACACATGATTTGAATTATAGAAACGTTTGAGATGTTAAAGTGGGAGCTATTTGTTTCAAAATGCCTTTGTTGGCTGTTATTCGAGTGTGCCTTCTCTCAAAATGGACACAAAAAATACCACAGCATGTCGGGTGCCATTCCATGATAGCATGCCAAGTTTCATGAATTTTAGATGAGTTTTGGATTTACTAGAATTTAAAAACAAAGTATCTCAATATTTTGCCGGCGATCAACAGTGCCCTAGTGTTTGAAATTCATTCCCATTTCTTGCATGGGACCTATGCATGCACCCAAGGACACACATTTGATATGTCAACCCATTTTTCTGCACTGGAGCATGTGCATGTAGTTCAAATTTGAATTATGCACATAAAATGCCTAGAAAACTCAGTTAATGTATAAAAATGTCCAAACGAACCCCAAAATTGCAAATTTTAACACGACACTCCTGTTGCTCTATGTTGCCACTACGAAAAAAATTGAAAACAGGAAGAGGCAACGGATATCATTTCACCCAACAAGGAGGCACATTCCCTACCAGAACCATGAGGCTTGTTGTCAGAAGCTCTGGTATGTGAGAACTTATACCCAAACCTGCCCCAAATGGGACAAAAATTTTACCACAGCATGTTGATGCCGCTCCATGATAGCATGCCAAGTTTCATGAATTTCAGATGAGTTTTGGATTTACTAGAATTTAAAAACCATGTATCTCAATGTTTGCGGCCGAGCGACAGTGGCAAGGTGTATTACATTCATTCCCATTTCTTGCATGGGACCTACACATGCAACCAAGGACACATATTTGATTTTCCAACCAATTTATATGCACTGGAGCATGTGCCTGTAGTTCAAATTTGAGTTATATGCACATAAATGCATAGAAAACTCAGTTAATGTATAAAAATGTCCAAACAAACCCCGAAAAATTCCAAAATTTAACACAACACTCATGTTGTTCTATGTTGACACTAGAAAAAAAATTGAAATCAAGAAGAGGCAACGGATATCGTTTTGTCCAGAAAGGTGAAACGTTCCCTACCGTAACCATGAGGCTTGTTGTGAGAAGCTTATACCCCAACCTGCCCCAAATGGGACAATATTTTTACCACGGCATGTTGATTCCGTTCCATGATAGCATGTCAAGTTTCATAAATTTCAGACGCATTTTCGATTTACTAGAATTTAAAAACCATGTATCTCAATGTTAGCGGTCGAGCGACGGTGGCAAGGTGTTTGACATTCATTCCCATTTCTTGCATGGGACCTAAGCATGCAACCAAGGACACACATTTGAATTTTGAACCCATTTATGTGCACTGGAGCATGTGCATGTAGTTCAATTTTGAATTATGCACATAAATGCATAGAAAACTCAGTTAATGTATAAAAATGTCCAAGCGAACCCCGAAAAATCCGAAAATTTGACACAACACTCCTGTTGTTCTATGTTGACACTAGAAAAATTTTGAGAGCAAGAAGAGGCAACGGATATTGTTTCGTCCACAAAGGTGGCACGTTCCCTACCGAAACCATCTAGCTTGTTGTGAGAAGCTCTGGTTTGTGAGAAGCTTATACCGAAACCTTCCCCAAATGGGACAATATTTTTACCACGACATGTTGATGCCGTTCCGTGATATCATGTCCAGATTCATGAACTTCAGACATGTTTTTGATTTACTAGAATTTAAAAACCATGTATCTCAATGTTAGCGGCCGAGCGACAGTGTCAAGGTGTTTGACATTCATTCTCATTTCTTGCATGTGACCTAAGCATGCAACCAAGGGCACACATTTGATTTTTCAACCCATTTTTATGCACTGGAGCAGGTGCATGTAGTTCAAATTTGAATTATGCACAAAAATGCCTAGAAATCTCAGTTAACGTATAAAAATGTCCAAACAAATCCTGAAAAATTCCAAAATTTAACATGACACTCCTGTTGTTCTATGTTGACACCAAAAAAAAAATTGAAAGCAAGAAGAGGTGACGAATATCGTTTTGTCCACAAAGGTGACACGTTGCCCTACCGGAACCATGAGGCTTCTTGTGAGAAGCTTATACCATAACCTGCCCCAAATGGGACAATATTTTTTACCCTAGCATGTTGATGCCATTCCATGATAGCATGCCAAGGTTAATGAATTTCAGACGAGTTTTGGATTTACTAGAATTACGAAAGCAAGTACCTCAACATTTGCCGGAGAGCCACGGTGCCGTGGTGTTTGAAATTCATCCCCATTTCTTGCATGGGAAATAAGCATAAACCCATGGACACATATATGATTTTACAACCCATTTTGGTGCACCGAAGCATGTGCATGTAGTTTAATTTTGAATTGTGCACCTGAAATGCCTAGAAAACCAAGTTAATGTATAAAAATGTCCAAACGAACCCTGAATAATTCCAATTTTTTTGACGACACACCTATAGTTGCATGTTCACTGTAGATAAAATTTCTAGCAATTCAAACACCCTCCTTTGCCGCTGTGACCCCATTATGTAATTCCAATCAAGACGAAAAATCAAGTAGATCGCACACAGTTTATTATCACCAACCGTGTGAGATCTAGTACAAAATATCTTGGAGCACCATCAGAGTATAGTACGCATATGACTTATGTGAGAAGGTGCATCGGCTACAGTCCGTAGTCGGCGTGTCAAGCACACTAGTTCGCTCCCCAAATATCATTTCACCGTTCAATCGTCGCCAGTGAAAGATGGGGACGTGGACCCTTGTCGTGAGGGAAACTTTGGCGGCCCACTCCGTGGAGAGCGCGGCCGTAGCCGCCATGCGCGTGCTAACAAACTGTGTGAGCGCGGCCGCAGTCTATGACCGGGCGGCCAAGGCAGCCCAAACGGCCGTTGTTGCTTCTCAGGTGGCGGCAGCAACATCAGCCTCGGGGATAGCAACTGGCGAGAGCAGCACAACAGCTGTCCGTTCCGCAGCTGCGGCCTTAGCTCTGATGGAGGCCGCCCATGACCATGTTGAGGCCGCCCACACCCAGCTCCTGGCGGTCAGCACACAAATCGAATGAAGCTTCTCCGACGACGGTCGGCAACCCACGGCCGAAGCGTTGGCAATTGCCGAAAGCGTTCGAGGAGCCGTCCGTTCCTCCGCGGCATAACTTGCCATGACGGAGCCCGTCCAAGCCCAGATCGCGGCCACCCACGCCCAGCTCGTGGCGGACTTTTCCAAAGAGACGGCGGACGCGGATGGCGAGATGCATGCCGAGTATGGTGCGATGGATGCCATGGAGCCCCTTCCCCAGGACATCGTCGGGCGCGAGCTGGACATGGAGGAGGCGGCGGAGATCGACGAGCACCAGTCGGAGTAGTACTCTTTGTTTTGTTTAATTAAGAGCATTGGTATTTAATTTGTTAGAGTAATGTTTAGGTCAGCTAGCTCTATTTAATTGCTGAACTTGCTCGATTAAGAAGTGTGGGTGTGCTGTAGCCTCCTTTGTGTACCCAAATTATGCAATGATGTGGATGACCACTGTAACCAGGGAAATTGGGACCAAAATTTGCATGTTCAAACTCATCACACACGGGGTAAGCTATATGAATCGTTTGTGATGTTCACATATCGTACACAGTGCTGAATAAGGGACCGTGTCTGATGACACTTTGCGCGCCAGTTTTTTCGCTGCATCGATCCAAATTTTTGGCTTCCGCGGAAATATCTACCTCCCCGCCCTTCCCCCTCGCCAAAAGCCACACTTCCCATGTTTTCGCCTTCCTTTCCAAGTTTAAACCTTCACTCCTTGCTTGAAGCATCACCTCCTCGCCGGCGACCCTCCTTCACGCTACTCCGCCACGTCGATCCAGGCAGGTAATCCACACCCGACCCCCATCCTACTCCTTCCACACCCCACATGCCCCGACGGCCGGCGCGACACCTTCCACCCAAATCACCGCACCCTCCCCCAAATAAGCGCCGCCCTAAGCCATGGTGCATGCAATATAGCCAAGAGCTCAAGGAGCATTTGGCAGCGGAGAAGCAAATCGCGACCGCATGCGCGGATGAGGTTGCGCTGGCTGCCATTTGTGCCGACCCCCAGATCTTGGAGGAGCACCTCGCCGTTGAGGCCACCATCGATGCCTCGGGCGCCGACGCCGCGATGCGGTTGGCTGCTTTAAACGACAATTCATGGCATTTTCTCGAGGCCACTGTCGGTGCCTTCGACGAAGACTATGAGGTGTTTTCTCAGTGTGCCCGTGCTTACCTCAACTCGAGAGCCAGCAGGTTGGTGCCCGGAGCGGCTCAGGCAACTTACCACTACGACGAGGGCACCCACGATGTGGAGGCCTCGCCCTCTTCCATGTCCAAGGAGCCAATCATCATCGATATCTTCGATGATGAGGAGTAGCTTGTCTTATTAGCTCACTATAGGGACTTATGTTCAGTTTGCTAGCTACGCCGCTAAAGCATGCTCGGTTTACCCGTTGCATGTGCTGCTCCTGCCTTTCCTTAACAAATTCTAGTGAATTGTCCTATCTACTTTTACCGTGCAATTTGTTGCTCTAGTGTATATGTTCTATATGTCGTGCAATGTGGTGCTCACTTATTAACTGTTTAGTTAATTAGTTGTCGTGTTCAGTTAACTGTTTGGTTCAATTCTGCAAATGTGATGTTCAATTCTTCAAGGTGCAATTTTGTATTGTCTTCCATGTGAGAAATAAATCGAATTTATCTGTACAAAATACATGAGAAATAAATTTCCAAGTTCTCAAGCATGCTTGGTTTGATTAACTGTCTGATCTTCTAGTATGTTATATATTGTGCAATGTGGTGCTCAGTTAACATTTGGTTCATTTGTTGTGGTGTTTAGTTAACTGTTTGGTTCAATTCTGCAATGCAATGTTCAATTGTTGAGGGTGCATTTTGTTATTGTATACCATGTGAGAAATAAATCGAATTTGGCTGTACTAAATACATGAGAAACAAATACAATTGCTATATTTCCAAGTTGTCAATCATGCTTGGTTTGGTTAACTGTCTGATCTTCTATTAGGAGTATGTTATATTGTGCAATGTGGTGCTCAGTTAACGTTTGGTTCATTTGTTGTGGTGTTTAGTTAAGTGCTTGGTTCAATTCTGCAATGCGATGTCCAATTGTCGTTGGTAGAATTTTGTATTGTTGTGCATGTGAGGAATAAATCGAATTTGGCTGCATTTAATACATGAGAAACATATACAATTGCTATATTTCCTAGTTCTTAATCATGCTTGGTTTGGATAAATGTGTTTTCCATGTGGCTCGAATTAATCTGATAAATCTGCAATGTGCTTATTTTTCATCAACATATTTTACTGATAGCATGCGAATCCTCACTTAACCTGATCACTAACTACCTTATATGTGTTGCAGGGAAATAATGGGAAGCACTGAGGTTTACAATCGAGGTTCGCAGATGCATGGTCCTTTGTCTAATAGCACATTATTGTGCAATTGCAGGAACCATTCTAATATTTAGGTTTTTAACAATTTGGTCTTGCACATGTAGGTCCTGCTGTCAGAGGTTTTGACTCACTGTTTGACCCTTTTGCATATGGGGAAATGAGTTGTCCATGAATATCAGTCAAGTCAAGAAACTTAGAAAGATTGTTAGGATAAAGAAATTAGCGACAAAAAACAACAAGATCTTTGTCTGCACAATGAAGAAGACATCTGTTCACTACAGGATGGTGCTAACTATTATACCTTGGCTTTTTATTCCTTTCCCCCATTTCCAATCTAGAGAAGATTTTTATGCACATCCTTGTTTTCAGGCCTTTCCAAAGTAGTTCACTGATGTTTAGCTCTCAAAGCACCTGTATGGTCAGGAGGCGAGGAACGTATTCATACAACACCCACGGTTCAATATTGAAGTCTTCCTGAAGAGGACGAAGGATGGACGGTCAATCATCCACAGGCACTGGCCTAAAGTTGCAAAGACCTTCAACATCAATGAAGGCTCAATATTCGCCTTCCGCTTCAGCAGTTTTCCAGATGAGATTCATCTATCTATGTAGCGTCTATGATGCTATTTTCGAAAGGTTATAGATGTTGCATGTGAAACTTGGTGCTGGTGCAGTTGTGTAATGGGCTAGCTGAGTGCTGAAGCTATATGATGTTGTACTCTGATGTATTTCAATTATGAAATCCTACTTCCTTAATACGAAAATGAAATATATTGTGTGCTTAATATGAAATATCAATTAGAGTAATAAATGTATTATTAATAATAGGACAATTAGCCTGCTAATGGCCGATTAGCCTGCTAATTGGGTTTTCCTATTGCAAACTGTTATTGAGAAAACACCGTGGGCGATGACCTCAGGCAACGCACACAGTTTCTAGGAATAAACCGTGTTGGATCAATGAACAATCACACACTGCTTTCTCTTGAAAACTATTTGTGTTAGGCCACCTTGCGCAAATGTTTACCACATAAAAAGTGTGTGTGATGGATAGCCTATGACACACAGTTTCTTCTAAGCACCGTGTGTGATGCATTCAAGAACAAAAATGGTAAAATTGTTAATATCATCTGCAATGGCAACGCTATCACAAACAATTTAATGGGGAAAATTGTGTGCGATGTACATGCGAACGGAAACATTTTCCTTGGAGTGACTGTGTGGGATGTATATACGAACAGAAACGTACTTCTTGGATTGACTGTGTGGGATGTACAGACTAACGGAAACGTATTCCTTGGATTGACTGTGTGGAATGTACATACGAACGGAAACGTTTAGCCGGTACTGACTGTGTGGGATGTGCTTATGACTGGAAACAATTTGGCCTGTATAATTGTATTTTTTCAATACAACTGTGCGTATAATCGTATTTGATTGCTCACCTGTCGCACACGACCTCATTTTGCCGAGCGTGTGTGGCCGTAGGGCCTATCCCCGATGGTTTCTGGGTCATGTGGGAAGGACCCCCCTATCGCCCACACTCACTTGGCGATGGTTCCAAATGCCGTCGCGGAAAGGGGTTAAAAACCGTTTGTATATCACCTCGCTGTACCAGTGACTACAACATGAATACTTCAAAAACTATAGATATGTGGGAGAAGTATCAGCTACTCACAAAAAAGCACTGCTACCAAAAAATCCTCCAAAACCTAGGTAAAACTAGGCAAAAATCAAAAATCAAAAACCTCCCAAAAAAACATTTAAAATTCAAAAACGCATACAGGAAGGAAAAACCAAAACTCAAAGGAGTGCCCAACAAGCAACACGTGGAGGGTGATACGTCTCCAACGTATCTATAATTTTTTATTGTTCCATGCTATTATATTATCATTCTTGGATGTTTTACAATAATTTTATAGCAACTTTACATCATTTTTTGGGACTAACCTAATGACATAGTGCCCAGTGCCAGTTACTGTTTTTGCTTGTTTTTTACTTCACAGAATATCCGTACCAAACCGAGTCCAAATGCAGCGATACTTTTTGGAGATTTTTTTGGACCAGAAGACAACTTGGGAGCCAAGCACCTGGGGGAGGCCCGTGGGGCCCACAAGACACCAGGGCGCGCCAGAGGCCCCTGGCACGCCCTGATGTATCGTGGGGCCCACGGTGGTCTCCTCCACCGCATCTCAGCTTTATAAATACCCAAATATCCTAGAAACCCTAGGGGAGCAGACGAAACGCAATTCCAGCCGCTGCAAGTTCAGAACCGCGAGATACAATCTAACACCATCACGGAGGGGTTCATCATCCTCATTGGTGCCTCTACGATGATGCGTGAGTAGTTCACCATTGACCTATGGGTCTGTAGGCAGTAGCTATATGGCTTCTTCTCTCTTTTTGATTCTCAATACAATGGTCTCTTGGAGATCTATTTGATGTAATGACTTTTTGCGGTGTGTTTGTTGGGATCCGATGAAGTTCGAGTTATTGATCAGATCTCTATCCATAAATATTATTTGAGTCTTCTTTGATCTCATATATGCATGATTACTTATAGCCTCGTATTTCTTCTTCGAATCTTTGGTTTAGTTAGGCCAACTAGATCGATTTTTCTTGTCATTGGAAGAGGTGCTTTGTGATGGGTTCGATCTTACGGTGTCCTCACCCAGTGACAGGAGGGGTAGCGAGGCACATATGTATCGTTGCTATTAAGGATAACAAGATGGGGTCTATTCCTACATGAATAGATCTTGTCTATTCCGTTTCTCCATGAACTTAATACACTAGATGCATGCTGGATAGCGGTCGATGTGTGGAGTAATAGTAGTAGATGCAGAATCGTTTCGGTCTACTAATCTTGGACGTGATGCCTATATAATGATCAGTGCCTTGGATATCGTCATAATTATTTGATCTTCTATCAATTGCCCAACACTAATTTGTTTACCCACCGTATGCTATTTTATCGAGAGAAGCCACTAGTGAAATCTACGGCCCCGGGGTCTATCTTTTTATCATATTGCTTTCCGATCTACTTTTTCGCCGCATTTTCTTTCCGATCTATTATTCCAAAAACCCAAAAATACTTTGCTGCACTTTTGATTTGCATCTTTTATTTCATGTTTTATTCAGATCTATTTATCCAATATCATACTACTTAATCTATCTTTTTACCGAGGAGGGATTGACAACCCCTCTTACGCGTTGGGTTGCGAGGTTTTGTTCTTTGTGTGCAGGTACCGTTTACATAGTGTTGCTTGGTTCTCCTACTGGTTCGATAACCTTGGTTTCATAAATGAGGGATATACCTACCGTAGCTATACTGCATCATCCCTTCCTCTTTGGGGAAATACCAACGCAGTTTCAAGCCACATCAGTGGGCGAGTGATGTCGCTTGAACTACGTCGGTATTTCCCCAAAGTGGAAGGGATGATGCAGCACAGCTACGGTAGGTATTTGCCCCAGTTATGAAACCAAGGTATCAATCTAGTAGGAGAACCAAGCAACACTATGTAAACGGTACCTGCACACAAAGAACAAATACTTGCAACCCGACGCTTATGAGGGGTTGTCAATCCCTCTACGAGTAACAACGTCAGAAATTGTCAAGTGGACGGGATAAAAATTGTGATAGATTGGATAAATAGATCTCGATAAAACACGAAATAAAACAAGTAATAAAAAATGCAGCAAGGTATTTTTGGGTTTATGGAATAATAGATCTGAAAAAAAGCGAATGAAAATAGATCTCAAATCAAATATGATAAAGAATAGACCCGGGGGCCGTAGATTTCACTAGTGGCTTCTCTCGAGAAAATAGCATACAGTGGGTAAACAAATTACTGTTGGGCAATTGATAGAAGATCAAATAATTATGACGATATCCAAGCCAATGATCATTATATAGGCATCATGTCCAAGATTAGTAGACCGACTCCTGCCTGCATCTACTACTATTACTCCACACATCGACCGCTATCCAGCATGCATCTAGTGTATTAAGTTCATGGAGAAACGGAGTAATGCAATAAGAATGATGACATGATTTGGACAAGATCTATTCATGTAGGAATAGACCCCATCTTGTTATCCTTAATAGCAAAGATACATGCATGTCTTGCTGCCCCTTCTATCACTGGGAAAGAACACCGCACGATCGAACCCATCACAAAGCACCTCTTCCCATGGCAAGAAAAATTGATCTAGTCGGCCAAACTAAACCAAAGATTCGAAGAAGTAATACGAGGCTATAAGTAATCATGCATATAAGAGATAAAAAAACTCAAATAATATTCATGGATATAGATTTGATCATAAACTCAAAGTTCATCAGATCCCAACAAACACACCACAAAAAGAGTTACATCAAATAGATCTCCAAGAGACCATTGTATTGATAATCAAAAAATAGAGAGGAAGCCATCTAGCTACTAACTATGGATCTGTAGGTTTATGATGAACTACTCACGCATCATCGGAGAGGCACCAATGAGGATGATGAACCCCTCCGTGATTATTTCTATATTGGATATGGTGGTTCTGGAACTTGCAGCGGCTGGAATTGTGTTTTGTCGACCCCCCTAGGGTTTTTGGAATATTGGGGTATTTATAGAGCGAAGAGTCGGTGCGGGAGGCCATCGAGGTGGGCACAACCCACCAGGGCACGCCTGGGCCCCCAGGCGCGCCCAGGTGGGTTGTGCCCCCCTCAGGGCACCCCTCTGGTACTTCTTTGGCCCAAGTTGTTCCTTCTGGTCCATAAAAATTCTCCAAAAAGTTTCGCTGCATTTGGACTCCGTTTGGTGCTGATATTCTGTGAAGTAAAAAACAAGCAAAAAACAGCAACTGGCACTGGCACTATGTCAATAGGTAGTCCCAAAAAAATGATATAAAGTTGCTATAAAATGATTGTAAAATATCCAAGAATGATAATATAATAGCATGGAACAATCAAAAATTATAGATACGTTGGAGACATATCAGCATCCCCAAGCTTAATTCCTACTCTTCCACGAGTAGTTAAATGGTAAAAACAATTTTTTTGATGTGGAATGCTGCCTAAATGTTCATCACATATTCTTTTCTTTTGTAGCTTGGACATTTAGACTTTTATATGGTTCAAAGCAATAGTCTAGTTTTGACATGAAGATTTAAATACTCAAGCATATCAACAAGCAACCATGATTTTCAAAATATCAACACTAAGGAAAGTTATCCCTAGCCCATCATGCTCAATCATTGATCCATTCATGAAACACACTCACATATTAGCTACATCCAATGCTCAAGTACGATCATAGTGCCCCTTAGTTGGTGCTTTATAAGAGAAGCTGGAGACTCAAATAAAAATAAAATTGCATAAAGTAAATAGATAAGCCCTTCGCAGAGGGAAGTAGGGATTTGTAGAGGTGCCAGAGCTCAAAGCGAAAAAGAGAGATAAAAACATTTTGGGTAGCGTGCTTTTCCTGTCAATGAAAATGATCGAGTAGTTCCCAATACTTTCCATGCTAGATATATCATAGGCGGTTCCCAAACAGAAATAAAGTTTATTCCTTTTTCCACCGTACTTTCACATTCCACGGCTAGTCGTATCCACGGGTACCGTCCATACCAACACTTTCCAAGGAATTTATTATTTGACAACATAAAGTGAATTCATTTTTCATTTCAGGACAGGGCATCCCTAATACCTTTGTCGTACTCTCGTGCAATGACAAGTGAATAAACACTCATCTTGAGAATAACACATCTAGCATGGAAAAATATCAGCCACCCCCTACCGTTTCATGAGCGGTATGAGCACACAAGAAGGAAATTATTTTGAAAATTAGAGATGGCACATACAAATTTGCTTAGAACAGCACGGGAATACCGCATATAGGTAGGTATGGTGGACTCATATGGCAAAACTGGGTTTAAGGATTTTGGATCATTTCTACTTAGTACAAGTGAAGGCTAGCAAAAAATTGAGAATCATCCAACCAAGAAACGAAAAATCACATAAACAAGGATTAAGCATAACTAACACCGAATAATGCACCACAAGTAGGATGAAATCTCATTGCATAATTATTGACTTTCGTGCTTGCATAGGGAATCACAAACCTTAACACCAATATTCTTACTAAAGCATAATTACTCACCAACATGACTCACATATCACTATCATCATATCTCAAAACTATTACAAAGAATGAAGTTTATTTTGTCCAATGATCTTCATGAAAGTTTTTATTATATCCCTCTTGAATATCTATCACTTTGGGACTAGTTTCATATATTGCAATTACTTTTGGCAAGCTCAAATAAATTTAAGTGAAGAACATGAGCATAAAAAAACTTCATCTCTAAAATAATATAAGTGAAGCATGAGAGAATTTCTTCAAAATTACTAATTCTCAAATAAATCTAAGTGAAGCATGATAGCATTTATTCAGAATTAATAAAGCACACCGTGCCCAAAAAGATATAAGTGAAGCACTAGAGCAATGCCATAGCTCAAAAAATTTAAGTGAAGCATAAAGAGCAATTCTAACAAATCATAGCATAATTTTGGCTCTCTCAAATAGGTGTGTCCAGCAAGGATACTTGTGACAAAGTAAAAAGAAAAACAAATAAGACTCATATAATACAAGACACTCCAAACAAAACTCATGATATGTGACGAATAAAAATATAGCTACAAGTAAAATACCGATGGTCGTTAGAAGAAAGTGGGGATGCCACTCGGGGCATCCCCAAGCTTAGTTGTTTGCTTCTCCTTGAATATTATCTTGGGGTGCCGTGGGAATCCCCAAGTTTGGCCCTTCTTACTCCTTATTCCTTCATCCATCGTTATCTCACCCAAAACTTGAAAACTTCAATCACACAAAACTTAACAAAACCTTCGTGAGATCTGTTAGTATAAGAAAACCAATCTTCACTTTAAGTACTGTTACAAACCCATTCATATTTTATTATTGCATTATATCTACTGTATTCCAACTTTGCTATGGCTTATACCCCCCGATAAAGTCCATAGATTCATCATAATAAGCATACAATGCAACGAAAACAGAATGTGTTAAAAACAGAACAGTCTGTAATGACGCGAATTTTATCCATACTTCTGTAACTCCAAAACTTCTAAAAAACTAGGAAAACGTAAGAAATTTGCATATCAATCTTGTGTAAAAAATTCAGAGTTTTCGTTGCTTCTATAAATTTCCAAAATTATTTTACTAGACGCAAAAGTTTCTGTTTTCCAACAAGATCAAATCAACTATCACCCAACATGATCCCAAAGGCTTTGCTTGGCACAAACACTAATTAAAACATAAAAACACAATCATAACAGAGGCATAATTGTGTAAACACTCAAGAATAGAAAGAAAAAGGCAAAAATAAATTTTATTCATTGGGTTGCCTCCAACAAGCGCTATCATTTTACGCCCCTAGCTAGGCATAACGTATAGATTCAAGTGTTGTCATCTTTAGTTTTTGATCCATAGGTTGCCCTCATGATTGATTCATATGGTGGCCTAATTATTGTTCTAGGGAAGTGTTCCATACCCTTTCTTAATGGAAACTGAAATTTAATATTGCCTTCTTTCATATCAATCATGGCACCAATAGTACATAAAAATGGTCTACCAAGTATAATTGGACAAGACGGATTGCAATCAATATCAAGAACAATAAAATCTATGGGCACATAATTCGTATTTGCAAGAATAAGAACACCATTAATTCTTCCCAAAGGCTTTTTAATAGTAGAATCCGCCAAGTGCAAATTTAAAGAACACTCTTCAATATCGGTAAAACCAAGCACATCACATAAAGATTTCGGAATTGTGGAAACACTAGCACCCAAATAACATAAAGCAAAACACTCATAATTTTTAATCTTGACTTTGATGGTAGGTTCCCATTCATCATGCAATTTCTAGGAATTGAAATTTCTAATTCCAACTTTTCTTCAAAAGCTTTCATCATAGCATCAACAATATGTTTAGTAAAAGCTTTATTTTGTTCATAAGCATGGGGTGAATTTTAATGGATTGCAACAAAGAAATACATTCAATTAAAGAGCAACTATCATAATTAAAGTCTTTGTAATTCAAAAGAGTGGGTGCATCACTAGTTAAATTTTTGACCTATCCAAACCCACTTTTATCAATTTTTTCATCAAGATTTTCACCCTCCGAATTATCGGGACGCCTTCTCTCTAAAGTTGACACTTCTCCAGTCCATTTATCATCAATTTTAACTTTGCTAAACAAGGAATCAATAAAGAAACACTAATTATTTTAAGATCTTCATTAGTTTACCCTCTAAAGAAATGAGTTTAGCGGCCTTCTGATTTACTAGGGTAGCTTGTGCATCGGATATTTTGCCGAGCAAATTTTCAGCATGAGCATACTTGGATTGAAGATTACAAACTTCTCTACTAATATCATCAAGTTGTTTTGTTATAGCATCTAACACAACAGAGTGTTCCTTAATTTCTTTGGTAAAATATTTATTGTGCTCAAATTGTGTAGTCATATATTCCTTAGAACTTTTCTCAATTTCAAGCAGAATATTTCTTTGAGGCATCATGACTATGCAAACAAGATTGCACACAAAAACAGATCTGACGAGAAAAAGCTGAATGGAAAACAGGGCGAATAAAACGGCAATTTTTTGTGAAGTGGGGGAGCTGAAAACGAGAGGCAAATGGAAAATAATGTAAATTGCAAGGAGATGAGATTGGTGATTAGGAACCTGATAGATGTTGATGATGTCTCCCCGGCAACGGCGCCAGAAATTCCTTTTGATGTTGCTTGAACTACGTCGGTATTTCCCCAGCTATGGTTGGTATTTCCCTCAGTTATGAAACCAAGGTATGAATCTAGTGGGAGAACCAAGTAACACTACGTAAATGGTACCAGCACACAAAGAACAAGTACTTGCAACCCGACGCTTAGGAGGGGTTGTCAATCCCTCTACGGGTAACGGCGCCAAAAATTATCAAGTGGACGGGATAAAAATTGTGATAGATTGGATAAATAGATCTCGATAAAACACGAAATAAAACAAGTAATAAATAAATGCAACAAGGTATTTTTGTGTTTTTGGAATAATAGATTTGAAAACAAAAGCGAATGAAAATAGATCTCAAAGCAAATATGATAAAGAATAGACCCGAGGGCCGTAGATTTCACTAGTGGCTTCTCTCGAGAAAATAGCATACGGTGGGTAAACAAATTACTGTTGGGCAATTGATAGAAGATCGAATAATTATGACGATATCCAAGGCAATGATCATTATATAGGCATCACGTCCAAGATTAGTAGACCGACTCCTGCCTGCATCTACTACTATTACTCCACACATTGACCGCTATCTAGCATGCATCTAGTGTATTAAGTTCATGGAGAAACGGAGTAATGCAATAAGAACGATGACCTGATGTAGACAAGATCTATTCATGTAGGAATAGACCCCATCTTGTTATCCTTAATAGCAATGATACATATGTGCCTCGCTACCCCTTCTGTCACTTGGTGAGGACACTGCATGATCGAACCCATCACAAAGCACCTCTTCCCATGATAAGAAAAATCAATCTAGTCGGCCTAACTAAACCAAAGATTCGAAGAAGAAATACGAGGCTACAAGTAATCATGCATATAAGATATCAAAGAAAACTCAAATAATATCCATGGATATAGATCTGATCATAAACTCAAAGTTCATCGGATCCCAATAAACACACCGCAAAAAGAGTTACATCAAATAGATCTCCAAGAGACCATTGTATTGAGAATCAAAAGAGAGAGAGGAAGCCATCTAGCTACTAACTACGAACCCGTAGGTTTATGATGAACTACACACGCATCATCGAAGAGGCACCAATGAGGATGATGAACCCCTCCGTGATGGTGTCTAGATTGGATCTGGTGGTTCTGGAACTTGCGGCAGCTGGAATTGTGTTTCGTCGACCCCCTAGGGTTTTTGGAATATTGGGGTATGTATAGAGTGAAGAGGCGGTGCGGGAGCAACCGAGGTGGGCACAACCCACCAGGGCGCGCCAAGGCCCCCAGGCGCGCCCAGGTGGGTCGTGCCCCCCTCGGGACACCCCTCTGGTACTTCTTTGGCCCAAGTTGTTCCTTCTGATCCACAAAAATTCTCCAAAAACTTTCACTGCATTTGGACTCCATTTGGTACTGATATTCTGCGAAGTAAAAATCAAGCAAAAAACAGCAACTGGCACTGGGCACTATGTCAATAGGTTAGTCCCAAAAAAATGATATAAAGTTCTATAAAATGATTGTAAAACATCCAAGAATGATAATATAACAGCATGAAACAATCAAAAATTATAGATACATTGGAGACATATCAGCGAGCCTTATAGAAACCCCCCAAGGGGTAACCATTAGTTAGTTGCTCCCCACCTTAAGCGTCGGCAAGCCAGTTGGTGCTCGCACTCATGCAAGTAGGCCGTAGTGAAATCTACCGACAACTCGCTCGGCCGCTCGCTCGCTGCGCCCGACCGATCAAAACTGACTGCTCCACCATTCAAAATAAATACGTATCCAGTTGAGACTTTGAGTCACCCAGATCAATGTCGAAACTAGCATCGATGCAACCCTTTACGACGAGCTCTTCTTAACCTCCATAAACAAGAAACATTTTCTTAGTCCTCTTTAGGTACTTAAGGATATTTTTGACCGCTGTCCAGTGATCCACTCCTGGATCACTCTCGTACCTACCTGGTCTTACTCAACTTCACACCTTACAACACAGGCAAGAACCCCTTGTTCGACTGGTCCATTTTGAACTTCTTCAAAACTTTGTCAATGTATGTGCTTTTTGAAAGTCCTATCACGCGTCTTGATCTATCTCTACAGATCTTGATGCCCAATATGTAAGCAGCTTCACCCAGGTCTTTCATTGGAAAACTCTTGTTCAAGTAATCCTTTATGCTTTCCAGAAATTATATATCATTTTCAATCAATAATATGTCATCCACATACAGTATTAGAAATGCTACAGAGCTCCCACTCAATTTCTTGTAAATACAAGCTTCTCCATAAGTTTGTATAAAACTAAAAGCTTTGATCACCTTATCAAACTGTTGATTCCAACTCTGAGATGCTTGCACCAGTCCATAGATGGATCACTGGAGCTTGCATACCTTGTTAGTTATGATAGTTGCTCTTTGATTGAGTGTATTTCCTTGTTGCAATCCATGATAAATTCACCCCATGCTTATGAACAAAATAAAGCTTTTACTAAACATATTGTTGATGCCATGATGAAAGCTTTTGAAGAAAAATTGGAATTAGAGATTTCAATTGCTAGAAAGTTACATGATGAATGGAAACCTACCATTAAAGTTAAGATAAAAAATTATGAGTGCTTTGCTTTATGTTATTTGGGTGCTAGTGTTTCCACAATTCCGAAATCTCTATGTGATGTGCTTGGTCTTACCAATGTTGAAGAATGTTCTCTTAATTTGCACTTGGCGGATTCTAATATTAAAAAGCCTTTGGGAAGAACTAATGATGTTATTATTCTTGCAAATAGGAATTATGTGCCCATAGATTTTATTGTTCTTGATATTGATTGCAATCCGTCTTGTCCAATTATACTTGGTAGACCGTTTTTATGAACTATAGGTGCCATGATTGATATGAAAGAAGGCAATATTAAATTTCAATTTCCACTAAGAAAGGGTATCAAACACTTCCCTTGAACAAGAATTAAGCCACCATATGAATCAATCATGAGGGCAACCTATGGATCAAAAACCAAAGATGACAATACATGAATCTATGCATTATGCCTAGCTAGGGGCATAAAATGATAGCGCTTGTTGGGAGGCAACCCAATGAATAAATTTATTTTTGTATTTTGCTTTCTGTTCTTGAGTGTTTGCACAATTATGCTACTGTTATGATTGTTCTTTTTATGTTTTAGTTAGTATTTGTGCCAAGTAAAGCCTTTGGGATCATGTTGGGTGATAGTTGATTTGATCTTGTTGGAAAACAGAAACTTTTGCATCGAGTAGCAGAATTTTGAAAATTCACAGAAGCGATGAAAAATTCTGAATGTTTTACAAAGATTGATATACAAATTTCCTACGTTGTCCAAATGTTTCTGAGTTTTTGGTGTTACAAAAGTATGAGTAAAATTCGCGTCTTTACAGACTGTTCTGTTTTTGACAGATTATGTTTTCGTTGCATTGTGTGCTTATTTTTATGAATCTATGGATTGTATCGGGGGTATAAGCCATGGTAAAGTTAGAATACAGTAGGTATAATGCAATAATAAAATAAGAATGGGTTTGCAACAGTACTTAAAGTGAAGATTGGTTTTCTTACCTACTAATAAAAGAAACAGGTATTCTTAGTCCGTCATGCTATTTTATAGAAAATCCCCTGATTTTCTGACATTAAACCCGCAGTAGATATCAAATGTATTTTTAAATTCTTATATCTTCTAAACCGTAACTCCAAACTTAACATGTTATATATGAATTATGAATTTTGATTAGAAAAATATATAGAATCTGAATATGATGTTATTTTACCTGTTAACAATTTAAAAAATATATTATCTAGTGTGCAATCTTAATCAATAATGCATTATCCGTCTTTCTTTCATACCGGTAGTGATTCGGATTGGGGATGAACACCTCAGCAAAATCAGGATTGGACACGAAATTAAAGATAAATTTGCTAGAGACACCCAATAAATAAGGACATGCATGACAAGAAATAAAAGAAGGATCCAATAAAGATGGGATGTCCGCTATAAAAGAAATAAAAGAGAAAATGCAGAGGAGATCCGATAAAGATGAGATGTTGCGCTATTCTCCTATATATAAGAAGAAGAAAGAGAGGACATGTATGGCAAGAAGTAAAAAGGAGGCATGCACGGCAAAAAATAAAATAAAAGACATGTTTGACAAGATATAAAAAATGATGAAACAGGGACCAATACCCATGACATGTATGGCAAGAAATAGTGATGAAATATGGACGCAAGTACCTGCGTCCACAGGAGACCATGCAAAAATGTTCTTTTCCAGACAAAAAAAATCTCTCTTTATGCTTAAAAAATTATGTATCTTTTTAACAACTCTTCATGTATTTAAGAAATATGCATGAGCAAAAAAGTGTTCAAGAGTTAGCCTAAGTTGGTGATGCTTAAACTAAAAGTCGCCCTTGATGCACACATGTCTCCGTAGTGTGCTAATGTGTCATTGTCTATTTTTGTCATTTTCCTTTACCTGCCATAACAATAGCCCATTTCACACATGACATGAATAAATGCATGATCACCAGCCCGTTTCTTTGTACGGATTAAATCTATATGCAAGTCATGTTGAAATAGAATACCTGTGGAATTTTGAACTGCGTTTTGTAGGCTAAGACCATCCTTGTTTGAGCCGTAGCTACAAATTCTCAGATTATAGACCCTTTTCTGTACATTAAGATCATGTTGTATTTTTTTCCCGTTGCAACGCACGGGCCTTTTTGCTAGTCTTATACTAACGGATCTCACGAAGGTTTTGTTAAGTTTTGTGTGATTGAAGATTTCAAGTTTTGGGTGAGATCATGATGGATGAAGGAATAAGGAGTGTCAAGAGCCTAAGCTTGGGGATGCCCCATGGCACCCCTAGTTAATATTCAAGGAGAACCAAGTAACTAATCTTGGGGATGCCCCGGAAGGCATCCCCTCTTTCTTCTAACGACCATCGGTAATTTTACTTGAAGCTATATTTTTATTCGTCACATATCATGAGTTTTGCTTGGAGCGTCTTGTATTATATGAGTCTTTGCTTGTTTTGCTTTTTAGTTTGTCACAAGTATCCTTGCTATACACACCTATTTGAGGGAGCCAAAATTATGCTATGATTTGTTAGAATTGCTCTATATGCTTCACTTATTTTTTTAGCTATGGAATTGCTCTAGTGCTTCACTTATATCTTTTTGAGCATGGTGTGCTTTATTATTTTTGAAGAAATACTCTCATGCTTCACTTAGATTTATTTGAGAGTTAGTAATTTTTGAAGAAATGCTCTCATGCTTCACTTATATTATTTTGAGAGATGAAATTTTTTATGCTCATGTTCTTCACTTAAATTTATTTGAGCTTGTCAAAAGCAATGGAAATATATGAAACTAGTCCCAAAGTGATAGATATTCAAGAGGGATATAATAAAAACTTTCATGAAGATCATTGGACAAAATAAACTTGATTCCTTATAATAGTTTTGAGATATGATGATAGTAATATGTGAGTCATGTTGGTGAGTAATTATGCTTTAGTAAGAATATTGGTGTTAAGGTTTGTGATTCCCTATGCAATCACAAAAGTCAATATTTATGCAATGAAATTATATCCTACTTGTGGTGCATTATTCGGTGTTAGTTATGCTTAATGCTCGTTTATGAGAATTTTCGTTTCTTGGTTGGTTGCTTCTCACTATATTCGCTAGCCTCCACTTTTACTAAGTAGAAATACTACTTGTGCATCCAAAAACCTTAAACCCAATTTTACCATATGAGTCCACCATACCTACCTATATGCGGTATTTTCATGCTGTTCTAAGCAAATTTGTATGTGCCAACTCTAATTTTCAAAATGAATATCCTTTTTGTGTGCCTGTACTGCTCATGGAGCGGCACGGGGTGGCCAACATTTTCCATCCTAGATGTGTTATTCTCAAGATGAGTGTTTTTTCACTTGTCATTCCACGAGAGTACGGCGGTAATAGGGATGCCCAGTCCCAAAATGAAAAAGAAATATACTTTATGTTGTCAAATATTAAATTCCTTGGAAAGTGTTGGTATGGACGGTACCCGTGGATACGGCTAGCCGTGGAGTGTGAAAGAATGGTGGAAAAAGGAATAAACTTTATTTTATGTTTGGGAACCGCCTATGATTTATCTAGCATGGAAAGTGTTGGGAATTACTCGGTCATTTTCGTTGACGGGAAAAGCATGCCTCTCAAAAAAATGTATCTCTCAATTTAAGCCTTGAGCTCTAGCACCTCTACAAATCCCTACTTCCCTCTGCGAAGGGCCTATCTATTTACATTATGCAATTTTTTTATTTGAGTCTCCATCTTATCTTACAAAGCACCAACTAAGGGGTACTATGATCGTACTTGAGCATTGGATGTAGCTAATATTCGAGTGTGTTTCATGAATGGATCAATGATTGATCATGATGGGCTAGGGATAACTTTCTTTAGTGTTTATATTTTGAAAGACATGGTTGCTTGTTGATATGCTTGGGTATTGAATTCTTCATGTCAATTATAGACTATTGCTTTGAATCATCTAAAAGTCCAAATGTCCATGCTACAAAAGAAAAGAATATGTGATGAACATGGTAGGCAACATTCCACATCAAAAATGTAGTTTTTATCATTTATCTACTCGAGGATGAGCAGGAATTAAGATTGGGGATGCTGATACATCTCCAACGTATCTATAATTGATAGTTCCATGCTGTTATATTATCATTCTTGGATGTTTTACAATCATTTTATAGCAACTTTATATCATTTTTTGGGACTAACCTATTGACATAGTGCCCAGTGCCAGTGGTTGTTGTTTTGCTTGTTTTTTAATTCATAGAATATCCCTACCAAACGTAGTCCAAACGAAGCGAAACTTTTTGGAGATTTTTTTGGACCAGAAGACAACTTGTGAGCCAACGAAGCTCCTGGGGGGAGGCCCGTGGGGCCCACAAAACACTAGGACGTGCCAGAGGCCCCTAGCGCGCTCTAATGTATTGTGGGGCCCACGGAGGTCTCCTCCATCACCTCTCAGCTCTATAAATACCTAAATATTCCAGAAACCCTAGGGGAGCAGACGAAACACAATTCCAGCCGCCGCAAGTTCCAAAACCACGAGATCCAATCTAACACCATCACGGAGGGGTTCATCATCCTCATTGGTGCCTCTCTGATGATGCGTGACTAGTTCAGCATAGAGCTACAGGTCCGTAGGCAGGAGCTAGATGGCTTCTTCTCTCTTATTGATTCTCAATGGTCTCTTGGAGATCTATTTGATGTAATGACTTTTTGCGGTGTGTTTGTTGGGATCCAATGAAGTTCGAGTTTATGATCAGATCACTATCCATGAATATTATTTGAGACTTCTGTGATCTCTTATATGCATGATTACTTAAAGCCTCATATTTCTTCTTCGAATCTTTGGTTTAGTTAGGCCAACTAGATCGATTTTTCTTGCCATGGGAAGAGGTGCTTTGTGTTGGGTTCGATCTTATGGTGTCCTCACCCAGTGACAGAAGGGGTAGCAAGGCACGTATTTATCGTTGCTATTAAGGATAATAGATGGGGTCTATTCCTACATGAATAGATCTTGTCTACATCATGTCATTGTTCTTATTGCATTACTCTGTTTCTCCATGAAC